>CM035101.1:25245920-25864115 GCA_020205505.1 Panax japonicus | reverse complement strand
TCAACTAACCACTATATCTCTATGGAATTACAATTGAAGAAGGTTGAAGATTAAGTTCTCTACTCGATTACATGCGATGTCAAGCATATCTCTACCTTAACACTCATCAAGTTTATGCTATTAACAAAATCCTGAACACATGCTATCATGATTAGATCTAAATCTATACTTCATCTCTTGAGTTCATATAGATTATCACGGTAATTGATGGTTAAGAAATTAAACAATTAAGTCTAAACCACAATAGACAATTCTCACAATAGAACATAATAATTGATAACGAAGCATATTAAAATAAACTACACAATAAGATCCATTGTAATCTCAACAAAAAATTAGTTCATTGAATTAAAACTAAGAATCCACAATTGAATACACATTAAAAGATAAAGATAGAAGAAGAGAAGAAATAATCTATTGTCTGCAGACTTGACACTCCCTTCTTGCTCCTCCTTTGAATCTTCAATGGTCTCCAAGTTGCTTCAATCTCCAAATTTAATAAAAACTAGGGTTTTGATCTAATTTACTCTAATCTAATCTAATTGAATTCTTTCAAAAACTCCCTAATCTCTCAATAATCCCCCTCTAATCTGTGTTATTCCCCTTTTTATAAGTCTTTGTACATGTCTTTAAGTCCTATTGGAAGTCCTTGAATCAAACAACTCAAAACAATCCTTTTCGGACTCAAATTCGGACAAAAACTACTCATTTTCGTGCATACCCAACCCCGACTGGGTATTTGCCTTCAAAATATCCAGACCCAACTGGATAGCAATCTGCTAATGCTCCCAGACATCCAGCCACGGCTGGATCCTAAGGCAAAAAGGTCCAGCCCGGCTGGGTACCAATCTGCCAATTCAATTTTCTCCTAGAACCTCGTCTTCTAAAATTGCCATAAACTTTAAACCGGGAGGAGTTACGGTGTCCACAACCTATCAAATTGAAGCTATCGACGAGATCTACAATTTTCATTCTTTGATCTTTCAGAAATAACAAACTCATGATGGTCGAAATTGGACTGGAATGACTGCTATGCAAATGACCACCCAAAACGGTGAAGTTCAACGTCCGTTGGTAGAAATGCCATAACTTTCATCCGAACTCCGATTTGAATGATTCAAGATCTTACGAAAAGCTAAGAAAACGCTCTACAATATAGTATAAGCTCAAGCTAAGAACATGAATTGAACATAAAAACATAAACGATGTTCGGATTGCTTTTTCCTTTCATTTCCCTTACCAATAGTCGCTCACACCGCTCCCAAACGTATAACTACAAAATGAACAAGAAATGCATGAAAAGTAACTAATAAACATGAGTTTAAGTAACAAATTCAAGTAATAGATACCAGATAAGTAGGTATAAAACCTACTTATCAAATACCCCCAAACTTAAACCGTTGCTCTTCCCCAAGCAACACAACATAATGCAACGTAATGCAATGAAATGCACTAATCTACATGCCTACGAATCCAGTAGTATTGATAAACACAAATCTATTCACTCGCCTTAGAGCAATCAAGCAAACACGATAATACTGCATATCAAAACCAATCAACAATTTCCTAGTCAATCATCAAGTCTTAAATTGTTATCACTGGTATAGTGCGTGTGTGCTTCCACAACAATGTTAATGATATAAAATCAAATTTAACACATAACAAGTTTCTTCGAAGGCATCATACAGTGTAAACTTAAGAAATCTAAAAATAA
Source organism: Panax japonicus (assembly GCA_020205505.1). NCBI lineage: Eukaryota > Viridiplantae > Streptophyta > Magnoliopsida > Apiales > Araliaceae > Panax > Panax japonicus. The sequence continues at coordinate 25,862,401 of CM035101.1, read as the reverse complement.
GCTAGATCTAACTAAAATTAAACAATTACCAATATCAAGAGTTAACATGGGATACTTATGCTTTATTTTCATATACGGGGACTTTTGCTCTTTTCCTGTTTTATTGTTTTTTTTTTCTTTTTTTTTTACTTTTTAACCATGACTGTGCAATGTCTCATTCCATTAGGCTAACAGTGCTACCCCTTAACGAGCTTTCGACCAACGACTCCCAGACCATATAAGACCTTAGGGCGCTAGGTTTTAAGATACCCCTTCGGGCGTACTTACTCAAGTAACAAAGGTCCCGAAACAAAACTAGCCACAATATTTTTTTCATTTTTTTGAAGCTTATATATCCCAATTTTCCCCCCAAACATAGGTTCTTATCAAACTTTAGCCATCACTACTTATTCTTCTCATTCTTTCATTCAAACTAGCATTATCCTTTAGAGTCCCATTATGTATCAATTTAAACTCAATCAATCAACAAGTTGTTTTTACTGTGTTTATCCTTATTATACCAATTTCAAACAGAAAAAAATTCAATTCATAACAAGAAATCACATCAAAGATCTAATAGTCAGTACTAAACTTGCCTACTCAATCCCATTCTCATCATTGGCTAAAATAAACTATAACTTATCAAACAGGTGGACTCATGCAAGATGAACATAGTAACTAACTATTATTTTTAAATTTTTGATTTTTTTTAACAAAAAAAATAAATTGAATATAATGCTATTCAAACTATACTATTATTCAACTACTTATGCAATTGTACTACATGAATGCAAACAACATGAACCTAAACTAAATTAACAACGTATACAAAATAACATAACATAAACATGAAACTAAACATGCAATGAAAAACTAAACTAAACTCCCCCAAACTTAGCAATTACAATGTCCTCAATGTAAGAATATAGCGGTAAGTAGAAGAGAACTTCCCTGTAATCAGCTAAGCGTGAATTGATGTTGGTGATGGCTGCGACGATCATTTTTTCTGTCCATTGGACCTCCAATACCTGCAATGATGATAGACAACATGGATTAGATTATAAGAGAGCTTAATAATAAAATTAATTCCTATCTACTAAATAAACTAGTAAAGCATATAAATATAAAATTCTTGGGTTGCCTCTCAGTCAGCGCTTGATTTATAGTCTTTCAACCTGACTTTTTCAGGTCAATGCTATCAAATTCCTCTTCGAAAGTTGAGGAACCCTCAATTCATCGGAAATAATATAACTTTTGGTAGGTTCCCATTTGTAATAGCCATTGTATTAAAGTCACATAGCATGCTTTCTTTAGATAAGATCACATTCAAGAACGTCCATCATTTAGGTGTTTTCTCCATTGTGTCTGCGAATATATTCTAGAATTGAGGTTTGTCAGACACAATAATCTCTTCTTCTATCTTCTCCAACTCATCGCACCATGACTTCGAAGTTGTACTCGCTTTTACGTCACAAGGAGTATTGCCGACAACATGACTACCAATCGGATAAGGTTTTATAAATCTAATCGGATTCTTGAACTATGGAGGAGAAGCCACTTGAGGCATAAATAACATCGGCTCATCATCGTTGGTTCTCATAATTAGTTCTTCACCGACCTTGTTGTCATTATCCCCGCTTGTCTCCTCTTTTTCAACATCTCGAGGCTCATCCAGTTGTAGATTTGGTTCGGGTTCTCCGTCAATTTCGTCATCCATGTCATAAAGCCAAGTGTTTGGAGGAAGGTTGCTTACGACTTCGGTCATTTGCTCTATCTGATTCGCAAGATTTTGATTTTCCCTCGCATGATTACTCATCTTCTCCTCATCTACTATGAACATGGACAATAATTCCCCGGCCTTGAACTTTCAGTTTCAGTGTCGGAAGCCATGTATTGAGGACCATTGGTTGAGGCTGTGAAACATTTTTCCATCCAATTATTAAAGTTTTGGATTGACAGCTTCTGACTGTTTATAAACTCTTCTTTTTCTGCTATAGCCCTTAACATGAATTCCATAAACTCTGATTTGTCTTCTTGTCGCATTGGAGGTGAATATGAGAATTCCGGCGTATATGTTGGACTTGGAGCAGAGTATTGGTCTTGATAGTTGTAGCTCCATGAAGAATCCGGGTGATACCCCCAAACTTGATGGTAATTATCATATGCATACTGGTTGAGGTATATACCACCTTGTTGTCCCCGCCCAAAACTAACGGTGCATTTATGACTCGGATGGTTGCCAGCACAATAGTCACACATGATTGCCATCCTCGAAAGTTCTTTAATTTGTGCTGACATTGCGGAAAGTGTCGTGAGTCTGTCAATCTCTGTTTCTTTTGGTTGAGTCATGTTCGTGTATGGCCATTGATACGCAAATTCATCCATGGTACCTGAAAAGAGAGAAATATAGAAAGACAATTAAAAATAAGAATAAAAATGTTTAAATTAAGACTAATTTGATTGAAGCTAATATTGGCAAAGAGATATTAAACTAATTCCCTGGAAACGGCGCCAAAAACTTGTTGGGTAAAATCTAGTTACGCACAACACGCAAGTATACATGGTCAACAAGTAATAAAGTGATAAGTTGAGTATCGTTCCCACTGAGAATTATTTAATAAAAATCACCAAGTACTAACCCGTAATCAACTCAATCTTATTTAAACGAATGAATTACAAACTATATAAATTAACTACTATTCCACTAATTAAATTAAGACTATGGAGATTTAAGATCACAACTTCACTTATTGCTTCATTTAAGTTAACACACTTCTCATCAATTATTCTCTATCCTGAATTGTTAATCAAGAACACTAAAGTAGTATTAACCACCTCTCGATGCACTAATACCGTATTAACGGCAATCCACAATTATGATAGAAATTCGTTAAACACCTTAATCAACTAACCCCACTATATCTCTATGTGAATTACAATTGAAGAAGGTTGAAGAATAAGTTCTCTACCCGATTACATGGGATGTCAAGCATATCTCTACCTTAACACTCAATAAGTTTAAGCTATTAACAAAATCCTGAACATATGATATCATGATTAGATCTAAATCTATACTTCATCTCTCGAGTTCATATAGATTATCACGGTAATTGTTGGCCAAGCAATTAAACAATTAAGTCCAAACCACAATAGACAATTCTCACAATAGAACATAATAATTGATAACGAAGCATATTAAAATAAACTACACAATAAGATCCATTGTAATCTCAAACAAAGAATTAGTTCATTGAATTAAAACTAAGAATCCACAATTGAATACACATTAAAAGATAAAGATAGAAGAAGATGAGAAGAAATAATCTATTTTCTGTAGACTTGACACTCCCTTCTTGCTCCTCCTTTGAATCTTCAATGGTCTCCAAGTTGCTTTAATCTCCAAATTTAATAAAAACTAGGGTTTTGATCTAATTTACTCTAATCTAATCTAATAGAATTCTTTCAAAAACTCCTTAATCTCTCAATAATCCCCCTCTAATCTATGTTATTCCCCTCCTTTATAAGTCTTTGTACATGTCTTTAAGTCCTATTGGAAGTCCTTGAATCAAACAACTCAAAACAATCCTTTTCGGACTCAAATTCGGACAAAACTACTCATTTTCGTGAATACCCAGCCCCGGCTGGGTATTTGCCTTCAAAATATCTAGCCCCCGCTGGATAGCAATCTGCTAATGCTCCCAGACATCCAGCCTCGGCTGGATCCTAAGGCTAAAAAGGTCCAGCCCCGGCTGGGTACCAATCTTCCAATTCAATTTTCTGCTGGAACCTCCTCTGCTAAAATTGCCATAACCTTTAAACCGGGAGGAGTTACGGGACCCACAACCTATCAAATTGAAGCTATCGACGATATCTACAATTTTCATTTTATGAACTTTCAGAAATAACAAACGTACGATGGTCGAAATTGGACTGGAAATGACTGCTATGCAAATGACCACCCAAAACGGTGAAGTTCAACGTCCGTTGGTAGAAATGTCATAACTCTTTCATCCGAACTCCGATTTGAATGATTCAAGATGTTACGGAAAGCTAAGAAAACGCTCTAAAATATAGTATAAGCTCTAAGCTAAGAACATGAATTGAACATGAAAGTATAAACGATGTCCTGATTGCTTTTCCTTCCATTTCCCTTACCAATAGTCGCTCACACCGCTCCCAAACGTATAACCTACAAAATGAACATGAAATGCATGAAAAATAACTAATAAACATGAGTTTAAGTAACAAATTCAAGTAATAGATACCAGATAAGTAGGTATAAAACCTACTTATCAAATACCCCCAAACTTAAACCGTTGCTCTTCCCCAAGCAACACAACATAATGCAACGTAATGCAATGAAATGCAACTAATCTACATGCCTACGAATCCAGTAGTATTGATAAACACAAATCTATTCACTCGGCCTTAGAGAAATCAAGCAAACACGATAATACTGCATATCAAAACCAATCAACAATTTCCTAGTCAATCATCAAGTCTTAAATTGTTATCACTGGTATAGTGCGTGTGTGCTCCACAACAATGTTAACTGATATAAAATCAAATTTAATACATAACAAGTTTCTTCGAAGGCATCATACAGTGTAAACTTAAGAAATCTAAAAATAAGCTAGATCTAACTAAAATTAAACAATTACCAATATCAAAGGTTAACATGGGATACTTATGCTTTATTTTCATATACGGGGACTTTTTGCTCTTTTCCTGTTTTATTGTTTTTTTTTCTTTTTTTTTTACTTTTTAACCATGACTGTGCAATGTCTCATTCCATTAGGCTAAAAGTGCTACCCCTTAACGAGCTTTCGACCAACGACTCCCAGACCATATAAGACCTTAGGGCGCTAGGTTTTAAGATACCCCTTCGGGCGTACTTACTCAAGTAACAAAGGCCCCGAAACAAAACTAGCCACAATATTTTTTTGAAGCTTATATATCCCAATTTTCCCCCCAAACTTAGGTTCTTATCAAATTTTAGCCATCACTACTTATTCTTCTCATTCTTTCATTCAAACTAGCATTATCCTTTAGAGTCCCATTATGTATCAATTTAAACTCAATCAATCAACAAGTTGTTTTTACTGTGTTATCCTTATTATACCAATTTCAAACAGAAAAAAATTCAATTCATAACAAGAAATCACATCAAAGATCTAATAGTCAGTACTAAACATGCCTACTCAATCCCATTCTCATCATTGGCTAAAATAAACTATAACTTATCAAACAGGTGGACTCATGCAAGATGAACATAGTAACTAACTATTATTTTTAAATTTTTGATTTTTTTTAACAAAAAAAATAAATTGAATATAATGCTATTCAAACTATACTATTATTCAACTACTTATGCAATTGTACTACATGAATGCAAACAACATGAACCTAAACTAAATTAACAACGTATACAAAATAACATAACATAAACATGAAACTAAACATGCAATGAAGAACTAAACTAAACTCCCCCAAACTTAGCAATTACAATGTCCTCAATGTAAGTATATAGCGGTAAGTAGAAGAGAACTTCCCTGTAATCAGCTAAGCGTGAATTGATGTTGGTGATGGCTGCGACGATCATTTTGCTGTCCATTGGACCTCCAATACCTGCAATGAAGATAGACAACATGGATTAGATTATAAGAGAGCTTAATAAGAAAATTAATTCCTATCTACTAAATAAACTAGTAAAGCATATAAATATAAAAATTCTTGGGTTGCCTCCCAGTCAGCGCTTGATTTATAGTCTTTCAACCTGACTTTTTCAGGTCAATGCTATCCAATTCCTCTTCGAAAGTTGAGGAACCCTCAATTCATCGGAAATAATATAGCTTTTGGTAGGTTCCCATTTGTAATAGCCATTGTATTAAAGTCACCTAGCATGCTTTCTTTAGATAAGATCACATTCAAGAACGTCCATCATTTAGGTGTTTTCTCTATTGTGTCTGCGAATATATTCTAGAATTGAGGTTTGTCAGACACAATAATCTCTTCTTCTATCTTCTCCAACTCATCGTACCATGACTTCGAAGTTGTACTCGCTTTTACGTCACAAGGAGTATTGCCGACAACATGACTACCAATCGGATAAGGTTTTACAAATCTAATCGGATTCTTGAACTGTGGAGGAGAATCCACTTGAGGCATAAATAACATCGGCTCATCATCGTTGGTTCTCATAATTAGTTCTTCACCGACCTTGTTGTCATTATCCCCACTTGTCTCCTCTTTTTCAACATCTCGAGGCTCATCCAGTTGTAGATTTGGTTCGGGTTCTCCGTCAATTTCGTCATCCATGTCATAAAGCCAAGTGTTTGGAGGAAGGTTGCTTACGACTTCGGTCATTTGCTCTATCTGATCCGCAAGATTTTGATTTTCCCTCGCATGATTACTCATATTCTCCTCATCTACTATGAACATGGACAATAATTCCCCCGGCCTTGAACTTTCTGTTTCAGTGTCGGAAGCCATGTATTGAGGACCATTGGTTGAGGCTGTGAAACATTTTTCCATCCAATTATTAAAGTTTTGGATTGACAGCTCCTGACTGTTCATAAACACTTCTTTTTCTGCTATAGCCCTTAACATGAATTCCATAAACTCTGATTTGTCTTCTTGTCGCATTGGAGGTGAATATGAGAATTCCGGCGTATATGTTGGACTTGGAGCAGAGTATTGGTCTTGATAGTTGTAGCTCCATGAAGAATCCGGGTGATACCCCCAAACTTGATGGTAATTATCATATGCATACTGGTTGAGGTATACACCACCTTGTTGTCCCCGCCCAAAACTAACGGTGCATTGATGACTCGGATGGTTGCCAGCACAATAGTCACACATGATTGCCATCCTCGAAAGTTCTTTAATTTGTGCTGACATTGCGGAAAGTGTCGTGAGTCTGTCAATCTCTGTTTCTTTTGGTTGAGTCATGTTCGTGTATGGCCATTGATACGCAAATTCATCCATGGTACCTGAAAAGAGAGAAATATAGAAAGAGAATTAAAAATAAGAATAAAAATGTTTATATTAAGACTAATTTGATTGAAGCTAATATTGGCAAAGAGATATTAAACTAATTCCCTGGAAACGGCGCCAAAAACTTGTTGGGTAAAATCTAGTTACGCACAACACGCAAGTATACATGGTCAACAAGTAATAAAGTGATAAGTTGAGTATCGTTCCCACTGAGAATTATTTAATAAAAATCACCAAGTACTAACCCGTAATCAACTCAATCTTATTTAAACGAATGAATTACAAACTATATAAATTAACTACTATTCCACTAATTAAATTAAGACTATGGAGATTTAAGATCACAACTTCACTTATTGCTTCATTTAAGTTAACACACTTCTCATCAATTATTCTCTATCCTGAATTGTTAATCAAGAACACTAAATTAGTATTAACCACCTCTCGATGCACTAATACCGTATTAACGGCAATCCACAATTAAGATTGAAATTCGTTAAACACCTTAATCAACTAACCCACTATATCTCTATGTGAATTACAATTGAAGAAGGTTGAAGAATAAGTTCTCTACCCGATTACATGCGATGTCAAGCATATCTCTACCTTAACACTCAATAAGTTTAAGCTATTAACAAAATCCTGAACATATGCTATCATGATTAGATCTAAATCTATACTTCATCTCTCGAGTTCATATAGATTATCACGGTAATTGATGGCCAAGCAATTAAACAATTAAGTCCAAACCACAATAGACAATTCTCACAATAGAACATAATAATTGATAACGAAGCATATTAAAATAAACTACACAATAAGATCCATTGTAATCTCAAACAAAGAATTAGTTCATTGAATTAAAACTAAGAATCCACAATTGAATACACATTAAAAGATAAAGATAGAAGAAGATGAGAAGAAATAATCTATTTTCTGTAGACTTGACACTCCCTTCTTGCTCCTCCTTTGAATCTTCAATGGTCTCCAAGTTGCTTTAATCTCCAAATTTAATAAAAACTAGGTTTTGATCTAATTTACTCTAATCTAATCTAATAGAATTCTTTCAAAAACTCCTTAATCTCTCAATAATCCCCCTCTAATCTGTGTTATTCCCCTCCTTTTATAAGTCTTTGTACATGTCTTTAAGTCCTATTGGAAGTCCTTGAATCAAACAACTCAAAATAATCCTTTTCGGACTCAAATTCGGACAAAACTACTCATTTTCGTGAATACCCAGCCCCGGCTGGGTATTTGCCTTCAAAATATCTAGCCCCCGGTGGATAGCAATCTGCTAATGCTCCCAGACATCCAGCCTCGGCTGGATCCTAAGGCTAAAAAGGTCCAGCCCCGGCTGGGTACCAATCTTCCAATTCAATTTTCTGCTGGAACCTCCTCTGCTAAAATTGCCATAACCTTTAAACCGGGAGGAGTTACGGGACCCACAACCTATCAAATTGAAGCTATCGACGATATCTACAATTTTAATTTTTTGAACTTTCAGAAATAACAAACGTATGATGGTCGAAATTGGACTGGAAATGACTGCTATGCAAATGACCACCCAAAACGATGAAGTTCAACGTCCGTTGGTAGAAATGTCATAACTCTTTCATCCGAACTCCGATTTGAATGATTCAAGATGTTACGGAAAGCTAAGAAAACGCTCTAAAATATAGTATAAGCTCTAAGCTAAGAACATGAATTGAACATGAAAGCATAAACGATGTCCTGATTGATTTTTCCTTCCATTTCCCTTACCAATAGTCGCTCACACCGCTCCCAAACGTATAACCTACAAAATGAACATGAAATGCATGAAAAATAACTAATAAACTTGAGTTTAAGTAACAAATTCAAGTAATAGATACCAGATAAGTAGGTATAAAACCTACTTATCAAATACCCCCAAACTTAAACCGTTGCTCTTCCCCAAGCAACACAACATAATGCAACGTAATGCAATGAAATGCAACTAATCTACATGCCTACGAATCCAGTAGTATTGATAAACACAAATCTATTCACTCGGCCTTAGAGCAATCAAGCAAACACGATAATACTGCATATCAAAACCAATCAACAATTTCCTAGTCAATCATCAAGTCTTAAATTGTTATCACTGGTATAGTGCGTGTGTGCTCCACAACAATGTTAACTGATATAAAATCAAATTTAACACATAACAAGTTTCTTTGAAGGCATCATACAGTGTAAACTTAAGAAATCTAAAAATAAGCTAGATCTAACTAAAATTAAACAATTACCAATATCAAGGGTTAACATGGGATACTTATGCTTTATTTTCATATACGGGGACTTTTTGCTCTTTTCCTGTTTTATTGTTTTTTTTTTTTTTTTACTTTTTAACCATGACTGTGCAATGTCTCATTCCATTAGGCTAACAGTGCTACCCCTTAACGAGCTTTCGACCAACGACTCCCAGACCATATAAGACCTTAGGGCGCTAGGTTTTAAGATACCCCTTCGGGCGTACTTACTCAAGTAACAAAGGCCCCGAAACAAAACTAGCCACAATATTTTTTTTCATTTTTTTGAAGCTTATATATCCCAATTTTCCCCCCAAACTTAGGTTCTTATCAAACTTTAGCCATCACTACTTATTCTTCTCATTCTTTCATTCAAACTAGCATTATCCTTTAGAGTCCCATTATGTATCAATTTAAACTCAATCAATCAACAAGTTGTTTTTACTGTGTTATCCTTATTATACCAATTTCAAACAGAAAAAAATTCAATTCATAACAAGAAATCACATCAAAGATCTAATAGTCAGTACTAAACTTGCCTACTCAATCCCATTCTCATCATTGGCTAAAATAAACTATAACTTATCAAACAGGTGGACTCATGCAAGATGAACATAGTAACTAACTATTATTTTTAAATTTTTGATTTTTTTTAACAAAAAAAATAAATTGAATATAATGCTATTCAAACTATACTATTATTCAACTACTTATGCAATTGTACTACATGAATGCAAACAACATGAACCTAAACTAAATTAACAACGTATACAAAATAACATAACATAAACATGAAACTAAACATGCAATGAAGAACTAAACTAAACTCCCCCAAACTTAGCAATTACAATGTCCTCAATGTAAGAATATAGCGGTAAGTAGAAGAGAACTTCCCTGTAATCAGCTAAGCGTGAATTGATGTTGGTGATGGCTGCGACGATCATTTTGCTGTCCATTGGACCTCCAATACCTGCAATGAAGATAGACAACATGGATTAGATTATAAGAGAGCTTAATAAGAAAATTAATTCCTATCTACTAAATAAACTAGTAAAGCATATAAATATAAAAATTCTTGGGTTGCCTCCCAGTCAGCGCTTGATTTATAGTCTTTCAACCTGACTTTTTCAGGTCAATGCTATCCAATTCCTCTTCGAAAGTTGAGGAACCCTCAATTCATCGGAAATAATATAGCTTTTGGTAGGTTCCCATTTGTAATAGCCATTGTATTAAAGTCACCTAGCATGCTTTCTTTAGATAAGATCACATTCAAGAACGTCCATCATTTAGGTGTTTTCTCCATTGTGTCTGCGAATATATTCTAGAATTGAGGTTTGTCAGACACAATAATCTCTTCTTCTATCTTCTCCAACTCATCGCACCATGACTTCGAAGTTGTACTCGCTTTTACGTCACAAGGAGTATTGCCGACAACATGACTACCAATCGGATAAGGTTTTACAAATCTAATCGGATTCTTGAACTGTGGAGGAGAAGCCACTTGAGGCATAAATAACATCGGCTCATCATCGTTGGTTCTCATAATTAGTTCTTCACCGACCTTGTTGTCATTATCCCCACTTGTCTCCTCTTTTTCAACATCTCGAGGCTCATCCAGTTGTAGATTTGGTTCGGGTTCTCCGTCAATTTCGTCATCCATGTCATAAAGCCAAGTGTTTGGAGGAAGGTTGCTTACGACTTCTGTCATTTGCTCTATCTGATCCGCAAGATTTTGATTTTCCCTCGCATGATTACTCATATTCTCCTCATCTACTATGAACATGGACAATAATTCCCCCGGCCTTGAACTTTCTGTTTCAGTGTCGGAAGCCATGTATTGAGGACCATTGGTTGAGGCTGTGAAACATTTTTCCATCCAATTATTAAAGTTTTGGATTGACATCTCCTGACTGTTTATAAACTCTTCTTTTTCTGCTATAGCCCTTAACATGAATTCCATAAACTCTGATTTGTCTTCTTGTCGCATTGGAGGTGAATATGAGAATTCCGGCGTATATGTTGGACTTGGAGCAGAGTATTGGTCTTGATAGTTGTAGCTCCATGAAGAATCCGGGTGATACCCCCAAACTTGATGGTAATTATCATATGCATACTGGTTGAGGTATACACCACCTTGTTGTCCCCGCCCAAAACTAACGGTGCATTGATGACTCGGATGGTTGCCAGCACAATAGTCACACATGATTGCCATCCTCGAAAGTTCTTTAATTTGTGCTGACATTGCGGAAAGTGTCGTGAGTCTGTCAATCTCTGTTTCTTTTGGTTGAGTCATGTTCGTGTATGGCCATTGATACGCAAATTCATCCATGGTACCTGAAAAGAGAGAAATATAGAAAGAGAATTAAAAATAAGAATAAAAATGTTTAAAATAAGACTAATTTGATTGAAGCTAATATTGACAAAGAGATATTAAACTAATTCCCTGGAAACGGCGCCAAAAACTTGTTGGGTAAAATCTAGTTACGCACAACACGCAAGTATACATGGTCAACAAGTAATAAAGTGATAAGTTAAGTATCGTTCCCACTGAGAATTAATTAATAAAAATCACCAAGTACTAACCCGTAATCAACTCAATCTTATTTAAACGAATGAATTACAAACTATATAAATTAACTACTATTCCACTAATTAAATTAAGACTATGGAGATTTAAGATCACAACTTCACTTATTACTTCATTTAAGTTAACACACTTCTCATCAATTATTCTCTATCCTGAATTGTTAATCGACACTAAAGTAGTATTAACCACCTCTCGATGCACTAATACCGTATTAACGGCAATCCACAATTAAGATAGAAATTCGTTAAACACCTTAATCAACTAACCCACTATATCTCTATGTGAATTACAATTGAAGAAGGTTGAAGAATAAGTTCTCTACCCGATTACATGCGATGTCAAGCATATCTCTACCTTAACACTCAATAAGTTTAAGCTATTAACAAAATCCTGAACATATGCTATCATGATTAGATCTAAATCTATACTTCATCTCTCGAGTTCATATAGATTATCACGGTAATTGATGGCCAAGCAATTAAACAATTAAGTCCAAACCACAATAGACAATTCTCACAATAGAACATAATAATTGATAACGAAGCATATTAAAATAAACTACACAATAAGATCCATTGTAATCTCAAACAAAGAATTAGTTCATTGAATTAAAACTAAGAATCCACAATTGAATACACATTAAAAGATAAAGATAGAAGAAGATGAGAAGAAATAATCTATTTTCTGTAGACTTGACACTCCCTTCTTGCTCCTCCTTTAAATCTTCAATGGTCTCCAAGTTGCTTTAATCTCCAAATTTAATAAAAACTAGGGTTTTGATCTAATTTACTCTAATCTAATCTAATAGAATTCTTTCAAAAACTCCTTAATCTCTCAATAATCCCCCTCTAATCTGTGTTATTCCACTCCTTTTATAAGTCTTTGTACATGTCTTTAAGTCCTATTGGAAGTCCTTGAATCAAACAACTCAAAACAATCCTTTTCGGACTCAAATTCGGACAAAACTACTCATTTTCGTGAATACCCAGCCCCGGCTGGGTATTTGCCTTCAAAATATCTAGCCCCCGCTGGATAGCAATCTGCTAATGCTCCCAGACATCCAGCCTCGGCTGGATCCTAAGCCTAAAAAGGTCCAGCCCCGGCTGGGTACCAATCTTCCAATTCAATTTTCTGCTGGAACCTCCTCTGCTAAAATTTCCATAACCTTTAAACCGGGAGGAGTTACGGGACCCACAACCTATCAAATTGAAGCTATCGACGATATCTACAATTTTCATTTTTTGAACTTTCAGAAATAACAAACGTATGATGGTCGAAATTGGACTGGAAATGACTGCTATGCAAATGACCACCCAAAACGGTGAAGTTCAACGTCCGTTGGTAGAAACGTCATAACTCTTTCATCCGAACTCCGATTTGAATGATTTAAGATGTTACGGAAAGCTAAGAAAACACTCTAAAATATAGTATAAGCTCTAAGCTAAGAACATGAATTGAACATGAAAGCATAAACGATGTCCTGATTGCTTTTTCCTTCCATTTCCCTTACCAATAGTCGCTCACACCGCTCCCAAACGTATAACCTACAAAATGAACGTGAAATGCATGAAAAATAACTAATAAAATGAGTTTAAGTAACAAATTCAAGTAATAGATATCGGATAAGTAGGTATAAAACCTACTTATCAGTCTTTCTAAGGTTTCTCAAGGCATAGATGCGATTTGGGTTATTATTGATAGATTAACCAAGTCTGCCCATTTCTTACCTATACAGGAGACTTATTCCCTTGAATGTCTTGTTAGTATATACGTAAATGAGATTGTGAGATTTCATGGCATTGTAGTATCCATAGTTTTGGATCGTGACCCAAGATTCACTTCAAGATTTTGGGTTAACTTGCAGAAAGCTATGGGCATGGATTTACGATTCAGTTCGGCATACCATCCTCAAACGGACAGAAAATCGAGAGAACTATTCAAACTCTTGAAGATCTATTAAGACTTTGTGTCCTAGATTTCAAAGGGAGTTGGGATAAGTACCTATCATTGGTGGAATTCTCCTACAACAACAATTATCAGGCAAGTATAGGTGTGGCTCCATTTGAAGCATTGTATGGACGAAAGTGTCGCTCTCCAGTATGCTGGGATGAGGTGGGATAAGCAACATTGTTGGGACCAGAGTTGGTACGAATTACTACAGAGAATATCCAAATGATCCGACAATGTATACAAATGGCACAAGATCGACAAAAGAGTTATGCAGATCTTCATCAAAAGGACGTGGAATTTGATATTGGGGATCATGTATTGTTACGTATTGCTCCGTGGAAGGGAGTTTCAAGATTCAGGAAGAGAGGAAAGTTCAATCCATAATTTATTGGTCCATTTCAGATTCTTAACCAACTAGGAAATGTGGCCTATAGACTCGCGTTACCTCCAAGCATGTCTCATGTTCATAATATTTTTCACATATCTGTGCTTCGTAAATATGTGAAGGACCCGAACCATATTGTTGAGTTAGAACCAGACAAGATAGCCGAAGATTTAACGTACGAGGAGGTACATGTTAAGATCTTGGATAGGAAAGAGCATGTCATACGCACCAAGGTTATACCACAAGTTAAGGTTTTATGGAGGAATCATGCTATTAAAGAAATGACCTGGGAGTTAGAAGCTGAAATAAAAATGAGGTATCCTCACCTTTTCAAAACACCAGGTACGTACGTCAATTTCGAGGACGAAATTTCATAAGAAGGGAAGGTTGTAAGACCTCGGCTTTTTATAAATAAAATTGAATTTCCTCTATTTATTATTTTGAAATAGTAAGGATTGATTTGATTAATGTGGTTAGTTAGGGGTAAAATGCGCGAATATTTTAAATAAGTAAGTGGTTATAAAATATTAATTGTTGTCGGGGAATATTCGTTTGGTAGTGGAATATTCTTGCTGTCCGGGAGAATATTCGTACGACGGCGCAGCCTTTTGTGGGCCCCATAACGGAAAGCGATTGGATGAAGAAAACGACAAGTATGAGTTTTTATAAATAACGGCGTAGTTGTTACCGTTAACACTGTTGGAATACCCAGTGGTTAAAATACAGTAATACTAGGTGTTGCACAGTAGCACACGCTATTGCACCAATTATTGATTCTTACGTAAAAAGACACTACTCAATAATTGTTACAGTAATTACTGTTCAATATTTTATTTTATTGATTCAATAATTGCTACGTTGATATTTTATATTATTGTTGTTTTAATAATTGTCACTACACAGTATTTCCCATTATCAGATCAATAATTTATATTATTGTAATAATATTACTAGATAGCATTATTGGCAATGTCTAGAAAGTTCTGTCTAAGTAGAGGTTTGGTCACCTAATTACGCGCCAGTAAGGAGAAATCTTTATTGGAAAGCCCTCTCTTTCCTAGGAACGGACTGGTTGTCATTATTGTGATTCTGTAATATTATTTGTGAATAATTAATTATTGATTTATATGATAAAGGAAAATATTTATTTATGTCGATATAAATGGAGGAATTTTTAGAAAAGTGACAATTGTTGAAAATTGATATTTTACCTTTTCTGATAAAATAATTCATTTAAATATATTATTATATTTTAATAATATAATAATGGTGATATTTTTACAACGAATGTGTGATATATGAATAATGAGGAGGAAGAGTATTTTTGTTATAAAAAATGTTTAACACATGTTTTGTGAGTTGGTGGGCCCCATTTTGTGACTGAAATTGGATTATAGCCCGTAAAATCGTCCGTATATGGATTTCGGTCAATTTCTTCTTGGAATTTGGAAAAACTTAAACTTACAAAGTTTTAGAGAATTGAATTTCCTATGGAATGGACATACGATTCAAATTTTTCTGATAAAAGGGCTATTTATTATGAATTGTTGAAGTTTCAGAATAATTAATTTTTGAAGTTTTAATTATTATTTTTATGAAAAACGTTTTTGTTATGATTGGTGGGCCCCACTTGTTGTTAAGCATGCTGAATTCAGAATTTCAAAGTGGGCGTAGGAATTTTAAAAATAATAATAATATTTTATTAATTTTTCTTCTTTGGTGTTCTAAGCATTTTCCTATAAATAGGGTGCTTAGGTTAGAATTGAAAATCACACCAGAATCTGAAGTTTTCTCTCTCTATAATATCGAGCGTATTTTTGTGAGTATTTTGATACTTTGAGTGTTGCTATACGGTGCAAGTTTCTTTCAGCGTTATATCCGATATTCAGTCAGAAGTACTATTCTTCTGAGGTAAGGGATGTTATTTTTTTTATAAATGATATTATTTCTTCTAATATCATTATGCCGAAATATTGATATGAATCTTATTGTGGAATTTTTACCTTTTGTGTTGGGGTTACTATTCACGTATACGACACTATTCACCGAAAAATAATTTTTTTCCCTTTTTATCCAATGTGTCTATTATGGTTACTATCTTTGATTGTATCCATGTTTTGATCTTTATTTTTAATTCTGCTTCACAATTGGTTATTATGGAGTATTTTTGAACTTGGATAAACTGAAGTACGAATCCCAAATATTTGTTCTTTTGTCTCACTAGATTCGTTTTCTTTAAAATATTTTTCATCATCCTCAATCCTAAATGATGATATTACTGAATATTTTTGGCCTGTAATGCAAAGATGAATGATTTCCTGATAAATATCTTTGGCCCGTAGTGCTAAGATGTACAGGTGTTGAGATGAACATGACCAACATGTGATACGAATGAATATCTTTGGCCTATAGTGCAACGATGAATATTTGATTCAAGATGTATATTGATTGATGTTACAGGGATAAAATATTGATGATAGACTTTTAAATCTTAGAAGATAGTAGAATTCATTCTCTACTTGACTCTTCTAATGAATTGTTGTTTCCGCTGCAGTTGTTGATCTAAAACTTGTTGTCTATTATATTTTATCAGATTTTTCCCTGTTGAAGACTAATGATAACTTGTTGTATATTATCTTAGTCATAATATTCTTTACTGGCCTAATTGAGCTCACCTTTTTCCTTTTTGTTCCATTTTTCTTCTCAGGAGATGATAATTTAGCAGAAACTAGCCGGGGTATGGAGTGATGATTCTAGAAAGTGGTTTTAGCAGTCCTCACTATTTTTGTAAAATAGTGTATCAATAATTTTAATAAGGACTCCTTTTCAGTTTGTATACTAGTCTATTAGACAGTATTTGTATTTAAACTCACAGTATATGTGTTGTCGTATTTTGCACGAAAATTGTATGAATGAAGTTGTATTTGTTTATGTACCATGTATTTGATGACTCAGAATGGGTGATGTATACCTATTTTTGGGGCGTCACAATAATGACCATGAACATATACTAAGGTTGTCAGTATTTAAACTGGTCCTTTTAATAAGTTTTGGTAATCAAGGGGATCAGTCTTTCATACCTGGTGTATTATGCATAAACACTTAATGTACGAGCAATAATTGTTTTTCAATAATGCTTTAATTAAATTGTTCTTTTTCTCAATCTTGAGTCCTCACCAAATCAATTGGTGAAGAACAGCTTTTAACAACATATTTAATTTAACAAATTTAAACATACTTGATCTAGTTGATACAATGAGCATAGATCGATATCTTAAACAGTTCATGAATAAAAGAACTTTAACTAATTCACAGTTCAATAATAATAGAACATGAATTTAATTGCACTGAGTGAGAATATCAATAATCAATATAGATGTGAATAATAAACAATAATTATTCACTAACATGCTTTGAAATTAATAACTCAAGTTTGAGTTAGAGAACTTGCCTTGAATGCGATCTACTGCTATGCAATTTAATTTAATCTCTTTATTGTAAAGACCTATCATTGTTAAGATTGATCTTACAATCAACATATCGTACTTTATATCATAATACAATTACTCTATCAGCAATTTAGTTAACACTTAACCACATAATCAATTACCTGAAAACATCTTTATTATTATCATTATCATTCTTTGATAATATTTTAATTACTTTATCATATACATTAGGATTTAACACTTAATCTTTCCATTTAATAGTTCTTCCTTATAATCTAGTAAGTCGAATACTAACATCATAGTCTAGATTATTCAAACTTGCAATCCAGCCACCTGGATTGGCTAATCCAGCAAATTGGATTCAACAAACTTCCAATCCAGCAAGCTTGGATTCCAAATCCTTCAATCGAATAAGCCTGGATTCCAAATCCTTCAATCCAGTAAAATGAATTCAATTATTTTTCAATCCGGCAAGTTGGATTCCATATCTCCTTTAACAAAAACACCAAATCAACTTATTATTTTTCTATCTTTTGACCATGCTTATATACATGTATTTCATACATAAAAGGTATTTTTCTGTAATTTTTTAATTTCTTTTACTATTTTTTAAAAATCATTTTTAGTGCGTGGCTTAAGAAATTAGCCCCATCATGCTCAACTCCAGAAATTCCCATCTCTTGGCACAATCTTATACATGTTAACGTGACCCTCTAGTTTAAATTTCATAGCCATCAGAGTTATAGAACCTCGGTTATAGCATTTTTTGTCAAAAAAACCCAAATATTGAAATGGTCATAACTTGGTCAGTTTAAGTCGGAATGAGTTCATTTTTGGACAGGAGCTACTTTATGTCATATATTTTCATGTCCCAAAAGGCCGAAGGTTTTCCATAAAATAAGTGGCCAAAACATCCCCTACAATATCTTTGGCAGTTTGTTTTCGGGATTTTTGGCTTTTACCTACTTTGCTAAAATCAGTCCATACAGAAATCTACAACTCCTTTTTCGGTGATTCCACTTAGGTTTGAAAGATAACTCATCATTTTATCATCCCAAATATTTCTAGAATTTTTAAATGTCATAAAAAGGACAAAAATTCCCCTAGCATTGACTGTCCAAAAATAGTTTGTTTTTCTTTCTAAAGACAAAACTGTTTTTGCGAAAACAGTTTCTACAACTTGTGTATTCAACATTTTTGAGTGCTACCACTTGGGTTTAGTAGTTAAATTACATATCTAGCACCTCTCTTTTACGGATGACAAAAAGAAGGTGTAGATCAAAAATGGTAGTCGATCAAAGGAAGTGAAAAAAACTAGAGTTTTCTAAAAAAACAAAAGTAGTTTCTTTTATATCATTTTGATTTACTTTCTAACACTCAAATATGTTAAAACCATACATGAAACCATATAAAACTTGTAGATAGAGGGTTTTAGACCTCAAGATCATAAACATTAAGTAACCAAAATCAAACAAAATAAAAAGGAAATCCACAAGTTTAAGATTTATACCTTAGTCTTTGAGCACTTCTTCTTAATCTTCCAAAGTAATTAATAAATTTAGGATGCATGTAAGACCACACCCTTCTCTCTTGCTCCTAGGATTTTCTACACCTCAACTCTCCCCATTTCTCTCTCTTTCTCCCACCGAACTCTCTCTTTTTTTCTTTCTATTTCCTTATGTTTGGTTTGCTAACTTAGGATGAGATGAAAGAAAAATTTGTTTTAATTGTTGGAAGAAAATATATAGATATATTTGGTATATCTATTCATTAACTACTAGCATATCTCCTCTCTCTCTCCATATAGCTTGCAATCTTGGCAAAATAGGGTGGGTAAATCATGGAGTTACATATAAGGGAGTTGGTGACCAAATGAAGAAAAAACAACATAAGTCACATGCCCATTTCTATACAACATGGCCAGATTCTTCCCCCTTATATTCCTCATTTTTACTTTATTTTCAAATGCAAAATTTGCTAAATTAAATGACCATAATATTCCTCTTTAATTGGGCTAGGATTGGGCCAATCCTTTAATTCTTTTGGGCTTGAAATTAATTAGTTTGGCTTACTAATTAAAACGAACTTGGGCCTCCATAATTAAATAATTGTGCTACTAGCATACTTGCCCATTAAATTTAATATTGGGCTAGTTTAACAATTTAGTTACACTTAAATCAAATTATCTACAAGTCCAATGCTTAAATAAACTATTGGGCTTGTTTAAAGTACTTGTCATCCTTAGTAATATTAAATCTATTATCACATGAACAATTACTCATTATTATTGATATTTACACATTCTCATCAATCAATAATATTAATTAATTTACATAACCCAATTAGACTTACCATATTCAAGTAAATTGAATATTGAATTAGGATTTAACACCTTAAATCTATTTCCTATATTATTAAAATACTTAGGTTAGTTCAGTAACTTATTTAACTTATTAGTGAGACTTCCTTTAAATATTATAGCACATTATTCACATAATCACTTAATCATCCATAATATATTACATATTATTTAATATATTTATTTACAATGTACAATATAAATTCTTGGTTATTACAAGATTTATCAGTTAAATCCTTGCCTGCGTGTAGCCAAGCTTCCAGTTCCCTCTAGATACAGATCTAGGGTCACATGGTTGCTTAATATTTACATAAAAACTGGAAAGAAAACTTGATTTAAATAAATCATAGCCATTCTAGCTCAACGGTTTCAATTTTATAACTTTTGAACTAGTTAAAAGTTAGATATGGCTAGATTTAGATAAATCTAGTCCACAAACATTAATATCGCAGCTTTACATTGAATAAACAGTTAAAACACATATTTAATCACATTAATCAGTTAATATATATATATATATATATATATATATATATATATATATTCCTTTGATGTTTAACGGCTTAGCTGCAACTTGAACAAGACCAATATGGATAAAATTATACCCCTTTACCTATGTTTTTTAATAACATCAGGAGATAAAAGACTACAATTTTCATATTCTTTGTTAATGGCGTAAACCTTTTCTACTGTTTTTACATTGTAATCAGTTTTAAAGTTATCCAAAAAGGTTGACTGATAAATTTCTCTAGGAGAAACTCTGGGTATATTCCAATGATGATGGCAATTGCCAAATTTCAGGTGCTTGGAACTATTCCCTAAGCCTTATAGCTTAGTGCTAGCCAGTAACCCTAAACCCATTGATCCCTTCAGTGAATCTTCTTCTTAATACGAGCTTAAGTGGGAAAAATCATTTGTTTCATATTGAGCCTCATCTGAAAACCCCTCTTTCAACGTTTGCAAGATGATGGTACAGTAAAAATAAGTTTTGAGCGAACCAGAAGGCCAGTTATCATAGAAGATTTTTCTAGTTCTTCAGCTCCTCCAGTCCATACTAGAAGAGATACTGAAGTACTTAGTATCCCTTCTATTAGAGATATAAAAATGAAAGGTATCCTTAATCAAGGTCAAGCTAGTCATCCTTGTTATACTCATAATGGCCCATTATAAGAAGTAGATTCTTCCTCTCCTACTCCTTTAGAGTTTCCTACTCAATCTGATTTTGAAGCTCCTATTAATAATCAATTAAGAGTCATTAAAAATGAATTCATGTTAGATTGGGATAATCTCGTTGAAGATTTCAATTCCAAGTCTAATAGGTTTAAAAGACATTTATTTCGCTCTAATCACCCTATTGACAGAGAGCGAGATAAAATAGTTAATAGATGGAAAAGATTTATAAAAAATGAACAGATAAACATTACTTTTATGATTGGTATGAAAAGTATCATGGTAAATGTAATGTTATTACTAAATCACAATAGATTAAAGAAGATAAATAAAAAGTTTCTTCTAGTCATCCACCTCTTGAAACTGTCCTTTTATTAGTTAAAAACACGTCGGTCGTTGCCAACCCGTTTAAAATTTCAGATGGCAATAAAGATGACAAGAAAATTATTGAACAAAATAATTTCATGAATCAGTATCTAGCAACCATAGGAAAACAACTAGATAAGATTGAGGAAAAATTCGATGAGTCAGTTATCAAAAAACTAGATTCAAAAATTGAACATACTTTGCTAAAATTACCAAAAAATAAAAGTAAATTATGTTTACCTAATAATGATGGTGAACTTACCCAAGCTACTGATAAGTTATTTAAAAAATAAAAAATTGAAACTGGAACAAGTGGTACTATAGCTATCATTGACCAAGTTGAATATGATAATGAAAGTTGTAGCCAATCAGATCATTCTAACACTGTTTTAATTCCAGATTTTAATGATCAGTTAAGTAAATTAACCGTTAATTAATAACACTAGCATTACCAGAAATTGGTATTCTAGACCTACTCCTCTAGATCTACAGTTCGAAGAGAGAAATCTTGATAACCAATCCTCTGTTTCTTCTAATAAAATTTATGAATGGAATATTGATGGTTTTAGTGAACAAGAGATTTAAAAAAGTTAAATCACATGTCCATGGTAGCTAATAGCTATATTACTAAATTCAACAATCTGACTCAACCAGATATTGTTGAATTAATAGGTACTGGATTCACTGGTATCCTTAGATCTTGGTGGGAGAAACATCTCATAGAAGACACTAGGTTATCAATAATCCATGCTGTCCAATTAGATGATGATGACAACCCCATCTTTGATGAAGATGTTGGTGTTGGTCCGCCTGATGGAGTTAATACTTTAATATTTACTATTATTAAACATTTTGTTGGAATTCCTTGTAATATTAAGGAAAGGATTCACGATCAGTTAAGTAATCTCACTTGTCCCACTCTAAGTGATTTTAGATGGTACAAAGATGTGCTTACTTCTAGAGTTATGATGCGTAATGATAGCAATAAACCATTCTGGAAAGAAAAATTCGTTAATGGTTTACCTTCATTATTTGCTCATAAGATTCGTGAAGAACTAAGTAAAAATTTAGGTTACATTGAATATGATAATCTAACTTATGGAGATATAATTAGTTATATTCAAAGAATTGGTTTAAAAATGTGTATAGACTTCAAACTCGCTAAACAAGCCAGTAAAGATAAAAATAAAGCTAAATATGAGTTAGGAACGTTTTGTGAACAATATAGTTTACCTCTTATTGCTCCTTCTAGAAGAAAGCATAGACATAAACATATTGATACTCGTAAAATACAGAAGCATCATGAAAAGAGACAGTCATATAATAAAAATCAAGATTGTTATTATTCTAAAGTAAAGGCATCAGGTAAAAAAATCAACTAAAAAACCCAAGAAGTTTGATAAGAGTAAAATTTTCTGCCACAATTGTGGGCAGAAGAAAGGGCACTATAAAAGTGAGTGCAAAATAAAATAAAAATTATCTCAGTTAAATGTTTCAAGTGAAGAAACTGAAAAACTATTAGAATTAATGAGAATAGAGAACAATGTCAATAATGATGAAGGTTCTGATATTCCTTATTCTTCTAATAGCAGTGCTAGTAGCGATGAAACAAATAGTAATAAAGAAGTTACTATATGTGCTAAAAATTGCAATGAAAATTGTTGTATTAAAAGATTAAATGTAATTACCAAAGAAGATGAAGAAAGCTCTTTGTTAATCGATTTAATTAGTAAAATTACTGATCCTAAGTTAAAGGTTCAATACACAATACAGTTAAAAGATTTGTTAACAAAAGATAATAAGGTTAAAAACAAGATTATTAAAGATAAAGAAAAACCTCTATTTAGCCTTAATAAAACTCTTGAAAGATTTCAAACTCCTGTTAAGGAAGTTACCCTCCCCGAATTAAATCATGAAGTTAATAAATTAAAAAGAGAAATTTCTAATCTAAAATTAGATATTTCTAACCTAAGAAAAGAAATTGAGGTTAAGAAAACAGACCTTCAAATGCATAATTCTTCTTCTAGTGATGAAAGTCGTGATGAACCTATATCATCAAAGGCTAATGAAGAGACTGGTTTCCTTCTTTAAGGTCTATCTTTTAAAAGAATTAAAGATATCACTATCCAAAAGTGGTATATTTCAATAAACTTGGTAATTGATAAAACTTTCTCAATACAGCTTCCTGCCCTTGTTGATACAGGTGCAGATCTAAACTTTATCCAAGAAGGTTTAATTCCCACCAAGTATTATAAGAAAACTAGAGAAAAATTAAATTATGCCAATGGTAGTCATATGGAAATAAAATATACACTACCCAAAGTTCATATTTGTCAAGATAGTACGTGTTTTAAAACATCATTCGTTTTAATCCGAAATCTTATAGATAAGATAATCTCAAGGTTACCATTTATATATTTATTATATCTTTTCGCTACTAGCAATGAAGGATTAAGCTGTAAACATTTAGATAAAAAGATAACATTTAAATTTCCGATTAAACCCAAAGAAAGAGATTTGATATTTATCCAAGATGAATCTATTTTTAATTCTTTAAAATCTAGTTTAAAAGAAAATCTTTGTTTAGATTCTCCTATTGCTTTTTGGCATAGGAAGAAACACGTTGTAAGGCTTCGTTATGCTAAGGAATTCAAAGAACATTTGATTCCTACTAAGGTTAGACCTATACAAATGAATCATGAACAAATGGAGTTATGCAAAACATAAATCAATGACCTCCTCAAAAAAGGGTTAATTAGACATAGTAAATCCCCTTGGGCTTGTCCTGCCTTCTATGTTAACAATAAAGCTGAAAATGAAAGAGGTGTTCCGCATCTAGTTATCAACTACGAACCATTAAACAAATCATTTAAATCACTGACTGGGGTAGTCATCTCTCTGATCTTAAATAGCTCCCCAATCAAAATAACTCGTTCTGTTTTTTTGATTATATAGAAGCCTGGAATAAGATCTTCCTTCACCAGAATGAGTCACACAACTACTCGTGGTTCTTACAATTTGACCAAAAATTTAAAAGTCAAATTCCTTTCTGGTTTCTTTTATGGTGGTCAAGATTTGGTTCTTCCTTTGATCTCTTTCCTGATCCTTTAAAGGCTCAACTCAATCATTTTTGTAATCACAATAAATATCAACAGAGATATAAAGGTATCCCTATTCTTATTCAGTTTATCAGTAAATATAAATTTCCATGGATTCTTAAATGGCAATACGACATTCAAGCCCCAACTACCGTGACTGGTTTTTCAGTCTCCTGAGCATAGTTATTTAGTATCTCAAACTATCGTTTCACCGGTCACTCATGTCACCCGCCTTTTCTTTGTCAAGTGGTGGGATAAATTTGATATAAATCGAATAATAGGTCAAGTCCAGAAAGAGTTTCCTTCTGTTCATCTCCCTATTATTCTAGTTAAATCGATCCCTGATAAAGGATCTTCTAGTAAATCAAAAACTAGTCTAACCGATTCATCAAGCTCCATTGATATTTCCAATATCAAGAATTGTTCTAGTAAAGATCTGAAGTTAATCGCCCAGGCCATTCATGAAAGAATCGATGAGTTAAATGAAGAAGCATCTGCATGCTCCTCTTCCTCCTCCAGAAGTAATTCGGCCAATAAATTTGAAGATGATGACCCTTTTGACACCATTAATCTTCAAGATGCTCAAAATCCATTTGCCTGACATCTCTTTCAAAGGATGCTCCTGCTTTTCACCGAAAGCAACTCTCAGTCACATGTGCTTGCTTCTGCAGCCTTCTAGTCAGAAGATGCTCTCCCCCAAAGCATCTCCCAGTCATATACACATGCTCCTGCTTTTCCACCAAAAGTAGCCATTAAAGTCAAAAGATTTGGCCTTTTTCAGCAAAAGTTGCCAAAAGCATTTATGCATAGTAAAAAGTCAGCACTGTTTTACTGTTCATCAATAGTAAATATTGTCTGTAATCATTCAAAGTTGTATTAGTAATGTTGTAATAGTTATTTCTTTATTCGATAAAAGGAATTCGAACTTAGTTAGCAAGATAGACTTAAAAAGTCTCAGAGTTCCTTCTCTGACAAATCTTTGGCCTCTGCTCTCTCTTCTTCTACTCTTCTAATGTTCTAATCAATTGTAAGTCACTTTTATTTTCCAGTACTTGCAACTATTTTTCAGTTATCAGTAAAACTGTATAATTTTTAGTAATTCAATTGTGTTTGTATGCGACACTCTTGTTCTTCTCCCCTTAATCCACTTCCGCCCCAAATGGTATATATATATATATATATATATATATATATATATATATATATATATATATATATATATATATATATATATATATATTAAAACAATGAAAAGCCACAAATTTAGAATCCAGGCATGACTGTCGAATATAAATATATATATACGGAAAGCTTCAAGAGCATAATTCTTAAATAACATTTTACCTTAAATAGCATAATTTTATCAAAACGACTTAGTTTTGTAAACACGCGGTGACATTTTTGTAAATACCATGTCACCGCGTATTTACAAAAATGTCACCGCGTGTTTACAAAACTACGTCGTTTTGATAAAATTATGCTATGTAAGGCATTATGCTATTTAAGAATTATGCTCTTGAAACTTCTCGTATATATATATATATATGTGATTATATATATAATAAAGCAATAAAAGGCCATATATTAGCAATCCATGCACTATTAAAAAGTATAATTCGAGTTTGAATCAACATGTCGTGAATATATATATATATAAACGGAGAGACTCTAAAGCGAACCTTAAAGACCGAACCAAAGACGAACCGTAGTCTTTGGTGTCTATGGCGACGGTTCGACCCGTCGCAAAAGACTACATGGCTATGGCGACTGATCACACCGTCTCCATAGAAACCAAAGACGACGGTTCATCTTTGGTTCGCTCTTTAAGGTTCTCTTTAGAGACGGACCGTATATATATATATATATATATATATATATATATATATATATATCAAGTTTAGCTACAGCTTTAGCTAATGGTATCAAAGGTTAGAGAGCAGGTGACCGAAGTATTAAGGATTTACTGGTATTCTTAGGTCTTGGTGGGAAAAACATCTCACAGAAGATATTAGAATATCCATAATTCATGCTATTCAAAGAGATAATAATGGCAATCCCATCTTTGATGAAGATGCTGGTATTGGTCCTCCTGATGGAGTTAATACTTTAATATTTACTATAATTAAACACTTTATTGGAACCCCTAGTAATATTACAAAAAGAATTCATGATCAATTAAGTAATCTTAGTTAAGGTTCATTCATACATACCCTGTTTACCCAAAGTAGACTCATACGTATGTTCTAAAACCCGACACTTTCCAATTGTGTAAAACTTGATTAATATTTTCATAATTATGTTCTTCATGATTAACTATGTCTGGGACTGGAGGCAAAGCCGACCTGTTACTAACCGAAGAGCTAGATCTGAATAATCTAATCATCTTGACTGTTTCAAAATAAAATCTTACTCAAGGTTCATTCATACATACCCTGTTTACCCAGAGTAGACTCATACCTATGTTCTAAAACCCGACACTGCTCACACCCTGGAGACTTACAAACGTTAGACACGAACAAGGTGGACTACAGGTAAATAAGGTGACTGTAGAACACTGAGGAAAAAGATGATTTTGAAATAGTAAAGAAGAAGTTTGATTAAAAAGATCCGACTATACAGTTACTAACAAAAAACAACTTGGCTCTGATACCATTAGAGGGCGAAAGGATTTACTGGTATTCTTAGGTCTTGGTGGGAAAAACATCAGTCTTCGGTCTTCCCTCTCAAATATTTAGTCTAGGATATACTGTAATCCCTTCCCAAATGTTTATAAATAAAAGAAAGAGATTACTTTACCGATTAACCGGTCATCTTCTTAATCTTTTCGTTCTTCTGTTAAAGTTTTTCTTTTAAAAACTTATCGCCGCTGTCATATGGTATCAGAGCCACATAGTTGGTTCTTGATGTTATCAGTGGTTTCGATTAAAAATAGTTTGATTTGTTTACTTAAATGTTTATTCAAACTTTTTCTTCTTTGGCTCCTAGATCATTCGCCTGACTTGCCGTAAACCACGTATGATCATCGTAAGTCCCGTTACGCCGTTGTAAGACTCCAGTGTGGGAGCAGTTTAGGCTAGGGGTATCATTAGATCAACAGGTATGTGTTTACACATGGCAAGAACGGATTGAGTTTAACAAGAATGATCAAAGAAAGAATTTTTGTTTAAAAAGTTAACAAATATGTCTTCTGTTTAGATCGATTATACTGATAGATCAGGACCAATTGAGTGATCCTTGTATCAGATCTCAGTCTGATTTGTTTTTAAACAAAAATCTTTTACAAAACTTAAAAAGTTTTGAAGATCTGACCAATTTTTCGGTGAATTTTTTTTTTCTCCTCCTTCTTTTTATAAACCAAATTTTTGGGGGTGAAAGGGTTATTTCCTGGATAAAAATTTTGAGGTGGAAATGTATGGGGATGGTGACTTATCGGAGAAGATGATCAACAGCACCTTCCGGCACCCACAGGAGACGGACCAGTAAACCAAGAAGACGCCAGAGGAGTCTTCAATCACCGACAGATGATGGCCCACGCCATCATCTCAACTTTTGCTTTCCGTAAAGCAAAAGTCTTTTACTTTAGTAAAAGTAAAAGTAAAAGTAAAAGTAAAAGAATAACTTTTGCTTTTAGTTAAGTTAAATGTTTTTAATCTAGTTAAATGTTTCTTACATTTACCAATGTAAAAGTAAATGTAAAATGTTTCTTACGTTTTACTTTTACTTTAGTAAATTACTTTTACTTCAGTTAATGTAATAGTGATTCCTGCGTGAATCAATAGTAATTTACTTTTTAGTTTTCTATTTAAACAACACGAAGTGTTTAGAGTTATTCAAGCTTAATTTAATTTAGCCTCAGAGCTTCTCTCTCTAGAGAGCTCTTCTGAGGTCCTCTCCCTTCTCTCTTAGTTAGCCGGAGACGAAGCTTTCAGCTTCGATCTTCTTAGTTAGAAGATGAAGACGAAGTCCTTAATACTTCGGTCTTCCCTCTCAAACATTTAGTCTAGGATATACTGTAATTCCTTCCCAAATGTTTATAAATAAAAGAAAGAGATTACTTTACCGATTAACCGGTCATCTTCTTAATCTTTTCTTTCTTCTGTATAAGTTTTTCTTTTAAAAACTTATCGCCGCTGTCATATGGTATCAGAGCCACATGTTTGGTTCTTGATGCTATCGGTGGTTTCGATTAAAAATAGTTTGATTTGTTTACTTAAATGTTTATTCAAACTTTTTCTTCTTTGGCTCCTAGATCATTCGCTTGACTTGCCGTAAACCATCTATGATCGTCGTAAGTCCCGTTACGCCGTTGTAAGACTCCAGTGTGGGAGCAGTTTAGGCTAGGGGTATCATTAGATCAACAGGTATGTGTTTACACATGGCAAGAACGGTTTGAGTTTAACAGGAATGATCAAAGAAAGAATTTTTATTTTAACAGTTAACAAATATGTCTTCTGTTTAGATCGATTGTACTGATAGATCATGACCAATCGAGTGATCCCTTGTATCAAATCTCAGTCTGATTTGTTTTTAAACAAAAATCTTTTACAAAACTTAAAAAGTTTTGAAGATCTGACCAATTTTTCGGTGAATTTTTTTTTCTCCTCCTTTTTATAAACCAAATTTTTGGGGGTGAAAGGGTTATTTCCTGGATAAAAATTTTGAGGTGGAAATGTATGGGGATGGTGACTCATCGAAGAAGATGATCAACAGCACCTTTCGGCACCCACAGGAGATGGACCAGTAAACCAAGAAGACGCAAGAGGAGTCTTCAGTCACCGACAGGTGATGGCCCACGCCATCATCTCAGCTTTTTCTTTCCGTAAAGAAAAAAGTCTTTTACTTTAGTAAATGTAAAAGTAAAAGTAAAAGAATAACTTTTGCTTTTACTTAAGTTAAATGTTTTTAACTTAGTTAAATGTTTCTTACATTTACCAATGTAAAAGTAAATGTAAAATGTTTCTTACATTTTACTTTTACTTTAGTAAATTACTTTTACTTCAGTTAATGTAATAGTGATTCCTGCGTGAATCAATAGTAATTTACTTTTTAGTTTTCTATTTAAACAACTCGAAGTGCTTAGAGTTGTTCAGGCTTAATTCAATGTAGCCTCAGAGCTTCTCTCTCTAGAGAGCTCTTTTGAGGTCCTCTCCTTTCTATCTTAGTTAACCGGACTAAGAAGATATATATATATATATATATATATATATATATATATATATATATATATATAAATCAAGAGCTAGTGTGATTAGAAAGTGACTTGAGATCAGAAGGATGACTACCCCAATCGGACAGATTAAGAACTTGTTTAATATACAACGAATGATAAAGGAGCTCTGATACCATTAGAGGGCGGAAGGAGATCTCTGAAGAGAAATGAAAGAAGAAGAACAAGTGCGCATACAAACACAATTAATTTACTAAATAAAAACAGTTTTATTTATGATAACTCAAAATATTTACAAATACAGAAGTTGAAAATGACTTACAAGTTTACTAGATTAAGAACATTAGATGAAAAAATGGGGTAAGTAGGCTAAACAACGGTTGAGGCTAAAGATTAATCAGAGAAGGAACTCTGAGTCTTTCTAAGTCTTCCTTAACAAAATGAATTCGATTTCCTTTTATAGAACAAGGAAACGAACTGTTACAAAGTTACTATTACAATAACTGAGGAAAAGTAAAAGTAAGAAACATTTTACTAAAGTAAAAGTAAAAGAATCTGCTTTCGGTGGAAAAGCAGACGTTTCTTTTGACTAATGCGACCGTGGGGTCAGATGTCTAATTGATTGCTACTTTTGGTGGAAAAGCTGCTGGTGACTAGGCTGCTGGAGCAGGTGCTGGCTGATTGGTGACTAGGCTGCCAGAGCAGGTGCTGGCTGTCTTAGGCTGCCAGAGCAGGTGACTGGTTGAATGCTATGGATTATGCTGTAGGTGCAGATAGAATGTCATCACACCCACTTTGATTGATTACTATGGGACTCACTCAAAGGGATCCTGAGCATCCTGGAGCTGAATTGTGCCATAGAGATCACAATCATCATCAACTTCAAGATCTTGACTAGAGTTTTCTCCTCTGGACTGAGAAGAAGCTTTGTCTGACTCTTCGTGTAATTGGTCAAGTCTCGTATGAATGGCATCAGCAAGACGCCTTAACTCAGAAGTGGAGTAATTTGAAATATTAGTAACTTTATCAGATTCTGGAAGAACAACTAATTTTTCTTTGGACTTATCAGCTGTCTTTGTTTTACTTGAAGTACAGGAAGATGCAACGGCAGGGGCCGTGGTAACTGAGGGAGTGGTAACTGGAGGAGTTAATAAAGGAGATGGCAGAAATTCTTTTTGAACCTGGCCAACTATTCTATCAACACTAAAGTTATCCCACCATTTGATGAAAAAACAGCGAAAGACGTGTGAAATAGGGGAAAGATAAGTCTGAACAGACCTAACACCTATGGATGACGGAGGATGAAATACCGTAACTTCTTGGGTGGCTAAAATGACATATTGCCATTTGAGAATCCAAGGGATTTTGTATTTACTACAAAATATAAGGAAGATTGGATTTTCCTCATATTTGGAGTGATAATTACTATGATGGCAGAAATGTTCTAACTGAGCAAGGAGAAGTTTGGGGAAAATATCATGCCACAAACCATACCTCGTCCACCAAAGGATGAACCATTTTGGGAATTGACTCTTGAATTTGTGGTCGAACTGGAAAAACCACGATGTCATGATATTTTCCCCAAACTTCTCCTTGCTCAGTTAGAACATTTCTGCCATCATAGTAATTATCACTCCAAATATGAGGAAAATCCAATCTTCCTTATATTTTGTAGTAAATACAAAATCCCTTGGATTCTCAAATGGCAATATGTCATTTTAGCCACCCAAGAAGTTACGGTATTTCATCCTCCGTCATCCATAGGTGTTAGGTCTACTTAGACTTATCTTTCTCCTATTTCACACGTCTCTCGCCGTTTTTTCATCAAATGGTGGGATAAGTTCGGTGTTGATAGAATAGTTGGCCAAGTTCAAAAAGAATTTTTGCCATCTCCTTTATTAACTCCTCCAGTTACCACTCCCTCAGTTACCACGGCCCCTGCCGTTGCATCTTCCAGTACTTCCAATAAAACAAAGACAGCTGATAAGTCCAAAGAAAAATTAGTTGTTCTTCCAAAATCTGATAAAGTTACTAATGTTTCAACTTACTCAACTTCTGAGTTAAGACGTCTTGCCGACGCCATTCATACGAGACTTGAACAATTACACGAAGAATCAGACAAAGCTTCTTCCCAGTCCAGAGGAGAAAACTCTAGTCAAGATCTTGAAGTTGATGATGATTGTGATCCCTACGGCACAATTCAGCTCCAGGATGCTCAGGATCCCTTTGCCTGAGTCCCATAGTAATCAATCAAAGTGGGTGTGATGACATTCTATCTGCACCTACAGCATAATCCACAGCATTCAACCAGTTAGAACATTTGAATTAAGATTGATAAATCAACTAATATATATATATATATATATATATATATATATATATATATATATATATATATAGCCCACAGATCAGGTCCGGGAGTCCGAACCTTGTTAAAATGCGGACAAATTTTTTTTTTGCTTTTTTTTAAAAAAATTAAAAAAAAGTTTAATATTTTATGGAACTGAAAATTTTCCATAATACTGTGTTTTGGGCGTGATTTAGATACATATAACAAAATAGGCCACAAATTATCGATCCAAGCTCAACGGTTCGCTTCATATATATATATATATATATATATATATATATATATATATATATATATATATATATATATACATACGTGTGTGTGTGTATTAAAGCAAGGGAAAGTTTCAAATATGAAAATGTCCTACAGTGTAGCAGAGAAGGCTTCAGACTGCTTTTGGAACTTTAAAACTCAGTTTCCACAGGTTAAATTTTATATGTCATAGTATATATGTATATAAGTGTTTAGAATGAAAAATATTGAATTTTGGAATACTACAGGAAGGGTTAAGAGCTAAAATGGTCAGAGTTTTCTCTACTATTCTCCTTTTTTTTTCTTTTCTTTTATGGCTGATGAGAGGTCTTATTTATATACCAAAGTAGCCGCGGGTCTACCTACAGCTTCCCAGGTGGGCCCGTGCCCTGTGGGTGCTATTGTCTCAAAGTACGTGTACTTGGGCCAATGCGCAATCTGATCGAACCTTCATACCTTTCAATCCGGGGGTCTGATGGAGGCGTGCCATACCTTTCTGGAAATCCCTTGATGAGAGCTACACAATGACATGGGATTTAATATTTTTCAAATCTGGGAAGATGGGTCCATGACCAGATCTTGAAGTCTTCGTAGTATATCCATTGAGTTGTCTTGTGCTATTTTCACTCGAGATTGATGTTATGGTTTTGCATGACTTTTTTTGCAGTGATTTGGGATGAATTGATGTTAAGTTGGTGAAATTACTTATTTTCCCCTCCTGGGTTGGTTCTGGGCTTGATGTAGTTGTAGCTTTCTTTTCTCAGGGTTGTGTCTGAGATTAGATTGATGTTGACTTCTGTCAATCCTTAGGTTGGTCTCTGAGTTTGGTTTATTATTTCCCGGAGTTATCGTTGGGGTTGGACTTGATCTCCTAGGGTTATCTCTGAGATTTTACTTTAATCTCCCGAGGTTACCTTCGGGGTTGGACATGATCTTCCGGGGTTGTCTTCGGGGCTGGAGTTGATGTCTTGGGGCTGTCACAGGGGTTTGGCTTGATCTCCCGGGGTTGTCTCCGGGGTCTGGATTTGATCTCTCAGGGTTGTCACCGAGGGTGGATTTGACCTCCCGAAGTGTCACCGGGGTTCAATTTGATCTCCCGGGGTTGTCTTTGGGGTTGGATTTTGATCTCATGGGGTTATCTCGGGGGTTTGGATTTAATCTCTCGGGGTTATCTCTAGGGTTTGAATTTGATCTCCCTGGGTTGTCTCCAAGGATGCACTTGGTGATTTGACTTCCAAGGTTGTCTCTGGAAGATAAAAGAAAATTTTGCCCTCCTTTATAGTTAGTAACAGGAACACTAAATTTTGATTGTTTACAAATGCCCATGTTTGTCATGTTTATGCAATGTAATGACATGAACAAGATAAAAATTACTAAACACTTGAAATATGACAAGATTTAAATGATTCCATACAATGAAACATGATGTTATTGATGCTGAATGTTTTTGGTTGGAGTTATTTCTAATGTTATTCTATCACTGACTGCTCCCACCATTTCTGTTGGGGATGGAATTGTCAATAGTGGTCTCTACTGAACCGTCTTGATGTCTAATCGAACGGTAGTTCATCAAGCTTTCATCACCGGATCTTTCCCGATGCTACACTGGAGTTATTTCCAACACCTTGAAATGTCCATCAAAGCTATTGAGACTGATTTGATGACATGGTTGCAGATATGTTTTCAAGATCCCTGTTGTGGAGGTTTTCCTATGGCTAAAACCGTTGGATTCTGATGTTGAGGTTGTCACCAACGTTCTTTATCTTTAGACGTGCTTTCTGACTTTAATTCCGCTGGAGATGTTCCTCTCTTTTTGTGAGTGACTCACTGGGGATTATTGATGTTTATCTGGATGATAGCTTGCCTTGGTTTCCATCATTGGATTCTTCTTTCTATTACACTAGGATTGTCACCACCGCCCAGGTTTTCTATTTGGTAAATACTAATAGTTCTGCTTGAGATAAAAAATTGATTGCTTGCTTCCATAATATCCTCACAACACCTACTCAAACGGTAGTTTTATGAAGGTTGACCATCACTAACTTTCCTCGGTGCCTACTTGAACAATAGTTTACAATGGTTTAGAAATCACCGAACCTTTATGGTGCCTTGACTGGGGATTTATATAACCAATTCCATCATCGATCCTCCCTGGGGAAGATAGTTCTCCACAGTTTTCATCATCGGATCATTCCTGATGCTATGCTAGAGTTATCGTAAATGGTTTATACTATCAATCAATCTAACCGTCGTTGAAGTAGTTTTCAACGGCTTACATCACTGGACCATTTCTAATGCTACGCTGGAGTTGTAGCCAACAATTAACACTGTCAATTATTATGACCTTCGTTAAAGTTATTTTCAACAACTTACATCATCGGATAATTCCTTATGCCACGCTGTAGTTGTCGCAAACGGGTTACACTATCAATCATTCTAACTTTCGTTGAAGTAATTTTCAACAACTTACATCACCAGACCATTCCCGATGATACGCTGACAAGTTATACCCCATAATGAATTTGGACGTTCTAATGCATTCAAGACCCATGGTTCATGACACCGGACCTTCCCGATGTTTTGACAAGGGCTATTTTAAATAATCTCTATCATTGGCTCTCTGAACCCCGCATTCAGGTTAATACTAATTACTTACTTGTATATAAGAAGTTTGGTATCTGAATTCAGGGTTTCAGGCCCTTTTCGCTCAATCACGTAGCACCTTTATCCCTGATTTGACCTTTCAGCTTCAGGGAACTTTGTTGTACCTCAAATTTGATCGAGCCATAGGGGGTGCGGACCACCTTGGGTGGCCGAAGATAGACCCACGGTTTCCGTGAGTTGACCCGCGACTCCCATCAGATATATTTACTCCCTATGTTCCTTTCATAAGTTATTTTCAAGTTGAACTATACTGAAAATCCAAAAATTCTTCTCCAGATCTACTGAGTTCGGGTAACGTTTTGCAAAATCCGTCACTGTACAAACATTCTGTACTACTTTAATAACGTTTATAGGTTTTCTTTTCAGGTTTTGACCGTTAGAACATTAAATTTCATATAAAATGCTTCTAAACACAATATAGTGAATATGCATGCTCATATGACTTGATAAAAAATATTCAACTTAGTAAATGCTCATTTTATCATGCTGAACATATTGATGTGAAAAAAACTGACTTACGAGACAGTCATTTGACACCATTTTTTACTAGTTTATTCATCCTATTTTACGACAAATGAGAATAGGTTTTCAAATAAAGCACTCATGGTAATTTGGCTGCCATGGTGGATTTAATGTTGATGTTTTTCATACATATGAGATGTGCATGATTTTGGGTTGGTGTGCTACTAAATGGCTACCTAGTCATGCCTATGTGCACGTGGACAATCTATTTTACAAAGGAGACTGGCCAAAAAATTTCCTGAGTCTGAGCATTTAATGAACATGCAATTTTAACTCTGATGTGGATGTATGTTAACGCAATGCATGTATCAGGACTTAGATTATGCATAAAGAAATGATTTGAATATAATGAGCTTTAAGTTTAGAACTTACCTCACCCTTTCTGAGGTGATTTAGAAACTGTTCAGATTATTGATCCAGACCAGACAAGTAGATCTCGTAGGGCCTCCACAGGTGTGCGGAGGAGAGCTTTTGATGTTCCTCAGCCTAGTTCAGCCTGGTAACCTTGCCGGTTGACCGAGTTAGTGATTCTCCCTATCCGGATTGAGAGGCCAGATGCTGTAGATGAGGAGGATAATGTTTCTATTATGGATCCCGCTCCTTCTTCTTCTATTCCTCGTTGGAAGCTGTCAGCTCTTAATGTGACGATTCCAAATCATCTGCATGATTTGAGTCGTCACCCCTTGATCTACCTTCATGCGAATAAGGTAATAAATATTTCTATATTTTCCTTTCTTCTTTTCCCACATTTGGGGTAAGGGTTTTGATTTTAATTTGCAATTTGATGTTGGTTCCTGACTTTACTTAGCCCAGGGTGAACTGGTTTAACATTCACTCCTTGTGCCAGACCCTCCATCTAGAGTACTAGGAGATTGTCCATTCATGGGGCTTTCAGGTTTTTTTTTTATTCCTCCCCTTCGCTGCCCCTGGGGTTATCTAAGGGTTTTTTCTGAGCGCTGGTTCCACCAGACTCAGTCTCTCCATTTATTGGTATTCGAGGTGATGATGACACCGATGGACTGGCTATTTATCACTGGGTTGAAGTTTACAGGGGCGCTAGTGCCTTTAGTGGCTGACATTTAACCAGCTGCCATTTGATCCCTTTTGGGAGTTCCTGCTATGACCCTCAAGGGTCGGACGGTCCATTCTGGGCCCTTGAGTGTAGATGCCATGAGTGTGGCTTTGACTGAGCCTTTGTCTGATGATCAGAGGGTTAGAGATCACAATCTTTGGCGGCTGTTCCTGATCATCATCAAGGGTTATTTCCTAGTGGACAACTCCTCGATGGTCTCTTTTGCTTTAGTCAGCGCCACTCGTGATGTGAATAGTATCAGAAATTTTGACTGTGGCTCATACACCTTTTTATATTTCCTTAGAGGGATGCGCCTACGCTTAGAAGGAGTGACAGAGGCTTGGCTAGGCTTTTACCCATTTTTTCTAGTGAGTAATTTTTCTTTATCTTTCGATTTTCCCCCGCTCGGGTTGTCAATTTTCGTGACCGAGGATATTTGATCTTTGCATTTTTAGTTTTGGGCCTATGAGAGGCTTCCATGTCTTCATCTCATTACTACATTAGGTCTGGAGACCTATCCACGGGGACGGCGCTGACATCACTCCACTCTTGTAGAGGTTCCCGTAGCAGAGGGGTTTACCCATTCTTGATTGTAGTTGGAGTTGTTGACAGCCGATGTCATCACATGGGTTCCCTACTCTGAGGACTATTTGGTACTAGACTTTGAGGGTGGCTTTCCAATCGGGGTAGAGTATGTATTATCCACTCGTCGGATTCCACTCTTGACTGATGGAGGTTGGGAGCTCTATTTAGGAGAGTGTGTGTGACGCCCCCAAAATTAGGTATACGTCTCCCATCTTGGGTTGCCACTTACATGGTACATAAATTCAAATACAACTTAATTATACAACTGTTGTGTAAAGTACGACAAAACATAAGCTGTGAGTTTTAATACAAATATTATCGTCTACACAATATTCAAACTCAAATTCAATAATATTACATTTATTTTCCACTATTTCACTGAATAGTGAGGACTACTAATGCTATCATCTGGTTCGTTACTCCGCTGCCCGACTAGTCCCTGCTACGTTCTCATTTCCTGAAGAGAACAATAAAAGTAAAAGGGTGAACTCAACTAGCCCAGTAGGAAATATTATGACTAAGATAATGCAGAATATATTATCGTTAGCCTTCAACAGTGTTAAACTGATACAATATAACAACCATCAAGTTTAACTGCAGTGGAACAAGCAATCCATTAAAAGAGTCAAGTAGAGAATAAAATCTACTATCTTTTATGATTTAAAGGGTTTTTCATCACTTTTATCGCTGGGACTCAGCTTAATAAATAATCCACATCATCGAATCACCCCTGCACTACGGCCAAGGATATTCTTTAGTATCACGACCACAATTATCCATGCACTACGGGCCAAGAATATTTGTGTATTCAATAATGGTCATGATCATGCCAACAACAGTCCATCAATGCACTACGAGCCAATGAGGACTTTTACCACATCATTTGTAACATTACGGTCATGATTACACCGAATAATCCCTGGTCATAATCATACCAAGTCCATCTATGCACTATAGGCCACGGATGACTTTCAACAAAATATAAACATGAGGATGATGACAATGATATAAGAATTTAATAAAACAAGTTCAAGAATTATTTTACCCAGGAACTAATAACGGCCAAATTGTCAACGTGATACTACTTTGTAGAGTAAAATTAAAGAATGCTCAGAAGAATATTTTCATGAAAAGATACTGAATGAAACGCAAATATCAAGGATATTCGACTAATTTCATAGAGTATAGAAGTCAAAACTTTAACCAACTGAGTATAATAAAGAATGGAATAACAAAAGAAATCACCAGGCATGCGATAGACCGTACATATAGGTTATTCCAACAGAAAAATAAATAACGGAATCAGGTCCGGCGTAAAATGCACAGACAGGATTTTCCAACATAATAATAAAGACGGAATCAGGTCCGGCTTAAAACGCACAGACAGGATATTCCAATAGAATAATAAAGACGGAATCAGGTCCGACGTAAAACGCACATACATGATATTCCAACGGAATAATAAAGACGGAACCAGGTCCGTCGTAAAATGTACAGACAGGATATTCCAACAGAATAATAAAGATGAAACCAGGTCCGGCGTATAACGCACAGACAGGATGTTCCAACAGAATGATAAAGAATGGAACAATAGAAGAATTTCACCAAGTATAGGGTAGCCCGCGTATACATGTTATTCCAATAGAATAATAAAGAATGGAATAACAGAAGTTCTCTTCATAGATAAGAAAGAAATAATACTCCCTACCTTAGAAAAATTGGATAATGGAATAGTGAGGTAGCAGACTTCTCTTCTTCTTTCTATAATTTCTCTCTATCATAATCGCTCTAAAGCTTTTGTGAATTTGTGAGAAATGAAGGAAGAATGAGCTTCTATTTATAGAAAAATATAGTTTTGATAATTGCACGTTTTGGGGCTCGAAAAATTTCAGTACAATACCTCCAACTTTTCTTTTATTTATAATTTAGTCTTGCAACTATTATCAATCTTGCACCAACTCCCCTAATAGTAAATAATGTGAATCAATAGTTCAATTATGTGAATCAATAGTATAATCATGTGAAAAATACGAATTACAGTATAGTACCTCCATCTATACCTCTATTTTTAACTTAGTCATGCAAGTATTATCAATCTTGCACCAACTCCCCTAATAGTAAATAATGTGATTCAATAGTACACATATGTGAACAAATATTTATATAAGCATGTGAATTAGTAGCAATTAATTGCTCATTTATCCGATAAATTACCCGATTTATCAATATAACCCCTAGACATCAATTATCATTAGAATAAATGTCGATTTTCACTAACACAAACAATTCCAACATAATGAAACTATTTTTATCAAAAATATAAATTTTGAAATTTCGAAGTTTGACTTTTCCCGAAAAAGTCAACTGTTGACATTTTGACCAAATAGTGAATACCGAAAAATTTTGTGTTTATAGACTATTTTTACTAATTTCGTCGTTCCGGACTCAAATATCACGTTCGCGTCTCCAAGTTCAACTCTGAACAACATTCATCATTAATATTATAACTCAAAATATTTATCAACCAGGTCGTTCCCAAGAATGAGGGGGCTTTCCAATAAGGATTTCTCTCTATTGGCGCGTAATTAGGTGACCAAACCTCTCCTTGACAGAACTTCTAGACATTGTAAATATTGAAATTTA
The DNA here is from genome assembly GCA_020205505.1 of Panax japonicus. Lineage (NCBI taxonomy): Eukaryota > Viridiplantae > Streptophyta > Magnoliopsida > Apiales > Araliaceae > Panax > Panax japonicus. Next base: position 25,822,537 of record CM035101.1, on the reverse strand, counting down.
TAATATGAATAACTTTGTCGTCTCAAGTATTTATTTAATAAAAAAACATTTTATGCAGATGATACTGTGACAATAATTGAATCAATAATATGATAGATATGACGCAGCAATTACTGTACAATAATTGAGTATAACTGAGTGACTTCTCACGTAAGCATCAATAATCAATACCGTGTGCTACTATGCAACCATGCGTATTACTGTACTTTTACTACTGGGTAGTTCAACAGTAAACGGTAAAACTTCCGCCATTATTTTTATAAAGTATTTTTGTCGTTTTCTCAATCCGACAATAATTCCGTTGTGGGGGTCCACCAATGATTGTGTCGTTGTATGAATATTCCCTGTTAAAACAAATATTCCCCGACCAATCGAATATTATATAACAACTTGCGTACTTTGAAAAATTTGTAAATATTACCCACAACTATAACTTTATATCAAATCCACACCATAATATTCAAAAATATATTTCGAGTAAATTTAATCTTTATTCAAAAAGTTGGGGTCTTACAGTGTGCTATCAGGAGCACCATAGGGGAGATTCATATTCCATTCTTTCCTCCTGTTAGGCGACATTAGCCTTTATCTTAGTCGACCACCGAGATTCCCCTGATGGGTTTAAATGACTTCACTTTGTCAAAGGGCCCTTATATATATATATATATATATATATATATATATATATATATATATATAGCCCACGGATCAGGTCCGGGAATCCGGACCTTGTTAAAATGCGGACGAATTTTTTTTTTGCTTTTTTTAAAAAAAACTAAAAAAAAGTTTAATATTTTATGGAACTGGAAATTTTCCATAATACAGTGTTTTGGGCGTGATTTAGATACATATAACAAAATGGCTACAAATTGTCGATCTAAGCTCAACGGTTTGCTTCATATATATATATATATATATATATATATATATATATATATATATATATATATATATATATATATATATATGCGCGTGTGTGTGTCTATTAAAGCAAGGGAAAGTTTCAAATATGAAAAAATATTACAGTGTAGCAGAGAAGGCTTCAGACTGCTTTTGGAGCTTGAAAACTCAGTTTCTACCGTTTAAATTTTATATGTCATAATATATATGTATACAAGTGTTTAGAAAGGAAAATATTGAAGTTTGGAATACTACAGGAAGGGTTATGAACTAAAATGGACAGAGTTTTCTCTACTTTTCTCCTTTTTTCTTTTCTTTTCTTTTATGGCTGATGAGGGGTCTTATTTATAGACCAAAGTAGCCGCGGGTCTACCTGCAGCTTCCCGGGTGGGCCCGTGCCCTATGGGTGCTATTGTCTCGAAGTACGTGTACTTGAGCCAATGCGCAATCTAATCGAACCTTCATAACTTTCAATCCGGGGGTCTGATGGAGGTGTGTTGTACCTTTCTGGAAAGCCCTTGATGAGAGCTACACAATGCATTTGGATTCGATATTTTTCGAATCCGGGTAGATGGGTCCATGACCAGATCTTCAAGTCTTCGCAGTACATCCGTTTAGTTATCTTGTATTGTTTTCACTCGAGATTGATGTTATGGTTTTGCACGACTTTTTTTGCAGTGATTTGGGCTGAATTAATGTTAAGTTTGTGAAATTACTTATTTTCCCCTCCTGGGTTGGTTCTGGGCTTGATGCAGTTGTACCTGTCTTTTCTCAGGGTTGTCTCCGAGATTAGACTGATGTTGACTTCTGTCAATCCTTAGGTTGGTCTCTGAGTTTGTTTTATTGTTTCTCGGGGTTGTTGTTTGGGTTTGACTTGATCTCCTAGGGTTGTCTCTGGGGTTTTACTTTAATCTCCCGGGGTTGTCTTCGGGGTTGGACATGATCTCCCGGGGTTGTCTCCGGGGTTTGCATTGAACTCCCGGGGTTATCATCGGGGCTGCACTTGATCTCCTGGGGTTATCTTTGGGGTTTTCATTGATCTCTCGGAGTTGTCACCAATGTTGGACTTGATCTCCCGAGGTTTTCACCGGGGTTTGGCTTGATCACCCGAGGTTGTCTCCGGGGTCTGGATTTGATCTCTCAGGGTTGTCACCGAGGGTGGATTTGATATCCCGGGGGTGTCACCGGGGTTCAATTTGATCTCCCTGGGTTTTATTTGGGGCTGGATTTTGATCTCCTGGGGTTGTCTCTGAGGTTTGGATTTAATCTCTCGGGGTTATCTCTAGGGTTTGAATTTGATCTCTCGGGGTTATCTCCGAGGATGGACTTGGTGATTTGACTTCCAAGGTTTTCTCTGGAAGATAAAAGATAATTCTGTCCTACTACATAGTTAGTAGCAGGAACACTAAATTTTGAGTGTTTACAAATGCCCCTCTTTATCATGTTTATGCAATGTAATGACATGAACAAGATAAAAACTATTAAACACTTGAAATATGACAAGATTTAAATGATTCCATGCAATGCAACATGATGTTTTTGATGTTGAATATTTTTGGTTGGAGTTATTTCCAACGGTATTCTTTCATTAACTACTCCAACCATTTCTGTTTGGGATGGAATTGTCAATAATGGTCTCTACTGAACCGCCTTGATGTCTAATCGAACGGTAGTTCATCAAGATTTCATCACCGGATCTTTCCCGATTTTACGCTCGAGTTATCGCTAACACCTTGAAATGTCCATCAGAGCTATTGAGACTGATTCGATGACATGGTTGCAGATATGTTTTCAAGATCCCTGCTACGTAGGTTTTCCTATGGCTAAAACCTTTGGATTCTGATGTTGAGGTTGTCACCAACATTCTTTGTCTTTAGACGTGCTTTCTGACTCACTGGGGATGTTCCTCTCTTTTTGTGAGTGACTCACTGGGGATTATTGATGTGTATCCTGATGATAGGTTTCCTTGGTTACCATCATTGGATTCTTTTTTCCATTACACTGGGATTATCACCACAGCCCAGGCTTTTTATTTGGTAAATACTAATAGTTCTGCTTGAGATAAAAAATTTATTACTTGATTCCACAATATCCTCACAACACCTACTCAAACGGTAGTTTTGTGAAGGTTGACCATCACTGACTTTCCTCGGTACTTACTTGAACAATAGTTTACAATGGTTTGGAAATCACCGAACATGCATGGTGCCTCGACTGGGGATTTATTTAACCAATTCCATCATCGATCCTCCCTGGGGAAGATAGTTCTCCACAGTTTTCATCATCGGATCTTTCCTGATGCTATGCTAGAGTTATCGCAAATGGTTTACACTATCAATAAATCTAACCGTTGTTGAAGTAGTTTTCAACGGCTTACATCACCGGACCATTTCTGATGCTACGCTGGAGTTGTAGCCAACAGTTAACATTGTCTATTATTATGACCTTCGTTGAAGTAGTTTTAAACAGTTTAAATCACCGAATAATTCCTTATGCCACGCTGTAGTTGTCGTAAACGGGTTACATTATCAATCATTCTGACCTTCGTTGAAGTAGTTTTCAACAACTTACATCACCGGACCATTCCCGATGCTACGCTGACAAGTTATACCCCATAATGAATTTGGACGTTTTGATGCATTCAAGACCCATGGTTCATGACACCGGACCTTCCCGATGTTTTGACAAGGGCTATTTTCAATAATCTTTATCATTGGCTCTCTGAACCCCACATCCTGGTTAATACTAATGACTTACATGTAGATAAGAAGTTTGGTATCTGAATTCAGGGTTTCAGGCCCTTTTCGCTCAATCACGTAGCACCTTTTCCCCTGATTTGACTTTTCAGCTTTAGAGAACTTTGTTGTAACTCAAATTTGATTGAGCCAGAGGGGGTGGGGACCACCTTGGGTGGCCAAAGATAGACCCACGGTTTCCATGAGTTGACCCGCGACTCCCATCAGATATATTTACTCCCTCTGTTCCTTTCATAACTTATTTTCAAGTTGAACTATACTAAAAATCTAAAAATTCTTCTTCAGATCTACTGAGTTCGGGCAACGTTTTGCAAAATTTGTCACTGTACAAATGTTCTGCACTACTTTAATAACGTTTACATGTTTTCTTTTCAAGTTTTTACTGTAAAACCCCAACTTTTTGAATAAAGATGAATTTTCTATAAATATTATTTTTGAATATTATGGAGTGAAATTGATATAATATTTGTGGGTAATATTTATAAATTTTGCAAAGTACGCAAGTTGTTATATAATATTCGATTGGTCGGGGAATATTCGTTTTAACAGAGAATATTCGTACAACGGCACAATCATTAGTGGACCCCACAATGGAATTATTGTCGGATTGAGAAAACGACAAAAATACTTTATGAAAATAACGGCAGAAGTTTTACTGTTAACTGTTGAAACACCCGGTGTTAAAACAGTAATACGTGTGGTTGCATAGTAGCACACGATATTAATTATTGTTTCTTAAGTGATAAGTCACTCAGTTTTGTTGGTATTATTAATGTAATATTACAAAAAATCTTTTTATATAAAACAGAATACTTTTATAAAGTTATTCTATAAATAGAATATATTATATTCTATTATGCATAGTGTTACATAGTGTCTGCATAGTGTTTTGTATAGTAAAATCTTTTTATATAAAACATAATACTTTTATAAAGTTATCTGTTTTATTAGACAATAACTAGAATATATTATATTTTATTATGCATAGTGTTTGCATAGTGCCTGCATAGTATTTGCATAGTAAAATATTTTATAAAGTTAATCCTTTTATTAGATTATAAATAGAATATATTATATTTTATTTAAAATATTTTGCTTTAAATGTGGACCGTCAGATTAAAGTAAATCAATCTCGACCGTTCATGAGTTAGTTACAATGCATTCTATTTTTCTATAAATAGAAGCTCATTCATTCATTATTTTCTTACGAATTCACTGAAACTCTAGAGAGATAAACTATAGAGAGAAAGAAGAAAGTATTCTACTACTTCACTACTTATATATCCAGTACTCTTCTTCTTAATGTAGGAAATATTATTTATTGTACTCGTAAGGGGTGTTATTCTTTCTTATTCATGAAGAGAACTGTTGTTATTCCATTGCTTATTATTCTGTTGGAATAACCTGTATACGCGATCTACCCTATACTTGGTGACATTCTTCTATTATTCCGTCTTTACTATTCTGTTGGAATATCTTGTCTGTGCTTTTTACGCCAGACCTGATTTTGTCCTCATTAGTATTCTGTTGGAATAACCTGTCTATGCGAAGTACCGCATGCATGGTGATTTCTGTTGTTATTCCATTCTTTATTATTTTGTTGGAACATCTTGTCGGTGCGAATTTCGCCTGACCTGGTTCCGTTATTTAGTATTCTGTTGGAATAACATGTCTATGCGAAGTACCGCATGCATGGTGATTACTTTTGTTATTCCATTCTTTATTATACTCAGTTGGTTAAAGTTTTGACTTCTATACTCCATGAAATTAGTAGAAAATCCTTGATATTTGCGATTCATCCAGTATCTTTTCATGGAAATATTCTTCTGATCATTCTTGAATTTTACTCTACAAAGCAGTATCATGTTGACAATTTAGACATTAGTAGTTCTTGGACAAATTAATTCTTGAACTTGTTTTATTGAATTCTTATATCATTGTCATCATCCTCATGTTTATAGTATGTTGAAAGTCATCTGTGGCCTGTAGTGCATAGATGGACTTGTTATGATTATGACCAGGGATTATTCGGTGTAATCAATACCGTAATGTTACAAATGATGTGGTAAAAGTCCTTATTGACCCGTAGTGCATTGATGGACAGTTGTTGGCATGGTTATGACCATTAATGAATACACAAATATTCTTGTCCCGTAGTGCATGGATAATTGTGGTCATGATACTAAAGAATATCCTTGGCTGTAGTGCAGGGGTGATTCGATGATGTGGAATATTTATTAAGCTGAGTCTTAGCGATAACAGTGATGAAAAACCTTTTTAATCATAAAAGATAGTGGATTTTATTTCTACTTGACTCTATTAATGGATTGCTTATTCCGCTGCAGTTAAACTTGATGTCTATTATATTTTATCAGTTTAACATTGTTGGAGACTAATGATAATTTATTCTGCATTATCTTAGTCATAATATTTCTTACTGGGCTAGTTGAGCTCACCCTTCCTTTACTGTTCTCTTCAAGAAATGAGAATATAGCAGGGACGAGTTGGGGAACAGAGTGATGGTCCAGAGGATAGCATTAGTAGTCCTCACTATTCTGTGAAATAGTGTGATAATAATTATAATGAGGAGTCCTTTTGAATTTGTATAATCTCTAGTAGATAATATTTGTATTCAAACTCATAGTTTATGTTTTGTCGTATTGTACACTATAGTTGTATTAGTAAGTTATATTTGAATTCTGTACCATTTATCTGGCGACCCAAGATGGGTGATGTATACCTAATTTTGGGGGCGTCACAGTTGGTATCAAAGCTTACGAATATGATCCCTGGCTAAGATGTGAGACTAAAACTAAGAGGGGAGAGACGGGGAATTCTTTCGCTAGTATGACCTACTTAAATTTATTTTGTATTTAAATTGGTTGGTCAGAGTATAGAGATATTATGTTATATGTAAATTAACATTTTTTTGTGGCAGTATCTGAAAATGACATCCAAAAATATTGAGAATAGCAATGGAGCACAAGAGACTGTTGAGTCTCCACATATAAATAATCAGGAAAATGTGCACTAGGAAGGCGACAATCCTCATGCAAACAAAAACACTGACCAAATGATGAATGATGGATTGTTCGGAGGCTTTATGCAATTCATGCAACAGCAGGCGAGAGCGTCTCCTGTCCAAAATATAGGTGAAAACACTGGAAACTCTTGGGCGGTCATCGCTAAACAGTTCAAGGAGCTAGGACCACCGAAGTTTAAGGGAGAGCCAAAACCACTTATGGCGGAAACATGGATAAAGCAGATCACCAAGATATTTGATGTCTTGGGTTGCTCCTAGGAGCAAAAGGTTCCCTTTGCCGCCTTTATGTTGTGCGGAGAGGCAGATTACTGGTGGAAATCGGTAAAACGTACTCAATCTGCCGTACTGAAGATGTCTTGGGAGAAGTTCCAAAAGCTGTTCAACGACAAATACTTTCCTGAAAGTATTCGTCACATGAAGGAGATGGAGTTTATCAAATTGGAGCAAAAAAATGTGACCATGTCGCAATACGAGGCAAATTTTGCGGAGTTATCCCGGTTTACGTCCCACTTGGTGGATAATAAAGACAGAATGACGCGAATGTTTTTAAGAGGTTTGAAGCCCGAAATACATCAACATCTTATTTCTCATAAACTCTGTTTGTATTCAGATGTTGTAAATAGGGCTCTGTTGGTGGAGCGCGATAAAGAGTCAACATAACCAAAAGAGAGCAGCCAGCAAAATGATAATACCAGTGAGAACAGTCATCGAAGCGGTGACAAAAAGCGTGGAGGGAATCAACATGCCAGAAATGGTAACCACTTCGGTGGTAATCATGGCCAAAACAATAAGAATGGACATTTCAAGAAGCGGAGATTCAACAATGATGGAAAGACGTCAGTACCAGCACCCGTTGTTAAGGAAGGAGAAAGACCGCCTATCATATGCTTCAAAAGCGGAGGGGAGGGACACATCAGTCCAAATTGAGCGATGCCATCCAAAGCATGTTATAATTATGGAAAAGAAGGTCACTTAGCCCGATTTTGTCGTTCACCGAAGATAAATCTAACGTGGGAGAGGTTCAAGGAGATTTTCTTCGAGAACTATTTTTCCACGAGTATGCAAGGGAGGATGGAGATGAGGTTCCTGGAATTGAGATAAGGGGATATGAAAGTTCCCCAGTATACTGCCATGTTTAATGAACTGGCACGATTCGCTCCATATCAATTGGACACTAAAGTGAGAAAGGCTAGAAGGTTCGAGCAGGGCTTGAAACCCTGGCTCTATAGCCGAATCTTTGTGTTCCAAAGTACTTCCTTTGGAACCATACTAGAAAAGGCAATAATTTCCGAAGGTGGGAATGAGGCTCTCATCCAGTACCATAAAGATAAGAAAAACAATTGTAAGGTTGATGGTGGAACCAAGACCGAGGGAGCCAGTGGAAGTGGCAACGGTCAGAAGAGGAAGGGTTTTATCTCTAGGAATACTGGAGTAAAAGAAGGGGACTCTAAGAGGAGGATGGAGGCCTGTAAAACCTGCGGGAAGACTCACATAGGAGTCTGTCTCAAAGGAAAGGTGGTACGTTATAATTGTGGACGGGAAGGGCACATTTTGCCTAACTGTCCCAATCCTAATATTTATTGACACAACATTTCAACTATTACCAATGCCACCAACTAAGTAGTTTTTACACCAAGTACAATCCCCCGCCCATACAAGGAATCATACAACTCAGTTGTTGACATGAGTCCTCATTGAAATCCCCACCTAATCTTAACCCCCTTTTTCAATACGAATTCAATTCGTATTCATAATCCATAACTCTTTCATGAGTTTTTATAGTACAATTTCATAGTACAACTTACACACAGCATCTTGCTGTAAACTTTTCAATCATAAGATTGATTCTTGCTGACTGCCATAACCTTATCAGATCACGGGGTGATCTTATCGTATATATTATGATTTATTTCTATGCCTATGATCGTTTTGTTTTACGATCTCCTATCCCTGCACTTTCAGTCTTTTAGACTCGATCTATTCACCATTACTGTTCAACTTTATTATCAGAGTTCGGGAATTCTGTGTCTTTACACTCGCCGAGATTCATCTTTGAATCTTACCGACCAACTAACTCTATGTGAGTTAGATTTTATCCTAATCACTGCGGTTATTGGTCTCAAGTATTCCTACCTAAGCTTCATAACTAACAGCTCTGATACCAAATATAGTAACCCCGAATCCGGGCCCAGAATCGCCGCGGACTCGGTACGCTATTTCTATAACTGTTTGCGGAAGATATAAACATAAATTATTTATACAATACATTATACACTATTCTCAAAGATCGAGTAACCTTAACTTAATACACAATTCTTAAATTTTCTAACATATAACACATTTATTAAACTATACAATTACATACTAGCCGCACTTTATATCCCAAGCTGAACTTGGCTTTAACAGTTTCCTGTATCCGAACGCATTCGCCTTATCTGCAATGTTTTATCATGATATAGCAAGGGTGAGCATGGAAGTTGCCCAGCAAGTTTATATACAACAATATAACGATATATCATGATTGAAGAGTATGAATAATGGGCATGCTATAATTCATCAATATAATTGAGAACTAGCACGAACAAATTTTTGACTGAACAAGTATTATACATGAACAAACATTTCTGAACCAACTGGTAATGAAGGTGATCAGCCTTTCATACCTGACTTATACATGCAAGATGTACAGAATACAATTTTCATGGCCATCAGCAATGATTAACCATAAGCTTGAAGAAACTACTCTTATTAGAGTTAAGTATAAGAAAACTTGCCTGAATCGTTGATTACCGCAACGCAATTTATAACGCTTTACCTGAAGACCTAATATTAATATATAGATCTCCAATAATTAGAATAATATCATCACAGTATAATACTGTTACATTTATATCCACAGAATAACCTAAACACATTACCACATAAGCCTATCCGTCTATACAGCACATAAGACATAGCATCAAGTCAAACTATTTCAGTCTGACTTAAAACCAACACAATTCTATCATCCCGACGGTCTAGTCGGACAAAAATCGAGTTTAAGTTCAATTAAACTCTGCCAAAACACTTAACAATTATCACAGATAGATTCTTATCAGATAAAACATTTTTCCTAGGCTCGTAATAACTTTCGGATAATTATTACCATTTATCAACATTTTTCAATCCTTAAAATCGTATTTAAATGAATTAAATACCACATAATACCTTAATCATTAATATTAATTTAATATAAAATAATAATGAAAATCATAACATAATATTATAATATAATTATAATATCACAAAGTATTTTTAATACCTTAAAATCATATTTATATGATTTTTAAACCATTAAATCCATTATCCGATAATTGCTATTAATATTAAAATATTAATATTTTCATGCCAAAATATCAAAAGTTATATTTTATAACTTAAAATATTTTTATAACACTTAAATCATTTTTATATGATTTTTAAATCATTAATTCCATTTTTCCTTAATTAATTTAATATAGTTATTATATAAACTAATTATCATTAATATTGATTAATTAATGAAATTCATTCCAAAATATTAAAAGTCAACAAAAATAACTTAGAATATTTTCTAACACCATAATATTATTTTTCATGATTTTTCATGAATTAAAACTATTTTTAAATAATTTATTTAATATTATAATTAAATAAATAAATACCATTTATATTCCAAAAATATTAAATATTTTCAAAATATACTCAAAATAGTTAAAAACTACCTGACAAAACCTGTTCTTGGTGAATTTTGGGTTTTCCAGAAATTCATCCGGACAGTTGGTTAAAGCATGTTTGACCACTGATTACATTAGTTCTGAGCACGATCCATGTGATATATTATGGTTTGAGTATGTAGAATACATGTCAGACTACAACATCCAACCAACAACATGACATAAACAATAACATACCGTGAGATCTAGCGCCTGAAAAACCTTGTCAGACAACATAGAGATTTCTAGGTTACCCAGAATTCATATTTTGTGATCGATCAACTAGGTTTGACCGTTTATAACTTTTGATCTAGACAAGATCTGGACTTGATTCAAGTTTCATAATAAAGAACACATAGCATACTATAGATCCATAACGTAAAACACACATAACACTTAACACACACGGATCTAGAAGCCCTGACATTTGCTTGTCAGTCAACATTTTTACCAGAATTCCAGTTTTTCTAAAATGCTAGATTCGAGCATCTAGGTGTTATGGATCCATGATCCAACAACCCAGATCTCTAATTGACACCTTAATACACATGTTTAACCAACAACTAACATCAAACAACATCAAATCACAGATTTCGAAATTTTAGGGTTTTTATACCTTTTGAGCTTGATTTTGATTTTCTAATCCTTTGATCTATTTCTGGCTTGCTAAAACTTGATCATGGTTTTGTTTCTTACACTTTCTCACTCTAACTCCCGAAAATATAGAGAGAGACAAGTCTTGGAGAAAAATGAAATATCAAGTGGCTTTTTCTCTCTCTAAATCTATTAATATAGCATGATATAATGCATTTGCTAGATCTAAATAAGTCACATGCTATGCTAAAGTTAGGCTAGGGCTATGTTTAGACTAGGGTTGTTCACCAACCCAAAGATTTAGCTAGATTTGCAAGTTTCCTCATTAAAGAAACAAAAAGGGTATTTTAGTCCTTTCCGTTTATTTCTAGATTTTCCATGTGTTGCAAACCCTTAGGGTTAGGGTTTGGATAATTTTAGGGTTTAGGTTTTAACCCTTTAGGGTTTATATTTTATCCCAAACTTATTTAGCAACTTGGATTTTCAAAAAATTTCTAATTAAATTTAAAATAGAAAATTTTGATTTATAATTTATAATTAGGGCTTCCTAATTATATCATAATTATCTAATCATGTATCAATCTTGTTAATTAGGACTAATTTATCCAAATTAAAATTACTAATTTAGCACTTAGGGCCACAATTGCACATTAGATTTCAAAACCACATTTTAGGGTTTTAAATAAAAAATAAATAATATTTCAATCTTAGAAATTAGATTTCCTAATTAGATTAGGGAATCTAATAACTTGACAATTAGGATTTTTAATTGCTAATTAACATTGCTAATTAAGCAATTAAATCCATCACTGCACAATTAGGGCTAAAAATGGTCATTAGGGTTTTTAAACCACAAATTAGGGTTTACAAAATAAAAATAGAAATTAAATATTCGTAATTAGATTAGAGTTTTCTAATTACTCATAAATTGAAATAATTAGGATTAGGGTTTCCTAATTAGCATTGCTAATTTTAGCGATTAAAACCACAATTGAATATTAGGGTTTCTGATGGAACAATTAGGGTTCCTAAAATTTAAAATTAGGATTTGTTAAATAATTAATCTTTGCCCTAATTAGTACTTAATTATTAGCACTCTAGCATTAAAATTCTCCGTTATATTCCCAGATTAGGGTTTCATTTTATAAAAATCTGAAATTAGGGTTTTCAAATCTGGTATTACGGTTTTCAAATAATCAATCAGAATTTCCAGTAATTTATTAGGGGTTTTCCCTAATTATTTTAATATTAATGACGTTTAACCTTATACATATCATTGCATTCCCAATCTAGGGTTTTCAATATCGGATTTAGGATTTTGGACTTCCGGAACTGAAACTAGGGTTTCCAGAACCGATTTCTAGGGTTTCTTATCAGACGTTATGGTTTTCGATCCGAACGCTATCTTTCTTAATATAAACTTAAGGTTTGTTACAGATATAAATTATCTGATCAACCCATGACCCTTAACCACATTCTGAACACATCATTAACCATAAACACAGAACATACTTACATAAATCCTTAATCCTAAATAATTCACCTATATCCTTCACAGAATTTTGAAATCCTCAAAATTCAATCCCAATAACATCAAACGCATACACTTATTTTCTGTCTAGGTCTAATATTTAACCTTAAATCAATCATTTAAGATTTTCATAAATTGTCTAATTTCTCGGGTTGTCACGTTCACCCCTCCTTATAAGAATTTCGTCCCCGAAATTCACCTTACACCTTACACCGTGTACCTAACACCATTCACTCATATTTCACATGCTACCCAATACACCACTCACAAGGGTAAAAAATTTTAAAACTGTGCTGAGGAATCGTATAGACTGTTTGTTTTTCATTTTCGCAAAGGTTTTATGGAAATTCATCCGCAAACCGTCATTACTTACGGACACAAAGGGTGATTAGCCCGATATGCCCTGTACTGGCCAAGTACTGATTTTATCTGTTTTCCATCACTGCCAAAGGCACAAATTTTTTACCTTAGTCTTATTTGATTCCGCAGTAAAACAATTTGGTTCAGGAAATTTCTTTCAATAAACATTTTTGAGAATGACGTCATGATGCCGCATTGTATTTACAGTCCGTTGAGAATTTCTTTATTTGGTGATTTTGTCATACTACATCATACTGTAGTGGGCTGACGATCCTTAGATCACATCCAACAACAAGTAATTCTGCATTGATAACTTCATCATTTTTTTATCATCTCTGCACCAGGTCACATGGTACATAAGTGATAAATAAAAACAATTTTTTAAAAGACACATAGTGCGTATTTAGCTTGATGTTAAAAATTGAGATTTAGCAAAACTAGGGTTTAGGAAAACCTAAATCTCCACTAAAGATCATAGGCTTAACAATATATCTGTTCCTATAATCCTTAACACTCCATTCACACACAACTATACCCAGTTCATAAAACCACACTTATGATTTCATAACCTGGCCACAATTATATGAGTTTACGAACTTACCCTAGTCTGACCTTTGGCGTCCGTTCGCTGAGGGGCTCATAAACATTTCATATAACTATGAATCAAGAATGTCACATAAGTATGAGTTCTATGAACTCGTACTTAATCCTATATTCTCTACCTATGACCTATTTATCTATATATAATAACTAGCGTGACACAACATTTCAACTATTACCAATGCCACCAACTAAGTAGTTTTTACACCTAGTACAATCCCCCGCCCATACAAGGAATCATACAACTCAGTTGCTGACACGAGTCCTCATTGAAATCCCCGCCTAATCTTAACCCCCTTTTTCAATACGAATTCAATTCGTATTCATAATCCATAACTCTTTCATGAGTTTTCATAGTACAATTTCATAGTACAACTTACACACAGCATCTTGCTGTAAACTTTTCAATCATAAGATTGATTCTTTCTGACTGCCATAACCTTATCAGATCACGGGGTGATCTTATCGTATATATTACGATTTATTTCTATGCCTATGATCGTTTTGTTTTACGATCTCCTATCCCTGCACTTTCAGTCTTTTAGACTCGATCTATTCACCATTACTGTTCAACTTTATTATCATAGTTCGGGAACTCTGTGTCTTTACACTCGCCGAGATTCATCTTTGAATCTTACCGACCAACTAACTCTATGTGAGTTAGATATTATCCTAATCACTGCGGTTATTGGTCTCAGGTATTCCTACTTAAGCTTCATAACCAACAGCTCTGATACCAAATGTAGTAACCCTGAATCCGGGCCCCGAATCGCCGCGGACTCGGTACGCTATTTCTATAACTGTTTGCGGAAGCTATAAACATAAATTGTTTATACAATACATTATACACTATTCCCCAAGATCGAGTAACCTTAACTTAATACACAATTCATAAATTTTCTAACATATAACGCATTTATTAAACTATACTATTACATACTAGCCGCACTTTATATCCCAAGCTGAACTTGGCTTTAACAGTTTCCAGCTGTATCCGAACGCATTCGCCTTATCTGCAATGTTTTATCATGATATAGCAAGGGTGAGCATGGAAGTTGCCCTGCAAGTTTATATACAAAAATATAACGATATATCATGATTGAAGAGTATGAATAATGGGCTTGCTATAATTCATCAATATAATTGAGAACTAGCACGAACAAATTTTTGACTGAACAAGTATTATACATGAACAAATATTTCTGAACCAACTGGTAATGAAGGTGATCAGACTTTCATACCTGACTTATACATGCAAGATGTATATAGTACAATTTTCGTGGCCATCAGTAATGATTAACCATAAGCTTGAAGAAACTACTCTTATTAGAGTTGAGTATAAGAAAACTTGCCTGAATCGTTGATTACCGCAACGTAATTTATAACGCTTTACCCGAAGACCTAATATTAATATATAGATCTCCAATCATTAGAATAATATCATCACAGTATAATATTTATATCCACAGAATAACCTAAACACATTACCACATAAGCCTATCCGTCTATACAGCACATAAGACATAGCATAAAGTCAAACTATTTTAGTTTGACTTAAAACCGACACAATTCTATCATCCAGACGGTCTAGTCGGACAAAAATCGAGTTTAAGTTCAATTAAACTCTGCCTAAACACTTAATAATTATCACAGATAGTTTCTTATCAGACAAAACATTTTTCCTAGGCCCGTAATAACTTTCGAATAATTATTACCATTTATCAATATTTTTCAATCCTTAAAACCGTATTTAAATGAATTAAATACCACATAATACGTTAATAATTAATATTTATTTAATATAAAATATTAATGAAAATCATAACATAATATTATAATATAATTATAATATCACAAAATATTTTTAATACCTTAAAATCATATTTATATGATTTGTAAACCATTAAATCCATTATCCGATAATTGCTATTAATATTAAAATATTAATATTTTCATGCCAAAATATCAAAAGTTATATTTTATAACTTAAAATATTTTTATAATACTTAAATCATTTTTATATGATTTTTAAATCATTAATTCCATTTTTCCTTAATTTATTTAATATAGTTATTAAATAAACTAATTATCATTAATATTGATTAATTAATGAAATTCATTCCAAAATATTAAATTCATCAAAAATAACTTAGAATATTTTCTAACACCATAATATTATTTTTCATGATTTTTCATGAATTAAAACTATTTTTAAATAATTTATTTAATATTATAATTAAATAAATAAATACCATTTATATTCCAAAAATATTAAATATTTTCAAAATATACTCAAAATAGTTAAAAACTATTTTTCAGACTTTAAAATAATTTTTTGAAATTTATTTTGTATTTTTAATAATTAAAAACTATTTTTTTCTAATTTTTAATCAATTTCCGGAAAATTATAAATAAACTGTCGCTAAAGGGCCCTATAGCGACAGAACCTTCACTATAGATGTTCTTAAGTGTTCTTGAGTGTTCTTGTCAGTGTTCGAGGGTCCTTGTTTGACCGGTTTTATTTCTATGTTCTCATTGATTTCTGGGCTGGAATTCGTGTTAACGTTATAGTACTAACGTAATACTACAATCACAAACTTGTTTCATGGAAATACTACATCACAACAGAGAGATATCGGCCCCTAAAAGTCATGTCAGGCTTGTTCTTCATTTTCTGGGTTACCCAGAAAATGAAGAACAGTCCATGGTCCCTACTTTGAGTCTCCGGATCTAGGCCGTCCAGGTATGATTAATGTAATATTAATGTTTCATTGTGTATTAATCATGTCACTGTACAAGTAAGTAACCTCAGATCATCTTAACAACAACAAATCTAAGCTATTAAGTTCGGTCAAACTACCTGACAAAACCTGTTCTTGGTGAATTCTGGGTTTTATAGAAATTCATCCGGACAGTTGGTCAAAGCATGTTTGACCACTGATTACATTAGTTCTGAGCACGATCCAGGTGATATAATGGTTTGAGTATGTAGAATACATGTCAGACTACAACATCCAACCAACAACATGACATAAACAATAACATACCGTGAGATCTAGCACCTAAAAAACCTTGTCAGACAACATAGAGATTTCTAGGTTACCCAGAATTCATATTTTGTGATCGGTCAACTAGGTTTGAACGTTCATAACTTCTGATCTAGACAAGATCTGGACTTGATTCAAGTTTCATAATAAAGAACACATAGCATACTATAGATCCATAACATAAAACACACATAACACTTAACACACACGGATCTAGAAGCCCTGACATTTGCTTGTCAGTCAACATTTTTACCAGATTTCCAGTTTTTCTAAAATGCTAGATTCGAGCATCTAGGTGTTATGGAACCATGATCCAACAACCTAGATCTCTAATTGACACCTTAATACACATGTTTAACCAACAACTAACATCAAACAACATCAAATCACAGATTTCGAAATTTTAGGGATTTTATACCTTTTGAGCTTGATTTTGATTTTCTAATCCTTTGATCTGTTTCTGGCTTGCTAAAACTTGATCATGGTTTTGTTTCTTACACTTTCTCACTCTAACTCCCGAAAATATAGAGAGATACAAGTCTTGGAGAAAAATGAAATATCAAGTGGCTTTTTATCTCTCTAAATCTATTAATATAGCATGATACAATGCATTTGCTAGATCTAAATAAGTCATATGCTATGCTAAAGTTAGGCTAGGGCTATGTTTAGACTAGGGTTGTTCACCAACCCAAAGATTTAGCTAGATTTGCAAGTTTCCTCATTAAAGAAACAAAAAGGGTATTTTAGTCCTTTCCTTTTATTTCTAGATTTTCCATGTGTTGCAAACCCTTAGGGTTAGGGTTTAGATTATTTTAGGTTTTAGGTTTTAACCCTTTAGGGTTTGTATTTTATCCCACAAATATTTAGCAACTTGGATTTTCAAAAAATTTCTAATTAAATTTAAAATAGAAAATTTTGATTTCTAATTTATAATTAGGGCTTCCTAATTATATCATAATTATCTAATCATGTATCAATCTTGTTAATTAGGACTAATTTATCCTAATTAAAATTGCTAATTTAGCACTTAGGGCCACAATTGCACATTAGATTTCAAAATCACATTTTAGGATTTTAAATTAAAAATAAATAATATTTCAATCTTAGAAATTAGATTTCCTAATTAGATTAGGGTTCCTAATTAACATTGCTAATTAAGCAATTAAATCCGTCACTGTACAATTAGGGCTCAAAATGGTCATTAGGGTTTTCAAACCACAAATTAAGGTTTACAAAATAAAAATAGAAATTAAATATTCGTAATTAGATTAGAGTTTTCTAATTACTCATAAATTGAAATAATTAGGATTAGTGTTTCCTAATTAGCATTGCTAATTTTAGCAATTAAAACCACAATTGAATATTAGGGTTTCTGACGGAACAATTAGGGTTCCAAAAATTGAAATTTAGGGTTTGTTAACTAATTAACCTTTGCCCTAATTAGTACTTAATTATTAGCACTCTAGCATTAAAATTCTCCGTTATATTCCCAGATTAGGGTTTCATTTTATAAAAATCTGAAATTAGGGTTTTCAGATCTGGTATTAGGGTTTTCAAATAATCAATTAGAATTTCCAGTAATTCATTAGGGGTTTTCCCTAATTAATTTAATATTAATGACGTTTAAC
The DNA here is from genome assembly GCA_020205505.1 of Panax japonicus. Taxonomy (NCBI): domain Eukaryota; kingdom Viridiplantae; phylum Streptophyta; class Magnoliopsida; order Apiales; family Araliaceae; genus Panax; species Panax japonicus. Next base: position 25,804,344 of record CM035101.1, on the reverse strand, counting down.
CTTATACATATCATTGCATTCCCAATCTAGGGTTTTCAATATCCGATTTAGGATTTTGGACTTCCCGGAACTGAAACTAGGGTTTCCAGAACCGATTTCTAGGGTTTCTTATCAGACGTTAGGGTTTTCTATCCGAACGCTGTCGTTCTTAATATAAACTTAAGGTTTGTTACAGATATAAATTATCTGATCAACCCATGACCCTTAACCACATTCTGAACACATCATTAACCATAAACACAGAACATAATTACATAAATCCTTAATCCTAAATAATTCACCTATATCCTTCACAGAATTTTGAAATCCTCAAAATTCAATCCCAATAACATCAAACGCATACACTTATTTTCTGTCTAGGTCTAATATTTAACCTTAAATCAATCATTTAAGATTTTCATAAATTGTCTAATTTCTCGGGTTGTCACACTCTTTATGACGAAGATGAAATCTACCATCGTAGAAAGAGTCAAGGAACTACAACTCAAGACGGATGAGTGTAACCAAATGAAGAAGCGGTTATCCGAGAAGGAAGATGTTAAGTATAGTCTTGATAATGAGGGATTATTAAGATTTGAGGGAAGAATTTGGGTTCTGAATGAGACGGAATTAAAGGAGCAAGTGTTACAAGAAGCTCATAGTTCGAGGTACTCGATACATCCTGGTAGCACTAAGATGTATCAAGACTTTCGACAGAGTTTTTGGTGGCCAAACATGAAGAGAGAAAAAGCAGAGTATGTGAGTAGGTACTTAACTTGTCAAAAAGTTAAGGCCGAACATCAACGACCCAGTGGTTTATTACAGTCATTGGAGATTCCAGAATTGAAGTGGGAGCATATCACGATGGACTTCGTGGTGGGACTTCCAATGACGCAAAAAGGGTACGCTTCGATTTGGGTAATAGTGGACCGGTTGACGAAGTCGGATCACTTTTTTCCAATTAGGGTCAAGTATAACTTAGACCCGTTAGCTAAACTTTATGTTAAAGAAATCTTTTCCAGACATGGAGTACCGGTATAGATTGTGTCAGATCATGATCCACGATTCACATCGAACTTTTGGAGGAGTTTACAAGAGCAGTTGGGAACACAGCTGAGGTTAAGCACAGCTTATCATCCACAAACCGATGGGCAGAGCGAAAGGACAATTCAGACGCTTGAAGACATGTTAAGGTCTTACGTCATTGATTTCAAGGGTAGTTGGGATGAGGTGGGAGAACACCGGATGCTAGGACCAGAATTGGTGCAGCAGACAGTAGATGTGATAAAGTTAATTCGGATGCGTCTCGTCACAGCTCAGGACAGACAGAAGATGTATGCGGACTCACATATACTAAGTCGAGAGTTTGAGGTGGGCTCGTATGTGTTTCTAAAGGTATCTCCCTGGAAAGGAAAGATACGCTTTGGAAAGAAAGGAAATATAAGTCCAAGGTTTATAGGACCTTTTGAGGTGTTAAAACGGGTGAGAGAGGTAGCGTATATGATAGCATTACCTCCAGACCTAGAACGAATACATAACGTGTTTCACGTATCTGTATTACGTCTATATAAGCCGGACTATAAGCATGTAATCGAGTATGAGCCGATTCATATTGAGAAAGATTTAACGTATGAAGAGTCACCGATGCAGATCATTGATAGAAAGGAACAATGTGACGCCCCCAAAATAGGTCCATTCCACCCAACCCATTCTGAGTTGTCAAATACATGGTACAGAAACAACTACAACTTTTACAACCCATAAGCTGTGAGTTTGAATACAAACATTGTCATCTAGGCAATATTCACATGCAAATAAATCTCCATCATAATTATTGATACATAATTTTACAAAAAAATGGTGAGGACTACTAAACAACTCTCTCTAGAACCTTCATTCCATACCCCGACTAGTACTCGCAACATTCTCGCCTCCTGAGAAGAAAAATGGAACAACAAGGAAAAGGGTGAGCTCAACTAGCCCAGTAAAGAATATTATGACTAAGATAATGTACACCAAATTATCCTTAGTCTTCAACAGGGAAAAATCTGATAGAATACAATAGACAACAAGTTTTAGATCAACAACTGCAGCGGAAACAACAATTCATTAGAAGAGTTAAGTAGAGAATAAAATCTACTAACATCTATGAATTTAAAAGTCCATCATCAATATTTATCCCTGTAACATCAATCAATATATATCTTAAATCAAATTAAATATTCATCTTTGCACTGCAGGCCAAAGATATTCATCTGTCGGTCATGTTCATCTAAACACCTGTTCATCTTTGCACTGCGGGCCAAAGATATTCATCAATTGTTCATGTTCATCTCAACACCTGTACATCTTTGCACTACGGGCCAAAGATATTCATAATAAAATCAACCATCTTTGCACTACAGGCCAAAGATATTCAGTAACACCATCATTTAGGACTAAGGATGATGAAAAATATTTTAAAGGAAACGAATCCAGTGAAACAAAATAACAAGTATTAAGGATTCGTACTTTAAACAATCTGAGTTCAAAAATACTTCATAAATAATCATACTGAAGTAAAATTCAAGAATGATCAAAACATGGATACAATCAAAGCTAGTATCCATAATAGATATTTTGGACAAAAAGAAGAAATTTTATTTTTTGGTGAATAGTGCCGTATTCGTGAATAGTGCCGTATACGTGAATAATGCCGTATACGTGAATAGTAACTCCGACACCCAAAAGATAGAAATTTCACAAAAATATCATCACGTTTCGTGATAGTACTCGTGAATAGTAACTTGTGAATAGTAACTCATGAATAGTAACTCGTGAATAGTAACTCATGAATAGTAACCCCGACATGAAAAAGTTTCAAATTTGATAAAAATTTCCAACCAACATTTCAGCATAATGATATTGAAGAAATAATATCATTTGAGAAGAAAATAACATCCCTTACCTCGAAAGACAGTATTTCTAGTTGAAACACCAGATATAGGCTATGACTTGAACTTGCACCGTATAGAAAAACTCAAAGTATACTCAAAATACTCACAAGAATACGCTCGATAATATAGAGAGAGAAAACTTCAGTTTCTGGTGTGATTTTCAATTCTAACCTAAGCACCTATTTATAGGAAATTGCTTAGAACACCAAAGCAGAAAATTTATTATATTAATAATATATATATATATATATATATAAATATTCCTACGCACACACTCTAGAATCTGAATTTAGCAAATTCCAACACATTCAAAACCCACTAAAATGACAAAAACGTTTTTGTAATTAAAAATATTTTAAACTTCCAAAAATCAATTATTTCAGAGCTTCGGAACTTTAATAATTCACAATAAATAGTTCTTTTGTCAGAAAATTCGAATCTCGCGAGTTTTTATAGGAAATTCAATTCTCTACAACTTTGCAGAAGGAAGTTTTTCCAAATTCCAAACAGAAATTGACCGAAATCCACAAACGGGGCGATTTTACAGGCTATAATCAAATTTTCAGTCAAGAAACAGGTCTACCGACACACAAAATCTGTTTTTAATATTCATTGCAACAAAAATACTCTTTCTCCTCATATACTCATATATCCCACATTCATCGTAAAAATATCACCGTTAATATATTATTAAAATAATATATTTAAATGAATTATTTTATCAGAAAAAGATAAAATATTAATTTTCAACAATTGTCACATTAAAAATTTTCTCCATCCATATCCACATAAAATAAATATTTTCCTCATCATATGAATCAATAATTTAATTATTCATAAATAATATTACAGAATCACAATACTGACAACCAGGCCGTTCCCAGGAAAGAGGGGGCTTTCCAATAAGAATTTTTTCTTACTGGCGCGCAATTAGGTGACCAAACCTCTCCTTAGACAGAACTTTCTAGACATTGCCAATAATGTTATCAAATAATATTATTCAGATAATATGAATTATTTCTTCGATAATGAAAAATACTGTGTAATGACAATTATTGAAACATCAATAATATAAAATATCAATGCAGCAATTATTGAATCAATAACATAAAATACTGAACAATAATTACTGTAACAATTATTGAGTAGTGCCTTCTTACGTAAGAATCAATAATTGGTGCAATACCGTGTGCTATTGTGCAACAACGCGTATTACTGTGTTTTAACCACCGGGTATTCCAACAGTATTAACGGTAACAACTACGCCGTTTTTTATAAACAACTTATACTTGTCGTTTTCTTCATCCAATCGCTTTCCGTTATGGGGCCCACAAAAGACTGCGCCGTCGTACGAATATTCCCCAACAGCAATAATATTCCACGACCAAACGAATATTCCCCGACAACAATGAATATTTTATAACCACCTGCTTATTCGAAATATTTGCGCATTTTACCCATAACTTTCCACATTAATCAAATCAACCCTTACTATTTCAAAAAAAATAAATAAAGGAAATTCCTTTTTATTTAAAAATTTTCGCGGTCTTACAACCTCCCCTCCTTATGAAATTTCGTCCTCGAAATTGACGTACGTAACTGATGTTTCAAAAAGGTAAAGATACCTCGCTTTCATTTTCGTTTCCAACTCCAATGTCATTTCCTCTATAGCATGATTCCCCCACAAAACTTTAACTTGTGGTATGACCTTCATACGTAGGACATGCTCCTTCCTATCCAAAATCTTGACAGGTACCTCCTCGTACGTTAACTCTTCGGCTATTTCGTCCGGTTCTAACTCAATAACATGGTCCAGGTCGTCCACATCGGTACATAAAAAAAACGTTATAAACACGCGACATACTTGGAGGTAAAACGAGTCTATAGGCCACAGTTCCTATTCGATTGAGAATTTCAAATGGATTAATAAATCGAAGGTTTGACCTTTGCTCACATCGCCAATTCTCGCTTTTGAAATAACAACTTCTTGCACCTCCTTCTTCAAATTCATCAGCTCCGGTGTGTAGCTTGAACAACTTTAACTTTATCGATTAAAGTCGATTATACTCGTATATCATCACGTGGGTACCTAGAGTTTTCATCTCCATCTCTATTATTTGTAAATTATACGAAATGAGTCTTTGACAATATCGTACTCGTACTTGTATACGATCTTCTACTCAACACGTCAGCTACCACGTTCGCTTTTCCAGGATGGCATGGTCAGAACATGTGCTGAAATGAGTCCCCTCTTGAGTTCTTCGAAGATCTTCCCATATTCCTTGCTCCATTCGAATTTTGTATCTCTACGAGTCAGCTGCGTTAATGGAATAGCGATTCGAGAATATCCTTCAACGAATCTCCGATAATAATCAACTAAGCCTAGAAAGCTACGTATTTCGATTACCAACCTAAGTTGTTCTCAACTGTGACTCATATCCCAACCTTGGATAGCACGTTACAATGACACCTATCAGTTTACTATCGCACGAATATGGCATCCCCTACGAAAAGTCTGGCTTCTGTGTATTCCACAAAGGAAGTCACCAGATAAAGGCTCGGGTATCAACTTCTACAGTTGGGTTTTTAACTCCTGAAGTTCAATAGGAGCCATTCGATATGAGATTTTAGAAATGGGTTTTGTACCGGATTTAAAGTCGATACAAAATTTAATATCACGCTCTGGGAGTAAAACAAGAAATTCTTCAGAAAATACGTCAGAAAATTCACTAACAACAGAAATATCATTCAAATTTGACGTACTTTTGTTCAAGTCCATGACATTGGCTAATAAAACATGACATCCATTTTTCAATAAACGAATGACTTCATGGCTTGATATAAAAATGTTTGACTTCAATGGTTTGATTGCTTGAGTTCGAATATCAGGTTGCTTAGGAACACTAACAACCTTACAAAAGCAATTAATTTTGGCATGATGAGTAGTTAACCTTAAAATCACATCAAAAGCAAATATCTCTATAGAAATAAGGTTAACAGGTAATGTGATAGTGCCAACTTGAATCAAGTAAGATTTCTAAACAACGGATGTAATGAAAGTTTCTCCTAACGGAGTCTCCATAAACAGGTCAAAGTATAATTTCTCCGTAGTCAAGTTCAAACGTTGAGCGCAAGCAAGAAAGATAAAAGAATGGGTAGAAATGGTACCTAGTAAGGTATAAATTTTGCAAAAATTATAATTAACTAACCCGTACTAACTTCGTTCGGGTTCCTCGCATTTTGACCGGTCACGACAAACGCTCTTCCAGGAACCGTTGACTTTGACTTTTCTGGGACAGCCTTTTGAATCACCATCCCCGCTGGAATTGGTTTCGCTACCGTACACTCTCGAGCGATATGTCCTTCCTTTCCACAATTATAGCATACCTTGAACTGTTGTGGGCAGTTTGGGCTGATATGTCCCTCTTTCCCGCATTTGTAACATACGACCGGTGGTCTTTCTCCTCCCTTAGAACCAGTTGCTGCTGGTACTCTCGTCTTCACATGGTCGTTGTTAAATCTCCTCTTTTTAAAATCTCCTCCCGACTCGCTTCTTCTATTTTCATGGCCGTGATTACCACCAGAGTGGTTACCACCTTTGCCCGTATTCTTCTTTCTCCGCTGGTTATCGTTATTCTGATGACTGCCATCTTCGGTATGATCCTGGTTATGGTCCCTCGGTTGAACATACTCGTTATCTCGCTCTAACAACTGAGCCCTGTTGACAACATCTGAATAGATAGAAAATTTATGAGAAATGAGATACTGACGTATGCCGGGTTTCAAACCTCTCAGAAACATCCGCGTCATACGTTCCTCATTCTCCACCAAATGAGGTGCAAACCTGGATAACTCCGCGAACTTCGCCTCGTACTGGGACACTGTCATGTTATTCTGCTCTAGTCTAATAAACTCCACTTCCTTCATATGGCAAATACTTTCAGGAAAGTATTTTTCGTTGAAAAGTTTCTGAAACGTCTCCCATGACATGATGAGTGCAGTTGGATGTGTACGCTTCACAGACTCCCACCAGTAGTCTGCCTCGCCACGGAACATAAAGGTGGCGAATGGAACCTTCTGTTCCTCCGTGCATCCCAAGACATCGAATATCTTGGTAATTTGTTTGACCCACGTTTCCTCCATGATCGGATCCGGCTTTCCCCAGAATTCTAGTGGTCCCAACTCTTTGAACTGCTTGGCTGTGACCACCCGTGAATTGCTATCATTTCCTCCTGTATTTTGAACACGAGTCTCCCTCGTCTGGTTTTGCATGAACTGCAAAAAACTCCTAAACATCCCGTCGTTCATCGTCTGCTCAGTGGCGTTGTTCACAGGAGGAACATTGCCAGCCTGTTGCATGTTCTCCTCGTTGGTAAGTACAGGCATCTCCACGGTCTCATTTACTCCACTGTTAATATTCTCAGTCGACATCCTCAAATACTGTCATAAAACAAGGGTTAATTAAACAAATTAACAAATCACATAATACCCCTATATTATGACCGACCAACAAATAAGCTTAGGTAGGACACACTAGCGAAGGATTTACTCGTTTCTCCCCTCCTAGTTCTATTCCCCGTTCTCCGCCAGATATCATATCCCTAAGCTCTGATACCAACTTTGACGCCCCCAAAATAGGTCCATTCCACCCAACCCATTCTGAGTTGTCAAATACATGGTACAGAAACAACTACAACTTTTACAACCCATAAGCTGTGAGTTTGAATACAAACATTATCATCTAGGCAATATTCACATGCAAATAAATCCCCATCATAATTATTGATACATAATTTTACAAAAAAATGGTGAGGACTACTAAACAACTCTATCTAGAACCTTCATTCCATACCCCGACTAGTACTCGCTACATTCTCGCCTCCTGAGAAGAAAAATGGAACAACAAGGAAAAGGGTGAGCTCAACTAGCCCAGTAAAGAATATTATGACTAAGATAATGTACAAAAAATTATCCTTACTCTTCAACAGGGAAAAATCTGATAGAATACAATAGACAACAAGTTTTAGATCAACAACTGCAGCGAAAACAACAATTCATTAGAAGAGTTAAGTAGAGAATAAAATCTACTAACATCTATGAATTTAAAAGTCCATCATCAATATTTATCCCTGTAACATCAATTAATATATATCTTAAATCAAATTAAATATTCATCTTTGCACTACAGGCCAAAGATATTCATCAGTCAGTCATGTTCATCTAAACACCTGTTCATCTTTGCAGTACGGGCCAAAGATATTCATCAATTGTTCATGTTCATCTCAACACCTGTACATCTTTGCACTACGGGCCAAAGATATTCATAATAAAATCAACCATCTTTGCACTACAGGCCAAAGATATTCAGTAAAACCATCATTTAGGACTAAGGATGATGAAAAATATTTTAAAGGAAACGAATCAAGTGAAACAAAATAACAAGTATTAAGGATTCGTACTTTAAACAATCTGAGTTCAAAAATACTTCATAAATAATCATACTGAAGTAAAATTCAAGAATGATCAAAACATGGATACAATCAAAGCTAGTATCCATAATAGATCTTTTGGACAAAAAAAAGAAATTTCATTTTTCGGTGAATAGTGTCGTATTCGTGAATAGTGCCGTATACGTGAATAATGTCGTATACGTGAATAGTAACTCCGACACCCAAAAGATAGAAATTTCACAAAAATATCATCACGTTTCGTGAATAGTACTCGTGAATAGTAACTTATGAATAGTAACTCGTGAATAGTAACTCGTGAATAGTAACCCCGACATAAAAAAGTTCCAAATTTGATAAAAATTTCCAACCAACATGTCAGCATAATGATACTGAAGAAATAATATCATTTGAGAAGAAAATAACATCCCTTACCTTGAAAGACCGTATTTCTAGTTGAAACACCGGATATAGGCTATGACTTGAACTTGCACCGTATAGCAATACTCAAAGTATACTCAAAATACTCACAAGAATACGCTCGATAATATAGAGAGAGAAAACTTCAGTTTCTGGTGTGATTTTCAATTCTAACCTAAGCACCTATTTATAGGAAATTGCTTAGAACACCAAAGCAGAAAATTTATTATATTAATAATATATATATATATATATATATATATAAATATTCCTACGCACACACTCTAGAATCTGAATTCAGCAAATTCCAACACATTCAAAACCCACTAAAATGACAAAAACGTTTTTGTAATTAAAAATATTTTAAACTTCCAAAAATCAATTATTTCGGAGCTTCGGAACTTTAATAATTCACAATAAATAGCTCTTTTGTCAGAAAATTCGAATCTCGCGAGTTGTTATATGAAATTCAATTCTCTACAAGTTTGCAAAAGGAAGTTTTTCCAAATTCCAAACAAAAATTGACAGAAATCCACAAACGGGCGATTTTACAGGCTATAATCAAATTTTCAGTCAAGAAACAGGTCTACCTACACACAAAATCTGTTTTTAATATTCATTGCAACAAAAATACTCTTTCTCTTCATATACTCATATATCGCACATTTATCGTAAAAATATCACCGTTAATATATTATTAAAATAATATATTTAAATGAATTATTTTATCAGAAAAAGATAAAATATTAATTTTCAACAATTGTCACATTAAAAATTTTCTCCATCCATATCCACATAAAATCAATATTTTCCTCATCATATGAATCAATAATTTAATTATTCACAAATAATATTACAGAATCACAATACTGACAACCAGGCCGTTCCCAGGAAAGAGGGGGCTTTCCAATAAGAATTTCTCCTTACTGGCGCGCAATTAGGTGACCAAACCTCTCCTTAGACAGAACTTTCTAGACATTGCCAATAATGTTATCAAATAATATTATTCAAATAATATGAATTATTGCTTCGATAATGAAAAATATTGTGTAATGACAATTATTGAAACATCAATAATATAAAATATCAATGCAGCAATTATTGAATCAATAACATAAAATACTGAACAGTAATTACTGTAACAATTATTGAGTAGTGCCTTCTTACGTAAGAATCAATAATTGGTGCAATACCGTGTGCTACTGTGCAACAACGCGTATTACTGTGTTTTAACCACCGGGTATTCCAACAGTATTAACGGTAACAACTACGCCATTTTTTATAAACAACTTATACTTGTCGTTTTCTTCATCCAATCGCTTTCCGTTATGAGGCCCACAAAAGATTGCGCCGTCGTACGAATATTCCCCGACAGCAAGAATATTCCACGACCAAACGAATATTCCCCGACAACAATGAATATTTTATAACCACCTGCTTATTCGAAATATTTGCGCATTTTACCCATAACTTTCCACATTAATCAAATCAACCCTTACTATTTCAAAAAAAATAAATAAAGGAAATTCCTTTTTATTTAAAAATTTTCGGGGTCTTACAAACAAGTTCCGAGGAACAAGGTAATACCATCAGTAAAGGTATTATTGAAGAACCACGATGGTGAAGAAGCAACGTGGGAACTAGAAGAAAATATGAAGAAAAATTTTTCTCATCTATTTGATTAAAGTAAGACGAGATTCTGGGGACAGAATCTTTATAAGGGGGGGGGGGGGGGGGGAAGAATGTAACGACCGACAAATTCGAATCTTATTATAAAATGATTTTATTAAATTAAATAATAATAAAATTGTATTCCTTGTGTTATCAAGACGGTTGTCATTATATAACATATTGATGTTAGAATGTCGTAGTATTTGAGATATGTGGATGAATTAAAGTGTTTGAATTTCTAAGACAAAAATAAAAGTTTTTCGAGAAATTTTTCGAAAAACACTATTCATCGGTATTTGCTCGGGATATAATTTTGAGTTTCCGAGAAATACATAATGATGAAATAACAAGTTAAGATGGATTATGTAATAAAAATCTAGGTATGGAAAATGTAATAATTCGCTTGTGGACTTAATTTATAAACGTTAAGTAAAGCGAAGTGTTAAGGAATAAGTAATAATTGTATGATACTTGGTATTATAAAAAGTAATGAAAACGAGTATAATACGAAGTATTATACGAGTTTGTATAAAGGATGAAATATCGTATATAAAATCTATATGAATTAGAATACAAAAATAATTTATAAACTATATGTATATGTATTAAGAAATGCTAATGGACTTGGAAAGATTGATAAGAATTAATATAAGTCCAAGTGAATTAAAGGAAGAGGCCCAATAATTGATTAATGAACAAGCTAGTGTTTATTAATGCAAAGCCCAAGGATTTATTTAATACAAGCCCAAGCTAGAGTCCAATGACTTAATATACCCATGGGGCAAAACCATATTAATATGGTTAATGTGTGATGACCAATATAAGTGGTGATCAGGATAAGTAATGACCAAGTAATGTGGTGACCAAGACTTTGAATTAATGACCAAGTTAAATGAGTAATGACCAAGCAAAGGATGGGTTTTGTGCCTTGCAAGTAATGAATAGTGAGGAGGTGGATTGAGGAGGTGGGATGATTTAATGACTAAAACACCCTAGCTTTGCAATTTCTTTAAATAGAGGAAGCTTACAAGCCATTTGTTGGTTGTTCAAATAATCTAAGACATCACAAAGTGCTTAAGTGTTAGAGAGTTTAAGTCACAAATAAGTTACTTCCATAAGTAAGAAGAAGAAGAAAGTTACCTTACCAAGACTTCAAAAGAGTAAGATTTCTTCTCAAGTATCTTCTATCTCTACCATGATAGGATGATAAGAAAAGTTGGATTAAGAAACATGAATGAGTAAGTAGTGAACTTAAGCCAATTAAGTTGGTAATAAGTCATTTAAGCTAGCATAAGTTATAAACTTATGTGAAAATAATATGAACTTGTAAAGAGTTTATTAAGAGAAATGATATGAATATAAAAGAATTTATATGATCATATGTATCATGTATACCTAAGTTAAGTTTTATGTTAAGAACATATAAGAAATGATGTTTAAGAAACTTTAATGGTCATAAGTCATACACAATGAAATCTTAAGTAGTTTATAATTTGACAAGTTATAAGCTCATGAAGAATAAGTCAAAATCCAACAATGAATATAATTTGTTGTATTAATTATGTTAGTGTGTTAATATGATGAATGAAGTTCATTTGTAATGTTGAACAAATCATAAGAAGGAAGAATTACCGGAATTTGTACGATTGGACGATAATCGTCGAATTCGTAAAATTCTCAGAATAGAAGTCAAATTTTGTGTTTGAACTCGGAACCATTGTTTTCCAATGGAGACAAGTCATATTTGGTGTTTAAGAGTTGCGGACTCGAAAATGACCGGATTCCAACTTAGAACGAAGAAACGAGCGTTGAACGTTTACGAACGTTTATCGTTTTCGTTAAAAATGAACCAAAGGGTGAATTTTTAGCAAACAAAGTCAAATAGTTAAATTCTTGCACAAACACATAGAGTACGTAATTTGTGAACCGTAGGCTTTTGAACGAGCCAATTCGAACTTATAACGAAGAAGTTATGCGTCCGGGAAGTTCACAAAATTTCAAAACTGAAATTGTTTTCTGGTGCACAGAGTTGGGGCCGCGGCGCCAACCCAAGGAAAAAATGACCCGCGCCGCAGCGCGAAACAGTAACCGAGGACACTGCAAGAGTTTGCCGCAGTGCAAACTATAGTACATATGGTGCCGCCGCAGCGTCATGAACAGTACGAAAAATCTTTAGAGAGTGGCACTGCAGCGCGGCCCAATAAGTAAGGACTCGCGCCGCAGCGCCAAGTCCAGGGCAATGACATTAAGAGCTCGCGCCGCAGTGCGAGATGTAGGTATAAATTTGGCGCCGCAGCGCCAGTCTCAGAACAAAGATAGTAATGAAGGTTTCTAAGTACAAAGAAAAGAAAACTTAATTGATTTAAAAGTAAAAATAACTTAAGGAAGGTAATGTAACATTGTTTAAACTTTGTTAAACCTTAAGGAATGTAATGTAAAGGTCGAGATAACCTAGTCGAATATAAATGGAAGGGTAATGATAAACAGGAATGAATAGTAACTGAATCTAATACACAGTTAGATTAAAATGAAGGGTATGACATAGTCATATATATACTTGATTATATGTGACCTAATTTAAGGAATTATGTGATCTTGTATTTTAGAGACTTGAACGACTTGAACATAAAGTTAATTTACCATATCAGACGTTAAAGGCAAGTATTCTAACTATTGTCTCAGTTCAATATGAACAAGTTTTTGAGGTTCATGTATTCTTTCGCATGAATTGAGGTATGTTGAAGTTGAAGTCAATTCCTTTGGCCAGACTTGATGTATTGATAATTTATTCATGTATTATTAAATGTTATTATCTTTTGTCAACTACTTGAGATGGTTTTCAAAAGAAGACTGAAATGTTAAACAGATGTTTTGTTGGTAAAACGACAGGCACGTGAGGTTGCCAAACGCTTAAACGTGCATACGTTTAATGGATGTAGTGTTGATCAACATAGAGTACAATAGGTTGATCACCTAGAAGTGCTCGTAAGTGATATCGGGCTTACGGACTTATTTCCGGGTTGTCCTTTTTCCAACAAAGAATGAATACTCGAGGTCTTTGACCGGAGTGAATGTTTTACTAAATATGGTTGTTATTGTAAAACATTTTGAAAGAAAAGATGAAGTGCTATTTTGAATTATCAATAGTACTTCATAATTATTGTTCAGTTATTGAAGATATACGATTTGTATGTGTCAGGCATGTTGTTATTAAATTGTTATACTTGCTGAGCTAGTTATGCTCACTCTTGCTTGAACCATATGAATGCAGCTAAAACTGAACGTCCCGAAGGATCAAAAAAGGATAAGGGAAAAGCTAAGGCAGATTACTAAGTTGTCTTGTAATAGTATAGATCTATTGTTGTAATTTAACTTATATTATGACAAAGAACCTTTGTAACGAGTATAGAACTTGGGAAATATAAATATTACTTTAAATATATAGAAGTTATGTTCGTTCTTTGAGACTTTTCAATTGAATAAATGCATGAATGTTGTACAGTATAGCACCATCTGTCGGGTTGGAAGATACCCGGATTTGGGGGTGCTACATTATTAAATTAAATAATAAATAAAATCATATTCCATGTGTTATCAAGATGGTTGTCATTGTATAACCTATTGATGTTAGAATGTCGTAGTATTTGAACTACGTGAATGAATTAAAGTGTTTGAATTTCCAAGACGAAAATAAAAGTTTTCGAGAAATTTTATGAAAAATACTATTCATCGGTATTTGCTCGGGATATAATTTTGAGTTTCTGAGAAATACGTAATGATGAAATAACAAGGTAAGATGGATTATGTAATAAAAATCTAGTTATGGAAAATGTAATAATTCGCTTGTGGACTTAATTTATAAACGTTAAGTAAAGCGAAGTGTTAAGGAATAAGTAATAATTGTATGATACTTGGTATTGTACAAAGTAATGAAAATGAGTATAATACAAAGTATTATACGAGTTTTTATGAAGGATGAAATATTGTATATAAATTCTATATGAATTAGAATACGAAAATAATATGTAAACTATATGTATATGTATTAAGAAATGTTAATGGATTTGGAAAGATTAATAAGAATTAATATAAGTCCAAGTGAATTAAAGGAAGAGGCCCAATAATTGATTAATGAACAAGCTAGTGTTTATTAATGCAAAGCCCAATGATTTATTAATCCAAGCCCAAGCTAGAATCCATGAGTTAATAGACCCATATGGCAAAACCATATTGATATGGTTATTGTGGTGACCAAGTATAGTGGTGACCAAGTAATGTGGTGACCAAGTTATTGTGGTGACCAAGACTTTGAAGTAATGACCAAGTGTAGGATAAGTTTTGTGCCTTGCAAGAAATGAATAGTAAGGAGGTGCATGAGGAGGTGGGATGGTTTAATGACTAAACTACCCTAGCTTTGCAATTTCTATAAATAATGGAAGCTTACAAGCCATTTGTTGGTTGTTCAAATAATCTAAGACATCACAAAGTGCTTTAGTGTTAGAGAGTTTAAGTCACAAATAAGTTATTTCCATAAGTAAGAAGAAGAAGAAAGTTACCTTACAAAGACTTCAAAAGAGTAAGATTTCTTCTCAGTTATCTTCTATCTCTACCATGATAGGATGATAAAAAAAGTTGGATTAAGAAACATGAATGAATAAGTAGTGAACTTAAGCCAATTAAGTTGGTAATAAGTCATTTAAGCTAGCATAAGTTATAAACTTATGTGAAAATAATATGAACTTGTAAAGAGTTTATTAAGAGAAATGATATAAATATAAAAGAATTTATATGATCATATGTATCATGTATAACTAAGTTAAGTTATATGTTAAGAACATATAAGAAATGATGTTTAAGAAACTTTAATTGTCATAAGTCATTAATAATGAAATCTTAAGTAGTTTATAATTTGACAAGTTTTAAGCTCATGAAGAATAAGTCAAAATCCAACAATGAATATAAGTTGTTGTATTAAGTATGTTAGTGTGTTCACATTATAAATGAAGTTCATTTGTAATGTTGAATAAATCATAAGAAGGATGAATTGCCGGAATTTGCATGATTGGACGATAATCGTCGAAACCGTAAAATTCTCGGAATGGAAGTCAAATTTTGTGTTTGAACTCGGAACCATTGTTTTCTAATGGAGACAAGTCATATTTGGCATTTAGGAGTTGCGAACTCGAAAATGACTGGATTCCGACTTAGAACGAAGAAACGAGCGTTGAATATTTATGAACGTTTATCATTTTCGTTAAAAATGAACCAAAAGGTGGATTTTTAGCAAAAAAAGTCAAATTGATAAAATTCTTGCATAAACGCATAGAGTACGTAATTTTTGAACCGTAGGCTTTTGAACGAGCCAATTCAGACTTATAACGAAGAAGTTAAGGGTCTAGGAAGTTCACAAAATTTCAAAACTAAATTTTTTTTCTGGTGCACAGAGTTGGCGCCGCGGTGCCAACCCTAGGCAAAATGAGTCGTGCCGCAGTGCGGAACAGTAATCGAGCACACTGCAAGAGTTTGCCACAGCGTGAACTATAGTACATATGGTGGCGTCGCTGCGCCATGAACAATACCAAAAACCACGGGAGACTGGCGCCGCAGCGCGGCCCAATAAGTAAGGACTCGCGCCGTAGTGCAGAGTCCAGGACAATGATATTAGGAGCTCGCGTCGCAGCGCGAGATGTAGGTATAAATCTGGCGTCGCAGCACCAGTCTCAGAACAAAGATAGTAATGAAGGTTTCTATGTACAAAGAAAAGAAAACTTAATTGATTTAAAAGTAAAAATAACTTAAGGAAGGTAATGTAACATTGTTTAAACTTTGTTAAACCGTAAGGAATGTAATGTAAAGGTCGAGATAACCTAGTCTAATATAAATGGAAGGGTAATGATAAACCAGAACGAATAGTAACTGAATCTAATACACAATTAGATTGAAATGAAGGGTATGACATAGTCATATACATACTTGATTATATGTGACTTAATGTAAGGTATTATGTGATCATGTATTGTAGAGACTTGAACGACTTGAACATAAAGTTAATTTACCACAGCAGACGCTAAAGGCAAGTATTCTAACTCTTGTCTCAGTATAATCTGAACAAATTTTTGAGGTTCATGTATTCTTTCGCATGAATTGAGGTTTGTTGAAGTTGAAGCCAATTCCTTTGGCCAGACTTGATGTATTGATAATCTATTTATGTATTATCAAATGTTACTATCTTTTGTCAACTACTTGTTATGGTTTTCAAAAGAAGACTAAAATGTTAAACAGATGTTTTGTCGCTAAAACGACAGGCACGTGGGGTTGCCAAATGCTTAAACGTGCATACGTTTAATGGATGTAGTGTTGATCAACATAGATTACAATAGGCTGATCAATTAGAAGTGTTCGTAAGTGATATCGGGCTTACGGACTTGTTTTCGGGTTGTCTTTTTTCCAATAAAGAATGAATACTCGAGGTCTTTGACCGGATTGAATATTTTACTAAATATTGTTTTTATTGTAAAACATTTTGAAAGAAAAGATGAAGTGCTAATCTGAATTGTCAAAAGTACTTCATAACTATTGTTTAGTTATTGAAGATATACGATTTGTATGTGTCAAACATGTTGTTATTAAATTGTTATACTTGCTGAGCTTGTTATGCTTACTCTTGCTTGAACCATATGAATGCAGCTAAGACTAAACGTCCCGAAGAATCAAAAAATGATAAGGGAAAAGCTAAGGCAGATTATTAAGCTGTCTTGTAATAGTATAGGTCTATTGTTGTAATTTAATCGATATTATGACAAAGAACCTTTGTAACGGGTATTGAACCTGGGAAATGTTAATATTACTTTAAATATATAGAAGTTCTGTTCGTTCTTTGAAACTTTTCGATTGAATGAATGTATGAATATTGTACAGTATAACACCATCTGTTGGGTTGGAAGATACCCGGATTTGGGGGCGCTACAGGCATGATATCTTGTTGGATACCAAAGAGACATGTTTTTAGATATGATATCCATGAGCTGACTCCTACGTTGGAGGAGTACGAGCGCCTCACTGATTTGCCCTTGGATCGACCTTGTGCTATGATGGCCGTTGGTGATATGAGCCAATATTTTATGACCCTGACATAATTACGATGCATAGTTATCATGGATGAGATTACCTTAAGGCATGTGGTGTCCTTGGATTTCTTGATTGACCAATTTGGATCATTAGACAGCTATCTACGACATTCAAGTGACTTCACCATTACTGAGGGTGAGTGACATATTGCCCGCGTAGATATTCTATTGATGTGTGTCGTGGCCTATTTGTACATGTCGCTATATATGGACCATCTAGACATTGGCCTGATGATAGTAGTTCGTGCTCTCAAGAAGGGTTGAACTATCTTGCCCATGATATTGGCAGAGACCTTGAAGTCGGCCAGCTTTTGCCATACCCATCCTGTGGGGTTTTTCAGAGGTAATGTCGTCTTGTTGTATGTGTGGTTTATGATATATTTGAGATAGATCGGCACCTTTAAAAGTCATGGGTACTTCTTTACTCATAAGATAGCCATGTCTTATTCTTTTCGACTGGTTGAGTGTATAGATGCAACATCCTGGTTGGCTTTTTCTTCATCGATCGAGGATCCATTTGCTATCTTGCCTTGATTAACTCTCCTTATAGATTTATTACTCATGTAGTTGGCATGGACTATCTGCCCCTGGATAGTTTGAAAGGGGTGACTACCTATCATCCACTGGATTTCATGGGACAGTTTGATCAGTTTAAGGATATTTACACCTTTGACCGGGCCTTGGTTCAACGATTATTAGCTCGATTTTTGTCAGTAGACGACTTAACCAAGATTTATAATTGTTGGACTTCTTGAGAGAGGGCTGATTTTTTGACTAGTCATCCAGGTCACTCTTCAAAGTATTCTGCATGGCTGGAGGCAGATATTGCATCGTCTATAGTTGTTCACTCAGAGTCGAGTATTGATTCTGATGATGAGGAGCCTATGGAGGACCCTGATTCTCCTACAGATGACGAGCTATTTGTTGGTTTGACAATAGCTCTGGTCGATGATTCCCCCAACATTCCCACTGCTAAGGCTCCACCTTCTGCAGAGTATTTGTAATGATCGAGAAATTCAGATCCAGTGTAAAATAATTTTATTTAATTAAATAAAGAATGAAATTATATTATTTGTTATTATTATGTGTTAGTAAGATGAATGTCGTTCTATAACCTAGAAACGTCGGAAAGTCGTAGTATTTTAACTACATGAAGGGATTAAAGTTTGAATTTCCAAGACAAAAATAAAAGCATTTCGAGAAATTTTCTGAAAAATACACTATTCATCGATTTCTGCTCGGGAATTATTTTTGAACTTCCGAGTAATACGTAACGATAGAATATCGAGGTGAGAATTTCTGCTCGGGAATTCTTTGCTTACCACATTCTCACCTCAAATGCACTCCTTTTATGCTCAAATGCCTCCCCACCAAACCTACACATCAAATAACAATAAACAAGTAAAATAAGACATAAACACAAGGAATTAACATCGATTAAACTTTGATTAGGAACCGATTCGCGGGTATAAAATCGACTTATCAGCAAGCCCAAAAGCTTAAGTTAAGTTAATTAAACCTAAGCCTAAGCTTTTGATCCAATGGGTTAGGGTGATCTGTGACGTCCCCAAAATAGGTATACATCACCCATTTTGAGTCGCCAAATATATGGTAGTGAATACAAATATAAACTTAATTATACAACAAGAGCTTAGAGTTTTTACATGAATATTGTCTCATAGACAATATCCAAACTAAAATTCAATCCTCATTACATTTATTATCACACTAAATAGTGAGGATTACTAAAACAACCATCTCGGACCATCACTCCATTCCCCGACTAGTCCCGGCTACGTTCTGATTTCCTGAAGAGAATAATGAAAGCAAAAGGGTGAGCTCAACTAGTCCAATAAGAAATATTATGACTAAGATAATGCAAAATAAATTATCGTTATCCTTCAACAGTGTTAAACTGATAAAATACAATAACATCAAGTTTAACTGTAGCGGAACAAGCAATCTATTAAAAGAGTCAAGTAGAGCATGATATCTATTATCTTCTAAGATTTAAACAGTTTATCATCAATTTTATCGCTGGGACTCAGCTTAATAAATAAATCACATCATCGAATCATCCCTGCACTATGGCCCAATGATATTCATTAGTATCACGTCCATGAATTATCCCTGCACTACGGGCCAAGGATATTCATGTAATCATCAATGGTCATGATCATACCAACAACTGTCTATCAATGCACTACGGGCCAATGCGGACTTTTACCACATCATTTGTAACATTACGATCATGATTATACCGAATAATCCATGGTCATAATCATACCAATCAATAGTACATCTATGCACGTAAGCCACACATGAATTTTATCACAATATAAGCATGAGGATGATGACAATGATATAAGAATTCAATCAAACGAGATCAAGGATAAATATTAAAGACTTTAAATTTATCCAGAGTTTAAAAATATCCAAATAGTCAACATGATGCTTCTTTGTAGAGTAAAATTCAAGAATATTATTCATGTATCAAAAAATAATTTTGGACAGAAAAAAAATCAATTTTTATAGTGAATAGTACTCCAGGTGAATAGTACCCCCGGCATGAAAAGTGCCCCGAATACCCGAGTGAATAATATTTGAGTGAAAAGTAACTGGGTGAATAGTAACCCGTGAATAGTACCCCAACATGAAAAGTGTCCTGAATACCCTAGTGAATAATATTCTAGTGAATAGTAATTGGGTGAATAGTAACCCGTGAATAGTACCCCGGGTGAAAATATTGATATTTAATAAGAAAGTTCAGATCAATATTCCAATGAAATGATACTAGATGAAGCACAAAACTTCAAGGATATCCCACTAATTTCAGGGATTATAGAAGCAATACTTACCATAATAAGTTTAGATTTAAGAATATGAAAAGAAATAACATATGAAACTGCAAATGGATTTTTACCTGTCATGCGGTACGTACTCCGCGTAGACAGGTTTTTCTGACATATTAAATGATGAATACGAAGAATAGTATTCCTTATGAATACGAAAGAAATAATACCCCTTACTAATACAACAAATAATATCCCTTACGAATACAACAAATAATATCCCTTACAAATACAATAAATAATATCCCTTACCTTAGTAGACGACTGGATACTGCAATAGTAAGTAGCAGAATATTCTTCTTCTTGCTCTCTATAGTTTCTCTCTCTATAACTTCTCTTGTGAATCTTAGTGAATTGATGAGAATGAAAGAAGAATTAAGCTTATATTTATAGGAGAAATGACTAAATATTAACTAATTCACGAACGGTCCAGATTGATTTACTATTAGAACGTACGGTCCAGATTAATTACTATTAAAACCACAACCGACGGTCCAGATTAATTTACTTTTAAAACCACCAACGATGGTCCAGATTGATTTACTTTTAAAACCACCACCGACGGTCTAGATTGATTTACTATTAAAACCACCACCGACGGTCCAGATTGATTTACTATTAAAACCATTACCAATGGTCCAGATTAATTTAACTTATTATACTTTAGTACCCCTAAAGTTTTCCAATTTTGCATTATTTCCCTATAACTTTTATAATTCACTTATCTTCAATAAGCACATTCTTAATACTTCAACAATTATTCATCATTAATATTATAACTCACAATATTTAACAACCAGATCATTCCCAGGAAAGAGGGGGCTTTCCGATAAGGATTTCTCCTTATTGGCGCACAATTAGGTTACCAAACCTCTCCTCGACAGAACTTTCTAGACATTGTCAATATTACAAATAATAATATGAATAACTTTGTTGTCTCAATTATTGATTTAATAATATAAAATATTATAGAGATGATACTGTGACAATAATTGAATCAAATAATATGAGATACTATGCAACAATTACTATAACAATAATTGAGTAAATTGAGTGGCTTCTTATGTAAGCATCAATAATCAATACCGTGTTCTACTATGCAACCACACGTATTACTGTACTTTTACCGCCAGGTAGTTCAACAGTTAACGGTAAAACTTTTGTCGTTATTTTTATAAAAAAGATATTTATGTCGTTTTCTAACTACAATAATTATTCTGTTGTGGGGTCCACTAATGATGGTGTCGTCGTACGGATATTCCATGACAAAAAGTATATTCTCCGATCAAACGAATATTCCCCGACACGACGAATATTTTATATACACTTGCTTACTTTGCAAAATTTTCAAATATCACCCTTAACTTTAACCTTTTATCAATTTAACCATTTAATAAATAGAATAACAATTATAAGAAAATTGTATACTTTCATTTTATAAAATTCGGGGTCTTACAATCTCGCCTCCTTATAAAATTTTGCCCTCAAAATTTACGTACGTACCTTGTATGTCGAAGAGATAAGGATACCTCGTCAAATTCTAACTCTTGAGGTATAACCTTTGAGCATAGAATATGTTCCTTCTTATCACAGATTTTAACAGGTACCTCTTCATACGTTAAATCTTCCACTATCTCGTCCAGTTCTAATTCAATAATGTGGTTCAGGTTGTCCATATATTTATGTAATATAGATATGTGAAAAATATTATGAACACGAGACCTACTTGTCGGTAACGCGAATCTATAAGCTACAGTTCCTACTCGATCGAGGATTTCAAATGGGCCAATAAATCGAGGACTGAGATTTCCTATCTTCGTCGATTCTTTCTTATAGAATAATGCCTTCTTGAACCTTCTTCTTCACATTCAGCAGCTCCGAGTCTATAGCTTAATTGACTTTAATTTTATTGATTAAAGTCGATTCTAATTGTATATTTACTATCTTCATGTTGGTTCTTGGAGTCTTTAACTTTATTCCTATCATTTGTAAGCCGTACGAAATGGGTATTTATGTTAACAACGTCACACTCGTAACTGCATACAATCTTCTACTCAACTTGTCAGCTACCATATTTGCTTTTCGAGGATGGTATTGAATGGTATTATTGTAATCTTTCAACAGCTCGAGTCAACGTCTTCGATGCATATTAAGTTCATTCTGGGTGAAGAAATTTTTGAGGGTTTTGTATCGGATTCAAGGTCGATACAAAATTTGATTTCATGCTCTGGGGATAAGCCAGAAAGTTCTTCAGGGAATACGTCAAGAAATTTATTAATAATAGGAATATCATTCAAATCTGAAGTATTTTTTTTTAAATTCGTGACATAGACTAAGAAAACTTGACATCCGTTTTTAAATAAACGAATAGGTTTATGGCTTGATATGACAGTTATTGACTTTAGTGGATTGGTTTCTTGAATTCGCATAATAGGTTGGTTAGGAATATGAAAGCTTACAACCTTACAAAAACAATCAATTTTAGCATGATGAGTAGTTACACAATGAATTCCTAAAATCACATCGAATGTAAGTATTTTTAAAGAGATAAGATCGACAGGTAATGTAAAAGTGTCGATTTGAATCAAACAAGATTTATGAACAATGGGGATGATGAAGGTTTCCCCCAATGGAGTTTCAACAGATAAGTCAAAGTCTAATTTCTCCAGATTTAAATTTAAACGTTGAGCGCAAGTAGGAGAAATAAAATAGTGGGTAGAACCGGTATCTAATAAGGTATAGACTTTGCAAGAATTTATAATTAATCAACCCGTCCTAACTTCGTTCAGGTTACTCGCATTATGAGAAGTCATCGGAGTGGATACCATTTCTGGCATGTTGATTCCTTCCATGTTTGTTGTCACCGCTTCGATGACTGCTACAACTGGTATTAATGACTTGACGGCTTCTCTCTCTTGGTTGGGTTGACTCATTATTGCGCTCTAATAACTGAGCCCTATTTACAACATCTGAATACAAACATAGTTTATGAGAAATGAGGTATTGACGTATCTCGGGTTTTCAACCTCTTGGAAACATCCGCATCATTCTCTCCTCATTATGAACCAAGTGGGGCGCAAACCAGGACAACTCAGCAAACTTAGCTTTGTACTGTGACACGGTCATATTGTTTTATCCTAACTTGATAAACTCCACCTCCTTCGTGTGTCGAATACCTTCGGGAATGTACTTATCGTTGCAAAGGTCTTGGAACTTTTCCCAAGTCATTTTGAGTGCGGCAGGCTGAGTACACTTTACTGATTCCCACCAGTAATCTGCCTCTCCTCTCAACATGAAGGTGGCAAAGGGAACCTTTTACTCCTCAGAGCATCCCAAGACTTCGAATGTCTTGGTGATCTGCTTTATCCACGTCTCCGCCTTAAGTGATTCTGGCTTTCCCCAAAACTCTGATGGTCCCAGCTCCTTGAATTGTTTAGCGGTGACCATCTGTGAGTTGTCAGTGTTTTCACCTATATTTTTAACACGAGCCGCTCTCGCCTGATGTTACATGAATTGCATAAAGCCTCTGAACATCCCATCGTTCATCATTTGACCGGTGTTGTTGTTTACCTGAGGATTATTGTCTTCCTCTTTCACATTATCCTGGGTATTGATCGTTGGTGACTCAACGGTCTCATGTGCTTCATTGTTGATCTCAACATTTTCAGATGTCATTTTCAAACACTGCCACAAAACAAGGGTTAATTGACATGTCACATATTATCCCTATACTCTGACCGACTGTTGGGAAAAATCTAATTACGCAGAACACGCAAGTATACGTGGTCAAAAAATAATAAAGTGAAAGTAGAGCGTCGTTCCTATGAGGAATTATTTAATAAAAATTACCAAGTACTAACCAGTAACAAATTCAATCTTATTTAAATGAATGAATTTCAATTTATAAGTAAACTAATTATAATTACCACTAGTTAAATTAAGATAACAAAGATTTATGATCACAACTTCATTTATTGATTCATTTAAGTTAACACACCTCTCATCAATTATTCTCTATCTTGAATTGTTAATCAAGAACAATAAAGCAGATAAAACCATCTCTCGATGCATAATACCAATACTCACTTAAATCTACAGATGATAGAATTAAGCAAGACACCCTAATTAACTAATCCACTATATATCTATGTGAATTACAATTAAAAAGGATTTAAAGAACAAGTTCTCTATAAGATTACATATGGCGTAAAGGCATATCTCTATCCTAAACACGAATCATGAATTCCATCTATGCAGAAATCACAAACACATGCTATTATGATTAGATCTAAATCTAAACTTCATCTCTCGAGTTTATATAGATTATCACGGTAATTTTTAGCTAGGCAATTAAACAATTAAGTCTAAATCACAATAGACAATCTTTACAATAGAACATAATAATTGATAGTGAAGCATATTAAAAGAAACTACATAATAAGATCCATTGTAATCTCAAACAAAGAATTAGTTCATGATTATTGAATTAAAACTAAGAATCCACAATTGAATAATCATTAAAAGACAAAGATAGAAGAAGATGAGAAGATAGAATATATTGTTTGTAGATTTAAAGCTCCCTCCTTGCTCCTACTTTAAATCTTCAATAGTGTCCAAGTTGCTTCAATCTCCAAATCTAATAAGACCTAGTGTTTTGATCTAATCTACTATAATCTAATCTAATGGAATCCTCCTTCTCTCCCTAATCTCCTCCCTAATCCTTGTGTTTCTCCTTCTTTTATAAGTCTCTTTATATGTCTTTAAGTCCTCTTGGAAGTCCTTGAGTCAATCAGATCGAACCAATCCTTCTTGGACTCAAATTTGGACAACAAATGTCTTTTCTGCGCGTACCCCTGCCCCGGCGGGGGTCTAGCCTTGTAAAGGGCCATCCCCGACGGGGGTCTCTACTATTTTCCAGCTTGTATTCCTACCCCGACAAGGGTTTTGTGAAGGAAAAGCCCGCCCCGGCGGGGGTACCTTTTCTATTTTGACGTTCTTTGGGAAAACATCCATAACCTTTGATCCGGGAAGAGTTACGAGGCCGGCCACCTATCAAATCGAAGATATCGACAAACTCTACAACTTTCAGTTTTTGAGAATTGATAGATTACGATTGCATCAAGGTGGAAATCGTGCTAGAAGTAGATGCTATGTAAATGGCAAGCACGACAACTCTTAGCTTTGTTTTTCATTGATAAAAATACCATAACTCTCGCATCCGAACTCATATTAGGATGATTTAAGATGTTCCAGAAATCTAAGAAGAAGCTCTATAGTATAATCTAAGTTCCAAGCCAAGAACATGTATCCAACTTGGTGTTAAAAGTCCTTCAATCTTCCCTTCTTGCATTTACTTGTGTATTTTGGTCCAAAAGATATCCGAATTGCTTTCCCTTTCTTCTTCATGCCAATGTTATATTATAGCCTACAAAATAACATAAAATGTATGAAAAGCAACTAAGAAACATAGGTTTAAGCAACTAATTCAAGTAATAGATACTGGATAAGTAGGTATAAAACCTACTTATCAAATACACCCAAACTTAAACTACTGCTTATCGTCAAGTAAAAACATAAAACAACAATACTATGCAATGCAACTAATCTACATGCCTACGAATCCAGCAGTAATGACATAAACAAGTCTATTCAATCGACCTCAACGAAATCAAGTAAACATGATAATACATAATATCAAAACTCATCAATAATGTATCAATCAATCATCAAATCTTAAACCGTTATTACTGATATAGTGAGTGTGTGCTCAACATTCATGCTAATTGATATAATGCTAAATACAACACATAATAGATCTCTTTAAAGGCATCATATATAATAAAAACTCACAAAATTCACGAACAAATTCAAGAGTCAAACATCCACCAAATTGAAGAGTCCAATCCGGGATACTTATGCTTTACTTTGCATTACGGGGGCTTTTTGCTCTTTTCCCATCTTATTGTTTTTTTTATTTTTTTATTATTATTATTTTTTTTTCTTTACCATGACTGTGCAATGTCTCATTCCATTAGGCTAACAATGTTACCCCTTAGCGAGCTTTCGACCAACGACTCCCAGACAATAAAGACCTTAGGGCGCTAGGTGCAAAGACACTCCCTCGGGCGTACTTGCTCAAGTAACAAAGTCACCGAAATAAGACTAGCCACGGTAATTTTTTAACTTTTTTTCTCCTTTTTTTTCAAGCTTATATATCCCAAAATTTTTCCCCAAACTTAAGTTTTTGTCTAAATTTAGCCATCTTCGCCTATTCATGTCTTTCATTCATTCAAACTAGTATTATCCTTAACAAGTCAATTATGTATCAATTTAAACTTAAGCAGTCAACAAAGTTGTCTCTAGCGTGCTAACCTTGATTATACCAGTTTCAAACAGGAAAAAGTCTAATTCATAACAACAAAAATCACTTCAGAGCTCTAATAATTAGTACTATACTTGTTTACTCAATTCCAATCTCATTATTGGTCAAAATAAACTTAAACTATCTAACAACTTGATTCATGCAAATGAACATAGTAACTAACTGATATTTTGATTTTTTTTATAGACATAAATAAAAACTATTTACAACTACTCTACTATGCAAACTATTATGTACTTACACTACATGAATGCAAACATATAATAAACCTAAACCACAACCAACGGTCCAGATTGATTTACTTTTAAAACCACCACCGACAGTATATATTGATTTACTTTTAAAACCAACACCGACGGTCCGGATTGATTTACTATTAAAACCACCACCGACGGTCCAGATTGATTTACTATTAAAACCACCACTAATGATCCAGATTGATTTAACTTATTACACTTTAGTAACCCTAAAATTTTCCAAGTTTGCATTATTCCCCTCTAACTTTTATAATTCACTTATCTTTAATAAGCACATTCTTAATACTTCAACAATTATTCATCATTAATATTATAACTCACAATATTTAACAACCAGATCATTCCCAGTAAAGAGGGGGCTTTCCGATAAGGATTTCTCCTTATTGGCGCGCAATTAGGTTACCAAACCTTTCCTCGACAGAACTTTCTAGACATTGTCAATATTACAAATAATAATATGAATAACTTTGTTGTCTCAATTATTGATTTAATAATATAAAATATTATGCAGATGATACTGTGACAATAATTGAATCAAATAATGTGAGATATTATGCAACAATAATTGTAGCTATAATTGAGTAAATTGAGTGGCTTCTTACGTAAGCATCAATAATCAATACCGTGTGCTAGTATGCAACCACGCGTACTACTGTACTTTTACCACTGGGTAGTTCAATAGTTAATGATAAAACTTTCGCCGTTATTTTTATAAAAAAGATATTTTTGTCGTTTTCTAACTATGATAATTATTTCGTTGAGGGGTCCACTAATGATGGGGTCGTCGTACGGATATTCCTTGACAAAAAGAATATTCTTCGACCAAACGAATATTCCCCGACACAACGAATATTTTATATCCACTTGCTTACTTTACAAAATTTTCAAATATCACCCTTAACTTTAACCTTTTATCAATTTATCCATTTAATAAATAGAATAACAATTATAAGAAAATTGAATACTTTCATTTTATAAAATTCGGGGTCTTACATAATCCATGGGGCAACCCATGATTATATGGTTAACCTTGGTGACCAAGAACTTTATGTGATGGCTAAGAAAGGAGTGTGATGAGCAAGCAAATAAGGTGATAAACAAGTTAACTTAGTAAGCAATGAATGAATAGTAAGGATGTTTGATTAAGGAGGTGGGATGGCGTAAATGACTAAACTACCCTAACCTTATCAATCCTATAAATAGAGAGCTTGGATTTCATTTGTTGGTTGCTCATTTCATCCAAAAACTTTCAACTTGCAAAGTGCTTATTGGTTAGAGATAATAAGTTAGGAAAAGTTAGACTTTGAAGCAAGAAGTATGAACAAGAAAGATTCAAAAGATCATCAAGGGTAAGACTCCTGTCCATTAATCTTCCAACTCTTCTATGGTAGGTTGATAAGAGAATGAATAATCAATGGACTTGAGTCGTATAAGTCATGAATAATTAATTCAAACTTAAATAAGTTATGAACATATGAAGAACATATATTTACCTTAAGAAGTTTGTATGATAAGGAGATGTAAGAATGATGGTTAGAAGACATGAACTATCATAAGTCATGAGAAATGAAATTATATGTAGTTTATACTTTGATAAGTTATAAGCTCATAAAGAACAAGTAATAACTTATCATGAAAATAAGTTAATGAAATGAGTAGGTTAAGATGTTAATATGATGGAAATAATCCATTTGAAACGATGAACAAATCATAAGTAATGAAGTTATGCCAGAATTTTCACGATTGGACTATAATCGTTGAATTCGTGAAATTCTCGAATTAGAAGTCAATTTTTTTTATTAAGCTCGAAAATGTTGATTTTCAATGGGAACAAGTCTTATTTGGCGTTATAGAGTTGTGGACTTAAAAATGATCGAATTCTGACTTAGAACGAAGAAAAGAGCGTTGAACGTTCATAAACGTTTATCATTTTTGTTAAAAATGAACTTATAGGTGAATTTTGAGTTAACGAAGTCGAAAATATAACATTCTTGCATGAACACGTAGAGTATGTGATTTGTGAGCTAACAGCTTTTGAACGAGCCAAGTCAGACTTAAAATGATCAAATTTGGAGTCTAGGAAGTTCACAAAGTTAAAAGTCTGTAAAATTTTACTAGTGCACAGAGCTGGCACTGCAGCGCCAGCCCAAGGTAAATAAACGGCGTTGTAGCACTGAGTAGTGCCAAGAGAATGTCATAACCTACTGGAGTTTCACGCCACAGCGCGACAAGTAACGCTAGAACTCGCGCCACAGCGCCGAGTCCGGTCCTCAACCACTGAAGTGTGGCGCCGCAGTGCGGCATAAAGAAGGGAAGCTGGCGCCGTAGCGCCAGCCTTAGGGTTTACATAATAAAGAATGATTATGAAGATAAAAAAAGAAAGACATATAATTAGTAGTGAAGTACAACCTTAATGAACTTGAAGTAACATTCTTAAATGATGTTAAAGACCTTAAGTGTTACAACTGAAGGTCGATGAAAGATTAATTGAATGTCAGAGTAATGTAATGTGATAAGCTAGAACCAATAATAAACAGTATAAGTCATGATTAGATTGAGAAAAAGGTAAGAATCATTAGTAACCATTATGTTTATTCATGACCTAATGTGTTACATTATGTGATCATCTACTGTAGAGACCTTAAAGACTTAAAATGAACGTGTAATAACAGTAGTAGACGCTGAAGGTATGTGTTCTAAACCTTGTCTCAGTTCAATATGGACAAGCTTTGTGATTCATGTATTCTTATGCAAGAATTATTGTATGATGAAGTCAAAGCCAATTCTTTCGGCTAGACTTAAGATGTTTTGGATTTCTTATAATCTATTGAAGTATTGTCAAGTTTTGCCAAACTATTTTGGTGTGGTTTTCAAATGAAGACTGAGTATGCTAAACAAATTTTTTGTCGTCAAACGACAGGCACGTGAGGTTGCCATAACTTAAACGTACATACGTTTAAAGAATGTAGTGTTGATCAACATAGAGTACTATAGGCTGATCACCTAGACGTGCTCGTAAGATATGCCGGACTTACGAACCTAGTGCCATGTTGTCCTTTTTAAAGAAAGTATGAAATGTTAATGGTCTTGGACCGGAATTGATGTTTTACTAAATACTATTCATTGTGAAAATATTTAAAGAAAAGTTAAGTGTTATTTTGAATTATCGATAGTACTTTATAACTATTGTTCAGTTATTGAAGATATGCGATTCCTATGTTCAAGAATATTGTTTAATGGAATTATCTTATTTGCTGAGCTAGTTATGCTCACTCTTGCTTGAACCATATGAATGCAGCTATGACCGAACGGACCGAAGGATCCAGCAAGGATAAAGGGAAGGCTAAGGCGAACCTGTAGATTACTTATGTAATAGTATAGGTGAATGATATTAATATTTGATATTATGACAAGAACAAATGAAATGATTATTAAGAACCTGGGGAATGGTAATATTGTTTTGGAATATATATATATAAGACATATTCGTTCTTTTGAGGAATTTTAATTGAATGTATGTGTGAACTGTAGCACCGTGTAGCACCATTTGCCGGGTTGGAAGATACCTGGATTTGGGGGCGTAACAGTATTTGGAGCAGAGGTTACATCTAATGACATTTGAGAGGGATTAGGCTAGGGTCCTGATGTTGACAGCTCTTTCTGGTCAAGATGCTTCTTTTACTAAGAGGGATGACTCTCGAGCTTGTCGAATGCAACTTTTGTTTGAACGAGATGAGGCTCGAGCTACTCAAGATGCCTCCATTGCTGATAGTACTTCACTTAGATACCACACGACTAAAATTGTTGCATATATGAGTTAATTCATAGAGGATCATGGTAGCACTATGCAGATGGTTGTGGATCTTCTGGCTCGCATGGAGACCTTAGGGCAGAAGCTTATAGATTTACCTCCATCTTCTAAGAGAGATGCCATATTGGACTTGATATCCTATTTATCTGCGGGTTTATAAAATAGCTTTCTTTTTCATGCATAGACTAGGTTATCCATTTTTGTCATGCACAGGATACATTGTATATATCAAACAATATTATATGGCAAGGAAATATATTTTGATTCACTTCCCTTTTAGATATGTCTTGTCACTTGCTTGATAGTTGCCATTTTCTTTATGACTTGCCATCTTGATGTGTCCCGAACTTCTTTTTGATGGATTAACATTGAGATGTCCTAGGATCTTTTAGAATGAGTCGTTTTTCTTTGGGCTTTTCTGGTGTACTAGCTTTTGGTGTCTTCAGACTGGTCTTTGATATTGTCAAGGTTTAGGCAAAGTGTTTCTCTTTCTTTCGAAGGTTTGACCGCACCATAGATGGTTGCATACGTATTCCTCTATATAAGAGATTAGATCTTACGTAGTTCAAGCTTGATGAGTTGAACGGTTTGAGAAGTGTTTGTTTCGATTTTTTGGGTTTTTTGTTTGGTTTGACCGCACCATAGAAGGGTGCCTATGTACTCCCATTGATGAGGGGAGATCAGGTCTCTCGTAGTTCAATCTTAATAAGCTGAACGGTTTGAGAAGTGTTTGTTTGGAGTTTTTTTTGGTGTCTGCCTACGTATTACCATTGATGATGGGAGATCATGTCTTTTTTAGTTTAAGCTTTGTAGTGAAAACCTGAATTGACTTAATTGATTTGATTTGATTATTTTTACTCAGAGCCAGGATGTTGGCTTGCAAGTTATTTCAG
This sequence comes from Panax japonicus, assembly GCA_020205505.1. Taxonomy (NCBI): domain Eukaryota; kingdom Viridiplantae; phylum Streptophyta; class Magnoliopsida; order Apiales; family Araliaceae; genus Panax; species Panax japonicus. The sequence continues at coordinate 25,772,569 of CM035101.1, read as the reverse complement.
ATATAATACCTTTTCATGACGTCTGAATTGATGAGCTGAGGGAATTCTTCCCCATCAATTTCTTGCAGTCTGAGGGCTCCTCCTGTTAACACTTCTTTGAAATTGAAATGGCCTTCCCAATATTGGGCGAACTTTCTTTTGGATAGATCTTGATTAGCAAGGATTTTTTTTAATACCAAGTCTTTTTCTTTAAATTACCTAAGCCAGACTTTCATGTTGTATGACCGAGCAATCATATATTGATATAATTGACCATGAAAGATAGTTGTGACCCTCCTCTCATCTATTAGTGATAATTGGTGGTACCAGTCTTGCAACCACTGATCTTCCTCCATTTGAGCACCTATCAACACTCTTAATAACCCAATTTCTATTTCTATGGGGAGTACTGCTTCCATGCCATAGACCAATGAGTAGGGGGTAGCCCCAGTAGAAGTGCGCATTGACGTTCTTTAGGCTAGCAAAGTCAAAGGTAATAAATCAGGCCTTCCCTTGTGATTGGTGGAAATCTTTTGCATGATCTTTTTGATATTCTTATTGGCTACTTCAACAACACCATTCATCTTGAGATGATAAATGACGGAGTTAAGATGTTTGATGTGGAATTTGCTTTATAACTCCTCCATCACCTGATTATTTAGATTCTTGGCATTGTTCGATACGATCACCTCCGGTTGTCCATATTGACAGATGATATTATCTCTGATGAAACCAATGATTACCTCTTTGGTGACTTTAGGAAAAGAGATCGCTTCTACCCATTTGGTGAAATAACTAACCACGGTAAAGATGAATCGATTACCATTGCTAGATTTGGGTTCGATTGGCCAAATCACGTCCATTCCCCATATTGAAAAGGGCCATGATGAACTCATATTGTGTAGTTCATTTGGAGGAGCATGGATGGCATTTCCATGTATTTGACATTGATAACATCTCCTGATGTGATCATCACAGACAGCTTTGAGAGAAATCCAAAAATGTCCCGTTCTTAATATCTTCTTGGAAAGTAAAGGGCCGCTAATGTGTGGATCACATACTCTACCATGAACTTCATCCATGGGTCTTTGGACTTGATCTTATCAAGGCATCTTAGAATGCCTATTCCTGGATTCCTTTTGTAAAGTGCGTCTCCACTCAAATAGAATTTATGACCATTTTATGGATCCGTTTTCTTTCAGCTTGACTTGCCCCAGCGGGCATAGATCTATCTCGAAGATATTCTTTGATATCCTGATACCATGGCTGTTTGATGGGAGGCAATTCATCTGACACTTATCCAATGTAATTTTTATAGATTGGTGCCTTCTGGCTTGCAAATTTGATATATGGGAATCCTCGCCTTTCAGATATGTTGATTAAGGAAGCCAGGGTTGCTAGTTCATCCTTGAAATCGTTCCTATTTTAAGGGATGTGGATGAAGGATATTTCTTCAAACTCCATAGCCATTTTGATAACTTGTCGATGGTAAGGCAGCAAATTCAATTCTTTGGTGTTATATGCCACAATGGTTTGCTTGATGACCAGCTCAGAATCCCCAATGACTGCTAACCGTTGGATACCTATGGATTGGGCCATTTTTAATCCCATTATACAGACTTCATACTTAGCTATATTGTTGGTGTTAATAAACTGCAACTTTATAGTCACGAGATACTGCTCTCCCAAAATAGAATCCAAAATTGCCCCTACTCTGGTACCTTCCCTATTTACGGCTCCATCAAAATACAATTTCCAAGATCAAACTATATTTTCTAGATAGGTCTGTTGAATTGTCATTATTCCATCATTCGGGAAATATGTTTCCTAGGGTTCGAAATTCCCTGATGGGGCTTCGGCTAATTGATTCCGCAATTCCTTGACCTTGGATAGACTTTTGAGTCACGTAGATGATGTCAAATTGTTGGAGGATCAACTGCCATTTGGATAGTCAGAAATTTAATATGGGTTTGTTGACTATGTACTTCAGAGGATCCATGCGGGATATGAGATGGGTTGTGTGCCCATGAAGATAATGGTGCAACCTCATAGCAGCCCATTCTAATGCACAACAGGTCTTTTCAATCAAAGTGTACTTCTGCTCGCTGCTACTGAATCTTTTGCTGATGTAATAGATAACTCTTTCTTTGCATCTATCATCTTTTTGTCCCAGCATGCAACCCTTAGCATTGTCATTAACTGACAGGTAAATAAATATGGGAACATTGTCCCTTAGAGGTACGAACATAGTCCTCTTCTTGCTTGATCCCCATTCTAACAATCCAATATTTTTTTTATAATTTAAAATATTTATTAAATTAAATAAATATTTTATTAATGAAGTTGTTGTTTTATAATTTCAAATATTTCTTAAATTAAATGAATATATGATTTTTGTTAGTAAATATTTATAAATTATATTTATTAGATAATATTCTAAATTAAGTTAACTTATAGTTATTATGTTGTAAGATAACATGAGATGTTATATTGTTGTTGTGATGTGATAAATTAAGATGGTATGTTAAATTATTAAATAAAATTATAGTGAGAATATAATTTTGTGATATTTGTTTAAGTGGGATATTTATTTAAAATATAGTATGTATAATTATTTATTTGATTAATGTTGGATATGAAAATCCAAATAAATAATATGTGATTATAAGTTATAAACTAAGTTGTTATTAAAACAAATTAAAGGAGTTTAATTTAGTTTTTACCAAACAGGGCTTAAATATATATTAAGTCTTTAATTTTAAAGATTTTTTTGCCAAACAAAGCCTTATGGCTTTTGAATTTTTAAATCTTATTATAATAAATAATAAATAATATATATTATAACTGATAACTTATTATTCTAATTATTATAATGTCGGTTTCAAACATTTGGGTGTGTGCGTTGGGTTAAGTTATTATACGTAAAAAATCATTTGGCCTAAGTCTACAGAGGAAGAATAGAAGAGTATTACAGAGAACTTGAGAGAGAATTGAGAGAGATTGAGAGAAAACCTAAGCAATTTTAGTGTTTAGCAAGGGATTATCAAGCAAATTGAAGGTATGCTCTATAACTTTGATATTATATGTGACTCCCCCAAAATTAGGTATACATCACCCATCTTGGGTCGTCAGATACATGGAACAAAATTCAAATACAACTTACTAATACAACTGCCGTGTACAATACGTCAAAACATAACTGTGAGTTTGAATATAATTATTGTCTACTAGAGATTATACAAACTCAAAAGGAGTCCTCATTACAATTATTAACAAACTATTTCACAGAATAGTGAGGACTACTAATGCTATCCTCTGGACCGTCACTCTGTTCCCCGACTAGTCCCTGCTATCTTCTCATTTCCTGAAGAGAACAGTGAAAGAAAGGGTGAGCTCAACTAGCCCAGTAAGAAATATTATTACTAAGATAATGTAGAATAAATTATCGTTAGCCTTCAATAGTGTTAAACTGATAAAATATAACAACATCAATTTTAACTGCAGCGGAACAAGCAATCCATTAAAAGAGTCAAATAGAGAATAAAATCTACTATCTTTTATGATTTAAAAGGTTTTTCATGACTTTTATCGCTGGGACTCAGCTTAATAAATAATCCACATCATCGAATCACCCCTGCACTACGGCCAAGGATATTCTTTAGTATCACGACCACAAATTATCCATGCACTACAGCCAAGGACATTCGTGTATTCATTAATGGTCATGATCATGCCAACAACTGTCCATCAATGCACTACGGGCAAATGCTAACTTTTACCACATCATTAATAACATTACGGTCATGATTACACCGAATAATCTCTGGTCATAATCATACCAAGTCCATCTATGCACTACAGGCCACAGATGACCTTCAACATAATATAAACATGAGGATGATGACAATGATATAAGAATTCAATTAAACAAGTTCAAGAATTAATTTCTCCAGGAACTAATAATGTCCAAATTGTCAACGTGATACTGCTTTGTAGAGTAAAATTCAAGAATTATCAAAAGAATATTTCCATGAAAAGATACTGGATGAAGAGCAAATATCAAGGATATTCTACTAATTTCATGGAGTATAGAAGTCAAAACTTTAACCAACTGAGTATAATAAAGAATGTAATAACAAAAGAAATCACCATGCATGCGGTACTTCGCATAGACAGGTTATTCCAACAGAATAATAATAACGGAACCAGGTCAGGCAAAATTTGCACCGACAGGATGTTCCAACAGAATAATAAAGACGGAACTGTAGCACCCCCGAATCCAGGTCCCAAATCACCTCGGATCCGGTATACTATTTCTATCATTAATTGCGGAAGATATAAACATAATTTGTTTATACATTAAAATTTACACAATTATCCCCAAGGTCGAGTAACCTTAACTTAAATACAATTCATAATCTTTATAACACATTTATCAAACTATTTTATTACAAAATAGCTGCACTTTACACTCCAAGCTAAACTTTACATTATCTTTTCTATCGATGATTCATTTATTTAATAATCATATCTATTTCTCATTTTAATTTAAACCTTCTTTATCTATTCAACATTTCAAACTGTACATAGCTGTCAATTACATTTGACAAAACTATCAATCATAAATTATACCATTTCTAATTCAAGAAAGTGTATTCATTTGCGCATCGATCAATCTTCATCATTCGTATAGCAATTAATATTGTCTAATATCATTAACTTGCAAAAAAATTGTTTTTTTTGCAAGATTGAGCTCGACAGCCCAGCAAAATTTAATAATCTATCATGTTTCACATAGCACACAATTCTATATGCACTACCTTTCCATTAATATGCATCTATACATGTAACATATATTCTTTACTATGCATATCTTACATGCATCAATAATTCCTTTCAAAACATACAGTCATGCATTATACATTTCTAATTTATCGAATTATATCATACAACATGTAATCACATATAGATTGAGTTCCATAACCCAATTAACTTAGTCATATTTTGACTTTCAACAATTCATAGAGCATGATATGCAATTTAACATATAACCACATTCCATCCTCAAACATAATAGAACTGAAAAACTTGCCTGCACCGTTGATTACCGCAACGCATTTTATAACGCTTTACTCGAAGACCTAATATTAATAATATAGATCTCTAATATTAGAATAATATCATCACAGTATAATACTGTTATATTTATATCCACAGAATAACCTAAACACATTACCACATAACCCTTTCAGTCTTTATAGCACATAAGACTAGGTATCAAGTCAAACTATTTCAATCCGTCTTGAAACCGACACAATTCTAACATCCCGACGGTCTAGTCGGACTTTTATCGAGTTTAAGTTCAATTAAACTCTGACTTAATACTTAACAATATCACAGATAATTTCTTTATCAGTCAAAACATTTTTCCTAAGCTCGTAATAATTTTCGGATAATTATTACCATTTATCAACATTTTTCAATCCTTAAAACCGTATTTAAATGAATTAAATACCACATAATTCCTTAATCATTAATATTTATTTAATATAAAATATTAATGAAAATAATTACATAATATTATAATATAATTATAATATATCAAAGTATTTTTAATACCTTAAAATCATAATTATATGATTTTTAAACACTTAAATCCATTATCCGATAATTAATATTAATATTAAAATATTAATATTTTCATGTCAAAATATCAAAAGTTATATTTTATAACTTAAAATATTTTTACAACACTGAAATCATTTTTATATGATTTTTAAATTATTAATACTATTTTTCCATAATTTATTTAATATATTCATTAAATAAACTAATTACCATTAATAATAAATTATTAATGAAATTCATCACAAAATATCAAAAGTTATCAAAAATAACTTAAAATAGTTTCTTATACCAAAATATCATTTTCATGATTTTTCATGAATTAAAAACTATTTTTAAATAATTTATTTAATATTGTAATTAAATAAATAAATACCATTTATATTCCAAAAATAATAAATATTTTCGAAATATACTCAAAATAGTTAAAAACTATTTTTAATGCTTTAAAATAATTTTTCAGAATTTATTAAGTATTTTTAATAATTAAAAACTATTTTTTTCTAATTTTTAATCATTTTTCGGAAAATAAAAATTAAAACTGTCGCTAAAGGCCTATAGCGACGCTTTCTGTCGCTATAGGTGTTCTTGAGGCCTGCCCAGATTTTCCGGCAGTGACGAGGGTGGGTGCTTTGACCGGACTTAAATCCTTGATTATTGCGTTTCTGGTCTTACAAAAACTTTCATATTGTAGTACTTATGCAATACTACAACTAGAAACCAATTTCATGGCTAAACAACACTATAACAGAGAGATCCAGACTTCCAAAAATGATGCCAGACCTGTTCTTCAAATTCTGGGTTTTCCAGATTTAAAGAACAGTCTTAGGTACCTACTTTGATCCCTTATAACTTGATGATCGAGCAACGTTTATGCGATCCATCAATTACAATTTGTAGTTAACATGTAGTACTACAACTATAAAGCAAAATAACACAAAAACATCACAGCATGAGCAAGATATGACCGGTCAAAGTAGGACACGGACAACTGGTCTTAATTTTCTGGGTTCGCTAAATAGGCAGTTCGGTCAACTGGTTTTGACCGTTTATATCGTGCGATCTATAATAGATATAGGTCTGATTCTTTTTGCAAATTAAAGAACACATATCAGGCTACATTTTACAAGTTTTAAACATAAAAAATACGTAACATACATAGATCTATAGACCTCGACATTTGGCTGAAAAAAACGAAATTTCCAGATTTGCTAAAACTTTAAATTCGTGCACTTTGATGTTATGGGTCATGGATTTAACAACCCAGAACATCAATTGACACCTTATAACACAACTTTGAACAATCAATTGCAACTTTTAACAAAGAATTTAAGGATTTCAAAATTTAGAAATTTATACCTTTTAAGCTTTGATTTTCATTTTCTGCCTTTGAAATGATTCTGGTACACGTGGGGCTGGATTTTCGGACTGATCTAGTAATATATTTCGAAGTGTGGTGAGAGAGATAGTTGGTGAGAGCAAGAAATGAATTTGGCTAATTTTTTGTACATTTTCTCTCTCCAAAATCTTATATAATCTTTGATTCATTGCATGTTGCTATATTGCTAGGAAGGTAGGCTGATTTGCTGGACATTTAGGCCATAACAAGTCAATAGTTGGTGAACAACTAAAGGTATAGCCAAATTTGCAAGCAAACTAAAATAATGCTCAAAAAGGGCAATTTTGACATTTCCATTTTATTTTAGAATTTCCGATTCATGAAACCCTTAGGGTTTAGGGTTTGAGCATACCAAAATTTATGGTTTGGACAAATTTAGGGTTTAGGTTTTAACCCTCAAATATTAAGCAACTTGGATTTCCAAAATTTTCTAATTAAATTTTTAAAATAGAAAACTTTGATTTCTAAATTATAATTAGGGCTTCCTAATTATATTATAATCTCCTAATTATAAATCATTCCTTGCTAATTAGGACCAATTTATCCTAATTAAAATTGCTATTTTAGCACTTAGGCCCACAATTGTACATTAGGTTTCAAAACCACATTTTAGGGTTTAAATAAAATAATATTTCAATTTTAGAAATTAAATTTCCCAATTAGGGTTTCTAATAACTTGACAATTAGGATTTATATTTCCGAATTAACATTGCAATTATAGCAATTTAATCCACCACTGTACAATTAGGGTTCAAAATCACGGATTTGGGTTTTCAACCCACAATTAGGGTTTCTAAAAGAAAATAATTTTTCTAATTTAGAAATTAATATTCGTAATTAGATTAGGGTTTTCTAATTACTCATAAACTAAAAATTTTAGGATTAGGGTTTCTTAATTAACATTGCTAATTTTAGCAATTAAATCCACAATTGAGCATTAGAGTTTCTGACGGAACAATTAGGGTTCCAAAAATTACAAATTAGGTTTTGTTAATTAATAAACTTTTACCCTAATTAGTACTTAATTAATAGAACTAAAGCATTAAAATTCTCCATTATATTCCCAGATTAGGGCTTCATTTTAACCGAATCTGAATCTAGGGTTTTCAGATCTGGCATTAGGGTTTTAAATTTGGAATTAGGGTTTTGTAATCAATTGTCATGATTAACCCTAATTAATCTTTTAATTATTTACACTTATGCCATTAAGTTCCCAATTTAGGGTTTCATGCACCAAATTAGGGTTTCGGATTCCCGGAACTGAAACTACGGTTTCCAGAACCGATTTCAAGGGTTTCTTGTTAAACGCTAGGATTTTCTAACCGAACATTGTCGTTCTTAATATATTCTTAGGGTTTGTTACAGATATAATTTATCTGATCAACCCATGACCCTTAACCACATTCTGAACACAGAACATAACCATATTCACAGAACTTAATCACATAAACACTTAATCCTGAATAATTCACCTATATCCTTTACCAAATTTTGAAATCCTCAAAATTCAAATCCAATATCAGCATACGCATACACTTATTTTCTATCTAGGTCTATTATTTGACCTTAATTCAATCATTTAAGATTCTCATAAATTATCTAAATTCTCGGGTTGTCACATTCACCCCTCCTTATAAGAATTTAGTCCCCGAAATTCACCTTACACCTTACACCTTACACCTTATACCGTGCACCTTACACCATTCACACATATTTCACATGCTACCCAATACACCACTCACAATGGTAAAAATTTTAAAACTGTGCTGAGGAATCGTATAGACTGTTCATTTTTCATTTTCGCAAAGGTTTTATGGAAATTCATCCGCAAACCGTCATAATTTACGGACAAAAAGGGTGATTAGCCCATTATGCCCTGTACTGATCAAGTACTGCTGGTCGGAACAATTTGTTCCTCTTATCCGCCTTAGGCGCACAAAATTTCATACCTCAGTCTTATTTGATTCCGCAGCAAAACAATTTGGTTCGAGAAAACTTCTTTCAATAAACACTTGGAGTTTTTCAAAACATTTTTGAGAATGACGTCATGATGCCGCACTGTATTTAACAGTCCGTTGATGATTTCGTCATTTTGTGACTTTGTTATACTACATCATACTGTAGTGGTCTGACGATCCTTAGATCACATCCAACACCAAGTAATTCTGCATTGATAACTCCATCATTTTTTATCATCTCTGCACCAGGTCACATGGTACATAAGTGATAAATAAAAACACATTTTTTTTAAAAGGCACATAGTGCGCATTTAGCTTGATGTCAAAAATTTTGAAATCTAGCATAGATAGGGGTTTAGGAAAACCTAATTCTCCACTAATGATCATTTGCTTAACAATCTATCTGTTCCTATAATCCTTAACACTCCATTCACACACAACTATACCCAGTTCATAAAACCACACTTATGAGTTCATAACCTGACCACAATTATATGAGTTTAAGAAAGGAATCACCCTCTCATTTTCATATAACTATGAATCAAGAATGCCACATAAGTATGAGTTTTAAGAACTCGTACTTAACCTTATATTCTCTATCAATGACCTATCTATCTGTTATACACATGAGAAAGGAATCACCCTCTTAACACGCATATAACAAATAGAGTGACACAAATATTTCAATGATTATCAGTGCCAGAAACTAAGTGGTTGTCAAACCAAACTCGGCCACTAATCTATATAGGAAGCTAAGCGAACAATTCCCCGTCCATACAAAGAATTGATCAACCTAACCACTACATTGACCAGGAAGCTAAGTGATTCTAAAACTAAGTACAAATTCCCCGCCCATACAAGGAATAATACAACTCAGCTGCCGAAAAGAGTCCTCAATTGAATCCCCACCTAATACTTAACCCCCTTTTTCAATACGAATTCAATTCGTATTCATAATCCATAAATCTTTCATGAGTTTTCATAGTACAATTTCATAGTACAACTTTCACACAGCATCATGTTGTAACCTTTTCAATCATAAGATTGATTCATTTCCCATATCATAACCTTTATCAGATCACGGGGTGATCTTATCGTATATATTACGATTTATTTCTATGCCCATGATCGTTTTGTTTTACGATCTTCTATCCCTTCACTTTCAGTCTTTTAGGCTCGATCTATTCACCATTACTGTTCAACTTTATTATCAGAGTTAGGGAACTCTGTGCTTTACACTCGCCGAGATTCGTCTTTGAATCTTACCGACCAATTAACTCTATTTGAGTTAGATCTTATCCTAATTACTGCGGTTATTGGTCTCAAGTATTACTACCTAAGCTTCATAACCAACAGCTCTGATACCAACTGTAGTAAACCCGAACCCGGGCCCCGAATCGCCGTGAACTCGGTACACTATTTCTATAACTATTTGCGGAAGATATAAACATAATTTGTTTATACATTAAAATTTACACAATTATCCACAAGGTCGAGTAACCTTAACTTAAATATAATTCATAATCTTTATAACACATTTATCAAACTATTTTATTACAAAATAGCTGCACTTTACACTCCAAGCTAAACTTGACATTATCTTTTCTATCGATGATTCATTTATTTAAGAATCATATCTATTTCTCATTTTAATTTAAACCTTCTTTATTTATTCAACATTTCAAACTGTACATAGCTGTCAATTACATTTGACAAAACTATCAATCATAAATTATACCATTTCTAATTCAAGAAAGTGTATTCATTTGCGCATCGATCAATCTTCATCATCCGTATAGCAATTAATATTTTCTAATATCATTAACCTGCAAAAAATTTGTTTTTTTTGCAAGATTGAGCTCGACAGCCCAGCAAATTTAAAAATCTATCATGTTTCACATAGCACACAATTCTATATGCACTACCTTTCCATTAATATGCATCTATACATGCAACATATATTCTTTACTATGCATATCTTACATGCATCAATAATTCCTTTCAAAACATACAGTCATGCATTATACATTTCTAATTTATCGAATTATATCATACAACATGTAATCACATATAGATTGAGTTCCATAACCCAATTAACTTAGTCATATTTTGACTTTCAATAATTCATAGAGCATGATATGCAATTTAACATATAACCACATTCCATCCTCAAACATAATAGAACTGAAAAACTTGCCTGCACCGTTGATTACCGCAACGCATTTTATAACGCTTTACTCGAAGACCTAATATTAATAATATAGATCTCTAATATTAGAATAATATCATCACAGTATAATACTGTTATATTTATATCCACAGAATAACCTAAACACATTACCACATAACCCTTTCAGTCTTTATAGCACATAAGACTAGGTATCAAGTCAAACTATTTCAATCCGTCTTGAAACCGACACAATTCTAACATCCCGACGGTCTAGTCGGACTTTTATCGAGTTTAAGTTCAATTAAACTCTGACTTAAAACTTAACAATATCACAGATAATTTCCTTATCAGTCAAAACATTTTTCCTAAGCTCGTAATAATTTTCGGATAATTATTACCATTTATCAACATTTTTAAATCCTTAAAACCGTATTTAAATGAATTAAATACCACATAATTCCTTAATCATTAATATTTATTTAATATAAAATATTAATGAAAATCATTACATAATATTATAATATAATTATAATATATCAAAGTATTTTTAATACCTATAATCCATAACTCTTTCATGAGTTTTCATAGTACAATTTCATAGTACAACTTTCACACAGCATCATGCTGTAACCTTTTCAATCATAAGATTGATTCATTTCCCATATCATAACCTTTATCAGATCACGGGGTGATCTTATCGTATATATTACGATTTATTTCTATGCCCATGATCGTTTTGTTTTACGATCTTCTATCCCTGCACTTTCAGTCTTTTAGACTCGATCTATTCACCATTACTGTTCAACTTTATTATCAGAGTTAGGGAACTCTGTGCTTTACACTCGCCGAGATTCGTCTTTGAATCTTACCGACCAATTAACTCTATTTGAGTTAGATCTTATCCTAATTACTGCGGTTATTGGTCTCAGGTATTACTACCTAAGCTTCATAACCAACAGCTCTGATACCAACTGTAGTAACCCCGAACCCGGGCCCCGAATCACCGTGAACTCGGTACACTATTTCTATAACTATTTGCGGAAGATATAAACATAATTTGTTTATACATTAAAATTTACACAATTATCCACAAGGTCGAGTAACCTTAACTTAAATATAATTCATAATCTTTATAACACATTTATCAAACTATTTTATTACAAAATAGCTGCACTTTACACTCCAAGCTAAACTTGACATTATCTTTTCTATCGATGATTCATTTATTTAAGAATCATATCTATTTCTCATTTTAATTTAAACCTTCTTTATTTATTCAACATTTCAAACTGTACATAGCTGTCAATTACATTTGACAAAACTATCAATCATATATTATACCATTTCTAATTCAAGAAAGTGTATTCATTTGCGCATCGATCAATCTTCATCATCCGTATAGCAATTAATATTTTCTAATATCATTAACCTGCAAAAAATTTGTTTTTTTTGCAAGATTGAGCTCGACAGCCCAGCAAATTTAAAAATCTATCATGTTTCACATAGCACACAATTCTATATGCACTACCTTTCCATTAATATGCATCTATACATGCAACATATATTCTTTACTATGCATATCTTACATGCATCAATAATTCCTTTCAAAACATACAGTCATGCATTATACATTTCTAATTTATCGAATTATATCATACAACATGTAATCACATATAGATTGAGTTCCATAACCCAATTAACTTAGTTATATTTTGACTTTCAATAATTCATAGAGCATGATATGCAATTTAACATATAACCACATTCCATCCTCAAACATAATAGAACTGAAAAACTTGCCTGCACCGTTGATTACCGCAACGCATTTTATAACGCTTTACTCGAAGACCTAATATTAATAATATAGATCTCTAATATTAGAATAATATCATCACAGTATAATACTGTTATATTTATATCCACAGAATAACCTAAACACATTACCACATAACCCTTTCAGTCTTTATAGCACATAAGACTAGGTATCAAGTCAAACTATTTCAATCCGTCTTGAAACCGACACAATTCTAACATCCCGACGGTCTAGTCGGACTTTTATCGAGTTTAAGTTCAATTAAACTCTGACTTAAAACTTAACAATATCACAGATAATTTCCTTATCAGTCAAAACATTTTTCCTAAGCTCGTAATAATTTTCGGATAATTATTACCATTTATCAACATTTTTAAATCCTTAAAACCGTATTTAAATGAATTAAATACCACATAATTCCTTAATCATTAATATTTATTTAATATAAAATATTAATGAAAATCATTACATAATATTATAATATAATTATAATATATCAAAGTATTTTTAATACCTATAATCCATAACTCTTTCATGAGTTTTCATAGTACAATTTCATAGTACAACTTTCACACAGCATCATGCTGTAACCTTTTCAATCATAAGATTGATTCATTTCCCATATCATAACCTTTATCAGATCACGGGGTGATCTTATCGTATATATTACGATTTATTTCTATGCCCATGATCGTTTTGTTTTACGATCTTCTATCCCTGCACTTTCAGTCTTTTAGACTCGATCTATTCACCATTACTGTTCAACTTTATTATCAGAGTTAGGGAACTCTGTGCTTTACACTCGCCGAGATTCGTCTTTGAATCTTACCGACCAATTAACTCTATTTGAGTTAGATCTTATCCTAATTACTGCGGTTATTGGTCTCAGGTATTACTACCTAAGCTTCATAACCAACAGCTCTGATACCAACTGTAGTAACCCCGAACCCGGGCCCCGAATCACCGTGAACTCGGTACACTATTTCTATAACTATTTGCGGAAGATATAAACATAATTTGTTTATACATTAAAATTTACACAATTATCCACAAGGTCGAGTAACCTTAACTTAAATATAATTCATAATCTTTATAACACATTTATCAAACTATTTTATTACAAAATAGCTGCACTTTACACTCCAAGCTAAACTTGACATTATCTTTTCTATCGATGATTCATTTATTTAAGAATCATATCTATTTCTCATTTTAATTTAAACCTTCTTTATTTATTCAACATTTCAAACTGTACATAGCTGTCAATTACATTTGACAAAACTATCAATCATATATTATACCATTTCTAATTCAAGAAAGTGTATTCATTTGCGCATCGATCAATCTTCATCATCCGTATAGCAATTAATATTTTCTAATATCATTAACCTGCAAAAAATTTGTTTTTTTTGCAAGATTGAGCTCGACAGCCCAGCAAATTTAAAAATCTATCATGTTTCACATAGCACACAATTCTATATGCACTACCTTTCCATTAATATGCATCTATACATGCAACATATATTCTTTACTATGCATATCTTACATGCATCAATAATTCCTTTCAAAACATACAGTCATGCATTATACATTTCTAATTTATCGAATTATATCATACAACATGTAATCACATATAGATTGAGTTCCATAACCCAATTAACTTAGTCATATTTTGATTTCAATAATTCATAGAGCATGATATGCAATTTAACATATAACCACATTCCATCCTCAAACATAATAGAACTGAAAAACTTGCCTGCACCGTTGATTACCGCAACGCATTTTATAACGCTTTACTCGAAGACCTAATATTAATAATATAGATCTCTAATATTAGAATAATATCATCACAGTATAATACTGTTATATTTATATCCACAGAATAACCTAAACACATTACCACATAACCCTTTCAGTCTTTATAGCACATAAGACTAGGTATCAAGTCAAACTATTTCAATCCGTCTTGAAACCGACACAATTCTAACATCCCGACGGTCTAGTCGGACTTTTATCGAGTTTAAGTTCAATTAAACTCTGACTTAAAACTTAACAATATCACAGATAATTTCCTTATCAGTCAAAACATTTTTCCTAAGCTCGTAATAATTTTCGGATAATTATTACCATTTATCAACATTTTTAAATCCTTAAAACCGTATTTAAATGAATTAAATACCACATAATTCCTTAATCATTAATATTTATTTAATATAAAATATTAATGAAAATCATTACATAATATTATAATATAATTATAATATATCAAAGTATTTTTAATACCTATAATCCATAACTCTTTCATGAGTTTTCATAGTACAATTTCATAGTACAACTTTCACACAGCATCATGCTGTAACCTTTTCAATCATAAGATTGATTCATTTCCCATATCATAACCTTTATCAGATCACGGGGTGATCTTATCGTATATATTACGATTTATTTCTATGCCCATGATCGTTTTGTTTTACGATCTTCTATCCCTGCACTTTCAGTCTTTTAGACTCGATCTATTCACCATTACTGTTCAACTTTATTATCAGAGTTAGGGAACTCTGTGCTTTACACTCGCCGAGATTCGTCTTTGAATCTTACCGACCAATTAACTCTATTTGAGTTAGATCTTATCCTAATTACTGCGGTTATTGGTCTCAGGTATTACTACCTAAGCTTCATAACCAACAGCTCTGATACCAACTGTAGTAACCCCGAACCCGGGCCCCGAATCACCGTGAACTCGGTACACTATTTCTATAACTATTTGCGGAAGATATAAACATAATTTGTTTATACATTAAAATTTACACAATTATCCACAAGGTCGAGTAACCTTAACTTAAATATAATTCATAATCTTTATAACACATTTATCAAACTATTTTATTACAAAATAGCTGCACTTTACACTCCAAGCTAAACTTGACATTATCTTTTCTATCGATGATTCATTTATTTAAGAATCATATCTATTTCTCATTTTAATTTAAACCTTCTTTATCTATTCAACATTTCAAACTGTACATAGCTGTCAATTACATTTGACAAAACTATCAATCATATATTATACCATTTCTAATTCAAGAAAGTGTATTCATTTGCGCATCGATCAATCTTCATCATCCGTATAGCAATTAATATTTTCTAATATCATTAACCTGCAAAAAATTTGTTTTTTTTGCAAGATTGAGCTCGACAGCCCAGCAAATTTAAAAATCTATCATGTTTCACATAGCACACAATTCTATATGCACTACCTTTCCATTAATATGCATCTATACATGCAACATATATTCTTTACTATGCATATCTTACATGCATCAATAATTCCTTTCAAAACATACAGTCATGCATTATACATTTCTAATTTATCGAATTATATCATACAACATGTAATCACATATAGATTGAGTTCCATAACCCAATTAACTTAGTCATATTTTGACTTTCAATAATTCATAGAGCATGATATGCAATTTAACATATAACCACATTCCATCCTCAAACATAATAGAACTGAAAAACTTGCCTGCACCGTTGATTACCGCAACGCATTTTATAACGCTTTACTCGAAGACCTAATATTAATAATATAGATCTCTAATATTAGAATAATATCATCACAGTATAATACTGTTATATTTATATCCACAGAATAACCTAAACACATTACCACATAACCCTTTCAGTCTTTATAGCACATAAGACTAGGTATCAAGTCAAACTATTTCAATCCGTCTTGAAACCGACACAATTCTAACATCCCGACGGTCTAGTCGGACTTTTATCGAGTTTAAGTTCAATTAAACTCTGACTTAAAACTTAACAATATCACAGATAATTTCCTTATCAGTCAAAACATTTTTCCTAAGCTCGTAATAATTTTCGGATAATTATTACCATTTATCAACATTTTTAAATCCTTAAAACCGTATTTAAATGAATTAAATACCACATAATTCCTTAATCATTAATATTTATTTAATATAAAATATTAATGAAAATCATTACATAATATTATAATATAATTATAATATATCAAAGTATTTTTAATACCTATAATCCATAACTCTTTCATGAGTTTTCATAGTATAATTTCATAGTACAACTTTCACACAGCATCATGCTGTAACCTTTTCAATCATAAGATTGATTCATTTCCCATATCATAACCTTTATCAGATCACGGGGTAATCTTATCGTATATATTACGATTTATTTCTATGCCCATGATCGTTTTGTTTTACGATCTTCTATCCCTGCACTTTCAGTCTTTTAGACTCGATCTATTCACCATTACTGTTCAACTTTATTATCAGAGTTAGGGAACTCTGTGCTTTACACTCGCCGAGATTCGTCTTTGAATCTTACCGACCAATTAACTCTATTTGAGTTAGATCTTATCCTAATTACTGCGGTTAATGGTCTCAGGTATTCCTACCTAAGCTTCATAACCAACAGCTCTGATACCAACTGTAGTAACCCTGAACCCGGGCCCCGAATCACCGCGGACTCGGTACACTATTTTTATAACTGTTTGCGGAAGATATAAACATAATTTGTTTATACATTAAAATTTACACAATTATCCCCAAGGTCGAGTAACCTTAACTTAAATACAATTCATAATCTTTATAACACATTTATCAAACTATTTTATTACAAAATAGCTGCACTTTACACTCCAAGCTAAACTTGACATTATCTTTTCTATCGATGATTCATTTATTTAAGAATCATATCTATTTCTCATTTTAATTTAAACCTTCTTTATCTATTCAATATTTCAAACTGTACATAGCTGTCAATTACATTTGACAAAACTATCAATCATAAATTATACCATTTCTAATTCAAGAAAGTGTATTCATTTGCGCATCGATCAATCTTCATCATCCGTATAGCAATTAATATTGTCTAATATCATTAACCTGCAAAAAATTTGTTTTTTTTGCAAGATTGAGCTCGACAGCCCAGCAAATTTAACAATCTATCATGTTTCACATAGCACACAATTCTATATGCACTACCTTTCCATTAATATGCATCTATACATGCAACATATATTCTTTACTATGCATATCTTACATGCATTAATAATTCCTTTCAAAACATATAGTCATGCATTATACATTTCTAATTTATCGAATTATATCATACAACATGTAATCACATATAGATTGAGTTCCATAACCCAATTAACTTAGTCATATTTTGACGTTCAACAATTCATAGAGCATGATATGCAATTTAACATATAACCACATTCCATCCTCAAACATAATAGAACTGAAAAACTTGCCTGCACCGTTGATTACCGCAACGCATTTTATAACGCTTTACTCGAAGACCTAATATTAATAATATAGATCTCTAATATTAGAATAATATCATCATAGTATAATACTGTTATATTTATATCCACAGAATAACCTAAACACATTACCACATAACCCTTTCAGTCTTTATAGCACATAAGACTAGGTATCAAGTCAAACTATTTCAATCCGTCTTGAAACCGACACAATTCTAACATCCCGACGGTCTAGTCAGACTTTTATCGAGTTTAAGTTCAATTAAACTCTGACTTAATACTTAACAATATCACAGATAATTTCCTTATCAGTCAAAATTTTTTTCCTAAGCTCGTAATAATTTTCGGATAATTATTACCATTTATCAACATTTTTAAATCCTTAAAACCATATTTAAATGAATTAAATACCACATAATTCCTTAATCATTAATATTTATTTAATATAAAATATTAATGAAAATCATTACATAATATTATAATATAATTATAATATATCAAAGTATTTTTAATACCTTAAAATCATAATTATATGATTTTTAAACACTTAAATCCATTATCCGATAATTAATATTAATATTAAATTATTAATATTTTCATGTCAAAATATCAAAAGTTATATTTTATAACTTAAAATATTTTTACAACACTGAAATCATTTTTATATGATTTTTAAATCATTAATACTATTTTTCCATAATTTATTTAATATATTCATTAAATAAACTAATTACCATTAATAATAAATTATTAATGAAATTCATCACAAAATATCAAAAGTTATCAAAAATAACTTAAAATAGTTTCTTATACCAAAATATCATTTTCATGATTTTTCATGAATTAAAAACTATTTTTAAATAATTTATTTAATATTTTAATTTAATAAATAAATACCATTTATATTCCAAAAATAATAAATATTTTCGAAATATACTCAAAATAGTTAAAAACTATTTTTAATGCTTTAAAATAATTTTTCAGAATTTATTAAGTATTTTTAATAATCAAAAACTATTTTTTTCTAATTTTTAATCATTTTCCGGAAAATAATAATTAAAACTGTCGCTAAAGGCCTATAGCGACGCTTTCTGTCGCTATAGGTGTTCTTGAGGCCTGCCCAGATTTTCCGGCAGTGACGAGGGTGGGTGCTTTGACCGGACTTAAATCCTTGATTATTGCGTTTCTGGTCTTACAAAAACTTTCATATTGTAGTACTTATGCAATACTACAACTAGAAACCAATTTCATGGCTAAACAACACTATAACAGAGAGATCCAGACTTCCAAAAATGATGCCAGGCCTGTTCTTCAAATTCTGGGTTTTCCAGATTTAAAGAACAGCCTTAGGTACCTACTTTGATCCCTTATAACTTGATGATCGAGCAACGTTTATACGATCCATCAATTAAAATTTGTAGTTAACATGTAGTACTACAACTATAAAGCAAAATAACACAAAAACATCACAGCATGAGCAAGATATGACCGGTCAAAGTAGGACACGGACAACTGGTCTTAATTTTCTGGGTTCGCTAAATAGGCAGTTCGGTCAACTGGTTTTGACCGTTTATATCGTGCGATCTATAATAGATATAGGTCTGATTCTTTTTGCAAATTAAAGAACACATATCAGGCTACATTTTACAAGTTTTAAACATCAAAAATACGTAACACACATAGATCTATAGACCTCGACATTTGGCTGAAAAAAACGAAATTTCCAGATTTGCTAAAACTTTAAATTCGTGCACTTTGATGTTATGGGTCATGGATTTAACAACCCAGAACATCAATTGACACCTTATAACACAACTTTGAACAATCAATTGCAACTTTTAACAAAGAATTGAAGGATTTCAAAATTTAGAAATTTATACCTTTTAAGCTTTGATTTTCATTTTCTGCCTTTTATCTGATTCTGGTACACGTGGGGCTGGATTTTGGGACTGATCTAGCAATATATTTCGAAGTGTGCTGAGAGAGATAGTTGGTAAGAGCAAGAAATGAATTTGGCTAAGTTTTTTGTACATTTTCTCTCTCCAAAATCTTATATAATCTTTGATTCATTGCATGTTGCTATATTGCTAGGAAGGTAGGCTGATTTGCTGGACATTTAGGCCATAACAAGTCAATAGTTGGTGAACAACTAAAGGTATAGCCAAATTTGCATGCAAACTAAAATAATGCTCAAAAAGGGCAATTTTGACATTTCCATTTTATTCTAGAATTTCCAATTCATGAAACCCTTAGGGTTTATGGTTTGAGCATACCAAAATTTATGGTTTGGATAAATTTAGGGTTTAGGTTTTAACCCTCAAATATTAAGAAACTTGGATTTCCAAAATTTTCTAATTAAAATTTTAAAATAGAAAACTTTGATTTCAAAATTATAATTAGGGCTTCCTAATTATATTATAATCTCCTAATTATAAATCATTCCTTGCTAATTAGGACCAATTTATCCTAATTAAAATCGCTATTTTAGCACTTAGGCCCACAATTGTACATTAGTTTTCAAAACCACATTTTAGGGTTTAAATAAAATAATATTTCAATTTTAGAAATTTAATTTCCCAATTAGGGTTTCTAATAACATGACAATTAGGATTTATATTTCCTAATTAACATTACAATTATAGCAATTTAATCCACCACTGTACAATTAGGGTTCAAAATCACGGATTAGGGTTTTCAACCCACAATTAGGGTTTCTAATAGAAAATAATTTTTCTAATTTAGAAATTAATATTCGTAATTAGATTAGGGTTTTCTAATTACTCATAAATTAAAAATTTTAGGATTAGGGTTTCCTAATTAACATTGCTAATTTTAGCAATTAAATCTACAATTGAGCATTAGAGTTTCTGACGGAACAATTAGGGTTCCAAAAATTACAAATTAAGGTTTGTTATTTAATTAACTTTTACCCTAATTAGTACTTAATTAATAGCACTAAAGCATTAAAATTCTCCATTATATTCCCAGATTAGGGCTTCATTTTAATCGAATCTAAATCTCGGGTTTTCAGATCTGGCATTAGGGTTTTAAATTTGGAATTAGGGTTTTGTAATCAATTGTCAAGATTAAACCTAATTAATCTTTTAATTATTTACACGTATGCCATTAAGTTCCCAATTTAGGGTTTCATGCACCAAATTAGGGTTTCGGATTCCCAGAACTGAAACTACGGTTTCCAGAACCGATTTCTAGGGTTTCTTGTTAAACGCTAGGATTTTCTAACCGAACATTGTCGTTCTTAATATATTCTTAGGGTTTGTTACAGATATAATTTATCTGATCAACCCATGACCCTTAACCACATTCTGAACACAGAACATAACCATATTCACAGAACTTAATCACATAAACATTTAATCCTGAATAATTCACCTATATCCTTTACCAAATTTTGAAATCCTCAAAATTCAAATCCAATATCAACTTACACATACACTTATTTTCTATCTAGGTCTATTATTTGACCTTAATTCAATCATTTAAGATTCTCATAAATTATCTAAATTCTCGGGTTGTCACATGAACCATGTCCGGTGTAAAACACACAGACAGGATGTTTCAACAGAATAATAATAAAGACGGAACCAGGTCCGGTGTAAAACACACAGACAGGATATTCCAACAGAATAATAATAAAGACGGAACCAGGTCTGGTATAAAACACACAGATAGGATATTCCAACAAAATAATAGAAGAATGTCACCAAGTATAAGGTAAACCGCGTATACAGGTTATTCCAACAGAATAATAAGCAATTGAATAACAACAGTTCTCTTCATGAATAAGAAAGAATAACACCCCTTACATTAGTAGTAGATTGAATACTGCAGTAGTGTAGTAACAGAATACTCTTCTTCTTTCTCTCTTATTCTCTCTATACTTTCTCTCTCTATAGCTTGAATGAATTAGTGAAAAATAATGAAGCACTAGGCCTCTATTTATAGAAGATTTCTAGCTTAGCACTCGAAATGTGAAAAGGCAAGTGGTTTAACGACTGGTGATGTGAAAAGAAAAGTGGTTTGATGCTTGTAATGTGAAACGACAATTGGTTCGACGCCTGTAATGTGAAACGGCAAGTGGTTTGACGTCTGGTAAAGGTAGTTACTATTGACGAAGATAATTACTATTGATGAAGGTAATTACTATTAACGAAGGTAATTACTATTGATGAAGGTAATTACTATTGACGAAAAGACTCTTAGATGATGACATATGGCCCCCCATAAAATAACAAAACTTACCACAAACGTCTCATAATAGAATCTTTATATACATCAAGGATTGAATAAATATTACCAAAAATCATTTTATTAACACATATTTAATCTTTCAACAATTATTAATCATTTATAACTTGTTGTCTCAATTATTGATTTAATAATATAACATATTATACAGATGATACTGTGACAATAATTGAATCAATAATATAAGAGATATTATGCATCAATTACTGTAGCAATAATTGATTATAACTGAGTGACTTCTCACGGAAGCATCAATAATCAATACCGTGTGCTACTATGCCACCACGCGTATTACTGTACCTTTACTACCGGGTAGTTCAACAGTTTTAACGATAACACCTCCGCCGTTATTTTCATAAATTATTTTTGTCTTTTTTTAATCCGACAATAATTCCGTTGTGGGGTCCACCAATGATTTTGTCGTCGTACGAATATTCCCCGACAAAAAGAATATTCCCTGACCAAACGAATATTTTATAACAACTTGCTTACTTTGCAAAATTTATAAATAGTACCCACAACTATAGCATTATATCAAATTTACTCCATAATATTCAAAAATAATATTTATAGAAAATTCATCTTTATTTATAAAAGTTGGGGTCTTACATTATATATGTATATGTATGAATACGACATAATTTGTGTGTTCTGCGAATCAAAAATTTTAACTTGATGATTATACAACTGATTACTTGTAGTTGTACGTGTTTATGATGTTAGAGTATGTAGTTAGGCATGATTTGGTATGTTAATTTTGGTTAAAAGGAAGGAAAAGTAATCACCGTATATATTTTTCATATGGTTTGTGAAAGTACAAAACTCGATGGTCAATTTGTATGATAATCTGTAAATTGAAGCTTGATTATGTTAGTTCATTAAGAAACGAGCGTAACATAATTAGAATGAAGTGATTTGGCCAAATATTGAATTCACAGTGATGATTTTTAGAATGAATATCAAAAATTGAGTTTTTATATAAAAATATGAATTTTGAGAAATTAAAATAGTTTTAGTTGATGAAAAATTGTTTTAATTGGTTGAAAATGTTAACAAACATGTTTACAATGGTTTTGTATCAATTATACATGTTGATATTACTGTCTATTGGGTAAAATTTGTGTTTGTTGGGCTAAAGTCGGCTACTGTTCATTAGCCTTCTCTACGTCTGTTTGAACACCGGCGTAGCTGCGCCGGTGGCAAGGCAAAAAATGGCGCAGCTGCGCCGGTCCCAAGCCTTTGTATGGCGCAGCTGCGCCATACCCTGGTTTGAGATGCTGAAGTCTGCTGCTGCTGCAGATTTTGTTTTACCCCTATACATGGACTAATGATGTGTTAGCATGTCAAACACGTTTCAACAAGGTTAAAATATAGTTATATTATGTGGTTAGTAAATTCAAAGTTTTAAATGAATAATGAACTATGAAAATGACATGTTGTGTATTATTAAGCGTAATGAATAGTAAACTGGTGTTGTGAAGATTAACACTTGAAATTCTTGATATTTATATAGTAGCATAAGACTTGTACTAAATTAACAAGTTTAGCTATAAATGGGTGTTATTTTGGAAGTGGATGTTAACATGTCTAATAGATATTGTGATTACACTAAAATGTGTTAGAAAGTTTCAGTTTTTTGTTATGTGGTTTATTTATATGGTTAGACCTTAAACTAAAGGTTATAACATAACTAAGATGAGAAATGAATCTATGAGGTTAATGTGTATGTGGCTAATTGATGTGATGATCCTAATGGTATATGTAGGATATTGGAGTACGTGAATTATAATTATATAGCTTACGCAAGAGGCAAGTTCCTTAAACTTTGATACTTTATTATTCAGCAAGGTTACTTTTCACTATTACGTTATACTTATGCAAATTCTCTAACCCTAACCTCTTATTTAACGATTTATTGTCATGCGAATTCTTTAACTCTCAGTTATTGTTGAAGCAAGTTAGTTAATCTTTATTTCTTTATTTCAAACGAGATTACTTTGGTTATTCAAAGTCTGTAATGTTGTTTATTCAGCTACTAATAATTGTTGTTTGACCTTCGTTCTCCAATGTCAATATACTATCCTACATTATTGTACCATACCCTAAGTTGTGTAACAATTCTTTACCAATTCAACTAATCCTTACTTGATGAGTGTTCTAAACTCTAAATTACCCTTGAAGTCAACCCAAACCAAACTTCCTTTGGTTTGCATATGTACTCGTACAAATTTTGAAAGCGTGTTGTCGATGATAACATTTGTTCAATTTAGAAATTGGTAATACTCTAGCTTTTATTGATTCATCGATATACCGTGTTCATGAAGATATTATAATTAAACTCTTGAATAGTTATTTATTTCTATCTGATTCAACCAATACTTGGTTGATAAGCATTCTAAAGATCTAGAATTCCTTGGAAGCTAATTCCCAACCAAACTTCATTTGGTTCGGAACCTGTTAATCTAAGCTGAGATTAACAACCCTATTATTAGGGTATTATTTTAGAAATACGCAATAGCGTTAAAATGTTTGCACAATACATAGTACAAAGGGCTGATCACCTGGAGTATGGGATGATGGTCCATATAGACGTTTAGACTGTTAAAGGTTACAGTAGAAACAGCTGTTAACCTAGGACATAGATGATGATTATAGTCTTTTAGACTGTTAAAGGTTAAAGTAGAAATACTTAAAAGCTAGAGTATAGTTCGTCGTCTTGTGACCCTCAGTGTATTCTTTGATGTTGATATTTATTGTTAACATAACGTTCATTATTGATTTGAACTTATAGTTGTTGAATTAAAGTTTATTGTTCTGGTAAGAATGCTTTACCATTGAAAACTCAGATAATTGTCATTCATAAACCGTTATTGTATATTATCCTTCTTGTGGGCAATTGTTTGCTAACTCTTGCACAAAACAATGCAGATGAAGTTAAGAAGTTTGAAGAGCTTTCTACAAGCAAGGGCATGGATAAAGTGCTTAATTAGACGATAACGTTTAATTTATCTTTTATTTATGAAGATTATGTACTAGATTTAATTATGATCATGTTTTAATTTCCACTGATGATTGTATTAAAGGTTAGATGACCTGGGATTTATCTTGAGATTATGTAACCCTTGATGGGAGATTTATTATTTAAGATTTTGAGTTTAATTATATCCTTTGTTTATGGGTAGTTAGTTATAATTTATTTGGACAGTGAACACCAAATCTGTGCAATTGAAGTATTCAAATTTGGGGGTGTCACACCCATCAAGTCAAAGTCAAATTCAACATCAAAGTTGTAGTCATTGTGGAGATTTGGCATTTCATCTACAAGGCTAGACAGATCTAACTCTAGATTCCTGAAAACAAAATGCTTTCACTTAATATATGAGATTGTTTGATCATATAAAGAGTTAGCAAAAGCATGACAAAAGTAACTACTAGTACTGTGCAATAACAGTAAGTAGTTAATAATATTTACATTACAGAGCAGAGGGATTTTTTTGCCCTTTTTACCCTTTTCGACAGATGCAAGGAGTGCTGCTCCAATTGCTTAGGGTCAAATTCTCATTGACTGGGAGGATAAAGGGATTACCGTTGTACGTCTCTTCCATGATGATGACTAAAACAACATTCTCATCAGGGTTGGCATCCTCCTTTGAACCACTCCCTTCAACTCCATCCGAGCCAAGGATTTTGAATTGATCTTCTTCATAATCATCCTCTAAGATATCATTGTTCATTCCCCCAGTATGGAACAGAAAGTACATCTTTGATAACCGGTTTCACACTTCTTATTTGTGTCTCTGATTCCTTTCCTCGCTTTCTTTATCCGGAATTAAGACTTCTTTTCAACTAGCTGACTTGTCCCTAGGAATCAACATACCAACCACGTAAACAAGAATTTTCCTCATAGGCTTTACAAATCATGCATCTGTAAGATTAGGTAGCAGAATGGTATAGGAAGGAATTGGTGGATTCTTGGGCGGGTTCCGATGGTATGATCTAGAGGAATAGCGCAATCCAGTCTTTCTTATCTGGCTAATAATTTGAACCAGACTTCTAATTCCTTGCTGACTCTTCCCTAACCCTTGTCCAGGCCAGAAACCCAAGAATATCATTTCCTAACTAGCCAACATTATTTCAGTGGAAACTCTGGGCTTCAAAGCTAGGGGCCCAATAGGTTTGTACCGAGTGTTGCTCACCTCAAGGGCTTGAAAACTGACAGGCTCAATTCCTTCATCGAGACTGATTACAAGCATATCGCTTTATGTATGAACAAGATATTTTAGATCGATATTGACAACTAACAGATTATCATTGATGATGTATTTGACCTGTTGATAAAGGGTGGATGGAACTTCTTATGCCATATGAATCCACGATTTTCCCAATAACAGATTATATCATGTGGTAATATTCAACACTTAAAAGGATATATAAAATGTGACGGCCCCAAATTCAGGTACTTGAAACCCGAACTCGGTGCTTCACGATACCATTTCTATGAGCGGAATAATACTAATAATAATAACAATAATATAAATAACAAACTTAGTTTACATATATCAGATTCTAATCCCAAGTACGCAACCTTTACTATAATTCCATACATAATAGATAATATATATCATTGCCTTAATACTTTCTAACTATTACAAAAGATATCATTACACATATTCATTTTGCTTTCCTTTTTCACTTTTCCTTGTCTGAAACCTTGAGGTTGATCACGCTTAGCTGAAAACATTTAAATTAAGCAAGGATGAGCATTTGGGTGCCCAGCAAGTAATAACAATTAGAAATATAATTACGTGAAAGAAATAAATGTTTTCTTTGTACATCACTTCTACAACGAATTTATAGTTGTGTAGTAAACTGAACCGATAATAATCACATAACAATTCTATCCCAAATTTTTAAAACTAAGTATTGACTTTATATATAGGTATTAGTTGACAGATTATGAACATTATTTTTAGTTTTCGCTAAGGTTTAGCAGAACTTCATCAGCAAACTGTCATAACTTACAGGCACGAGGGTGATCTGCCCAATGTGCCTTGTATTGATCAATACTACATTGCTAGAACGATATTATCATTCATCCTTTGTCCGCCTTGGCGCATAAAAATTTTCCCGTGATCGGGATGTTCATACCTAGTCTGGAATACGAACCAAAACAATTTGATTGGATACAAAAAGGTTTGATCATATTCAATTACATTTTGAAATTTGTGTCTAGCTGATCAAGTAGCTTAGATGGCTTATATATATGTATCAACATGTGTTTAAATACAATGATTATCCAAGTGGGGACACTTGTATAACCAAATATATAAATTAACGAACATAATATATATCTGAATTATAATATACTAACATATTGCTAAACAATGATCGGATATAGAATATATCACAATAGTGTTAATAATATAGCATAATAATAATATAATTCTTAAACTTCTTACTCATGTCCATTGCATAAAGGAAATGCAAAGGTAAAATACTTGTCTGATGCGCTGCTTACAGTTCGTAACTTAGTTCTATCTTTATATAACACCTATCAGTAATAAGATCATTTGATCGATTAGAACAACATACTATAACACATAGCACTGCTTATTGCAGTCAACACATAACCTAATCACATTGTCACATATGTTCCACAACCATTGAATCACAAATAAACACATCTAATCAAATTATCTAGTTCCAGATCAATTTCTGAAACATGTCGGTGTACCGACGACTTTATCGGGTAATTATCGAGTCTAAGACTCTATCCTATAGTTCAATATCTTTAAGTATCAGTCTTATTATTTTAAATGACTCATAATAATTTTTAAACATTTATTATAATTTTTCATGAATTTCCAAACACCGGAATCATTATTAAATGATTTAAATATTAAATAATTCAATTATCATTAATATTTAATTATTAATGAAATCATTTCCAAAATGTTAAAGTTATTTATAATAAATTAAAATACTTTTAAAATATTAATATTACCCATAAATGATTTTTAAAACATTTAAAATCATTTTTAAGTAATTACCATTAATATTAAATTATTAATGTACTATTTATCAAAATATTAAAAGTCCTTATTTATAACTTAAAATATTTTTAATTCATTTATATCCTTTTTAAATGATGTTTAAATTAATAAAACAATTTTTTAACTATTTATTTAATATAATTATTAACTAAATTTAATATCATTAATAATAAATTAATAATTATTAATATTAAATTTTTAATGAAATTATCCTTTAAATATTAAAAGTTATATTTTATAACTTAAAATATCTTTAAACACTTTATTTTCATTTAAAATGATTTTTTATATTAATAAAATCATTTTTAAATTAATTTATTTAATATAATTATTAAATAACCTTGATATCATTAATAATAATTAATTAATAAAATTTACCTTTTAAATATTAAAAGTTATATTTTATAACTTAAAATATTTTTAAATACCTTATTATTATTTAAAATAATTTTTAATATAATAAAATCATTTTTAATTAATTTATTCAATTCATTTAGTAAATAACTTAATTATCATTAATATTAATTTATTAATGAAATTTATCACGAAATATTAAAAGTCATTAAAAATAACTTCAAATATTTTCTTATATCATAATATAATTTTAAATGATTTTTCAAGTATTAAAATCATTTTTAACAAATTTATTTAATATTATAATTAAATAAATTAAATACCTTTAATATTCCAAAAATATTAAATATTTATAAAATATACTTAAAATAATTAAAAACAAATTTTCAGAATTTAAAATAATTTTTAATAATTTTTTTGGTATTTTTAATAATTAAAAACTAGGTTTTTCTATTTATTTAATTAAAGTAATTAGTTTTTGGAAAATAATATATATTATCTGTCGCTAAAGCCCTTTGGCGACAGAAACCGTCACCTTAGGTGTTCTTGAGCTTTCAAGAACATTCATAGCAGTGCACTACATATTTACTTTGACCGTGAATTAAAAACAGTGTAATATGTTTCTAGGCACGTTGATGGTTAGATATTGTATTGCTAGTGTAGGAATACATTTATCCAATAACAAACATGAGTAAAACATGCATCAATCGAAAGATCTAAGCCAAATAAAACACTGTCAGAGCTGTTCTTCATTTTCTGGGTTACCCAGAAATGAAAAACAGTTCTGATGGTCATATTTGGGCTTCCACTATTTGTTCTACATGTGATGGTTTAGTGATATATAGGCTTCAGTATGTAGCCAATATGTAGGACAACATTTCTATTACATAAAATCAACAAAACAACAACACAATAGAAAGATCTTGTCCGGTCAAACCATGTCAGAAACAACGCTCAAGAACTTTCTAGGTTACCCAGAAAGTTCATCCGTGAACTTTTTGCCTGGTTTGACCATCCCCCAATCCCAACATGATTGTGATATAAGCTATATAAAAGCATCACGATGTACTATAACTACTATATTATAACCTGAATACAATACGAAACACAAATCAACAACAACCTGGAAGATCAGAGGCGATAAAGTTCTTGTCAGACCATTTCTGGGCAAGATCTAGGTTACCCAGATTTTGTCCAGTCATGGTCGGTCAACGACTTTTAACTAACAATATCTTGTAATCTAGATCAGATCTAAGTCTGATTCTTGTTCCAGATCAAGGACTACATGTCAGACTACAACTACAAACTTTCAAAACACAAAAAATCATTAAAGATCAATGAGATACAATGCCTGACATTCACTGTCAGACACCAAAACAAAATTTTTCCAGATTTTGTAGATCTTCAAATCCAAACCTCTAGATGTTATGGATCTAACATTTAGCAACCCAGATCATTCTTAGACACTATATCTAACATGTTTAACACACACAAAAAACAACATCAAACCACAGATCGATGGACAAATTTCTAATTAGGGTTTTATACCTTCTTTGATAAATTTTGATTTCTGGCTCCTGATATGTTATGGTTGATCGTGGGGCTGTTCTTAGGGACTGATATATGAAGGAAATTTCGGAGGTTTGGGGTTGAGAGAGAATGGTTGAGTGTTGCACAAAATTTAAGCTACCAAATGACATTTTTCTCTCTCCACTCTATATATATAAGTGCAAGATACATGTATTGGCTGCTATCTACAGGCTGGTCTGCTGAGATTGTCACATGGGAAGTCAATGTTTGGCCAACAACTCCACCAACTCTAACACTTGGCAAAATCCAACAATTAAAGAGGGGCATTTTGGTCCTTTCGCTTGGAAATTTAATGGCCATTTTGTCATTTGGAAAACCCTTAAGGTTGGACCCTTAGGGTTTAACCTTAAGGTTTAGCACAAATCAAATGTAGGATTTTCAATTTAGGGTTTGCACAAAAATAAAATGAAATAACTTTTAGTTTCTAAAATTTTGAAATTAGGGTTTTCTAATTATGATTAATTTTCTAATTACACTATACATGAACATTAGTGTTTTAGTATCCACTAATTAGCATTTAGCTTACAATTAATAAATTAGGGTTAACAAATTAACAAATTAGGGTTACTAATTTTTAGATTTAGGGTTTCTAGTTAATTAGGGTTTTCAATTTTTATTAGGGTTTTCCTAATTAACAAATATAATTCTAATACTTGTAAATTAATCACCTTAACATAATTAGAAGAAGAAAAAAAATCTCGAACTCTAATTTGAATTTCAAATTATGGTTTCTCATTTCCAAAAATTAGGGTTTTATAATTAGGGTTTTTTTAAAGAATTTATTTAGGGTTTCTAAAATTTGGGTTTACCTAATTAATCAAATAATAATATAATACACAACATAAAACATTTAACACAGTTATATAACAGTCTTGAGTTCACAATTGATTTACAAATTAGGATTCCCCCCCCCCAAGTAAAATTAGGGTTTAACCAATTAATTTAAATGTTTTGAAATTATACACCACAATTGACCAACCATCCTCAATACGTATATAAAGTACATATTTATAGTAGTGAAAAATTAAAATATAATTAATATTATATTATTATTCTCATTCCTTGATAAAAATCCAAAATTAGGGTTTGAATTCCGTATCTGATTTATTCTTCATATTTAACCTTAATAATTAAGGTAAAATAATTAACTTAATAATCTGCACTAACATTCATATAATAAAATAATTATTATAATTATTCTAAAAATCATTTCATATATTATTTAAATAATATATACTTATATTTTCATTAAAAATAATTAATAAAACATTTCTACTATAAATTAATTATTATAAGCGTATACTTTATAATAATCAATAATCCTCAAATAACATTATTTGTAATCATTTATGTAAAAATATATTTTTGTTTACCACATAAATACATATACACGTTATCTTGTACAAATCCTCATCCTTAAAATAAAATAAAATAAAAAATTTATACGCAAAATTTCTTATTTGTTTATATAGAAAATGTCGGGTTGTTACATTCACCCTCCCTTATAAAGATTCCGTCCCCGGAATCACCGTTTTAAAACCTATATATACCAGGGTACATAGCATAAACAATCATTGCAAATAGATCTCAATTATAATTTGATCGAACTGATCTTTCACTATCCACATAAAGCTTGTCTTTCTGATTAAACGGAAATTTGATTCCTAAAAGAACTCAAATTCCTCCTTCAAAATATCTTTATAAAATAATTTACTATATATAAGAAAATAATATATAAGAAATAAAATTTGTTCGAGTAATACCTGGAGTTGCATCCCCGACAGCTACAGTTTCTTGAACGGTCATGTTGAAGACTCCTTCGGTTGGTTCTGTTGGTTCATTTGTTGAAGTCGGTCCCGTTATCGCCAATATTCTGCTGCCTTTCCTCATATTCACATTCTTTGCCTCCTTTCTCCTTCTTGGACAGTCTTTCACCATGTGCTCCTTTGATTGGGGCAGTTAGGAGAGATATGTCCCTCCTGCCCATACTTGTAGCACACGTTCTTTCCTTTTAAACACTCTCCCAAATGATTTTTTCCACAATTTCTACCACGCACAACTTGTTTTTTTCCACCTTCTGGCATATTTTCCGTATTGCCAACATTATCACCTTTCCTCTTTCCAGTTCTACTACCACTACCCCCTTCTCTGGCTTTAACTTGAGTTGTCTCCCACCAAAGATTCACCCCTCCTTTTGTTGTATAGGTGGCAAAATTTGTCTGTTGCCCCTCCGTTACCCTAGCTATCACAACCACTTCATTAGGGTTAGTTGATCCTCTAAATCCTGGCGGTTCGTTTTCCTTGAATTCTTCAAAGTTAACTGATCGATTGTCTGGCTGATTTCCTGCGGTTGGTAATCTATTCTACATAGCTTGAGTGTCTATATTCGTCAAATTCTACGTTGGGTCTGGTTGTCTTCCAGCTTTGTTGACAGGTTCTTCTGTCCTTTGGTTTCATTTTCTTCTTGGAGGCATTATCTGATTAAATAAATCATGTTCATCTAACTAATTCATAGTACTTTATAACATAGCGCATACTGTTTTAAACATTCATTATCCCTTTGTGATATAAAAGTCGGGAATCACTGGCACAACTTATACGAAAGTTGAGAATCTTACATTACACATCATAAAGCATACATATTCAAGTAATACTAATACTACTTATTTCTTACACATTCACTAATGATCATTAGCTTAGTATTCTATATATTCCTATTATCCTCAATAATCCATTCACACCTACTATACCTAGTTCACCCAACTTACCACACATTATGAGTTTAAGAACTCACCAAAAACATATGAGTTTAAGAGCTCGACATTTCCCACATATTCTTTAACTATACTCTACCTATCAGGTATACTATCATTTCATGGTACAGTGCTATACTTTCCAAAATAACCACCTCATTGAGGTAGCTTTCAATGTGAGCCTCTATTTCAGCTATTGGCTCGGTTATGGAGGTTGACTTCTACTTTACGATTTGAGGGTATCCTAATCCTTTTCTATCTATCATTTACACACTTAAGTTATCCTAATTATCAATTAATATATACACACAACAAATAATGGTTTTACACAAGTTATCTTTTATTTTGTTTGACAATGAATTTATTCAATTCATCTTCTTTAAAAATCTATATGAGTTAATTGTATTTTCAACGTTTCTCTCTTTTCCAAGGTTATAGCCTAAGGTCTACCCACCTAAGGTTTTTAACCCTAAGCTCTGATACCATACTATGATGCCCCCAAATTCAGGTACTTAAAACACGAACTCGGTGCTTCACGATACCATTTCTATGAGCGGAATAATACTAATAATAATAACAATAATATAAATAACAAACTTAGTTTACATATATCAGAGCCTAATCCCAAGTACGCAACTTTTACTATAATTCCATACATGATAGATAATATATATCATTGCCTTAATAATGTATAAATCTTTCAAAAGATATCATTACACATATTCATTTTCCTTTCCTTTTTCACTTGTTCTTGTCTGAAACCTTCAGGTTGATCACGCTTAGCTGAAAATATTTAAATTAAGCAAGGATGAGCATTTGGGTGCCTACCAAGTAATAACAATTAGAAATATAATTAGCTGAAAGAAATAAATATTTTCTTTGTACATCACTTCTACAACGAATTTATAGTTGTGAAGTAAACTGAACCGATAATAATCACATAACAATTCTAGACCAAATTTTTGAAACTACATATAGGTACTAGTTGACAGATTATGAACATTGTTTTTAGTTTTCGCTAAGGTTTAGCAGAACTTCATACGCAAACCGTCATAACTTACAGGCACGAGGGTGATCTGCCCAATGTGCCATGTATTGATCAATACTACATTGCTAGAACGATATTATCGTTCATACTTTGTCCGCCTTGGCGCATAAAAATTTTCCCGTGATCGGGATGTTCATACCTAGTCTGGAATCCAAACCAAAACAATTTTATTGGATACAAAAAGGTTTTATCATATTCAACGACATTTCGAATTTTATATCTAGCTGATCAAGTAGCTTAGATGGCTTATCAACATGTGTTTAAATACAATGATTATCCAAGTGGGGACACTTATATAACCATATATAGAAATTGACGAACATAATATATATCTAAATTACAATATACTAACATGTTGATAAACAATAATCGGATATAGAATATATCACAATAGGGTTAATAATATAGTATAATAATAATATAATTCTGAAAGTTCATACTCATGTCCATTGAATAAAGGAAATGCCAAGGTAAGATACTTGCCTGATGCGCTGCTTACAGTTTGTAACTTAGTTCTATCTTGATATAACACCTATTAGTAATAAGATCATTTGATCGATTAGAACAACATACTATAACACATAGCACTGCTTATTGCAGTCAGTACATAACCTAATCACATTGTCACAAATGTTCCACAACCATTGAATCACAAATAAACAAATATCTAATCAAATTAACTAGTTTTAGATCAAATTCTGAAATATGGAGATGTACCGACGACTTTATCGGGTAATTATCGAGTCTAAGACTCTATCATGTAGTTCAATATCTGTAAGGATCAGTCATATTATTTTTAAATAACTATGATAATTTTTAAACATTTATTATAATTTATCATGAATTTCCAAACACCGGAATCATTATTAACTGATTTAAATATTAAACAATTCAAATATCATTAATATTTAATTATTAATGAA
Source organism: Panax japonicus (assembly GCA_020205505.1). NCBI lineage: Eukaryota > Viridiplantae > Streptophyta > Magnoliopsida > Apiales > Araliaceae > Panax > Panax japonicus. The sequence goes on along the minus strand of CM035101.1, from coordinate 25,737,318 downwards.
ATCATTTCCAAAATGTTAAAGTTATTTATAATAACTTAAAATACTTTTAAAATATTAATATTACCCTTAAATATTTTTAAAAATATTTAAAATCTTTTTTAAGTAATTACCATTAATACTAAATTATTAATGTACTATTTATCAAAATATTAAAAGTCCTTATTTATAACTTAAAATATTTTTAATCATTTATATCCTTTTTAAATGATTTTTAAATTAATAAAACCATTTTAAACTATTTATTTAATATAATTATTAAATAAATTTAATATCATTAATAATAAATTAATAATTATTAATATAAAATTATTAATGAATATATACTTTAAATATTAAAAGTTATACTATATAACTTAAAATATCTTTAAACACTTTATTTTCATTTAAAATAATTTTTTATATTAATAAAATCATTATTAAATTAATTTATTTAATATAATTATTAAACAACCTTAATATCATTAATAATAATTAATTAATGAAATTTAACTTTAAATATTAAAAGTTATATTTTATAACTTAAAATATTTTTAAATACCTTATTATTATTTAAAATAATTTTTAATATAATAAAATCATTTTTAATTAATTTATTTAATTCATTTAGTAAATAAATTAATTATCAATAATATTAATTTATTAATAAAATTTATCACGAAATATTAAAAGTCATTAAAAATAACTTAAAATATTTTCTTATATCATAATATAATTTTAAATGATTTTTTAAGTATTAAAATTATTTTAAACAAATTTATTTAATAATATAATTAAATACCTTTAATATTCTAAAAATATTAAATATTTATGAAATATACTTAAAATAATTAAAAACAAATTTTCAGAATTTAAAATAATTTTTTTTGTATCTTTAATAATAAAAAACTATTTTTTTCTATTTATTTAATTAAAGTAATTAATTTTCAAAAAATAATATATAATGTCTATCACTAAAGCCCTTTGGCGACAGAAAACGTCGCCTTAGGTGTTCTTGGGCTCTCAAAAACATTCATAGCAGTGCACTACATAGCTACTTTGACCGTGAATTAGGAACAGTGTAATCTGTTTCTTGGCACGTTGATGGTTAGAGATTGTAGTGCTAGTGTAGGAATACATTATCCAATAACAAACATGAGCAAAACATGCATCAATTGAAAGATGTATGCCAAATAAAACACTGTCAGAGTTGTTCTTCATTTTATGGGTTACCCAGAAATGAAGAACAGTTCTGATGGTCATGTTTGGGCTTCCACTACTTGTTCTACATGTGATGGTTTTGTGATATATAAGCTTCAGTATGTAGCCAACATGTAGGACAACATTTCTGTTACATAAAATCAACAAAAAAACAACACAATGGAAAGTTCTTGTCCGGTCAAACCATGTCAGAAACCACGCTAAAAAACTTTCTGGGTTACCCAGAAAGTTCTTTCGTGAACTTTCTGCCTAGTTTGACCAGTCCCCCAATCCTAGCATGATTGTGATATAAGCTATATAAAAGCATCAAGATGTAGTATAACTACTATATTATAACCTGAATACAATACGAAACACAAATCAACAACAACTTGCAAGATCAGAGGCGACAAAGTTCTTGTTAGACCATTTCTGGGCTAGATCAGGGTTACCCAGATTTTGTCCAGTCATGGTCGGTTAACGACTTTTGACTAACAATATCTTGCAATCTAGATCCGATCTAAGTCTGATTCGTGTTCCAGATCAAAGACTACATGTCAGACTACAACTACAAACTTTCAAAACACAAAAATCATTAAAGATCACTGAGATACAACGCCTGACATTCACTGTCAGACATCAAAACAAAAATTTTCCAGATTTTGTAGATCTTCAAATCCAAGCCTCTAGATATTACGGATCTAACATCTAGCAACCCCGATCATCCTTAGACACTATATCTAACATGTTTAACACAAAAAAACAACATAAAACCACAGATCGATGGACAGATTTCTAATTAGGGTTTTATACTTTCTTTGATAAATTTTGATTTTTGGCTCCTGATATGTTATGGTTGATCGTGGGGCTGTTCTTAGGGACTGATATATGAAGGAAATTTCGGAGGTTTGGGATTGAGAGAGAATGGTTGAGTGTTGCACAAAATTTAAGCTACCAAATGACATTTTTCTCTCTCCACTCTATATATATAAGTTCAAGATACATGTATTGGCTGCTATCTAGAGGTTGATCTGCTGAGATTGTCACATGGGAAGTCAATGTTTGGCCAACAACTCCACCAACTCTAACACTTGGCAAAATCCAATAATTCAAGAGGGGCATTTTGGTCTTTTTGCTTGGAAATTTAATTGTCATTTTGTCATTTGGCAAACCCTTAGGGTTTGACCCTAAGGTTTAGCACAAATCAAATATAGGATTTCCAATTTAGGGTTTGCAGAAAAATAAAATTAAATAAAAATTAAATAACTTTTAGTTTCTAAAATTTTGAAATTAGGGTTTTCTAATTATGATTAATTTTCTAATTACACTATACATGAACATTAGTGTTTTAGTGTCCACTAATTAGCATTTAGCTTACAATTAATAAATTAGGGTTAACAAATTAGCAAATTAGGGTTACTAATGTTTAGATTTAGGGTTTCTAGTTATTAGGGTTTCCAATTTTTATTAGGGTTTTCCTAATTAACAAATATAATTCTAATACTTGTAAATTAATCACCTTAACATAATTAGAAGAAAAAAAAATCTCGAACTCTAATTTGAATTTCAAATTATGGTTTCTCATTTCCAAAAATTAGGGTTTTATAATTAGGGTTTTTCTAAATAATTTATTCAGGGTTTCTAAAATTATGGTTTACCTAATTAATCAAATCATTATATAATACACAACATAAAACATATAACACAGTTATATAACAGTCTTAAATTCACAATTGATTTTCAAATTAGGATTTACCCCAGTAAAACTAGGGTTTAACCAATTAATAATATAAGGGTTTTGAAATTATACACCATAATTGACCAACCATCCTCAATACATACATACAGTATATAAAACCCCAACTTTTATAAATTTTGCAAAGTACGCAAGTTGTTATATAATATTCGATTGGTCGGGAAATATTCGTTTTAATAGGGAATATTAGTACAACGGCACAATCATTGGTGGACCCCAAAACGGAATTAATATTGTCAGATTAAGAAAACGACAAAAATACTTTATGAAAATAATTCCAAAAGTTTTACCGTTAACTGTTGAAACACCCGGTGTTAAAAGTACAGTAATACGCGTGGTTGCATAGTAGCACATGGTATTGATTATTGATGCGTATGTGATAAGTCACTCAGTTTTGTTGGTATTATTAATGTAATAATATAGAAAATATTTTTATATAAAACAGAATACTTTTATAAAGTTATTCTATAAATAGAATATATTATATTCTATTATGCATAGTGTTGCATAGTGTCTGCATAGTATTTTGCATAGTAAAATCTTTTTTTATAAAACTGAATACTTTTAAAAAGCTATCTATTTTATTAAACAATAATTAGAATATATTATATTTTATTATGCATAGTGTTTTCATAGTGCATGCATAATGTTTGCATAGTAAAATCTTTTATAAAGTTATTCATTTTATTATATTATAAATAGAATATATTATATTTTATTTAAAAGATTTTGCTTTAAATATGGACTGTCAAATTAAAGTAAATCAATCTGGACTGTTCATGAGTTAGTTGCTATGCAGTCCATTTTCTATAAATAGAAGCTCATTCATTCAATATTTTCTTACGAATTCACTGAAACTTTAGAGAGAAAATTATAGAGAGAAAGAAGAAAAGATTTCTGCTACTTAACTACTCTTATATTCAGTTCCTTTACGGCAAGGGGTGTTATTCTTTCTTATTCATGAAGAGAACAGATATTATTCCATTGCTTATTATTCTGTTGGAATAACCTGTATACGCAGTCTACCCTATACTTGGTGACATTCTTCTATTATTCCGTCTTTACTATTCTGTTGGAATATCCTGTCTGTGCATTTTACGCCGGACCTGATTCCGTCTTTATTATTCTGTTGAAATATCATGTCTGTGCGTTTTACGACGAACCTGGTTCCGTATTTATTATTATTCTGTTGGAATATCCTGTCTGTGCATTTTACGCCAGACCTAATTCTGTCCTTATTAGTATTCTGTTGGAATAACCTGTCTATGGGAAGTACCGTATGCATGGTGATTTATGTTGTTATTTCATTCTTTATTATTCTGTTGGAACATCCTGTCGATGCGAATTTCGCCTGACCTGGTTCCGTTATTTAGTATTCTATTGGAATAACCTGTCTATGCGAAGTACCGCATGCATGATGATTTCTTTTGTTATTCCATTCTTTATTATACTCAGTTGGTTAAAGTTTTGACTTCTATACTCCATGAAATTAGTAGAATATCCTTGATATTTGCGCTTCATCCAGTATATTTTCATGGAAATATTCTTCTGATCATTCTTAAATTTTACTCTACAAAGCATTATCATGTTGATAATTTGGACATTAGTAGTTCTCGGACAAATTAGTTCTTGAACTTGTTTTATTGAATTCTTATATCATTGCCATCATCCTCATGTTTATATGGTGTTGAAAGTCATCTGTAGCCTGTAGTGCATAAATGGACTTGGTATGAATATGACCAGGGATTATTCGGTGTAATCATGACCGAAATGTTACAAATGATGTGGTAAAAGTCCTCAGTGGCCCGTAGTGCATTGATGAACAATTGTTGGCATGATCATGACCATTAATGAATACACAAATATTCTTGGCCTGTAGTGCATGGATAATTATGGTCGTGATACTAAAGAATATCTTTGGCCGTAGTGCAGGGATGATTCGATGATGTGGAATATTTATTAAGATGAGTCTCAGCGATAACAGTGATGAAAAATCTTTTTAATCATAAAAGATAGTAGATTTTATTTTCTACTTGACTCTTTTAATGGATTGCTTGTTACGCTGCAGTTAAACTTGATGTCTATTATATTTTATCAGTTTAACATTGTTGGAGACTAGTGATAATTTATTCTTCATTATATTAGTTATAATATTTCTTACTAGGCTAATTGAGCTCACCCTTTCTTTCACTGTTCTCTCCAGGAAATGAGAATATAGCTGGGACGAGTCGGGGAATAGAGTGATGGTCTAGAGGATAGCATTAGTAGTCATCACTATTCTGTGAAATAGTGTTATAATAATTGTAATGAGGACTCCTTTTGAGTTTGTATAATCTCTAGTAGATAATATTTGTATTCAAACTCACAGTTTATGTTTTGTCGTATTGTACACGTCAGTTGTATTAGTAAGTTGTATTTGAATTCTGTACCTTGTATCTGGCGACCCAAGATGGATGATGCATACCTAATTTTGGGGGTGTCACAGTCGGTATCAAAGCTTAGGGATATGATCTCTGGGTAAGATGTGATACTAGAACTAGGAGGGGAGAGACGGGGAATTCCTTCGCTAGTAGGACCTACTTAAATTTATTTTGTATTTAAATTGGTTGGTCAGAGTTTAGAGATATTATGTTACATGTCAATTAACCTTTGTTTTGTGGCAATATTTGAAAATGAAATCCGAAAATGTTGAGAATAGCAATGGAGGACAAGAGACCGTTGAGTCTCCACATATTAATAATCAGGAGAATGTGCATCAGGAAGGCGACAATCCTCATGTAAACAATAACACTGACCAAATTATGAATGATGGATTGTTCAGAGGCTTTATGCAATTCATGCAACAGCGGGTGAGAGCGGCTCCTGTCCAAAATGTAGGTGGAAGCACTGGAAACTCTCGGGCGGTCACCGCTAAACAGTTCAAGGAGCTGGGACCACCGGAGTTTAAGGGAGAGCCAAAACCACTTATGGCGGAAGCATGGATAAAGCAGATCACCAAGATATTTGATGTCTTGGGATGCTCCGATGAGCAAAAGGTTCCATTTGTCGCCTTTATGTTGCGCGGAGAGGCAGATTACTGGTAGAAATCGGTAAAACGTACTCAACCTGCCGTACTGAAGATGTCTTGGGTGAAGTTCCAAGAGCTGTTCAACGACAAATACTTTCCCGAAAGTATTCGTCACGTGAAGGAGGTGGAGTTTATCAAATTGGAGAAAAATAATATGACCGTGTCGCAATACGAGGAAAAATTTACGGAGTTATCCCAGTTTAAGTCCCGCTTGGTGGATAATGAAGAGAGAATGGTGCGAATGTTTTTAAGAGGTTTGAAGCCGGAGATACGTCAACATCTTATTTCTCATAAACTATTTTTGTATTCAGATGATATAAATAGGGCTCAGTTGGTGGAGCGCGATAACGAGTCAACGCAATCAAAAGAGACCAGCCGTCAAAATGATAATACGAGTGAGAGCAGTCATCGAAGCGGTGACAACAAGCGTGGAGGGAATCAACAGACCAGAAATGGTAACCACTTCGGTGGTAATCAGGGCCAAAATAATAAGAATGGACATTTAAAGAAGAGGAGATTCAACAATGATGGAAAGACGTCAGCACCAGCACCCGTTGTTAAAGAAGGAGAAAGACCACCTATCATATGCTTCAAATGCGGAGGGGAGGGACACATCAGTCCAAATTGCACGATGTCGTCCAAAGCATGTTATAATTGTGGAAGAAGGTCACTTAGTCCGATTTTATCATTCACCGAAAATAAATTCAGCTCGGATGGAGGCACCAAAGGTTGTCCCAGAAAAGTCAAAGCCGGTAGTGCAAGGGAGAGCATTTATTGTGACCTCCCAGAAAGTAAGGAACCCGAATGAGGTCATCACGGGTAAGCTTATCATAAACTCTAGCGAAGTCTACACTTTATTTGATACCGGTTCTACCCATTCTTTTATTTCTCCTACTTGCGCTCAACGATTAAATTTGACTCCAGAGAAATTAGACTTTGACTTATCTGTGGAAACTCTGTTGGGAGAAACCTTCATTACATCCACGGTTTATAAGTCTTGTTTGGTTCAAGTTGGTACCCACACATTACCTGTAGATCTTATTGCATTAAAAATACTTGAATTTGATGTAATTAAAGGGATTGATTGGTTAACTACTTATCATGCAAAAATTGATTGTTTTCGTAAGGTTGTTAGCTTTCATATTCCTAATCGACCTATTATAAGAATTCAAGCAACCAAACCATTAAAATAAATCGCTGTCATCTCAAGCCATAAAGTTATTCGTTTATTGAAAAACGGATGTCAAGTTTACTTAGCTCATGTCACAGATCTAAACAAAAATACGTCAGTTTTGAATAATATTTCTATTGTTAATGAATTTCTTGACGTATTCCCTGAAGAACTTCCTGGGCTACCCCCAGAGCGTGAAATTGAATTTTGTATCGACCTTGAACCCGGTACAAAACCCAATTCTAAATCCCCATATTGAATGGCTCCTATTAAACTTCAAAAGTTAAAAACTCAACTATAGAAATTGTTAGACATTGGCTTTATTCGTCCTAGTACTTATCCTTGGGTGCTCTTGTTCTATTCGTGAAGAAGAAAGATGGGAGTATGCGACTTTGTATTGATTATCGGGAGTTGAATCATGTCACCATCAAAAATAGGTACTAATTGCCACGTATTGATGACCTGTTTGACCAGTTGTAAGGAGCCAAATTTTTTTCAAAGATTGATCTTCGTTTCGGATATCACCAATTGAAGATTAGAACCGATGACATTCCAAAGACGGATTTCAGAACTCGGTACGGGCATTATGAATTCCTAGTCATGTCCTTTGGATTGACTAATGCTCCTGTTGCCTTCATGGATATGATGAACCGAGTATTAAAGGAATATTTGGATCACTTTGTGGTCGTCTTTATTGATGACATCCTCATATATTCCAAAACCCGTGAAGATCATGAGCAACACTTAAGGCTGATACTCCAAAATCTTCGTGAATATAAGCTTTATGCCAAGTTGAAGAAATGCGAGTTCTGGCTTGAGGAAGTAGAATTCCTTGGGCACGTGGTATCAAGTCATGGAATATCTATTGACCCAGCAAATATTGAAGCTATTCAAAGCTGGGAGCAATCTAAATCAGTGACTAAAGTGCGTAGCTTTCTCGGCTTAGCTGGTTATTATCGGAGATTCGTAGAAGGGTTTTCTCGAATCGCTACTCAACTAACTCAGCAGACTCGGAAAGATACAAAGTTAAATTGGAGCGAGGAATGTGAGAAGAGTTTTCAAGAACTCAAGAGGAGACTCATTTCAGCACCTGTTCTGACAATACCATCTGGTTCAGAGGGATTTGTCATCTACAATGATGCTTCGGGCAAAGGGTTAGGATGTGTTCTCATGCAACATGGGAAAGTCATAGCCTATGCCTCACGACAACTCAAAGAATATGAGAGGAATTATCTTACTCATGATCTATAGTTGGCAGATGTTGTCTTCGTACTAAAGATTTGGAGGCATTACTTGTATGGGGAGAAAGTGGAGATCTTTACGAATCATAAAAGCCTCAAATATTTCTTCACTCAAAAGGAATTCAACATGTGAGAACGACGTAGGCTTGAACTATTGAAAGAATATGATCATACTATCCAATACCATCCTGGAAAAGCGAACGTGGTAGCTGACGCATTGAGTAGAAGATCATATACGGGTACGAGTGCAATATTGTCAACGTAAAGGCCCATTTTGTATGACTTGCAAAGGATGGAGATAGAGATAAAGACTCCAGGGACCCACATGATTACGGCAAATATATGAGTAGAACCGAATTTAATTGATAAAAATAAAGCTGCTCAAGTTATAGATCTGGAGCTGATGCGTATGAGGAAGAAAGTGCAAAAAGGTGCGGTGCCGGAAGCAAGAATCGATGAAGAAGGAATACTTCGAGTCAACTCCAGACTTTGTGTTCCTAACTACCCGGATTTAAAGTATAAAATCATGATGGAGGCGCACAACACACCGTTTGTAATCCATCCTGGGAGTATCAAAATGTATCATGATCTTCGACATACATTTTGGTGGAACAATATGAAGAGAGAGATATCGTTGTTTATCTCTAGGTGTCTAACGTGTCAACGAGTCAAGGCGGAGCATCAAGTAACAAAAGGTCCATTGCAACCACTTGAAATTCTAGAATGGTAGTGGGAGCACATTACTATAGATTTCACTACCGGTCTTCCCAAAGTTTCTCAAGGCATAGATGCGATTTGGGTCATTGTTGATAGATTGCTCAAGTCTGCTCATTTCTTATCGATACGAGAAACTTATACACTTGAAGGTCTTGCTCGTATGTACATAAACGAGGTTGTAAGATTGCATGGTATGCCAGTATCCATAGTTTCTGATCGAGACCCAAGATTCACTTCAAGATTTTGGGTTAGTTTGCAAAAAGCTTTGGGCATGAATTTACGATTTAGCTTGGCATATCATACTCAGATGGACGGACAGTCGGAGAGGACTATTCAAACTCTTGAAGATCTATTAAGACTTTGTGTCCTTGATTTCAAGGGAAGTTAGGACAAGTTCTTACCATTGATAGAGTTTTCCTACAACAACAATTATCAAGCAAGTATTGGCATGGCTCCATTCGAAGCGTTGTATGGAAGAAAGTGTCGTTCTCCAGTATACTGGGATGAGATGGGTGAAGCAACATTGTTGGGACCAGAGTTGGTAAGTATGACTACGAAAAAGATTCAAACGATCTGGCAACTTATAAAAACCTCACAAGATCGACAAAATTGTTATGATGATCTTCATCGAAAGGACGTGGAATTCGATATAAGAGATCATGTGTTGTTACATGTTGCTCCATGGAAAGGAGTTACGAGATTTGGAAAGATAGGAAAGCTCAATCCTCGATTCATCGGCCCATTTGTAATCCTCGATCGAGTAGGAACTGTGGCCTATAGACTCGCTTTACCGCCAAGTATGTCTCGTGTTCATAATATTTTTCAAATATCCATGTTACGTAAATATGTGGAAGACCCGAACCACATTATTGAGTTGGAACCAGACGAAATAGCAGAAGATTTGACGTATGAAGAGGGTCCTGTTCAAATCTTGGATAAGAAGGAACATATTCTACGCACCAAGGTTAAACCTCAAGTCAAAGTTTTGTGGAGAAACCACGATGCTGAGGAAATAACTTGGGAGTTAGAATCTGAAATAAAATCAAGGTATCCTTACCTCTTCGACATACCAGGTACGTACCCTAATTTGGAGGGCGAAATTTCATAAGAATAGGAGATTGTAAAACCCCAACTTTTTGAATAAAGATGAATTTTCTATAAATATTATTTTTGAATATTATGGAGTGAAATTGATATAATAGTTGTGGGTAATATTTATAAATTTTGCAAAGTACGCAAGTTGTTATATAATATTCGATTGGTCGGGGAATATTCGTTTTAACAGGGAATATTAGTACAACGGCACAATCATTGGTGGACCCCACAACGGAATTATTGTCGGATTGAGAAAACGACAAAAATACTTTATGAAAATAACGGCGGAAATTTTACCGTTAACTGTTGAAACACCCGGTGTTAAAAGTACAGTAATACGCGTGGTTGCATAGTAGCACACAGTATTGATTATTGATGCTTACGTGATAAGTCACACAGTTTTGTTGGTATTATTAATGTAATAATACAGAAAATATTTTTATATAAAACAGAATACTTTTATAAAGTTATTCTATAAATAGAATATATTATATTCTATTATGCGTAGTGCTGCATAGTGTCTTGCATAGTAAAATCTTTTTATATAAAACAGAATACTTTTATAAAGCCATTTATTTTATTAGACAATAATTAGAATATATTATATTTTATTATGCACAGTGTTTGCATAGTGTCTGCATAGTGTTTGCATAGTAAAATCTTTTATAAAGTTATTCATTTTATTAGATTATAAATAGAATATATTATATTTTATTTAAAAGATTTTGCTTTAAATATGGACCGTCATATTAAAGTAAATCAATCTGGACCGTTCATGAGTTAGTTACTATGCAGTCCATTTTCTATAAATAGAAGCTCATTCCTTCATTATTTTCTTAGGAATTCCCTGAAACTCTAGAGAGAGAAAATTATAGTGGGAAAGAAAAAAAAGATTTCTGCTACTTAACTACTCTTATATTCAGTTCTTTTACGGTAAGGGGTGTTATTCTTTCTTATTCATGAAGAGAACTGTTGTTATTCCTTTGCTTATTATTCTGTTGGAATAACCTGTATATGCGGTCTACCCTATACTTGGTGACATTCTTCTATTATTCCGTCTGTACTATTCTGTTGGCATATCATGTCTGTGGATTTTACGTCGGACATGATTCCATCTTTATTATTCTGTTGGAATATCATGTCTGTGCGTTTTACGTCGGACCTAGTTCCATCTTTATTATTATTCTCTTGGAATATCCTGTTTGTGCGTTTTACGTCGGACCTGATTCCGTCCTTATTAATATTCTGTTGGAATAACCTCTCTATGCGAAGTACCATATGCATGGTGATTTATGTTGTTATTCCATTCTTTATTATTCTGTTGGAACATCTTGTTGGTGTTAATTTCGACTGACCTGGTTCTGTTATTTAGTATTTTGTTGGAATAACCTGCATGTGCGGTCTATCGCATGCCTGGTGATTTCTTTTGTTATTCCATTCTTTATTATACTTAGTTGGTTAAAGTTTTGACTTCTATACTCCATGAAATTAGTGGAATATCCTTGATATTTGCGCTTCATCCAGTATCTTTTCATGAAAATATTCTTCTGCGAATTCTTGAATTTTACTCTACAAAGCAGTATCATGTTGACAATTTGGACGTTATTAGTTCCTGGGTAAAATAATTCTTGAACTTGTTTTATTGAACTCTTATATCATTGTCATCATCCTCATGTTTATATTGTGTTGAAAGTCATCTGTGGCATGTAGTGCATAGATGGACTTGGTATGATTATGACCAGGGATTATTCGGTGTAATCAAGACCGTAATGTTACAAATGTTGTGGTAAAAGTCCTTATTGGCCCGTAGTGCATTGATGGATAGTTGGCATGATCATGACCATTAATGAATACACAAATATTCTTGGCCCTTAGTGCATGGATAATTGTGGTCGTGATACTAAAAAATATCCTTGGACGTAATGCAGGGGTGATTCAATAATGTGGAATATTTATTAAGCTGAGTCTCAGCGATAACAATGATGAAAAACCTTTTTAATCATAGAAGATAGTAGATTTTATTTTCTACTTGACTCTTTTAATGGATTGCTTGTTCCGCTGCAGTTAAACTTGATGTCTATTATATTTTATCAGTTTAACATTGTTGGAGACTAATGATAATTTATTCTGCATTATCTTAGTCATAATATTTCTTACTGGGCTAGTTGAGCTCACCCTTTCTTTCACTATTCTCTTCAGGAAATGAGAATATAGCTGGGACGAGTCGGGGAATGGAGTGATGGTCCAGAGGATTGCATTAGTAGTCCTCACTATTCTATGAAATAGTGTGATAATAATTGTAATGAGGACTCCTTTTGAGTTTGTATAATCTCTAGTAGATATATTTGTATTCAAACTCATAGTTTATATTTTGTCGTATTGTACACGACAGTTGTATTAGTAAGTTGTATTTTAATTCTGTATCATGTATCTGGCGACCCAAGATGGGTGATGTATACCTAATTTTGGGGGCGTCACATAGTACATATTGATAGTATTGAAAATTTAAAATATAATTAATATTATATTATTATTCTCATTCCTTGATAAAAATCAAAAATTAGGGTTTGGATTCCATATCTGATTTATTCTTCATATTTAAACTTAATAATTAAGGTAAAATAATTAACTTAATAATATGTACTAACATTCATATAATAAAATAATTATTATAATTATTCTAAAAATCATTACATATATTAATTAAATAATATATGCTTATATTTTCATGGAAAATAATTAATAAAACATTTCTACTATAAATTAATTATTATAAGCATATACTTTATAATAATCAATAATCCTCAAATAAAATTATTTGTAGTCATTTATGTAATAATATATTTTTATTTACCAAATAAATACAAATACACATTATCTTGTACAAATCCTCATCCTTAAAATAAAATAAAAAATTTATACACAAAATTTCTTATTTATTTATATAGAAAATATTGGGTTGTTACATAAAAAGTATGTGGACCGATCTCCACTGGAAGTTCAATTTCTCTTACAGCATTTCGTAGAGATCCATCAAAGGCACTTATCACTATATGGTTGCTTTGGATTCGATTAGGATTGATCTTTATTCTGTCCAACGTGGCTTTGGGACAGATGTTCAAGGACGATCCTCCATCTATCAACACACCTCCTACCATATATCCCGAGGACATCATTGTTATGTGATGAGTGGGATTTAGATCCGCGAATCAGATCCTTTGTAGCTTAAGTTGTTGCATGTTTTCTATTATTTGTTTAGCATATATATATATATATATATATATATATATTATTGTTATTATGTTTAATCTCTATGATGCAAGGCTCATTAGGTCACTTCCAGCTTAAAGGGGAAAAATGGTCAATTTTCACTCTTTGGCGTTGTAGCGCCATCACCAAGCTTTAGCTTGGCGCTGCAGCGCGAGCCAAGAACCAAGGCTGACGTCACATGGCGCTGCAGCAACACAACTCCTTTGTAAGTTGGTGCTGTAGCGCGACCTTCAGTGTTTTTAACGCCTCTTTTAGCTTAATTAATTTTATCTCCTTTTTATATTAATGAATCATTTTGGAATGGATTGTTGTATTTTATGCTTATTGATTGATTGCTTGATAGAGAAATTGATATTTATATTAATGGATATTAAAAAATGGATATTAATATCTAGTCTTTAAATACAAGAACACTTGTTATGACCATGCCTATGGAATGTGTGCATAAATTTCTTAATAGGATATAAATATCTCTATTTTCCTTATGTAGCCTTGAGACTAAGCTTAATGACCCTAATCTAGTTTAATCACCAATAGAAATATTGTGTTTCACCTAGCTAAGGATGTGCATTTGACCTTCGACGGAAGCTTATGTGTAATTATTGTTCTCGGTTGACCATTCCTTGATTCGTTTATAATGTGGAGAGTTAGGAGATTAGGCGACGCATTAGGGGAATTGTAATCCTAACTTAACTTCCATGTCCAACTAAATCTCTTATTTCTACAGTTTTAATCATATAGCTTAACACACTACCTCCTTTTACTTGTTTAGATAAGACAGTTTAGAACATACCTTAGTACTTGACTAGCACCTAAGACTTCGTCCTCGTGGGTATGACACTCTACTTATCATATATTACTTGTGGACCACATATGCTTGCGCATGTTTTATCGATTGCAAAACTGGCCAACACTATGTGCAATGACTTACAATGCCCCGTCCCTTTTATGGTATGTCATCATTAGTGAAAGATATCACATTGTTGTCCCATCCCTTTTGGCAGGTGAGCCTTTTCCATTACTTTCACTAAGACCTTATGATGATCTTCTGAAGATAAAACAAAATCCATAATGGTTATCTTTCGGGATGCTTCTTTCAATCTTTGCACCACTTTGGCTTCATTATGCCCCATCTTGTAGAGGAATTCTTCAACTTTTTCCTCGGGAACTTTCCCCTTAGAATTGATAACTAATTTCATTACTCGTTGAGGTAGATACAACGAGTTTGGTACAATAACCACCTCATCTGAGTTATTTGCATCGTGAGCCTCTATTTCAGCTATTGGCTTCGATATCAGCTCGGGTGTATGGGTTTGACCCTTCTTCATGGTATATGCATATAACAATCCTTTTCCACCAGACATTTACACATAAATTATTCTGATTAGCATATAGTTTATACACACAGAAAATAAAAGTTTTATATAAGTTATCTTTTATTTTATTTGACGATGAACTTAGTCAATTCATCTCTTTTTAAACTCTATATGAGTTATTTATATTTTCAACGTTTTCCTCTGTTTTAATGTTATAGCCTAAGGTATAACACACCTAAGGTTTTTAACCCTAAGCTCTAATACCAACCTGTAGAGTCCCCAAATCCGGGTACTTGAAACCCGAACTCGGTGCTTTACGATATCATTTCTATGAGCAAAATAATATTAATAATAATAACAATAATATAAATTTCAAACTTAATTTACATAATTATCATAGTCTAGCTTCCAAGTACGTAACCTTTAAAAATTCATTACAACCTATGATAGATAATATATATCATACTTGTCTTAATAAAGTTAACTATTACATAACATATCATTTATTTCATTCAGCAACCTTTCCCTTTCCCTTGTTCTTAGCAGAGCTCTCTGGTCGTTCACACTTAGCTGAAAACATTTAAATTAAGCAAGGATGAACATTTGAGTGCCCAGCAAGTAATAGCAATTATATATATAAGCTGAAAGAATTTAAATTTTTTCTTTATACTACCCTTCTACAATGATTTCAATACTTGTGAAGTAATCTGTACCAATGATAATAATATATCAATTCTATACCAAATCTTTGAAACTACGTACTGACTATAAATAGGGTTTGGCTTTTCGGCATGAAGGTCCCTAGAACATCGCAATTTACTAGATGGGAAGTTAATCCGATCTTTCAATTTGAGCAGATCTGAGTGGTGCCTTTCCTGAGCCTGGCGAAATTATTCTATGTTGAGTCCAGTAATCAAACACCAACGGGTTTGCCTCCTGGTGGAGGAATTACACAACATACATTCACATATATAGTGTCTCACTGTATGAAATGATTAAATTGTGTGATGCTCTAATACAAAATGCATAGATTGTGTAAGGCACTAAAATGCGATAAATAAATCATTCATTCATATCCATTTAATGTAAAGACAACATTCACACACAGGTAGAAGGGTTTTTGAAAATATTCAAATGCGAATTAAGCCCTCTACTGTCCCCAGCAGAGTCGCCACCTGTCGACGTCGGGAAAAATTTCTTTTTTTGAATTCCTCTTTTAGTCTTTCTTACCCTTTATGTTTTCTATGTGTTTTGAATTTTATTTGAGAGGGCAAGTTTGAAAAGAGTCCGACACAAAATGTCGACGATTTGAAAATTTAGAGTCATCAGTCGGTACTAGTGAAATGGTTGTACCAACTCAACCGAATTTGAAAAGTTTTACAAAAGGCCCAATTATTGGACTCTATTTAACAGGCCTTGGAAACCGAGATTCATAGAGTTCAGGGGATTTCTTAAGTGGGGGGAAGGTGTTAAGCATCCCCCGACTAACTTGAAAACACGATTACCGCATCTTTTCAATTCCCTATTTATTTGAAGCGTGTATGTAGTAAATTAGGCATAAGTGCATTATTTGGAAGTAGTGCTATACCTCATTTGCACCTAGAAACAAAGGGTTTGACTTGTATAAAAGTTCAATTGTAATACAAGACATATAAGATGATGTTTTGAAAATAGGTTTTTAAAACCTTATGCTCACATAGTAATTGAGGCCTTTGATACTTCCATTTTATTCTGTATTCAGTTTGTTTTGATTTTATTCTCGAGATGCGAAGCATCTTCAACAAAATATTATACATATAATTGTCGGGCTACTTATGGGCATGACATCCATCGAAGGATGTCCGAACACCACACATATAATTTAAATGCTAACTGTACAACTGAAAAGGGTCCATCATGGAGATCAAGATCCGTCAGTTGGATCTTAGATCCTGTGGCTCCTAGGCTCACATAATATCACATAATATTATATGAATAGCCTGCATAACGAGGATACTAAAATAAAATAGGAATTTAATCTAAACGACACAAAACAAATGATTCATCAGTTAAATCCATGTCGACGTGTAGCTGTGATAAACCGCGATTTAAAATAATCCAAATTTTATGAATAATTTTTTTTATTGACTGTTAATATTGTACTGTGTATCTGTGATACGAGTATCGAGAATTAGTCAATTTGTGTATTGACTGAGAAATTAGATTAGAGTTGTGTTTAACAACTTTTGAAACCCTAACCCTAATCTCTCAAAATGGATTCGATAGAAAATGCTATTAAAATAATTGTATCGATGAATACGTGTTTGTACTGTATAGAGATTTTGATTAATGATTGATCAGATAAGGTTTAAAATTTATAAACCCTAATAAGAGATTAGAAACCCTAATCTCAAGATTAGAAACCCTAACGCATAGTTAGCAACCCTAATCAAAAGCCGAGAAACACTAATTTCATATCTGGGAATCCTAAACCCTAATTAGGAAACCCTAATCCTAATTGGTAAGCTTAATGTGTTTATTAAACGTTAGTATGATTAGGAAAACCTAATTTAATTAGCAAACCCTAATTATAGTTTTAAAATCTTAATTTTCTAATTAAAAAACCCAAATTAGAAAATCTTAGAAAGCTAATGTTGTAAAACCTAAGGGTTTGAACCTTAGGGTTAGACCCTAAGGGTTAAAACCTAATGGTTTGGATAATTGACCATCATGCCATTAAAAATATAATGCTAAAGACCAAAATGCCCTTTTTTATTTTCTTTAAATGGTAACTTATAAAATGGCCAAGACATTTAGTGGTTCACCAACTCCATTGACTTTGTGACATCAAAATCTCAGGAAATCAGTCATTGATGGCAAGAAATCTCAGCAACATACACTAAATCTTAATATATATATATATATATATATATATATATATATATATATATATAAGCTATGAGAGAGAGAAAGTCACAAAAGTTCGTCATTTTTCACATAAGCTCTCAACAACTCTCTCTCCCATCCAAAGCTCCGAAATTGTTAAGTTACTCAGTCCTAAAAACAGCCCTTGATCAACCAAGATCAGTTAGAAAGATTAAGATCAAGGATTTGAAGCAAGAAGGTATAAACCTAATTTGATTTTTGATCCAAGTTGCTAAGAAAAAAATTTGTGTTTAAGTGTTTAATCTTATGTTATATGATGTTTTTAGATGATCTATATTGATCCATCATGGATCAATAGATCAAAGTTCTTTAAAATTGAGTTTTCCCAAAACTGTCCAAGAACAAAATTTGTTGTCTGACAAGCTAATGTTAGGAGCCATAGATTCTTGTTCGTTTATGATTTTTGTTGTTTTAAAGTTTTAATCTATACTCTGTCATGTTTTCTTTGATCTGGAAGTTAAATCACAGTTGTTTAATGTCTAGATTTCAAGTTGTAATCGGTCAAAGTTGGTTGACCGACCATGACCGAGTGAAATTCTGGGTAACCCAGAAATAGATTTCAGTGTCTGAAAATCTTTTGAAAGGCCCAGATCTGACATATTTGATGTCGTTTGATGGTGTTTTTGTAATCAACTTATACCCTGTTATATGGTCTTTAAATACATGGCTTTAAATCATTTAAATCATCAGTAGATCGAACGCAGTAAGTGGTCAAACCATGCCACTCAATCACAGTTTAAATTTCCGAAAAACCTAGAAATGGGATGAGCTTGTTTTCTGACAACATTTGACCAGATTAAATCTGGCTATTGTGTTGTTGTTTATCTGATATGTTGCTTCATATATGTTCCTTGACACAAGGAGTACATGTTGGAACCATGAGATCATATATATCGTGATTGTAACACTTAGATTATCGAGCTACAATGTGGTACCCTTGAAGCTACCTAGGTTTCTAGGTTACCCAGAAAACCCAGGAGCTGTCTGACAGTGAGTTTAAAAAGCCAGATCTTCTTGTTATGATGTGATATGACATAGATTATACTTGTTGATTGTAGTGTTTCATAAACACTACATGATTTAGGTTCAAGATAGCCCATAAACAAATTTGACTAAGATTTAGAAACAGACAAACATGGCGGATTGTTAACGAAGTTGTTAGTGTTCTAGAGCTCAAGAACACCAACAGCGACGCTTAGTTTCGCTCAAGGGCTACAGCGAATGTAGAGCCCCCAAATTCGGGTACTTGAAACCCGAACTCGGTGCTTTACAATACCATTTCTATGAGCGGAATAATAATAATAATAATAATAATAATATAAAATTCAAACGTAATTTACATAATTATCAGAGTCTAGCTCCCAAGTACGTAACCTTTAAACATTCATTACAACCCATGATAGATAATATATATCATACTTGTCTTAATAAAAATAACTATTACATAACATATCATTTTTTTCATTCAGAAACCCTTCCCTTTCCCTTGTTCTTTGCAGAGCTCTCTGGTCATTCACACTTAGCTGAAAACATTTAAATTAAGCAAGGATGAGCATTTGAGTGCCCAGCAAGTAATAGCAATTATATATATAAGCTGAAAAAATTTAAATTTTTTCTTTATACTACCCTTCTACAACGATTTCAATAGTTGTGAATTAATCTGTACCAATGATAATAATATATCAATTATATACCAAATCTTTGAAACTACGTACTGACTATAAATAGGATTTAGGTGACATGCTATGAACATTATTTTCAATTTTCAAATAGGTTAAACAGAAATTCATCTGCAAACCGTCATAACTTACGGGCACGGGGGGTGATCAGCCCGTTATGCCCTGCATTGATCAATACTACGTGCAAGAATGAGGGTATCGTTCACTTTGTCCACCTTGGGCGCTTAAAAGTTTTCCCGTATAGGTATGTTCATACTTGTCTGGGTTCCAATTCAAAGGTTTTATCTTGTTCAACAATAATTTATGATTCAAAATATATGTATACATGTAATTGACAAAGGTATATCAACATGTGATTAAATACAATGATTATCCATGTGGGGACACTTGTATAACCATTTATCGAAAGTAACGAACAGAATATATATTTGAATTATCATATACTAACATGATGATAATCAATGGGCGTATATAATATAAGGTTAATAATCTGTACAGTAATATTATAGATTAGAAACATTCTTACTCATGTCCAATGCATAAAGAAAATGCAAAGGTAAGATACTTGCCTGATGCGCTGCTTACAATTTGTAATTTAGATTTATCGTTTATATCACGGCCTATCATTAATCAGATCATTTTACTGATTAGAATATCATATTATAACACATAACACTGCTTATTGCAGTCAGCACATACCCTAATCACATTGGCACATATGTTTAATAACCATTGAATCACAAATAATCACTTATATCTAATCCATTTATTTAAGCCCATATCAATTTCTGAAACATATCAGTGTACCGACAATTTTATCGGGTAATTATCGAGTCTAAGACTCTATTCTGTAACTTAATATCAGTCGTACTATTTTTAAATGACTTATAATAATTTTAAAACACTTATTATAATTTATCATGAATTTTCAAACATCGGAATCATTATTAAATGATTTAAGTATTAAACAATCCTATTATCATTAATATTTAATTAATATTAAACTATTAATGAAATCATTTCAAAAATATTAAAGTTATTTATAATAACTTAAAATACTTTTAAAGTATTAATATTACCCTTAAATTATTTTTAAAACATTAAAAATCATTTTTAAATAATTAACATTAATATTAAAGTATTAATCTTTTATTTATCAAAATATCAAAAGTCATTAAGAATAACTTAAAATATTTTTAATTCATTTATATCCTTTTTAAATGATTTTTAAATTAATAAAACCCTTTTGAAACTATTTATTTAATATAATTATTAAATAAATTTAATATCATTAATAATAAATTAATAATTATTAATATTAAATTATTAATGAAATTATTCTTTAAATATTAAAAGTTATATTTTATAACTTAAAATATCTTTAAACACTTTATTTTCATTTAAAATGATTATTATAATATTAAAATCATTTTTAAACTAAATTATTTAATATAATTATTAAATAACTTTAATATCATTAATAATAATTAATTAATGAAATTTACCTTTAAATATTAAAAGTTATAATTTATAACTTAAAATATTTTTAAATACTTTATTATTATTTAAAATGATTTTTAATATAATAAAATCATTTTTAATTTATTTATTTAATTCATTTAGTAAATAACTTAATTATCATTAAAATTAATTTATTAATGAAATTTATCAGAAAATATTAAAAATAACTTAAAATATTTTCTTATATCATAATATAATTTTAAATGATTTTTCAAATATTAAAATCATTTTTAACTAATTTATTTAATATTATAATTAAATAAATTAAATACTTTAAATATTCCAAAAATATTAAATATTTATGAAATATACCAAAAATAATTAAAAACTAATTTTCAGAATTTAAAATAATTATTAATAATTTATTTGGTATTTTTAATAATTAAAAACTATTTTTTTCTATTTATTTAATTAAATTAATTAATTTCTGGAAAATAAATTACTATCTGTTGCTAAAGACCACCTATAACGACATAACCGTCGCTATAGGTGTTCTCCATGTCCTTCATACAAACCTAGAACACCTTGCTAGTTAGAGAGTTGTTAGGTTTGACCAAGCCTAATTCTTAGCTCATAACGTTTCTGGGAATGTTGTTAGTCAGATATTGTAGTACAAATTCATGACTTGAAGATCCAACAACAAAAATGATCATAACACATAATACAAGAGAGATCTGAGCCTTCAAAAATGTTGTCAAGACCGTTCTTCATTTTCTGGGTTACCCAGAAATGAAGAACAGATCATGAGTGATACTTTGAGCCTCCACTACATGCTAATCGTGCAATGTTTTAAGGATCTAACGATTCCAGGTTATACCCAACATGTACCTAAATAGATCTATCACAAAATATTACTAAAACAACAACAACTCTAGTAGATACCAACTGGTCAAACCATGTTAGAAATAACGTTCTTGAACTTTCTGGAAATTCCAAAAAATGCATTTAATGCTCATACAGCCTACTTTGACTGTCGATTTCCTTCATTATCTTGCTTATATAAGCGATCTAGGAGCATACATATATAGTACACATAACCGAACCTAATCCTGATACACTAACAACATCAAAACATGATACAAACGCAAGATCTAGCCTTAGAAATATCTTGTCAGACACAGTTAAAGGATTTCTGGGTTACCCAGAAATCACTTGGTCATGGTCGGTCAACTGACTTTGACCAAGTATAACTTTCAATCAATACATTATTAGGTCCTGATTCTTTTTTCATATCAAAGACCACATACCATACTACAAGTACAAGGCTTTAAACTACTAAAACACATAACATGCATGTAACGATTAAAGAGGCCTGACATTCGGTTGTCAGACATCAAATAAAATTTTTCCAGATTTTTCAAATCTTCAAATCCGAGCCTCTAGATGTTATGGATCTAACATCTAGCAACCCAGATCATCATTAGACACTATAATAAACATATTCTAGCACTCAAACATAACATCTAACACATAATTTATGGACAGATTTTTGAGTAGGTTTTATACCTTGCAAAGAAAATTTTTGATTCATTGATTCTGAGTTTGATGTGGTTGTTCGTGAGGCTGATCTTGGGACTGGTTTGTCTTATAATTTCGTGGGTTTGGGTGGAGAGAAAAGGTTTGTGTGTTTGGTACAAAAATGGCTAACAAAAGTAAACTTTTCTCTCTCAATCTATATATAGAGCTTGTTAGATGCATGAATGGCTGGTACAAGAGCTGAATGCTGTCCATTTAAAGTCAAGGTAGTGGTTAGAGTTTGGTCACCAACTCTCCCTATTAAGTCAAAACCTATTCTAGCCAAAATAATTCAAGTAGGGGCAAACTAGTCTTTTGATAATTCATTTAAATGGCATACTTGTAACTTATCAAACCCTTAGGGTTTAACCCTAAGGTTTAGCACAATTAAATGATTTAGCAATTAGGGTTTGAAAAAAAAATAAAATTAAATAAAAACTAAATAAATTTTAGTTTCTAGAATTTTGAATTTAGGGTTTCATAATTATGATTAATTTTCTAATTACCTTATACAGTAACATTAGGGTTTAGATCATTTAAGTATCATTGACTTTGCTAATTTAGCAATTAGGGTTTAAGATTTTGATAATTAGGGTTACCGATTTATAATTAGGTTTTCTAATTATCAAATTAGGGTTCTAAAAATTTAGGGTTTCAAAAATTAACAATTGTAATTATAATACTTGTTAATTAATCACATTAACACAATTACAATCAATATCAAAGTCTAATTTATGTTTCAAAT
Source organism: Panax japonicus (assembly GCA_020205505.1). Taxonomy (NCBI): domain Eukaryota; kingdom Viridiplantae; phylum Streptophyta; class Magnoliopsida; order Apiales; family Araliaceae; genus Panax; species Panax japonicus. The sequence continues at coordinate 25,714,124 of CM035101.1, read as the reverse complement.
TAGGGGTTCTCATTTAAAATTAGGGTTTTTAATATTTTAGGGTTTTCTACAAATTAGGGTTTCTAGACTTTAATTAGGGTTTACCTAATTAATCACTTAATACACAACATAAATTATATAACACACTTATAAAACAATCTTGTACTCTAATTTGGTTCTCAAATTAGGGTTTGACATTATTACTAGGGTTTGGTCAAAATACACCGTAATTGACCAACCATTATCAATATGGACATACAGTACATATTCATAGCATTGAAAAATTGAAATAAAATTAATATTATATTATTATTCTCATACCTTGACAATAATCCAAAATTAGGGTTTGGATTCCATATCTGATTTATTCTTCATATTTAACCTTAATAACTAAGCTAAAATAATTAACTTAATAATCTGTACTAAAATTCATATAATAAAATAATTATTATAATTATTCTAAAAATCACTTCATATATTATTTAAATAATATATGATTATATTTTCATGGAAAATAGTTAATAAAAATATTTCCACTATACAATTAATTATTATAAAATATACTTTTTAATAATCAATAATTCAAAAATAAATTTACTTGTAAATAATCATGTAATAAATATATTTTTATTTACCACATAAATACATATACACATATTCTTGTACAAATCCTCATCCTTAAGATAAAAAAAATTATACGCAAAATTTCTTATTTATTTATATAGAAAATATCGGGTTGTTACGTTCACCCTCCCTTATAAAGATTCCGTCCCCGGAATCACCGTTTTAAAAATCTACACATATACGATTACATAGCATACACAATCTTTGCAAGTAGATCACGATCATAATTTGATCGAACTAATCTTTAACTATTCACATAAAGCTTATCTTTCTGATTATACGGAAATTTGATTTCTAAATGAACTCAAATTCTTCCTTTAAAATTTCTTTATATAATAATTTACTATATATATGAAAATCATGTATAATAAAATAAAAGTTGTATGGATAATACCTGGAGATCCATTGCTAGCTGTTGCCGTATCTTGGACAGTCATGTTATAGATCCTTCCTGTTGATTTTGTTGGCTTATTTGACGAAGTTGGTCCGGTGATTGCTAACGTCCCACTGCCAGTTCCCGTGTTCAGACTTCCTGTCTCCACCCTCCTATTCGGACAATCTTTCACCCTGTGCTCAGTCGATCAGCATATAAATCACCCACTGTTCATCCTAGGATTGGGGCAGTTAGGAGAGATATGGCCCTCTAGCCCGCACTTTTAGCAAACAAATTTTCCTTTCAGACACTCCACTAAGTGGTTCTTTCCACAATTCTTGCACGGCACATTCTGTTTCTTCATACCTTCTTGCTTCACCTGTACATTTCGAAAACTGCTCACCTTCCTCTTTCCATCTCCACTCCTGCTCCCACTATTAATTCCTACCTTCCCGGCTCCTTCGGTCTTACCCTTATTCTTCCTCTCCTTATTGTAGAGGCTCATAGCCTCACTCCCCTTCTCAGCAATAATCGCCTTCTCCATGAGTGCTGCAAATATAGGAATCTGCAGCACCGCTACCTTGTTATAGAGCCAGGGTTCTAATACCAGCTCAAACCTTCTTGCTTTCCTAGCCTCCGTATCAACTTGATGCGGGGCAAACCTAGCTAACTCATTAAATTTTGCGGCCTATTCTAACACCGTCATGTTTTCCTGCTTCAATTCTAAAAATTTCACATCCATCCTAGCCTGCATACTAGGTGAAAAATAGTTTTCGAAAAATAGTATTTTAAACCTATCCCATGTGACTACACCTTCTCCTGCCCTTGCTTGATTCGTTTCCCACCAAAAATTTGCCTCACCCTTCATCATGTAAGTGGCAAAATCAGTCTTCTGCCCTTCAGCTACCCTAGCTACCACAAACTCCTTTTCAATCTCTTTAACCTAAGTTTGGGCTTCAACAGGGTCAATTGTACATTTAAATTCCGGTGGTCCTACAGCTTTGAAATCTTTGAAGTTTGCTAAACAATTATCCGGTTGATTCCCAGCGACTGGTATTCCCTGTTGCATAGCCTGAGCTACCATGTTCACGAAGTTCTGGATCGGGTCTTCTTGTTGTTGTCCATCAACGTTGTTGACAGATTCTTCTGCCCTTTGGTTTCGAGTTCGACGTCTTGGTGGCATTATCTGATTGAATAAAATCATAAATTTAACTTACATTCTAAACCTTATCATATAAGTTTAATATATTAAACTTGTTCCATTTCTCAAACATAGATTCATATTCATTTAACGAATATTTTACATAACATAGCATATAATGCTTTAAACATTAGCTATCCCTTGGTGACTACAAAAGTCAGGATTTACAAACTTGATCATTACAAAAGTTTTAAAATATTACATTACACAGATATACTATTCTATATATTATATTAAACACACCTACATCACAGAACCTATACTACTTATTTATTACACCACTTCCTTGGATAATTTTTCGCCTGATGACCTTCTATTCCACATATAAATCATGCTCCTAGTTTGTAGTCGGGACAATACAGAGTAGTATGTCCTTCATAACCGGAAAGATAACAAATTCTTTTCCCTTTCTTCTTATCAAATTTTCCTAAGTCATGGTCTCCTATCTTTCTCTTCCCCTTCTTGCTTGGAGCTCCACACGATGTGTTGCTTGTATCTCCCATCTGATCAATTTGAATTTTAAGCTTATCTTGTTCTTCCATTTTTTTTATTAAAGCTTGACGCAATTGACTATTTAATAGCTTTTCTATCTACCACAGCCTTTCCAGAGAAGAAACCTTGTTCCGCATATCCTTCACCTCCGTTGACGCTTGATCAACTTCAACTTTAGTGTTCGAATCACTATCTGTCAGCTCCACCATCTCCGGATATAGTATTACGTTTTCTACAATAACCACCTCGTCTGAGTTGTTTGCATCGTGAGCCTCTATTTCAGCTATTGGCTTCGATATCAGCTCGGGTGTATGGGTTTGACCCTTCTTCATGGTATATGCATATAACAAGCCTTTTCCACCAGACATCTACACATATAAATTATTCTGATTAGCATATAGTTTATACACACAGCAAATAAAAGTTTTATATAAGTTATCTTTTATTTTATTTGACGATGAACTTAGTCAATTCATCTCTTTTTAAACTCTATATGAGTTATTTATATTTTCAACGTTTCCCTCTGTTCTAATGTTATAGCCTAAGGTATAACTCACCTAAGGTTTTTAACCCTAAGCTCTGATACCAACTTGTAGAACCCCCAAATCCGGGTACTTGAAACCCGAACTCGGTGCTTTACGATACCATTTCTATGAGCAAAATAATACTAATAATAATAACAATAATATAAATTTCAAACTTAATTTACATAATTATCAGAGTCTAACTTCCAAGTACGTAACCTTTAAAAATTCATTACAACCCATGATAGATAATATATATCATACTTGTCTTAATAAAGTTAACTATTACATAACATATCATTTCTTTCATTCAGCAACCTTTCCCTTTCCCTTGTTCTTAGCAGAGCTCTCTGGTCGTTCACATTTAGCTGAAAACATTTAAATAAAGCAAGGATGAGCATTTGAGTGCCCAACAAGTAATAGCAATTATATATATCAGCTGAAAGAATTTAAATGTTTTCTTTATACTACCCTTCTATAACGATTTCAATAGTTGTGAAGTAATCTGTACCAATGATAAAAATATATCAATTCTATACCAAATCTTTGAAACTACGTACTGACTATAAATAGAGTTTGGCTTTTCGGCATGAAGGTCCCTAGAACATCGCAATTTACTAGATGGGAAGTTAATCCGATCTTTCAATTTGAGCAGATCTAAGTGGTGCCTTTCCTGAGCCTGGCGAAATTATTCTCTGTTGAGTCCAATAATCAAACACCGACGGGTTAGCCTCCTGGTGGAGGAATTACACAACATACATAGTGTCTCACCGTATGAAATGATGAAATTGTGTGATGCTCTAATACAAAATGCAGAGATTGTGTAAGGCACTAAAATGCGATAAATAAAGCATTCATTCATATCCATTTAATGTAAAGACAACATTCACACACAGGTAGAAGGGTTTTTGAAAATATTCAAATGCGGCTTAAGCCCTCTACTGTACCCAGCAGAGTCGCAACCTGTCGACGTCGAGAAAAATTTCTTTTTTTGAATTCCTCTTTTAGTCTTTCTTACCCTTTATGTTTTCTATGTGTTTTGAATTTTATTTGAAAGGGCAAGTTTGAAAATAGTCCGACACAAAATGTCGACGATTTGAAAATTTAGAGTCGTCAGTCGGTAGTAGTGAAATGGTTGTACCAACTCAACCGAATTTGAAAAGTTTTGCAAAAGGCCCAATTATTGGACTCTATTTAACAGGCCTTGGAAACCGAGATTCATAGAGTTCAGGGGCTTTCTTAAGTGGGGGGAAGGTGTTAAGCATCCCCCGACTAACTTGAAAACAAAATTACCGCGTCTTTTCAATTCACTATTAATTTGAAGTGTGTGTGTAGTAAATTAGGCATAAGTGCATTATTTGGAGGTAGTGCTATACCTCATTTGCACCTAGATACAAAGGGTTTGACTTGTATAAAAGTTCAATTTTAGTACAAGGCATATAAGATGATGTTTTAAAAATAGGTTTTTAAACCCTTTTGCTCACATTGTAATTGAGGCTTTTGATACTTCCATTTTATTCCGTATTCGGTTTGTTTTGATTTTATTCTCAAGATGCAAAGCATCTTTAAAAAAATATTATACATATAAGTGTCGGGCTCCTTATGGGCATTACAGCCATCGAAGGATATCCGAACACCACACATATAATTTACAAGCTAACTGTACAACTTAAAAGGGTCCATCATGGGAACTAGATCAAGATCCGTCAGTTGGATCTTAGATCTCGTGGCTCCTAGGCTCACATAATATCACATAATATCATATGAATAGCCTGCATAAAGAGGATACTAAAATAAAATAGGAATTTAATCTAAACGACGTAAAACAAAGGATTCATCAGTTAAATCCATGCCGACGTATAGCTGTGATAAACCGGGATTTAAAATGATACAAATTTTATGAATAATTTTTTTTATTGACTGTTAATATTGTACTGTGTATCTGTGATACGAGTCTCGAGAATTAGTCAATTTGTGTATTGATTGAGAAATTAGAGTAGAGTTGTGTTTAACAACTTTAGAAACCCTAACCCTAATCTCTGGAAAGGGATTCAATAGAAAATGCAATTAAAATAATTGTATCGATGAATACGTGTTTGTACTGTATAGAGATTTTGATTAATGATTGATCAGATAAGCTTTAAAATTTATAAACCCTAATAAGAGAATAGAAACCATAATCTCAGGATTAGAAACCCTAACGCACAGTTAGCAACCCTAATCAAAAGCCGGGAAACTCTAATTTCATATCTGGGAATCCTAAACCCTAATTAGGAAACCCTAATCCTAATTGGTAAGCTTAATGTGTTTATTAAACGTTAGTATGATTAGGAAAACCATATTTAATTAGGAAACCCTAATTATAGTTTTAAAATCTTAATTTTCTAATTAAAAACCCCTAATTAGAAAATCTTAGAAAGCTAATGTTGTAAAACCTAAGGGTTTGAACCTTAGGGTTAGACCCTAAGGGTTAAAACTTAAGGGTTTGAATAATTGACCATCATTCCATTAAAAATATAATACTAAAGACCAAAATGCCCTTTTTTATTTTCTTTAAATGGTATCATATAAAATGGCCAAGACCTTTAGTGGTTCACTAACTCCATTGACTTTGTGACATCAAAATCTCAGGAAATCAGTCATTAATGGCAAGAAATCTCAGCAATATACACTAAATCATAATATATATATATATATATATATATATATATATATAAGCTATGAGAGAGAAAAAGTCACAAAAGTTTGTCATTTTTCACATAAGCTCTCAACTACTCTCTCTCCCATCCAAAGCTCCGAAATTGTTAAGTTACTCAGTCCTAAAAATAGCCCTTGATCAACCAAGATCAGTTAGAAAGATTAAGATCAAGGATTTGAAGCAAGAAGGTATAAACCTAATTTGATTTTTGATCCAAGTTGCTAAGAAAAAAATTGTGTTTAAGTGTTTAATCTTATGTTATATGATATTTTTAGATGATCTATGTTGATCCATCATGGATCAATAGATCAAAGTGCTTTAAAATTGAGTTTTCCCAAAACTGTTCAAGAACAAAATTTGTTGTCTGACAAGCTAATGTTAGGAGCCATAGATTTTTGTTCGTTTATAATTTTTGTTGTTTTAAAGTTTTTATCTATACTCTGTCATGTTGTCTTTGATCTGGAAGTGAAATCACATTTGTTTAATGTCTAGATTTCAAGTTGTAATCGGTCAAAGTCGGTTGACCGACCATGACCGAGTGAAATTCTGGGTAACCTAGAAACAGATTTCAGTGTCTGAAAATCTTTTGAATGGTCCTGATCTGACATATTTGATGTCGTTTGATGGTGTTTTTGTAATCAACTTATACCCTGTTATATGGTCTTTAAATACATGGCTTTAAATCATTTAAATCATCAGTAGATCGAACGCAAGTAAGTGGTCAAACCATGCCACTCGATCACAGTTTAAATTTCTGGAAAACCTAGAAATGGGATGAGCTTGTTTTCTGATAACATTTGACCAGATTAAATCTGGCTATTGTGTTGTTGTTTATCTGATATGTTGCTTCATATATGTTCCTTGACACAAGGAGTACATGTTGGAACCATGAGATCATATAAATCGTGACTGGAACACTTAGATTATCGAGCTACAATGTGGTACCCTGAAGCTACCTAGGTTTCTGGATTACCCAAAAAACTCAGGAGCTGTCTGACAGTAAGTTTAAGAAGCCAGATCTTCTTGTTATGATGTGATATGACATAGATTATAATTTTTGATTGTAGTGTTTTATAAACACTACATGATTTAGGTTCAAGATAGCCCATAAACAAATTTGACTAAGATTTAGAGACAGGCAAACATGACGGATTGTTAACGAAGCTGTCAATGTTCTTGAGCTCAAGAACACCAACATCGACGCTTAGTGTCGCTCAAGGGCTACAGCGAATGTAGAGCCCCCAAATCCGGGTACTTGAAACCCGAACTCGGTGCTTTACGATACCATTTATATGAGCGGAATAATACTAATAATAATATAAAATTCAAACTTAATTTACATAATTATCAGAGTCTAGCTCCCAAGTACGTAACCTTTAAACATTCATTACAACCCATGATAGATAATATATATCATACTTGTCTTAATAAAGTTAACTATTACATAACATATCTTTTTTTCATTCAGAAACCTTTCCCTTTCCCTTTTTCTTAGCAGAGCTCTCTGGTCATTCACACTTAGCTGAAAACATTTAAATTAAGCAAGGATGAGCATTTGAGTACCCAGCAAGTAATAGCAATTATATATATAAGCTGAAAGAATTTAAATGTTTTCTTTATACTACCTTTCTACAACGATTTCAATAGTTGTGAATTAATATGTACCAATGATAATAATATATCAATTCTATACCAAATCTTTGAAATTACGTACTGACTATAAATTGGGTTTAGGTGACATACTATGAACATTATTTTCAATTTTCAAATAGGTTAAACAGAAATTCATTTGCAAACCGTCATAACTTACGGGCACGAGGGGTGATCAGCCTGTTATGCCCTGCATTGATCAATACTACGTGCAAGAACGAGGGTATTGTTCACTCTGTCCGCCTTTGGCGCATAAAAGTTTTCCCGTGTAGGGATGTTCATACTTGTTTGGGTTCCAATTAAAAGGTTTTATCTTGCTCAACAATAATTTATAATTCAACATATATGTATATGTAAGACCCCAGTTTTTATAAATAAAGATGAATTTTTATAATTATTATTTTTGAATATTATGGAATAAATTTGATATAATGTTATAGTTGTGGGTAATATTTATAAATTTTGCAAAGTACGCAAGTTGTTATAAAATATTCGTTTGGTCGGGGAATATTCTTTTTATCGGGGAATATTCGTACGACGGCACAATCATTGGTGAACCCCACAACGAAAGTATTGTCGTAGTTAGAAAACGACAAAATTATCTTTCTATAAAATAACGGTGGAGGTGTTACCGTTAAAACTGTTGAACTACTCGGTAGTAAAAGTACAGTAATACGCGTTGCTGCATAGTAGCACACGGTTTTGATTATTGATGCTTACGTGAGAAGTCACTCAGCTATACTTAATTATTGCTACAGTAATTGTTGCATCATATCTCTTATATTATTGATTCAATTATTGTCACAGTATCATCTATATAATATGTTATATTATTTAAACAATAATTGAGACGACAAGTTATAAATGATTAATAATTGTTGAAAGATTAAATATGTGTTAATTAAAAATAAAATGGTTTCTGGTAATTTTTATTCAATCCTTGATGTATATAAAGAGTCTATTATTAGACGTTTGTGATAAGTTTAATTATTTATGGGGGGCCATATGTCATCATCTAAGAGTCTCTTTCATAAATAGTAATTACCTTCGTAAATAGTAATTACCTTCGTAAATATTAATTACCTTCGTAAATAGTAATTACCTTCGTAAATAGTAATTACATTCGTCAATAATAATTACCTTCGTCAATAGTAATTACCTTTGTCAATTGTAATTACCCTCGTAAATAGTAAATACTTTCGTAAATAGTAATAAATCTTCTATAAATAGAGGCCTAGGGCTTCATTATTTTTCACGAATTCCTTCAAGCTATAGAGAGAGAAAGTATAGAGAGAATAAGAGAGAAAGAAGAAGAGTATTCAGTTACTACACTGTTGGAATAACCTGTATACGCGGAATACGCTATACTTGGTGACATCCATTTACTATTTTGTCTTTATATTTTTGTCGGAATATCCTGTCTGTGGTATACGCCGGACCTGGTTCCATTTACTATTCCGTCTTTACATTTCTGTCGGAATATCCTGTCTGTGCTATACGCCGGACCTGGTTCCATCATTTACTATTCCGCATTTATTATTCTGTTGGAACATCCTGTCGGTGTGAATTTCACCTGACCTGGTTCCGTTATTAATATTTTGCTTGAATAACCTATCTGTGCGGTCTCTATCGCATGCATGGTGATATCTTTTGTTATTATATTCGGTATTACTCAGTTGATTAAAATTCTGACTTCTATACTCCATGAAATTAGTGGAATATCCTTGATATTTGCGCTTCATCCAGTATCCTTTCATGAAAATATTCTTCTGATCATTCTTGAATTTTACTCTACAAAACAGTATCATGTTGACAATTTGGACGTTAATAATTACTGGATAAAATAATTCTTGAACTTGTTTTATTGAATTCTTATATCATTGTCATCATCCTTTTATTTATATTTTTGAAAGTCATCTGTGGCCTGTAGTGCATAGATGGACTTGGTATGATTATGACCAGGGATTATTCGGTGTAATCATGACCGTAATATTACAAATGATGTGGTAAAAGTCTCATTTGCCGTAGTGCATTGATGGACAGTTGTTGGCATGATCATGACCATTAATGAATACACAAATATTCTTGGCCAGTAGTGTATGAATAATTGTGGTCGTGATACTAAAGAATATCTTTGGCCGTAGTGCAGGGGTGATTCGATGATGTGGAATATTTATTAAGCTGAGTCTCAGCTATAGCAGTAATGAAAAACCTTTTAAATCATAAAAGATAGTAGATTTTATTTTCTACTTAACTCTTTTAATGGATTGCTCATTCTGCTGCAGTTAAACTTGATGTTTATTATATTTTATCAGTTTAACACTGTTGAAGGCTAATGATAATTTATTCTGCATTATCTTAGTCATAATATTTCTTACTGGGCTAGTTGAGCTCACCCTTTCTTTCACTATTCTCTTCAGGAAATGAGAATATAGCTGGGACGAGTCGGGGAACGGAGTGATGGACCAGAGAATAGTATTAGTAGTCCTCATTATTCTGTTAAATAGTGTGACAATAATTGTATTGAGGACTCCTTTTGAGTTTGTATGATCTCTAGTAGACAATTATTGTATTCAAACTCACAGTTGTATTTTGTCGTATTATACACGACAGTGGTATTAGTAAGTTGTATTTGAATTCTGTACCATGTATCTGACGACTCAAGATGGGTGATGTATACCTAAATTTGGGGGCGTCAAAGTTGGTATCAGAGCTTAGGGATATGATCCCTGGCTAAAATGTGAGACTAGAACTAGGAGGGGAAAGACGGGGAATTCCTTTGCTAGTATGACCTACGTAAATTTATTTTGTATTTAAATTGGTTGGTCAAAGTTTAGAGATATTATGTTACATGTCAATTAACCTTTGGTTTGTGGCAGTATCTAAAAATGACATCTGAGAATGTTTAGAATAGCAATGGAGCACAGGCGATCGTTGATTCACCACATATCAATAATCAGGATAATGTGCATCAAGAAGGCGACAATCCTCATGCAAACAATAACACTGACCAAATGATGAATGATCAAATTTTCAGAGGCTTTATGCAATTCATGCAACAGCAGGCGAGAGCGACTCCTGTCCAAAACGTAGATGGAAACACAGGAAACTCTCGGGCGGTCACCGCTAAACAGTTCAAGGAGCTGGGACCACCGAAGTTTAAGGGAGAGCCAAAACCACTTATGGAGGAAACATGGATAAGGCAGATTACCAAGATATTTGATGTCTTGGGATGCTCCGAGGAGCAAAAGGTTCCATTTGCCGCCTTTATGTTGCGCGGAGAGGCGAATTACTGGTGGGAATCGGTAAAACGTACTCAACCTGCTGTACTGAAGATATCTTGGGAGAAGTTCCAGGACCTGTTCAACGACAAATACTTTCCCGAAAGTATTCGCCACATGAAGGAGGTGGAGTTTATTAAGTTGGAACAAAATAATATGACCGTATCGCAATACGAGGAAATATTTGCAGAGTTGTCACGGTTTGCGTCCCACTTGGTGGATAATAAAGAGAGAATGGCGCGAATGTTTTTAAGAGGTTTGAAGCCCGAGATACGTCAACATCTTATTTCTCATAAACTGTGTTTGTATTCAGATGTTGTAAATAGGGCTCACTTAGTGGAGCGCGATAACGAGTCAACTCAACAAAAAGAGAGCAGCCGGCAAAATTATAATACCAGCGAGAGTGGTCATCGAAGCGGTGACAACAAGCGTGGAGGGAATCAGCAAGCCATAAATGGTAACCACTTCGGTGGTAATCAGGGACAAAACAATAAGAATGGACATTTCAAGAAGAGGAGATTCAACAATGATGGAAAGACGTCAACACCAGCACCCGTTGTTAAGGAAGGAGAAAGACCACCTATCATATGCTTCAAATGCGGAGGGGAGGGACACATCATTCCAAATTGCGCGATGCCGTCCAAAGCATGTTATCATTATGGAAGAGAAGGTCAGTTAGCCCGATTTTTTCGTTTACCAAAGACAAATTCAGCTAGGATGGAGGCACCAAAGGCCGTCCCAGAAAAGTCAAAGCCGGTAGTGCAAGGGAGAGCGTTTGTTGTGACCTCCCAGAAAGCAAGGAACCCGAATGAGGTAATCACGGGTAAGCTTATCATAAATTCTAACGAAGTCTATAATTTATTTGATACCGGTTCTACCCATTCTTTTATTTCTCCTACTTGCGCTCATCGATTAAATTTAACTAAGGAGAAATTAGACTTTGACTTATCTGTGGAAAATCCGTTGGGAGAAACCTTCATTACATCCACTGTTTATAAATCTTGTTTGGTTCAAATCGGTACCCTCACATTACCAGTAGATCTTATTTCATTGAAAATACTTGCATTTGACGTGATTCTAGGGATTGATTGGTTAATTACTCATCATGCAAAAATTAATTGTTTCCATAAGGTTGTTATCTTTCATATTCCTAATCAACCTATTATGCGAATTCAAGCGACCAAACCATTAAAATCAATCACGGTCATCTCAAGCCATAAAGCTATTCGTTTATTGAAAAAAGGATGTCAAGCTTTCTTAGCTCATGTCACAGATTTAAACAAAAATACTTCGGTTTTGAACGATATTTCTATTGTTAATGAATTTCCTGACGTATTCCCCGAAGAACTTCCTGGCCTACCCCCAGAGCGTGAGATTGAATTTTGTATCGACCTTGAACCCGGTACAAAACCCATTTCTAAAGCCCCATATCGAATGGCTCCTATTGAACTTCAGGAGTTAAAAACCCAACTGCAGGAATTGTTAGACATTGGCTTTATTCGTCCTAGTACTTCTCCTTGGGGTGCTCCTGTTCTATTCGTGAAAAAAAAGATGGGAGTATGGGACTTTGTATTGATTATCGGGAGTTGAATCATGTCACCATCAAAAATAGGTATCCATTGCCACGAATTGATGACCTGTTTGACCAGTTGCAAGGAGCCAAATTCTTTTCAAAGATTGATCTTCGTTCCGGGTATCATCAATGGAAGATTAGAACCGATGACATTCCAAATACGGCTTTCAGAACTCGGTACGGGCATTATGAATTCCTAGTCATGTCCTTTGGATTGACTAATGCTCCTGCTGCCTTCATGGATATGATGAACCGAGTATTCAAGAAATATTTGGATCACTTTGTTGTCGTCTTTATTGATGACATCCTTATTTATTCCAAAAGCCGTGAAGATCATGAGCAACACTTGAGGCTGACACTCCAAAAGCTTCGTGAATATAAGCTTTATGCCAAGTTGAAGAAATGCGAGTTCTGGCTTGAGGAAATAGCATTCCTTGGGCACGTGGTATCAAGTCATGGAATATCTGTTGACCCAGCAAAGATTGAAGCTATTCAAAGATGGGAGCAACCTAAATCAGTGACCGAAGTACATAGCTTTCTTGGTTTAGCTGGTTATTATCGGAGATTCGTGGAAGGATTTTCTCGAATCGCTACTCCATTGACTCAGCTGACTCGGAAAGATACAAAGTTCGGTTGGAGCGAAGAATGTGAGAAGAGTTTTCAAGAACTCAAGAGGAGACTCATTTCAGCACCTGTTCTAACAATACCATCTGGCTCGGAGGGATTTGTCATCTACAGTGATGCTTCGGGCAAAGGGCTTGGATGTGTTCTCATGCAACATGGAAAAGTCATAGCCTATGCCTCGCGACAACTAAAAGAATATGAGAAGAATTATCCTACTCATGATCTAGAGTTAGCAGCTGTTGTCTTTGCACTTAAAATTTGGAGGCATTACTTGTATGGGGAGAAAGTGGAGATCTTTACGGATCATAAAAGCCTCAAATATTTCTTCACTCAAAAGGAACTCAACATGCGACAATGACGTTAGCTTGAACTATTGAAAGATTATGATCATACCATCCAATACCATCCTGGAAAAGTAAACGTGGTAGCTGACGCATTGAGTAGAAGATCACATGCAAGTACGAGTGCGATATTGTCAACGCAAGGGCCCATTTTGTGTGACTTGCAAAGGATGGAGATAGAGTTAAAGACTCCAGGGACGCATGTGACGATGGTGAATATACGAGTAGAACCGACTTTAATCGATAAAGTTAAAGCTGCTCAAGCTACAGACCTGGAGCTGATGCGTATGAGGAAGAAAGTGCAAGAGGGTGCTATGCCGGAAGCAAGAATCGATGAAGAAGGAATACTTCGAGTCAACTCCAGACTTTGTGTTCCTAACGACCCTGATTTAAAGTATAATATCATGATGGAGGTGCACAATACACCGTTTGCAATCCATCCTGGGAGTACCAAAATGCATCATGATATTCGTCATACATTTTGGTGGAGCAATATGATGAGAGAGATAGCGTTGTTTATCTCAAGGTGTCTAACTTGTCAACGAGTTAAAGCGGAGCATCAAGTACCAAAAGGTCCATTGCAACCACTTGAAATTCCAGAATGGAAGTGGGAGCACATTACCATGGATTTCGTTACCGGTCTTCCTAAGGTTTTCTCAAGGCATAGATGCGATTTGGGTCATTGTTGATAGATTGACCAAGTCTGCTCATTTCTTACCGATACGAGAAACTTATACACTTGAATGTCTTGCTCGTATGTACATAAACGAGATTATAAGACTGCATGGTATGCCGGTATCCATAGTTTCTGATCGAGACCCAAGATTTACTTCACGATTTTGGGTTAGTTTGCAAAATGTTATGGGCACAGACTTACGATTTAGCTCGGCATATCATCCTCAAATGGAAGGACAGTCGGAGAGGACTATTCAAACTCTTGAAGATCTATTAAGACTTTGTGTCCTCGATTTCAAGGGAAGTTGGGACAAGTTCTTACCATTGGTGGAGTTTTCCTACAACAACAGTTATCAAGCAAGTATTGGCATGGCTCCATTCGAAGCGTTGTATGGAAGAAAGTGTCGTTCTCCAGTATGTTGGGATGAGGTGGGTGAAGCAACGTTGTTGGGACAAGAGTTGGTACGTATGACTACGGAAAAGATTCAAACGATCCGACAACGTATAAAAACCTCACAAAGTTGACAAAAGAGTTATGTTGATCTTCATCGAAAGGACGTGGAATTCAATATAGGAGATCATGTGTTGTTACGTGTTACTCCATGGAAAGGAGTTACAAGATTTGGAAAGAGAGGAAAACTCAATCCTCGATTCATCGGTCCATTTTTAATCCTCGATCGATTAGGAACTGTGGCCTATAGACTTGCTTTACCGCCAAGTATGTCTCGTGTTCATAACGTTTTTCACATATCCATGTTACGTAAATATGTGAAAGACCCGAACCACATTATTGAGTTAGAATCGGACGAAATAGCGGAAGATTTGAAGTATGAAGAGATTCCTGTTCAAATCATGGATAAGAAGGAACATATTCTACGCTCCAAGGTTATACCTCAAGTCAAAGTTTTGTGGAGAAACCACGATATTGAGTAAATGACTTGGGAGTTAGAATCTGAAATGAAATCAAGGTATCCTTACCTCTTTGACATACCAGGCACGTACCCTAATTTCGAGGGCGAAATTTCATAAGAAGGGGAGGTTGTAAGACCCCAGTTTTTATAAATAAAGATGAATTTTTATAATTATTATTTTTGAATATTATGGAATAAATTTGATATAATGTTATAGTTGTGGGTAATATTTATAAATTTTGCAAAGTACGCAAGTTGTTATAAAATATTCGTTTGGTCGGGGAATATTCTTTTTGTCGGGGAATATTCGTACGACGGCACAATCATTGGTGGACCCCACAACGAAAGTATTGTCGTAGTTAGAAAACGACAAAATTATCTTTCTATAAAATAACGACGGAGGTGTTACCGTTAAAACTGTTGAACTACTCGGTAGTAAAAGTACAGTAATACGCGTTGCTGCATAGTAGCACACGGTTTTGATTATTGATGCTTACGTGAGAAGTCACTCAGCTATACTCAATTATTGCTACAGTAATTGCTGCATCATATCTCTTATATTATTGATTCAATTATTGTCACAGTATAATCTGTATAATATGTTATATTATTTAAACAATAATTGAGACGACAAGTTATAAATGATTAATAATTGTTGAAAGATTAAATATGTGTTGATTAAAAATAAAATGATTTCTGGTAATTTTTATTCAATCCTTGATGTATATAAAGAGTCTATTATTAGACGTTTGTGATAAGTTTAATTATTTATGGGGGGCCATATGTCATCATCTAAGAGTCTCTTTCATAAATAGTAATTACCTTCGTAAATAGTAATTACCTTCGTAAATAGTAATTACCTTCGTCAATAATAATTACCTTCGTCAATAGTAATTACCTTCGTCAATAGTAATTACCCTCGTAAATAGATAATACTTTCGTAAATAGTAATAAATCTTCTATAAATAGAGGCCTAGGGCTTCATTATTTTTCACGAATTCGTTCAAGCTATAGAGAGAGAAAGTATAGAGAGAGTAAGAGAGAAAGAAAAAGAGTATTCGGTTACTACACTACTGCAGTATTCAATCTCCTAATATGGTAAGGGGTGTTATTCTTTCTTCTTGAAGAGAACTTATGTTATTCCATTCTCTGTTATTCTGTTGGAATAACCTGTAAAAGTGGCATACCCTATACATGACCTGTATACGCGGAATACCCTATACTTGGTGAAATCCTTATGTTATTCCATTCATTATTATTCTGTTGGAATAACCTGTATACGCGGAATACCCTATACTTGGTGACATCCATTTACTATTCTGTCTTTATATTTTTGTCGGAATATCCTGTCTGTGCTATATGCCGGACCTGGTTCCATTTACTATTCCGTCTTTACATTTCTGTCGGAATATCCTGTCTGTGCTATACGCCGGACCTGGTTCCATCATTTACTATTCCGCATTTATTATTCCGTTGGAACATCTTGTCGGTGTGAATTTCACCTGACCTGGTTCCGTTATTAATATTTTGCTGGAATAACCTATATGTGCGGTCTCTATCGCATGCATGGTGATATCTTTTGTTATTATATTTGGTATTACTCAGTTGATTAAAATTCTGACTTCTATACTCCATGAAATTAGTGGAATATCCTTGATATTTGCGCTTCATCCAGTATCCTTTCATGAAAATATTCTTCTGATCATTCTTGAATTTTACTCTACAAAACAGTATCATGTTGACAATTTGGACGTTAATAATTACTGGATAAAATAATTCTTGAACTTATTTTATTGAATTCTTATATCATTGTCATCATCCTCTTATTTATATTTTTGAAAGTCATCTGTGGCCTGTAGTGCATAGATGGACTTGGTATGATTATGACCAGGGATTATTCGGTGTAATCGTGACCGTAATATTACAAATGATGTGGTAAAAGTCTCATTTGCCGTAGTGCATTGATGGACAGTTGTTGGCATGATCATGACCATTAATGAATACACAAATATTCTTGGCCCGTAGTGCATGAATAATTGTGGTCGTGATACTAAAGAATATCCTTGGCTGTAGTGCAAGGGTGATTCGATGATGTGGAATATTTATTAAGCTGAGTCTCAGCTATAGCAGTGATGAAAAACCTTTTAAATCATAAAAGATAGTAGATTTTATTTTCTACTTGACTCTTTTAATGGATTGCTGATTCTGCTGCAGTTAAACTTGATGTTTATTATATTTTATCAGTTTAACACTGTTGAAGGCTAATGATAATTTATTCTGCATTATCTTAGTCATAATATTTCTTACTGGGCTAGTTGAGCTCACCCTTTCTTTCACTGTTCTCTTCAGGAAATGAGAATATAGCTGGGACGAGTTGGGGAACGGAGTGATGGACCAGAGAATAGTATTAGTAGTCCTCATTATTCTGTTAAATAGTGTGACAATAATTGTATTGAGGACTCCTTTTGAGTTTGTATGATCTCTAGTAGAAAATTATTGTATTCAAACTCACAGTTGTATTTTGTCGTATTATACACGACAGTGGTATTAGTGAGTTGTATCTGAATTCTGTACCGTGTATCTGACGACTCAAGATGGGTGATGTATACCTAATTTTGGGGGCGTCACAGTATACATGTAATTGACAAAGGTATATCAATATGTGATTAAATACAATGATTATCCAAGTGGGGACACTTGTATAACTATTTATCGAAAATAACGAACAAAATATATATCTGAATTATCATATACTAACATGTTGATATTCAATGGATGTATATAATATAAGGTTAATAATATGTACAGTAATAATATAGTTTAGAAACATTCTTACTCATGTCCATTGCATAAAGAAAATGCAAAGGTAAGATACTTGCCTGATGCGCTGCTTACAGTTTGCAATTTAGGTTTATCGTTTATATCACGACCTATCATTAATCAGATCATTTTATTGATTAGAATATCATATTATAACACATAACACTACTTATTGCAGTCAGCACATACCCTAATCACATTGGCACATATGTTTAATAACCATTTAATCATAAATAATTACTTATATCTAATCCATTTATTTAAACCCAGATCAATTTCTGAAACATATCATTGTACCGACAGTTTTATCGGGTAATTATCGAGTCTAAGACACTATTCTGTAACTTAATATCAGTCGTACTATTTTTAAATGACTTACAATAATTTTAAAACACTTATTACAATTTATCATGAATTTTCAAACATCAGAATCATTATTAAATGATTTAAGTATTAAACAATCCTATTATCATTAATATTTAATTAATATTAAACTATTAATGAAATCATTTTAAAAATATTAAAGTTATTTATAATAACTTAAAATACTTTTAAAGTATTAATATTACCCTTAAATGATTTTTAAAACATTAAAAATCATTTTTAAATAATTAACATTAATATTAAAGTATTAATCTTTTATTTATCAAAATATCAAAAGTCATTAAGTATAACTTAAAATATTTTTAATTCATTTATATCCTTTTTAAATAATTTTTAAATTAATAAAACCCTTTTGAAACTATTTATTTAATATAATTATTAAATAAATTTAATATCATTAATAATAAATTAATAATTATTAATATTAAATTATTAATGAAATTATTCTTTAAATATTAAAAGTTATATTTTATAACTTAAAATATGTTTAAACACTTTATTTTCATTTAAAATGATTATTATAATATTAAAATCATTTTTAAACTAAATTATTTAATATAATTATTAAATAACTTTAATATCATTAATAATAATTAATTAATGAAATTTACCTTTAAATATTAAAAGTTATATTTTATAACTTAAAATATTTTTAAATACTTTATTATTATTTAAAATGAATTTTAATATAATAAAATCATTTTTAAATCATTTATTTAATTCATTTAGTAAATAACTTAATTATCATTAATATTAATTTATTAATGAAATTTATCAGAAAATATTAAAAATAACTTAAAATATTTTCTTATATCATAATATAATTTTAAATGATTTTTTAAATATTAAAATCATTTTTAACTAATTTATTTAATATTATAATTAAATAAATTAAATACTTTTAATATTCCAAAAATATTAAATATTTATTAAATATACTAAAAATAATTAAAAACTAATTTTTAGAATTTAAAATAATTTTTAATAATTTATTTGGTATTTTTAATAATTAAAAACTATTTTTTTTCTATTTATTTAATTAAATTAATTAATTTCTGGAAAATAAATTATTATCTGTCACTAAAGACCACCTATAGCGACAGAACCGTCGCTATAGGTGTTCTTCATGTTCTTTATACAAACCCAGAACACCTTGCCAGTTAACGAGTTGCTAGGTTTGACTAAGCCTAATTCTTAGCTCATAACGTTTTTGGGAATGTTGTTAGTGAGATATTGTAGTACAAATTCACGACTTGAAGATCCAACAACAAAAATGATCATAACACATAATACAAGAGAGATCTGAGCCTTCAAAAATGTTGTCAGGACTGTTCTTCATTTTCTGGGTTACCCAGAAATGAAGAACAGATCATAAGTGATACTTTGAGCCTCCACTACATGCTAATCGTGCAATGTTTTAAGGATCTAACGATTAATTCCAGGTTATACCCAACATGTACCTAAATAGATCTATCACAAAATATTACTAAAACAACAACAAATCTAGCAGATACCAACTGGTCAAACCATGTCAGAAATAGCGTTCTTGAACTTTCTGGAAATTCCAAAAAATGCATTTCATGCTCATACAGCCTACTTTGACTGTCGATTTCCTTCATTATCTTGTTTATATAAGCGATCTAGGAGCATACATATATAGTACACATAACCGAACATAATCCTGATACACTAACAACATCAAAACATCATACAAATGAAAGATCTAGCCTCAGAAATATCTTGTCAGACACGGTTAAAGGATTTGTGGGTTACCTAGAAATCACTTGGTCATGGTCGGTCAACCGAATTTGACCAAGTATAACTTTCAATCAATACATTATTAGGTCCTGATTCTTTTTTCATATCAAAGACCACATACCATACTACAAGTACAAGGCTTTAAACTACTAAAACACATAACAGGTAACGATTAAAGAGGCCTGACATTCGGTTGTCAGACATCAAACAAATTTTTTCCAGATTTTTCAAATCTTCAAATCTAATCCTCTAGATGTTATGGATCTAACATCTAGCAACCCAGATCATCATTATACACTATAATAAACATATTCTAACACTCAAACATAACATCTAACACATAATTTATGGACAGATTTTTGAGTAGGTTATATACCTTGCTAAGAAAATTTTTGATTCATTGATTCTGAGTTTGATGTGGTTGTTCGTGGGGCTGATCTTGGGACTGGTTTGTCTTATAATTTCATGGGTTTGGGTGGAAAGAAAAGGTTTGCGTGTTTGGTACAAAAATGGCTAAAAAAAGTAAACTTTTCTCTCTCAATCTATATATAGAGCTTGTTAGATGCATGAATGGCTGGTACAAGAGCTGAATGCTGTCCATTTAAAGTCAAGGTAGTGGTTAGAGTTTGGTCACCAACTCTCCCTATTAAGTCAAAACCTATTCTAGCCAAAATAATTCAATTAGGGGCAAACTAGTCTTTTGATAATTCATTTAAATGGCATACTTGTAACTTATCAAACCCTTAGGGTTTAACCCTAAGGTTTAGCATAATTAAATGATTTAGCAATTAGGGTTTGCAAAAAAATAAAATTAAATAAAAACTAAATAAATTTTAGTTTCTATAATTTTGAATTTAGGGTTTCATAATTATGATTAATTTTCTAATTACCTTGTACAGTAACATTAGGGTTTAGATCATATTATTATCATTGACTTTGCTAATTTAGCAATTAGGGTTTAAGATTTTGATAATTAGGGTTACCGATTTATAATTAGGTTTTCTAATTATCAAATTAGGGTTCTAAAAATTTAGGGTTTCCAAAATTAACAATTGTAATTATAATACTTATTAATTAATCACATTAACACAATTACAATCAATCTCGAAGTCTAATTTATGTTTCAAATTAGGGGTTCTCATTTAAAATTAGGGTTTTTAATATTTTAGGGTTTTCTACAAATTAGGGTTTCTAGACTTTAATTAGGGTTTACTTAATTAATCACTTAATACACAACATAAATTATATAACACACTTATAAAATAATCTTGTACTCTAATTTGGTTCTCAAATTAGGGTTTAACATTATTACTAGGATTTGGTCAAAATACACCGTAATTGACCAACCATTATCAATACGGACATACAATCCTTATTCATAGCACTGAAAAATCGAAATATAATTAATATTATATTATTATTCTCATACCTTGACAATAATCCAAAATTAGGGTTTGGATTCCATATCTAATTTATTCTTCATATTTAACCTTAATAATTAAGGTAAAATAATTAACTTAATAATCTGTACTAAAATTCATATAATAAAATAATTATTATAATTATTCTAAAAATCACTTCATATATTATTTAAATAATATATGATTATATTTCCATGGAATATAGTTAATAAAAACATTTCCACTATAAAATTAATTATTATAAAATATACTTTTTAATAATCAATAATTCTAAAATAAATTTACTTGTAAATAATCATGTAATAAATATATTTTTATTTACCACATAAATACATATACACATATTCTTGTACAAATCCTCATCCTTAAGATAAAAAAAAATTATACGCAAAATTTCTTATTTATTTATATAAAAAATATCGGGTTGTTACATTCACCCTCCCTTATAAAGATTCCGTCCCCGGAATCACCGTTTAAAAACCTACACATATACGATTACATGGCATACACAATCTTTGCAAGTAGATCTCGATCATAATTTGATCGAACTGATCTTTAACTATTCATATAAAGCTTATCTTTCTGATTATACGGAAATTTGATTTCTAAAAGAACTCAAATTCCTCCTTCAAAATTTCTTTATATAATAATTTACTATATATATGAAAATCATGTATAATAAAATAAAAGTTGTATGGATAATACCTGGAGATCCATTGCTAGCTGTTGTCGTATCTTGGACTGTCATGTTATAGACCCTTGCTGTTGATTTTGTTGGCTTATTTGACGAAGTTGGTCCGGTGATTGCTAACGTCCCACTGCCAGTGCCCGTGTTCACACCCTCCTCTTCGGACAATCTTTCACCCTATGCTCAGTCGATCAGCATATAAAACACCCATTGTTCATCCTAGGATTGGGGCAGTTAGGAGAGATATGGCCCTCCAGCCCGCACTTTTAGCAAAAAAAAATTCCTTTCAGAAACTCCACTGAGTGGTTCTTTCCACAATTCTTGCACGACACATTCTGTTTCTTCATACCTTCTTACTTCACCTGCACATTTCCAAAACTGATCACCTTCCTCTTTCCATCTCCACTCCTGCTCCCACTATTATTTCCTACCTTCCCGGCTCCTTCGGTCTTACCCTTATTCTTCCTCTCCTTATTGTAGAGGCTCATAGCCTCACTCCCCTTCTCAGCAATAATCGCCTTCTCCATAAGTGATGCAAATGTAGGAATCTGCAACACCGCTACCTTGTTATAGAGCCAGGGTTTTAATACCATCTCAAACCTTCTTGCTTTCCTAGCCTCCGTATCAACTTGATGCGGGGCAAACCTAGCTAACTCATTAAATTTCGCGGCGTATTCTGACACCGTCATGTTTTCCTGCTTCAATTCTAAAAATTTCACCTCCATCCTAGCCTGCATACTAGGTGAAAAATAGTTTTCGAAAAATAGTGTTTTAAACCTTTCCCATGTGACTACACCTTCTTCTGCCCTTGCTTGATTCGCTTCCCACCAAATATTTGCCTCACCCTTCATCATGTAGGTGGCAAAATCAGTCTTCTGCCCTTCAGGTACCCTAGCTACCACAAACGCCTTTTCAATCTCTTTAACCCAAGTTTGGGCTTCAACAGGGTCAGTTGTACATTTAAATTCCGGCGGTCCTACAGCTTTGAAATCTTTGAAGTTTGCTAAGCGATTATCCGGTTGATTCCCAACGACTGGTATTCCCTGTTGCATAGCCTGAGCTACCATGTTCACAAAGTTCTGCCCTTTGGTTTCGAGTTCGACGTCTTAGCGGCATTATCTGATTGAATAAAATCATAAATTTAACTTACATTATAAACCTTATCATATCAGTTTAATATATTAAACTTGTTCCATTTCTCAAACATAGATTCATATTCATTTAACGAATATTTTACATAACATAGCATATAATGCTTTAAACATTAGCTATCCCTTGGTGACTACAAAAGTCAGGATTTACAAACTTGATCATTACAAAAGTTTTTAAATATTACATTACACAGATATATTATTCTATATATTATATTAAACACACCTACATCACAGAACCTATACTACTTATTTATTACACCTCTTCCTTGGATAATTTTTCGCCTGATGACCTTCTATTCCACATATAAAACATGCTCATGGTTTGTAGTCGGGACAATACAGAGTAGTATGTCCTTCATAACCGCAAAGGTAACAAATTCTTTTCCCTTTCTTCTTATCGAATTTTCCTAAGTCATGGTCTCCTATCTTTCTTTTCCCCTTCTTGCTCGGAGCTGCACACGATGTGTTGCTTGTATATCCCATCTGATCAATTTGAATTTTAAGCTTATCTTGTTCTTCCATTATTTTCTATTAAAGCTTGATGCAATTGACTATTTAATAGCTTTTCTATCTACCACAGCCTTTCCAGAGAAGAAACCTTGTTCCTCAGATCCTGCACCTCCGTTGACGCTTGATCAGCTTCAACTTTAGTGTCCGAATCACTATCTGTCAGCTCCACCATCTCCGGATATGGTATTACATTTTCTACAATAACCACCTCGTCAGAGTTGTTTGCATCGTGAGCCTCTATTTCAGCTATTGGCTTCGATATCAGCTCGGGTGTATGGGTTTGACCCTTCTTCATGGTATGTGCATATAACAAGCCTTTTCCACCAGACATCTACACATATAAATTATTCTGATTAGCATATAGTTTATACACACAGCAAATAAAAGTTTTATATAAGTTATCTTTTATTTTATTTGACGATGAACTTAGTCAATTCATCTCTTTTTAAACTCTATATGAGTTATTTATATTTTTAACGTTTCCCTCTGTTCTAATGTTATAGCCTAAGGTATAACCCACGTAAGGTTTTTAACCCTAAACTCTGATACCAACCTGTAGAGCCCCCAAATCCGGGTACTTGAAACCCGAACTCGGTGCTTTACGATACCATTTCTATGAGCAAAATAATACTAATAATAATAACAATAATATAAATTTCAAACTTAATTTACGTAATTATCAGAGTCTAGCTTCCAAGTACGTAGCCTTCAAAAATTCATTACAACCCATGATAGATAATATATATTATACTTGTCTTAATAAAGTTAACTATTACATAACATATCATTTCTTTCATTCAGCAACCTTTCCCTTTCCCTTATTCTTAGCAGAGCTCTCTGGTCGTTCACACTTAGCTGAAAACATTTAAATTAAGCAAGGATGAGCATTTGAGTGCCCAGCAAGTAATAGCAATTATATATATAAGCTGAAAGAATTTAAATGTTTTCTGTATACTACCCTTCTACAACGATTTCAATAGTTATGAAGTAATCTATACCAATGATAATAATATATCAATTCTATACCAAATCTTTGAAACTACGTACTGACTATAAATACGGTTTGGCTTTTGGACATGAAGGTCCCTAGAAAATCGCAATTTACTAGATGGGAAGTTAATCCGATCTTTCAATTTGAGCGGATTTGAGTGGTACCTTTCCTGAGCCTGGCAAAATTATTCTCCGTTGGTCTAGTAATCAAACACCGACGGGTTCGCCTCCTGGTGGAGGAATTACACAACATACATTCACATATATAGTGTCTCACCGTATGAAATGATGAAATATTGTGATGCTCTAATACAAAATGCAGAGATTGTGTAAGGCACTAAAATGCGATAAATAAAGCATTCATTCATATCCATTTAATGTAAAGACAACATTCACACAAAGGTAGAAGGGTTTTTGAAAATATTCAAATGCGACTTAAGCCCTCTACTGTCCCCAGCAGAGTCGCCACCTGTCGACATCGGGAAAAATTTCTTTTTTTGAATTCCTCTTTTAGTCTTTCTTACCCTTTATGTTTTCTATGTGTTTTGAATTTTATTTGAAAGGCAAGTTTGAAAAGAGTCCGACACAAAATGTCGACATTTTGAAAATTTAGAGTCGTCATTCGGTAGTAGTGAAATGGTTGTACCAACTCAACCGAATTTGAAAAGTTTTGCAAAAGGCCCAATTATTGGACTCTATTTAACAGGCCTTAGAAACCGAGATTCATAGAGTTCAGGGGCTTGCTTAAGTGGGGGGAAGGTGTTAAGCATCCCCGGACTAACTTGAAAACATGATTACTGCGTCTTTTCAATTCCCTATTTATTTGAAGTGTGTGTAGTAAATTAGGCATAAGTGCATTATTTGGAAGTAATGCTATACCTCATTTGCACCTATATACAAAGGGTTTGACTTGTATAAAATTTCAATTTTAATACAAGGCATATAAGATGATGTTTTGAAAATAGGTTTTTAAACCCTTATGCTCACATAGTAATTGAGGCCTTTGATACTTCCATTTTATTCCGTATTCGGCTTGTTTTGATTTTATTCTCGAAATGCGAAGCATCTTCAACAAAATATTATACATATAAGTGTCGGGCTCCTTATGGGCATGACAGCCATCGAAGGATGTCCGAACACCATACATATAATTTATAATCTAACTGTACAACTGAAAAGGGTCTATTATGGGAACTAGATCAAGATCCGTCAGCTGGATCTTAGATCCCATGGCTCCTAGGCTCACATAATATCAAATAATATCATATGAATAGCCTGCATAACGAGGATACTAAAATAAAACAGGCATTTAATCTAAACGACGCAAAACAAAGGATTCATCAGTTAAATCCATGCCGACGTGTAGCTGTGATAAACCGGGATTTAAAATAATCCAAATTTTACGAATAATTTTTTTTATTGACTGTTAATATTGTACTGTGTATCTGTGATACGAGTCTTGAGAATTAGTCAATTTGTGTATTGACTGAGAAATTAGAGTAGAGTTGTGTTTAACAACTTTAGAAACCCTAAACCTAATCTCTGGAAAGGGATTCGATAGAAAATGCAATTAAAATAATTGTATCAATGAATACGTGTTTGTACTGTATAGAGATTTTGATTAATGATTGATCAGATAAGGTTTAAAATTTATAAACCCTAATAAGAGATTAGAAACCATAATCTCAGGATTAGAAACCCTAACGCACAGTTAGCAACCCTAATCAAAAGCCGGGAAACTCTAATTTCATATTTGGGAATCCTAAACCTTAATTAGGAAACCCTAATCCTAATTGGTAATCTTAATGTGTTTATTAAACGTTAGTATGATTAGGAAAACCTAATTTAATTAGGAAACCCTAATTATAGTTTTAAAATCTTAATTTTCTAATTAAAAAACCCTAATTAGAAAATCTTAGAAAGCTAATGTTGTAAAACCTAAGGGTTTGAACCTTAGGGTTAGACCCTAAGGGTTAAAACCTAAGGGTTTAGATAATTGACCATCATGCCATTAAAAATATAATGCTAAAGACCAAAATGCCCTTTTTTATTTTCTTTAAATGGTAACTTATAAAATTTCCAAGACCTTTAGTGGTTCACCAACTCCATTGACTTTTGTGACATCAAAATCTCAACAAATCAGTCATTGATGGCCAGAAATCTCAGCAACATACACTAAATCATAATATATATATATAAGCTATGAGAGAGAAAAAGTCACAAAAGTTTGTCATTTTTCATATAAGCTCTCAACAACTCTCTCTCCCTTCCAAAGCTCTGAAATTGTTAAGTTACTCGGTCCTAAAAACAGCCCTTGATCAACCAAGATCAGTTAGAAAGATTAAGATCAAGGATTTGAAGCTAGAAGGTATAAACCTAATTTGATTTTTGATCCAAGTTGCTAAAAAAAAAATTTGTGTTTAAGTGTTTAATCTTATGTTATATGATGTTTTTAGATTATCTATGTTGATCCATCATGGATTAATAGATCAAAGTTCTTTAAAATTGAGTTTTCCCAAAACTGTCCAAGAACAAAATTTGTTGTCTGACAAGCTAATGTTAGGAGCCACAGATTCTTGTTCATTTATGATTTTTGTTGTTTTAAAGTTTTAATCTATACTCTGTTATGTTGTCTTTGATCTGGAAGTAAAATCACATTTGTTTAATGTCTAGATTTTAAGTTGTAATCGGTCAAAGTCGGTTAACCGACCATGACCGAGTAAAATTCTGGGTAACCCAGAAACAGATTTCAGTGTCTGAAAATCTTTTGAATGGCCCAGATATGACATATTTGATGTCGTTTGATGGTGTTTTTGTAATCAACTTATACCCTGTTATATGGTCTTTAAATACATGGCTTTAAATCATTTAAATCATTAGTAGATCGAACGCAGTAAGTGGTCAAACCATGCCACTCGATCACAGTTTAAATTTCTGGAAAACCTAGAAATGGGATGAGCTTGTTTTCTGACAACATTTGACCAGATTAAATCTGGTTGTTGTATTGTTGTTTATCTGATATGTTGCTTCATATATGTTCCTTGACACAAGGAGTACATGTTGGAACCATGAGATCATATATATCGTGACTGGAACACTTAGATTATCGAGCTACAATGTGGTACCCTGAAACTACCTAGGTTTCTGGGTTACCCAGAAAACCCAGGAGATGTCTGATAGTGAGTTTAAGAAGCCAGATCTTCTTGTTATGTTGTGATATGACATAGATTATAATTTTTGATTGTAGTGTTTCATAAACACTACATGATTTAGTTTCAAGATAGCCCATAAACAAATTTCACTAAGATTTAGAGAAAGTCAAACACGGCGGATTGTTAACGAAGCTGTCAGTGTTCTTGAGCTCAAGTACACCAACAGCGACGCTTAGTGTCGCTCAAGGGCTACAACGAATGAAATAAAAAAAGAAATAACCATGCATGCGGTACTTCGCATAGACAGTTTATTCCAACAGAATAATAATAACGGAACCATGTCAGGTGAAATTCACACCGACAAGATGTTCCAACAGAATAATAAATACGGAATAATAAATGATGGAACCAGGTCCGGCGTATAGCACAGACATGATATTCTGATAGAATAATAAAGACAGAATAATAGAAGAATGTCATCAAGTATAGGGTAGCCCGCGTATACAGGTTATTCCAATAGAACAATAAAGAAATGGAATAACAGAAGTTCTCTTCTTGAATACAAAAGAATAATATCCCTTACCCTAAAATAATACTTGATATAAGAGTAGTGAGGTAACAGAAAATTTTCTTCTATCTCTCTATAGTCTCTCTCTATAGTTTCTCTCTCTAGAGTTCAGTGAATTCGTAAGAAAATAATGAATGAATGAGCTTCTATTTATAGAAAAAATAGAATGCATAGTAACTAACTCATGAACGGTCCAGATTGATTTACTTTAATCTGACGGTCCATATTTAAAGAAAAATCTTTTAAATAAAATATAATATATTCTATTTATATAAAAAATATTATTATGCAAATACTATACGGGCACTATGCAAACACTATGCATAATAAAATATAATATATTCTATTTATAGAATAACTTTAATAAAGTATTATTTTTTATATAAAAAGATTTTACTATGCAAAACACTATGCATAATAGAATATAATATACTCTATTTATAGAATAACTTTAATAAAGTATTCTGTTTTATATAAAAAGATTTTACTATGCAAAATACTATGCATAATAGAATATAATATATTCTATTTATAGAATAATTTTAATAAAGTATTATGTTTTATATAAAAAGATGTTTCTATTTTATTACGTGAATAAAACAAAACTTCTAAATCAACAATAATTGAATCAAATAATGTGAGATACTATGCAACAACTATTGTAGTAATAATTGAACAAAACTGATTGACTTCTCACATAAATATCAATAATAAATACCGTGTGCTACTATGCAACAACGCGTATTACTGTACTTTTACTACCGAGTAGTTCAATAGTATCAACGGTAAAACTTCCGCCATTATTTTCAATAAAATATTTTTGTCGTTTTCTCAATCCGACAATAATTCCGTTATGGGGTCCACCAATGATTGTGTCGTCGTACGAATATTTCCTGTTTAAAACGAATATTCCCCGACCAATCGAATATAATATGACAACTTGCATACTTTGCAAAATTTATAAATATTACCCACAACTATAACATTATCTCAAATTCACACCATAATATAAAAAAAAAAATTTCGAGAAAATTAATTCTTTATTCATAAAATCTGGGGTTGCACAATCTCCCCTCCTCATGGAATTTCGCCCTCGAAATTTACGTACGTATCTGGTATGCCGAACAGGTGAGGATACCTTGACTTCATTTCAGATTCTAACTCTTAAGGTATAACCCTTGAGTGTTGGATACGATTCTTCTTATCCAAGATTTTAACACGAGATCTCATACGTTAAATCATCCGCTATCTCGTCCGATTCTAAATTAATAATGTGGTTCGGGTCATCCATATATTTACGTAACATTGATACGTTAAAAACGTTATGAGCACGCGACATACTTGGCGGTAAAACGAGTCTATAAGCCACAATTCCTACTCAATCCAGGATTTCAAATGGGTCAATTAAATCGAGGGTTGAGATTTTCTCTCTTCAGTAACTCTTGCTTCTAGAATAACGCCTTCTTGGACCTTCTTCTTAACATTCATCAGATTCAGGTATGTAGCTTGAGCGACTTTAACTTTATCGATTAAAGTCGATTTTACTCATATATTAGTTATCTTCACGTGGGTCCCTAGAGTCTTTAACTCTATCTTCATCATTTGCAAGTTATACGAAATGAGTCTTTGTGTTAACAATATCGCACTTGTAAACGCATATGATCTTCTACTCAACACGTTAGCTACCACGTTCGCTCTTCCACGATGATATTGAATAGTACGATCGTAATCTTCAATAGCTCGAGTCAACGCCTTTGACGCATTTTACGTTCGCTTTAGTTGAAGAAATATTTTTAGGGTTTAAGAAATGGGTTTTGTACTGGTGTCAATACAAAATTCGATTTCACGCTCTGGGGTAGGCTAAGAAGACTTCAGGAATACGTCAAGAGATTTATTAATGATAGAAATATCATTCAAAACTGTTACTCTCATCCAAGACATGGATAGTACGTCACATTGATACCAACTGTGACTTCTATCCCTTAACCTAGATAGCACCTCACAATGATACCTATCAACTTGTCATCGTCATTCACGACGTCGCCTACAGAAAGTCTAGCTTCAGTGCATTCCACACAATGAAGTCATCAACAAAACGATCGGGGCTCTTTACTTATGTCTTGATATAACAATGATTGAATGTAGTGGTTTGGTTGCTTGAATTCGCATAATAGGTTGGTTAGGAATATGAAATCTAACAACCTTGTGAAAAACATGATGAGTAGTTAACCAATCGTTTAAAAAACACCACATCAAAGGCAAGTATTTTCAAAGAGATAAGATCGACAGGTAACGTGAAAGTGTCGATTTGAATAAAACAAGATTTATAAATAGTGGAAGTAACGAAGGTTTCTCCAAATGGAGTTTCAATAGATAAATCAAAGTTTAACTTCTCCGGAGTTAAGTACAAACATTAAACACAACTAGGTGAAATAAAAGAGTGAGTAGAACCGGTATCTAACACGATATAGACTTCGTAAGAGCTTATGATTAACTTACCCGTGATAATTTTAATCAGGTTCCTCGTCACGAGAAAAACAAATGCTCTCTCTTAAACTACCGGCTTTGGATTTTCTGGGACATCCTTTGGCATCACTATCCCGGTTGGACTTGACTTCACCATATGACAAAATTGAGCTAGGTGACCTTCGCTTCCACAATTAAAACACGCTT
This sequence comes from Panax japonicus, assembly GCA_020205505.1. Classification (NCBI taxonomy): domain Eukaryota; kingdom Viridiplantae; phylum Streptophyta; class Magnoliopsida; order Apiales; family Araliaceae; genus Panax; species Panax japonicus. Next base: position 25,683,060 of record CM035101.1, on the reverse strand, counting down.
TGGATTGTTGCGTACAGTTTGGATGGATGTGTCCCTCTTTTCCGCATTTGAAACATACGACCGATGGGCGTTCTTCTTCCTTTGAAACGGGTGCTGGTGGCAACGTCTTCACGTCATTGTTGAACCTTCTCTTCTTAAAATGTCCATTCTTATTATCTTGGCCATGATTACCACCGAAATGGTTACCATTCTTGGCATGATAATATCCACCACGATGGTTATCGTTGTTCTGATGACCATTGCGACCGGTATGATTATTATCGTGATGTTGGTCGTTGCCTTTTGGTTGTGCTGACTCATTATCACACTCCAATAACTGAGCCATATTCACAACATCTGAATATAAACAAAGTTTGTGAGAAATGAGGTATTGACGTATATTGGGTTTCAAACCTCGCAAAAACATTCGCGTCATTCGCTCCTCATTATCGACCAAATGGGATGCAAACCGGGATAACTCCGCAAACTTAGCCTCGTACTGCGACACGGTCATATTGTTTTGCTCCAGATTGATGAATTCTACCTCCTTCATGTGACGTATACTTTCAGGAAAGTACTTGTCATTGAATAATTCTTGGAACTTCTCCCAAGACATCTTGAGTGCGTCAGGCTGGGTACGTTTTACAGATTCCCACCAATGATCTCCTTCTTCACGCAAAATAAAGGTGGCGAATGGAACCTTTTTCTCCTCTGAGCATTCCAGGACATCAAATATCTTGGTAATCTTCTTTATCCATGTCTCCGCCTTAAGTGGTTCTGGCTTTCCCAAAAACTTCGGTGGTCCCAACTCCTTGAATTGCTTAGCGGTGACCAACCTTGGGTTGCCATTGTTTCCTCCTGCATTATGAACAGGAGCCGCCTTCGCCTTATGTTGCATGAATTCTAAAAAACTACTAAATGTACCGTCGTTTGTCAATTGATCAGTGTTGTTGTTTATAGGAGGATTATCGTCATCCTGTTGCACATTATCCTGATTATTGATATGTGGTGAATCAACGGTCGCCTGTGCTCCATTGTTATTCTCAACATTTTCAGATACTGCCACAAAACAAAATGTTAATTGACATGTAACATATTATCCCTATATTTTGACCGACCAATTAAATACCAAAAAAAACTTAGGTACACTTCTACAAAACAGTAAATAGACAACGCAAAAAATATATTGTGGTTTCAGTCAGAAAAACGTCGTGGTTAAGGGTGTTGTCTATTTGACACCCTTACACAACGTTTTTAAAACATTGTAGTTAGACACCTTTTACAACGTTTTTAAGAGAAAAAAAATGTTGTAGATTTGTTTTCCATAAATTAGTAAAAGCTTGAAAACGTTGTAAAAGGTATGATTCCATAACGTTTTCTAGCTAAAAATGTTGTAGTTTAATATAGTAGACAACGTTTAAATACATTTACACAACGTTTATAAAATGTTGTAGATTAAAATGAAAAAGAAAAAAATTTGTGGTTCACCTACATTACCAATGCACCTGCAATATGCTAATGCCATGATATACAACTAAAAAGTCTAAATTCTCGTTTAAATTTAAAGCCAAAATATATCAACCATTCAAAATACATCTCAATAATACATGGGGACATATAAGAATACAGACAACATAAAACTGGATTGTAACACACATGGAATTGTGACAGTTACTCTTTAGTCACATGTAGTAATCTAGCTACTAGAAAATGCATGATTTATGATCTGCATGTGACACCCATGTTGATGATTAATAGACATGTTTGACAAAAATAGCAGAAGCCAGATGATGCAAAGCCAAGTCAATCACACACTTCAGCGTCCGCATAAATCCTTCCAAAAAGATTTGCAGTCTACATATGTTTCACAAAATATTTGTTTGAAAAGTAGCACCACAAGAAGGTTAGAAATAGTATGCTTATCAGAAGCAGCTGTAACATAGACAATTCTTGTCAAAGACACTAACATTAAATTATACTCAATGTGCTGACACCAACCATATATATGTGGTAGCAACCAAGGCAGGTTACAAATACATGTTTACATCAGGCATTAATATTTGCTAATAATGTGAAAGCAGGCTGGAAGAGAAACTACATTAGCATTAAGTATATAATAATAAAATCAACAAGATATCAAATCAAATATTATATGCAATGCAGATTAAAGAAAAATGAAATCAATTTCATCATTTAGGATGGATAATAAAATCAACAAGATATCAAATCAAATATTATAGCATATAAAGGTTTAGTAAAGATGGATAAACCTTGCACTGAAATCTGTCGGAGCAGGACATCAGTCTATGACTCGGATATCTTTAGGAAAGACTTTATTCAATATTCGAATATACATTCTCAAAAGCAATAACAAATTAACTTGTCAATATAAAAGTTAAATTCAGATCACCTAGTAATTCCTACTATTAAATAACAAATTTCTCAAGGGGATGAAGAGGGAAAAACCTTCAGATGACGCTGATCTTGAACAACTTGTTTAGCTCGGTCCCTGATTTCATCAGGATCAATCTTGGATTGAGGGCGCACCACAAAATCTAATGGCATGGCCTCAAGCCTCGAGGCATGCTGCCTAGATGATGACTGACCAGATTTTGATTCCCTGCATTATACATAGAAAAATTAAAACTGAAACATATGACACCAAATGACCAGAGACTTGGGCATAATACATGACTAACTAATCAGTTAGACTGCCTGATTAAAGTAAAATCTACTTTTTGATGAGCCTAACTAGGGTATAATCAACATACTGTGAAAACTCAGCTAAATCAAGATCATCATCCTTGGAGTGCATCCCTGCAGTTTAATTCATTGGCATGTCACAAGTAACAAGATATTGCAGAGGTCAGGCAAAATTATACATATTATGAAGGAAAAAGACAATATGTATTTGGTCAAAACTATACAAATGAAGTTCCACATATTAATTACAAGACAAATTCAAATGAAGTTTACAAATTCAAAATTATACAGTTTTATTCGTTTTATATTTTCCCAAGACATAGGAGTAACTCTATATATATTTGATCTGGGTTCTACATTTCCATGTTGTGTACGATATTATTGCATTCCTGTTTCACTAAAATCAGGACTAAAGTTGGTAATTAACTTGGTATTTGTTATATATATCTTAATTGAAACTGAAACCAACTGCTGCAAACTAAAACCAATGGTGCCACACAAACTGAAAGCATAACAATGACAAGATTGCAATATAAATTGAACACATGAAACCATAGCAAGATATAAAGTGAACCAATGAAATCTGCTGCAATAAAAATGAAACCATAGCAAGATATAGTTTCATAACTAATGTAATATTACCTGAACTTAAGGTTGAGTTAGGTGACAATGAAACTCCTTCTCCAATCACATTTCATATATTCGACATCATAATATTAATGTCATATTTTGACCAAATTGCATACCCAGATGGTGTGAATGCTAACAAAATTCCAGTGTGTACTGGGCCTTGAGATTGATCTCATTGAGTACATGAGCCCAAAGTCCTGCAAGGTCGGGAGGAGAAAATAGGAGGAAAGTAGGTTATAGATATGAAATTACACATTTGTCAACCAGATCCTTAGCAAGTTTTCTGTTGGATGTGGTCTCTTCATAAGACTTGGACAGAAACATAATGACTTGAGTCCAAAAAATACAGAGAGGGGGGATTTAAATTGGTCACTCTAAGAATTCTAGCTGAAGTTGTTTCCTGCACCCAGAACAATAAGAACCAGAGATTCAGAATAGGGTACATTCTATGTAGCAATTCAGAATAGGGTACATTCAGAACCAGAGATCCTGACCTCAAATATGTAGCAATTTTCGAATTCCATCCTAGTTGTTAACATAAGGTACATTCTATGATTTCTATCCAACCAATATATGTTCAATTAAGAACTAAATTTTAGCCCATATTCAAATTTCCAAAACCTAACCAGTAACACTAACCCCTGTATTTACATACAAAAAACACCAATACTAGCAATTAGCAGATCGAATCATTGAAATTAATAACAAGCCTGCACCCAAATCTATAAAAATCCAAAATTTTAGGTAGTGAAGTGATAGAAGCAAGTTTTAGATCAAAAAGTAAACCTTTGAGAAGCTTAATAACAAGCCTTTTCGCAGGCTGAGGTGGAGTAGCCTTCTTCCTAGCCAAATTGGCGGTAACGCTGTCGGCGGAGGCTCGAGAACCAACAGGCGAGGTGGGATCAACGACGTCGTTAGGGTTGGGATCTTCGATCATGGAGTCATCCATTTTGGTGTTGAAATGAACGTGTTGGATGCCATTTTATTGGTGGGGGAGGAGTCAAGAGAGGAAGCAATGGCCTGAGACTTGGCCTTCTTCATCACTGGAAAACGAGGTCCTTCGGTGGCGCCGCTGCTGCCAGAAGTGGTGGAGGTTGTGTTGGTATAGGATGAGCGCTTATTGTAGTTGGTGGTGGAGCTGGGTTGTTGAGACATAGAAGTGAAAAATCTAAGAGCTCCTTGTATAGCTATGACCCATAACAAACCTTCCGTTGGACAGAAGATAGAGATCTAGAAGATTAGCTGAGAGTTGAGATACAGAATATTCAGATATATGGGTCGGGCGGGTTTTGTGATGTGAACCCTAGATTTATCAAAGACACTCATAAAAGCCCTAGATTTATCCAAATTTCTCAAACCAAAACCTCGAATTCCATGCTTGATACCCGTGAAACAAACCGAATTAAAGCTCCTCAACGGTTGTGAAGCTTCAAAAATAGCGAGATTTTGAGGAGAAATGGAAGGGTAAAGGAGAGAGGAACTCATCTGCATAAAACCAACATTGCAGAGCGAGAAAGTACAGAAATAGGAACTTTGTTTTAATTTCAAATTTTAGCTTCCATGTTTTTTTTCCTCCGTGTTTTTTAGATAGACAACGTTTTAAAAAAAATGTTATCTAGTTAAAATTAAAAAAATGCCCTTTTAAATAGATAACGTTTTTGCATATATATTTATAACGTTTTGTTTAAAAACGTTGTAGGAAAAAAAATCACAACGTTTTTATAAAAAAATTTGTCTTTTAAACGTTGTCTATTTAGTATTTTGTAGTAGTGGTAAGTCATACTAGAGAAGAAATTCCCCGTCTCTCCCCTCCTAGTTCTATTCTCACATCTTATCCAGGGATCATATCCCTAAGCTTTGATACCAACTGTAACGCCCCCAAAATTAGGTATACATCACCCATCTTGGGTCGCCAGATACATGGTACAGAATTCAAATACAACTTACTAATACAACTGTCGTGTACAATACGACAAAACATAAACTGTGAGTTTGAATACAAATATTATCTATTAGAGATTATACAAACTCAAAAGAAGTCCTTATTACAATTATTATCACACTATTTCACAGAATAGTGAGGACTACTAATGCTATCCTCTGGACCATTACTCCGTTTCCCGACTCGTCCCAGCTATATTCTCATTTCCTGAAGAGAACAGTGAAAGGAAGGGTAAGCTCAACTAGCCCAGTAAGAAATATTATGAATAAGATAATGCAGAATAAATTATCGTTAGCCTTCAATAGTGTTAAACTGATAAAATATTACAACATCAAGTTTAACTGCAACGGAATAAGCAATCCATTAAAAGAGTCAAGTAGAGAATAAAATCTACTATCTTTTATGATTTAAAAGGTTTTTCATCACTTTTATTGCTGGGACTCAGCTTAATAAATATTCCACATCATCGAATCACCCCTGCACTACGGCCAAGGATATTCTTTAGTATCACGACCACAAATTATCCATGCAGTACGGGCCAAAGATAATCGTGTTTTCATCAACGGTCCTGATCATGCCATAAAATAATTCATCTTTGTACCCTTGGCCGAAGAGAATTTGTGACGCCCCCAAAATTCGGACACCCATATCTCGAATCTGGTGCATCACGTACAACTACGAATATCTTACTAAATTATTAACAACGGAAATAATAGAATAATTTACATTGATATAATATAAATATTCGCGTCCCAAGGTACCGTAACCATTACTACGACAATTCAGTGATTAACTTAATCATTCTTGAATACATCATAACAAGCATAATAATAATAATACTTCTAGTCTTAAGGACTAAGTTATTCTGTCGCCGTGCCCTTTCCCTTGTCTTGTCCTGAAGTACCGCCTTGCTCTGCCTTAACTGTAATATTTTAGGAAGCAAGAATGAGCAACAAGTTTGCCCAGCAAGTAATATAGCTAGAAGGACAAGCAGTTATAGTATTTAAATCTTCAAGGGTATAATAATAATAAGTAGTTCAAGAATATCAAGAAATATCAAGAGTATTCAATAGGTGTCGTTATAGACTGAAGCATATCGATAATTTCAGGATTTATTTCGAAGTTCAACATGAATGAGTACTGAGCAGTCACTAAGGACTAAGAACTCTTACTAGAATTAACAGTATTACACTGTAATCCAATATAAACGAGTACAACAGGTGATCAGCCTAAAGTACCCTACGTTATGCATAACATTTAATCATACTTATGTGCGCACGTCGGTTTCCCGACAATATATAATTTCCCCTTCAATGAGGGTTGTTCATCTCAATAGATTTACGATAGTCCGCACCAAGTCAATTGGTTTGGATAGCTTTAACACAAAATAATAGTCTAGTCGAATCAATGGCTTAGACAAATTTTTATAACGCATTTAAAAATGATAAGTCCAATGCTTGCAACAACGTCAAGGTATATAATTGATTTTCGAATAAAAACAAATATTAGTTTGAGACAACAATTCGAAGGTATACAATATAAGAAGTAGGAACTTGCAACACAATAATAATAGTGTTCGGATACTTGCTCAATATAGATTTGAGTAAGGTTAAGGAACTTGCATCGCTCGTCGATTATGTTACCTCTGACACCTTGTCTCGTATACTGCCTATAATATAATAATATGGCCGTACAAATTAATGATTGTTGAAACCGACTCACTTAAGCTTTTAATCGTATGCTATCCTAGTTCAAGGTACAAGTCTCTTATAAAATAAAATACTACATTTCTTACTTGCTACACATTTATGCTCACAAATAAGAAAACTAAGCACATAACATTTATTTATTAAACTATTGCTCAATTTAGTTATCTGAACTAATTTTTATTAATTTGGAGTTTTACATGATATTACACAAATATAAACATACACATCCCACTTTGCAGAAACACTCTTCTTATTGCATTTAAATATTACTTTATTTATCCTTCATGACCATTATGGAGTAACAATTTATTTTGTTTCATTTTATTATTATTATTTATTATTTATTTATTTATATATATATATATATTTTTTTTTACATAGCAGCTCAAAAAAATTATTAACATGTAGCAACATATTATTGTACCAAACAAAATAAATAAATTAATCATGTAGTAATACTAGCAACCGAAATAAAGCAACAATATTTCTAGTCACAATAAATCACATATATCAATTCCTATGCTAGGTACACCCAAACCGCCCCTACCTTCTCTTCATTCACATGCTTGCTTTCTTTGTTTTTTTTTTTTTTTTTTATACTAGCAGTGCTTCTATGTACAAAGAAAGGGAAAATATAACATCTTTAGAAATCCACCCAAACCGGCACCACCATGTCTCATTACCCACATGCTTGAGTTTGTTTTTTATTTTTTCTCTTAGCAGTATAGACATAAGCCATAAAATCATATATCACCTTAATATATGCACCTTTATATAAATCATTACCCGCATGCTTGAGTTTTTTTTTTTTTTTTTCATGCAAGGTAGTAACCATAAAACCAACAAAAATCATGAAGAACCAAATTACACACATACTCAACCTTTAGTATACATGTTTGGGTTTGTTTATTTTTATTTTTATTTTTTATATTTTTTTTTTCTACTACGAAAATCATTATGCATTCATGCAATTTAATTTATTTATTTTAAAGCACAAGGTAAATATTAATTTAGCATGCATACCTCTAGTTTAGCATACTAATTTTACAAGCAACACAAATATCCACATTACATCAAAAGAAAAACAAGTGTGTACAAGAATTTAAATGGAAAGAAATTTTATTTAACTAATTATCTATATACCTTAGCTTGAAAATTTTGTTGCTAAGATGAAGAGTTGTTGGGCTGCTGCTATTGTTCTCCTACTAGCTGCCGAACACCCACACTAATTGGTTCTTACTGTGTTTGTTTTTTTTTTGTAAAGGAACATCTAGAGCAAGGGGTTTATATATATACCAAAAAGTGCATAAATTAATTAAAGTACTCATGGCCATTCCCTACTATACTTTATAGCAGCCTAAGTGTTCAAGACATCCCCTCACACATGTCCATAGTACTGCCAATAACCAAAAGAACCACACGCAAGCTCCCTTTTTTTTTTCTTGGATACAAAGGTTCTAAAATGATGGTCTCACTTATGGGTAATACCCAATTCACTAAAACTTAGCTTGATAGAATTGAGTCATCTATTTACAAGGCAATTGGCTTTAAATCAACACAGCTGCTACTAGTACTACTGCCGAAAAGAAATGAAAAAGAATTCCCTAAGGCTGCCACCATGCTAACTGCCGAAATGAGTGGGTGGATAAGACTTTACATGGCTGAAAAAAAAAAATTTAATGGGTGGGAAAAATTATTGAGGCTGCCGAAATAACATGGGGGATAATAACATGGCTGCCAAAAATAAATGGGTGGAAAATTCCCATGGTTAGGTCCTATTATTTGGATTATAATCATGTAAATACTTAATTATTATGGCAGCAATTTAATTAATTAATTTACCCAAATAACACTAAATTACACATCACCTTAATAATTATTAATAAGTTGGGCTATTTCACATAATTTAAGTTACTCACAAAAATGATTTATTCTTTCTAGATAAGCTTTCAACCATTTCAATGATTTATTATTATTCTGGTATAATTAAATAATTTAATTATACACCACCACTTTTATTGACATCTTTTACTTAGTAATGCATCCCTTCATTAATTTATTCCTTACTAATTTCGTCATTGTGTCACACAAGACATTTCATCAACTTATCACAATTCTCCTCATCTTATCAATTACTAAAAGTTCAATTAATTCAATAAAATTTCTCACCTCATGCCATGCAAGCATTTATAAAATAACTAATCACAGGCTCTAATTATATAAATATTAATATTAAATCATAAAATTTGCGGTTATTACATCCTCCCCCCCCCCCCTTATAAAAATTCCGTCCTCGGAATTGATACAAGGTTACACAAAAAGATGGGGATAGTATCTCCTCATTCTATCTTCTAATTCCCATGTGGCCTCCTCAACATCGTGGTTTCGCCAAACCACCTTCACAGAAGATATAACTTTGTTTCTTAGCGTTTGTTCTTTCTTATCTATTATCTGAACAGGAATTTCTTCATATGCCAGATTCTTCTCTACTTGAATGGGCTCATAGGAAATCACGTGTCTATAGTCAGACTTATACGGACGTAGTACGGAAATGTGAAACACGTTATGGATGTGTTCCAGTTCGGGTGGCAAAGCAACCTTATATGCCACTTCGCCCACTCGCTTCAATATTTCGAATGGTCCTATGAACCTCGGACTCAATTTTCCTTTCTTTTTGAATCTGATCTTTCCCTTCCAATGAGATACCTTCAAAAATACCAAACTACCTGCTTCAAAGTCTCGGTTCTGACGATGCAAGTCAGCAAACTTCTTTTGGCGATCTTGAGCTGCTACCAATCTGCCCCTTATTGTTGTTACCACGTCGGCCATTTGCTGAACTAATTCTGGTCCCAAAAGTCGTCGTTCTCCGACTTCATCCCAACATAATGGTGTCCTGCACTTTCTCCCGTAAAGAGCTTCATATGGCGGCATACCGATACTCGCATGATAGCTATTATTGTAAGCGAATTCTACCAATGGTAAATGGTCGTCCCAATTACCCTTGAAGTCCATCACGCAAGCTCTCATCATGTCCTCCAACGTTTGTATGGTTCGTTCACTCTGCCCGTCAGTTTGAGGGTGATAAGCAGTACTTAATCTCAATTGAGTTCTCATTCGTTCTTGCAAACTTTTCCAGAATTTTGACGTGAAACGCGGATCTCGATCGGAGACAATTGACACCGGCACTCCATGTCGCGATACGATTTCTTTTACATACAAATTTGCTAACTGGTTCAAATTGAATCGAATCTTGATGGGTAGAAAATGAGCTGTCTTTGTTAGTCGATCCACAATAACCCAAATGGCATCATAACCCTTCTGTGTAACCGGAAGTCCAACCACGAAGTCCATCGTAATGTGCTCCCATTTCCATTCTGGTATTTTCAGCGGTTGAAGTAGTCCACTTGGCCTCTGGTGCTCCGCTTTGACTCTTTGACAAGTAAGACATCTGCTAACACACTCTGCAACTTCTCTTTTCAAATTAGGCCACCAAAAATGGTGTCGAAGATCCCGGTACATTTTTGTGCCTCCTGGATGAACAGAATACGGCGTATTGTGTGCTTCGTGTAGGATTTCCTCTCTCAGTTCGATTACAGCTGGCACCCATACTCGACCCTCAAACCTCAATATACCGTCCTTATCTACTTTGAACCTTTCTTCCTTACCTTCTACTATTCTCTTCTTTATCTTCTCACATTCTTCATCTTTCTCTTGTGCTTCCTTTATTTTATCCAATAACGTCGGGTGAGCTCTCATCATGAGTAATTTTCCATCCGCTTCTTCTGGTTCCTCCACCTCTATTTCCAACTTTTCCATTTCTCTTATTAATTCCTCTTGAGTTGTCAATTTGAATAACTTTTCCCTTCCCTTTCTACTCAAAGCGTCGGCTACAACGTTTGCTTTTCCCGGGTGATAAAGAATTTCACAGTCGTAATCCTTGATTAGTTCTAACCACCTTCTTTGTCGCATGTTCAACTCCTTCTGTGTGAAGATATATTTCAGACTCTTGTGATCTGTATATATCTCACATTTTTCTCCATACAAATAGTGCCTCCATATCTTCAATGCAAAGACTACCGCCGCTAACTCCAAGTCGTGGGTAGGGTATCGTTTTTCGAAATCTTTTAACTGTCGTGAGGCATATGCAATGACCTTGCCATGTTGCATTAGCACACAACCAAGTCCTCTATACGATGCATCACTATACACAACAAATCCTCCTGTATCATCTGGTAATGATAATACAGGCGCCTCACTCAACCTCCTCTTCAATTCTTGGAAACTCTCCTCGCATTTGTCCGTCCATACGAACTTCTCTGTCTTCCGCGTTAGATTTGTCAGCGGGGTTACTATCTTAGAAAAATCTTGGATAAATCTTCGATAGTACCCGGCTAAACCTAAGAAACTCCTAACTTCTGTTGGCATCTTCGGCTGTTCCCAGTTACTTACCGCTTCCACCTTTGTAGGATCCACGGAAATTCCATTTTGATCTATCACGTGTCCTAGAAATTGTACCCTTTCCATCCAAAATTCACATTTTGAAAATTTTGAGTACATCTTCTCCCTTCTCAATGCTTCCAATACCATCTTTAGGTGTTCGGCGTGCTCTTCCTTCGTCTTTGAATAAATACTACTACGAACTTATCTAAGTATGGCTTAAAAACCCGGTTCATCAAGTCCATGAATGCTGCCGGAGCATTGGTTAACCCAAATGACATCACTAAAAATTCAAAATGTCCGTAGCGAGTTCGAAACGCCGTCTTTTGTATGTCTTCCTCTCGCACTTTCAACTGATGATAACCCGTTCGTAAATCTATCTTGGAAAAACACTTCGCTCCCTCCAGTTGATCGAAAAGGTCGTTTATCCTTGGCAATGGATATTTATTCTTAATTGTCACTCGGTTCAACTCCCGATAATCGATACAAAGCCTCATTGATCCATCTTTTTTCTTTACAAACAACACTGGTGCTCCCCAAGGAGACACACTTGGCCGAATATAACCCTTATCTAGTAACTCTTGTAATTGAATCATCAATTCCTTCATTTCCACTGGCGCCATACGATATGGGGCTTTCGAAATTGGTGCGGTTCCCGGTGCTAAGTCTATTATGAACTCAATTTCTCTGTCTGGCGGAAGGCCAGGCAGTTCGTCTGGAAACACGTCTTGGAAGTCTCTTACCACTGGTATATCTTTTATTTCTATTCCCTTTTGTTGAGTGTCCAATATATAGGCTAAATAACCTACACATCCTTTCTTTAACAATTTCTTAGCCTGCATCATCGTAAGACAACATGATTGCTTGAGCGATGAGCTACCGTAAAACACTACCTTAGACCGATTTGAGGTCTGAAGGTTCACACTCTTCTTCTGATAATCGATTATCGCAGCGTGACTGGATAACCAATCCATTCCTAATATCACATCAAACTCTCCCAGTTTAATCGGAATTAAGTCTACGTTTAGTTCGTGACCTCTAATGTTTGCACAACAGTTTCGGTAAACAAACTCTATGAAAATTACTTCCTTATTCGCAATCTCTACGTTCAATGAGTTTTCTAAATGTTCACGAGGTATGTTTAGTCGATTAGCAAATTCTTCGGACACAAAGGAGTAGGTAGCACCCGAATCAAACAATACATAGGCATTTATATTATTGATCGGGAGGATACCTGACACCACGTCCCTTGCATTCACTGCGTCTTGGGCAGTCATGTTAAAGGTTCGGGCAGTCGGTCGGTTGGATTGCGTTGGTCCGCCGATCATCAGCTTGCTGCCCCCTCCCTGTTGGCCGCTTCCTCCGTTGCTTCCCTTCTTTGGGCAATCCCTGATTTGATGCTCAGTTGAGCCACACGCGAAACATCCCTTGATCTTTTTCGGCTTTGGGCAGTTGGGTGAAATGTGCCCTTCTTGGCCGCAGTTGTAGCAGACGCTACGCCCCTTCCAGCATTCCCCTTGATGGTTTTTCCCACATTTCGAGCAAGCTTCACTTCTTTTCTTAAACCCTCCTTGATAACTTTCTGACTGGTTGATGTTTCGATGGTTGGTGTTGTTGTTGCTATTGTTGTTGTTGTTGTTGCGGTTATCCCATTTCCTCTTTCCCAGATAACTTCCACCACTGCTACTACCTCCACGAGTTTCTCCCCCAGCATTCTTGTTCTTCTTCTCTTTGTTGTATTGGCTCAATGCCTCGCTACCTCCCTCAGCAATTATCGCCTTCTCCAATAATGTGGCGAACGAGTCAATTTGAAGGACCGACACCTTGTTGAACAACCAAGGTTTTAGTCCAAGTTCGAAGCGTCGAGATTTCCTTTCTTCAGTGTCTACTTGATGTGTTGCGAATCGTGCGAGTTCATTGAACTTGGCCGCATACTGTGTCACTGTCATCTCCCCTTGTTTTAGTTCTAGAAACTTTACCTCCATCCTATTCTTCATGCTCTTCGGGAAGTAATTCTCGAAGAACAAAGTCTTAAACCTTTCCCAAGTTATAGTCCCTTCTCCCGCTCTCTGCTGATTTGCTTCCCACCAGTAGTTTGCTTCACCCCTCATCATGTATGTAGCGAACACGGTTTTCTGGTCTTCACCCACACGAGCAATGGCGAAGGCTTTCTCTATTTCCTTGATCCACGTTTGCGCTACGATAGGGTCAGTAGTACCCATGAATTCCGGAGGTCCTACACTCTTAAAGTCCTTGAAGTTTGTGACCGGAGCTACTTGGGGAACGGGTGGTACTTGTTCATTCCTTCCCCTAAGAGCCTCCCCTAACAAATCTACAAGCCTCTGAATGGGATCTACTTGTCCTCTCTCATCATTAACCGACTCTTCCGGTGCAGTTAATCTACGTCTGGGCGGCATTTTCTGCATCACAAAACTTTCATTTTTATTATCTAATTATATTACTTAAACAATTTTCCATAAAAGGAATAATATTTTAGAATACAGTTCAGAACAAGGTCATTTATATTCATATGCCAAATTATTACATTACATGTTTATCTCTAGCATACTTTTATAAATGACACAACTTATCCCCTAATATCACAAAAGATGGGGACAACCATTAACATACTACCCCTCTAATTCAAAGTTTGGGGCTCATAACTATCTCATATTCTACATAAAAGACTGAAATTACAACAATAGATAATACACCACATAACGAACTACAACTAATACTTTTAAAACCTAGACTTAATCCATCATCCCGCGATCCACAGCGCTCTGGTACTCCCTCTGAGTCATGTGCACCACCAAATCTCGGCTTATGGTGTGCCGAGTCTGCCCCTGCTCTGCCGGGTAGTGATTCACCTCATCAATCAGTCTCCCCATGGCCGTGCGCACTGCATAGCCCATCATGTTCATCTTCCTCCTTTTGTACCTCACTTCATCTTCTAGATCGTTAGCCCTATCATTGGCCCCTTCCCATTTCTCTTCGAAATGGATCCTATCCATCACCTCCATTTCTAACTGAGTACGGATAGCTTCCTTCTCTGTCCTCTCGCTCAACTCCCTCTGCTCCATCTCTTCCAACTTCCCTGCCAGTTCTACATTCCTAGCCACCGCCCTGTGAAACAAAGCCCCCATCTGGATCCCTGCCTCCTTGCGGTGAGCAATCTCCACCTCCATCTCCTGCATCACAAACTTTCTCTGGTGGTCTTCGTCCCTCAGTTTTTGGAACTCGGACTCCCTGTCCCTAGCCTCAGCCTCTAACTCCTCAACTCGCACCCTAACTCTAAAATCTGCTCCTCATACTCCCCCAACATCCTATCCTCAAAAGCACCCTCGTCGGAGTCCTCCACGGGCTCATCCACCATATGCTCCTCCATAGGCTCCTCCTCAGGATCAGACTCCTCGGGTATTGGCTCCATCTCCTCTTCCTCATCATCATCATCATCATCGATAGGGACTATAGTTGATATAGGCTCCGCTATCAATGATGTCTCATATACCACATGTATGTCACGCGGCTCCTCTTCTACTACTCGGCTAGGTCCTCCCATGTCAGTCATCCTACAATCACCAACACAAGACAACACAAACAACAACTCCATTAGAATGTTAAATAACATAAGTTCATTGTATAGAATGAAGTTATATTCTATAACATGCGAAGTCTCTCTCTATGAAACTCTATATGAGTTTCATCCCTTTCTATCTTCCAAGTTCTCCTAAGTTATAATCTAAGGACTCTCGCTTCTAAGGTTTATAACTATAGCTTTGATACCAACCTGTGACGCCCCCAAAATTCGGACACCCATATCTCGAATCTGGTGCATCACGTACAACTACGAATATCTTACTAAATTATTAACAACGGAAATAATAGAATAATTTACATTGATATAATATAAATATTCGCGTCCCAAGGTACCGTAACCATTACTACGACAATTCAGTGATTAACTTAATCATTCTTGAATACATCATAACAAGCATAATAATAATAATACTTCTAGTCTTAAGGACTAAGTTATTCTGTCGCCTTGCCCTTTCCCTTGTCTTGTCCTGAAGTACCGCCTTGCTCTGCCTTAACTGTAATATTTTAGGAAGCAAGAATGAGCAACAAGTTTGCCCAGCAAGTAATATAGCCAGAAGGACAAGCAGTTATAGTATTTAAATCTTCAAGGGTATAATAATAATAATAAGTAGTTCAAGAATATCAAGAAATATCAAGAGTATTCAATAGGTGTCGTTATAGACTGAAGCATATCGATAATTTCAGGATTTATTTCGAAGTTCAACATGAATGAGTACTGAGCAGTCACTAAGGACTAAGAACTCTTACTAGAATTAACAGTATTACACTGTAATCCAATATAAACGAGTACAACAGGTGATCAGCCTAAAGTACCCTACGTTATGCATAACATTTAATCATACTTATGTGCGCACGTCGGTTTCCCGACAATATATAATTTCCCCTTCAATGAGGGTTGTTCATCTCAGTAGATTTACGATAGTCCGCACCAAGTCAATTGGTTTGGATAGCTTTAACACAAAATAATAGTCTAGTCGAATCAATGGCTTAGACAAATTTTTATAACGCATTTAAAAATGATAAGTCCAATGCTTGCAACAACGTCAAGGTATATAATTGATTTTCGAATAAAAACAAATATTAGTTTGAGACAACAATTCGAAGGTATACAATATAAGAAGTAGGAACTTGCAACACAATAATAATAGTGTTCGGATACTTGCTCAATATAGATTTGAGTAAGGTTAAGGAACTTGCCTCGCTCGTCGATTATGTTACCTCTGACACCTTGTCTCGTATACTGCCTATAATATAATAATATGGCCGTACAAATTAATGATTGTTGAAACCGACTCACTTAAGCTTTTAATCGTATGCTATCCTAGTTCAAGGTACAAGTCTCTTATAAAATAAAATACTACATTTCTTACTTGCTACACATTTATGCTCACAAATAAGAAAACTAAGCACATAACATTTATTTATTAAACTATTGCTCAATTTAGTTATCTGAACTAATTTTTATTAATTTGGAGTTTTACATGATATTACACAAATATAAACATACACATCCCACTTTGCAGAAACACTCTTCTTATTGCATTTAAATATTACTTTATTTATCCTTCATGACCATTATGGAGTAACAATTTATTTTGTTTCATTTTATTATTATTATTTATTATTTATTTATTTATATATATATATATATTTTTTTTTTACATAGCAGCTCAAAAAAATTATTAACATGTAGCAACATATTATTGTACCAAACAAAATAAATAAATTAATCATGTAGTAATACTAGCAGCCGAAATATTGCAACAATATTTCTAGTCACAATAAATCACATATATCAATTCCTATGCTAGGTACACCCAAACCGCCCCTACCTTCTCTTCATTCACATGCTTGCTTGCTTTGTTTTTTTTTTTTTTTTTATACTAGCAGTGCTTCTATGTACAAAGAAAGGGAAAATATAACATCTTTAGAAATCCACCCAAACCGGCACCACCATGTCTCATTACCCACATGCTTGAGTTTGTTTTTTTATTTTTTCTCTTAGCAGTATAGACATAAGCCATAAAATCATATATCACCTTAATATATGCACCTTAATATAAATCATTACCCGCATGCTTGAGTTTTTTTTTTTTTTTTTTTTTTTCATGCAAGGTAGTAACCATAAAACCAACAAAAATCATGAAGAACCAAATTACACACATACGCAACCTTTAGTATACATGTTTGGGTTTGTTTATTTTTATTTTTATTTTTTATATTTTTTTTTCTACTACGAAAATCATTATGCATTCATGCAATTTAATTTATTTATTTTGAAGCACAAGGTAAATATTAATTTAGCATGCATACCTCTAGTTTAGCATACTAATTTTACAAGCAACACAAATATCCACATTACATCAAAAGAAAAACAAGTGTGTACAAGAATTTAAATGGAAAGAAATTTTATTTAACTAATTATCTATATACCTTAGCTTTAAAATTTTGTTGCTAAGATGAAGAGTTGTTGGGCTGCTGCTATTGTTCTCCTACTAGCTGCCGAACACCCACACTAATTGGTTCTTACTGTGTTTGTTTTTTTTTTTGTAAAGGAACATCTAGAGCAAGGGGTTTATATATATACCAAAAAGTGCATAAATTAATTAAAGTACTCATGGCCATTCCCTACTATACTTTATAGCAGCCTAAGTGTTCAAGACATCCCCTCACACATGTCCATAGTACTGCCAATAACCAAAAGAACCACACGCAAGCTCCCTTTTTTTTTTTTCTTGGATACAAAGGTTCTAAAATGATGGTCTCACTTATGGGTAATACCCAATTCACTAAAACTTAGCTTGATAGAATTGAGTCATCTATTTACAAGGCAATTGGCTTTAAATCAACACAGCTGCTACTAGTACTACTGCCGAAAAGAAATGAAAAAGAATTCCCTAAGGCTGCCACCATGCTAACTGCCGAAATGAGTGGGTGGATAAGACTTTACATGGCTGAAAAAAAAAAATTTAATGGGTGGGAAAAATTATTGAGGCTGCCGAAATAACATGGGGGATAATAACATGGCTGCCAAAAATAAATGGGTGGAAAATTCCCATGGTTAGGTCTTATTATTTGGATTATAATCATGTAAATACTTAATTATTATGGCAGCAATTTAATTAATTAATTTACCCAAATAACACTAAATTACACATCACCTTAATAATTATTAATAAGTTGGGCTATTTCACATAATTTAAGTTACCCACAAAAATGATTTATTCTTTCTAGATAAGCTTTCAACCATTTCAATGATTTATTATTATTCTGGTATAATTAAATAATTTAATTATACACCACCACTTTTATTGACATCTTTTACTTAGTAATGCATCCCTTCATTAATTTATTCCTTACTAATTTCGTCATTGTGTCACACAAGACATTTCATCAACTTATCACAATTCTCCTCATCTTATCAATTACTAAAAGTTCAATTAATTCAATAAAATTTCTCACCTCATGTCATGCAAGCATTTATAAAATAACTAATCACAGGCTCTAATTATATAAATATTAATATTAAATCATAAAATTTGCGGTTATTACAGAATTCATAGCCATAATCATACCAAAAACTGTCCATCAATGCACTACGGGCAAATGAGGACTTTTTCCACATCTTTTGTAACATTACGGTTATGATTATACCAAATAATCCCTGGTCATAATCATACCAAGTCCATCTATGCACTACAGGCCACATATGACTTTCAACATAATATAAACATGAGGATGATGACAATGATATAAGAATTCAATAAAAAAAAGTTCAAGAATTAATTTATCTAGGAACTGATAACGTCCAAATTGTCAACATGATACTGCTTTGTAAGGTAAAATTCAAGAATGCTCAGAAAAATATTTTCATGAAAAGATACTGGATGAAGCGCGAATATCAAGGATATTCCACTAATTTCATGGAGTATAGAAGTCAAAACTTTAACCAACTGAGTATAATAAAGAATGGAATAACAAAAGAAATCACCATGCATGCAGTACTTCACATAGACAGGTTATTCCAACAGAATAATAATAACGGAACCAGGTCAGGTGAAATTCACACCGACAGGATGTTCTAACAGAATAATAAATGCGGAATAATAAATGATGGAACCAGGTTCGGCGTATAGCACAGAAAGGATATTCCGACAGAATAATAAAGATGGAATAATAAAAATGGAACCAGGTCCGACGTATAGCACAGACAGGATATTCCGACAGAATAATAAAGACAGAATAATAGAAGAATGTCACCAAGTATATGGTAGCCCGCGTATACAGGTTATTCCAATAGAACAATAAAGAAATGGAATAACAGAAGTTCTCTTCTTGAATACAAAAGAATAATATCCCTTACCGTAAAATAATACTTGATATAAGAGTAGTGAAGTACCAGAAAACTTTTCTTCTATCTGTCTATAGTCTCTCTCTATAGTTTCTCTCTCTAGAGTTCAGTGAATTCGTAAAAAAATAATGAATGAATGAGCTTCTATTTATAGAAAAATAGAATTCGTAGTAACTAACTCATGAACGATCCAGATTGATTTACTTTAATCTGACAGTCTATAATTAAAGAAAATTCTTTTAAATAAAATATAATATATTCTATTTATATAAAAAGATTTTTATTATGCAAATACTGTGCGGGCACTATGCAAACACTATGCATAATAAAATATAATATATTTTATTTATAGAATAACTTTAATAAAGTATTCTGTTTTATATAAAAAGATTTTACTATGCAAAACACTATGCATAATAGAATATAATATATTATATTTATAGAATAACTTTAATAAAGTATTCTGTTTTATATAAAAAGATGTTTCTATTTTATTACGTGAATAAAACAAAACTTCTAAATCAACAATAATTGAATCAAATAATGTGAGATACTATGCAGCAACTATTGTAGCAATAATTGAACAAAACTGAGTGACGTCACACATAAATATCAATAATCAATACCGTGTGCTACTATGCAACAACGCGTATTACTGTACTTTTACTACCGAGTAGTTCAACAGTATCAACGGTCACTACAAAAAAATGGGGCTTCAGTAACAACCGATTTTTGTTGCTAAAGGTGCCAAATTTCGTTGCAAAAGGGTTTTGGCAACGACTTTACTGTCGTTGCGTCTTTCGTTGCGTAATGAGCGTTGCTAATTGTTCCGCAACGAACGTATTTTTTTCGTTGTCAAAAGTTAGACATTTTGCAACGAAATTTGGTTTTCGTACAAAGACATCGATCCTTTAGCAACAAAATGTATTGTTGCATAATAATAAAAATTTCGTTGCTAAAAAGCCCATTTCGTTGCAAAAGCCTGCTAATTAGCAACGAAATGAACTCTTTTTTTTCGTTGCAATCGACACCATTTTGGCAACGATATTTTTCATTGTAGTAAATTATGAAAATTGTTGCCTAAGCTTGCTTTCGTTGCGGAATGTAAACTTTTTAGCAACAATTTTCGTTGCTGATTATATTATTTGGCAACGATATTATATTGAATCAGTAAAGAAATGTTTGTTGCTGGTTATTTTTCAATAGCAACGAAAGTCGTCAATTAGCAACGACATTATATGTGCAATGAAAGTTAATATGATTTGCAACGATAAAAAATGGTTCCTTTTATTTTAGTATTAGCAACAATATCCTCTCCGTTATTAGGTTAATTTTTCGTTGCCAAATATAAAATTTTTAATGCCATTAACAACGAAAATTTGTTGCTAAATGTATAAACAATTGTTGCTATATTAAAACTTGTTCAATACTTTGGTAACGAATTACATTGTTGCCAAATTAAAATTTGACAATCTTTTTATGTACTTGACTGGCTCAATGTCCCCATAGCAAATAATGTCAAAAATACAAAAAACTAAAATATTATTAACTTAATAAAATCATCCACTACATAATCATTCATTATTTTTACAATTAACCATCTAAAACTATCACAGTTCTTCAATCAAAGTATATATCTACATATATATAGAGAGAGTACACTTCATAACTTCATCCCTAGTCTTCCGTAAATGTAGAAAGAAAATTTGATATCCAGTATTGTAAGGCAACTGATCTTTTGTATGTAACAAGAGCAAAGAGGCAACTGATCTACTCACCTCAATAATAACCAAAATTAAGCAAGTTAGTTAACAAATAAAATTCCAAATAAATAATGAATGCCACTAACATTTATAGCCCCATGACCATGTAAACAATCACACAACAATCTATTAGGGGAGTATTTGTACCTCATTTCTAAAAGCCTGACCAATCTGAGCAGCAACAAAAGGGAGCTTGCTCCCATTGTAATAGTACCAGTCCTTGAAGTTCACAAAAATACCTTGTGTAGTTTCATGTCGCATATACCTGGCAAGTTATTGAAGTAATAATTCAATATGTCCAAAAATCACGTCCAAAAATGTTGCATGTAATAATTTAGTACGTCCAATTCACTAGAAGACTGGCAGTATCTAAAATCTGCATATCATCATTCCCCACATCAAGATGATACAATAGACTAGAAGGAAAATAAAAACACAACTTCATATATCACTACATTATTTCTAAAAATGGTTGCAATTTAAGAATGCCAATCGATTTGGTTTAGAGCCTTGGTGGAATGATTTTCTTATGGATGAATGATTTATGTTTACTTCCTAGTTTCTATTCTATCACAGCCGTTGAGATGTCAAAACCTAAAAGTTAATGGGACCATACCCTCCAGAAAATCTATTCAACGTCTGTTTGGGATATCTATTCAAAAAAGTTTCCCAAAAACCTGCAAAAAAGGGTTTTCAAGTAATTTTTTTACTTACTCTCCATCTCCAAAAGTAAGGGTGGTTTTCAAGACAACATGTAAGTTCCTACAAATTTACCAACTTATTTTTTCCATACCTATGCACTATTTGTTTCATACGACAACTATTCCGACAATATTCGAGCAATGCAGTTACGTTGCCACCAACTACTTTGGTTAAAACTAACATCAAGTATATGTATATATACATACATATAAGATCACACTGCAAAAACCATGTTCTTTAACCTCTTCAAGTGAAGTGAAAATGCCCCCAACAAAGTTCTAGGCTACTTTGTCGACCATGAAACAGACTATTGATGAAATTAATTGCTCTTTGCCTTTATGGACACAACAAGACAACTTAATATGCACTGGTCCATATATATAGTCATCAAATATAGAGAAACAGAATCGATTAATTATAATTCATCACTAATAAACACGCACGCGCGCACACATTTTTATATACATACACATATTTTCGCATGCAGTTGCTTCAAAATTAAGAGCCTTGGTATATATATAAGCCGAATTTGCATATTGCAAGAGACATAAATTAAGTTTGCACAAAAAATAATCTGTGGATTTATCATTTTCAAACATACATACATACATCATTCACAATATTTTTATTAGTGATGTACTAATATTTGAGGCAGAATGAATTAAAGAACATTGGATTTGCGCATTCTGTTGTCTTCCATTCGACCTTGCTTTGAATTCAAACATTGTGAAAGTTATGAACAATAACTTTTATGGTCAAATTATCTTCCCCGTACTAATTACCACATCCCAAGGAAGTCTCAACTGCTGAATTTTTACAACCTAATTTTAGCATTCCAACAGGAAACAAAACATATATATACATACACGCAACATGCATCTATTTATAAATTATTCGTTGTGATTTTTTGAAATTTTCATGAAGTGTGTATATATAAATATATATATATATATATATATATATATATACACACACACATGAACATATAAATGCACACATAAATTATTGGCATTGTTAACTCGTGTACCCAAGTTCTGATCACTTGCAACATATCATCATGTCATAAACAAAAGAGTTTAACACAGTAATTAAGACAACAAAATCAATAAATGTATAGATTTTAATTCCTTACATAAGTCTGCAACCTGCAAAAGCCATGCAACATATTCTTGACTTTTAATTTTTCACTATTAAAATTACAAATAAATCAAATATCACAAGTACCATCAAATGAATTAATCCTACTTATCATATAAGATGTGTTACATGAACTATTATAAAGTTAAAAAATATTTATATGACATCAGAGAATCTATATGACTGACAGGCTGAGAGCAATGTTTTACATGAATATATTCATATTTATATGAAATTAACATAATCCTATATTTTTGAGAAAGCATATATAGAGAAGGTACAATAAAATATTAGATGCAATATTAAGCTATAAGGTAACACATTTCATATAAATTAAGAAAAACAAAGTAAATAAATGAAACTTCCATCTTTTTAACACTAATGAACCCCATGTATATACACTTTATTGTGTTTTTAAACACCCTTCAATGGATAACTTGTTTTAAGATTATTAACATCCTTTGAGCGAATAGTAGAACACAAATGTATGTTTGAGGAAATACTAATTAGTGCAGAGGACGCTATAATAAGAAAAAGAAACAGCCCTAGTAAGTGAAAACTACTTTACATAATTATAACTAAAGGGCTTTAAATTAATAGGAATATTATTTTTACATGTTTTTTTTGATATTTTCACATGAAGGATCCACTGTATGCTCATGTGAGAGAGAATCAAAAATACATATACATATACATATATATATATATATAGATCGCAGAAAAACATGCATAAAGATAAATTTACTAGTTGATAGTATTACTATTATCTTAGAGCTGATGGAGAGATAATGGTAGGCAAATTTGCCATCAAGGCGAAACTCATGCATGACCCAGTTGGTCTTCTCTCCTTTAGAAGCTCTGCCCTTGTAGAACACAAGGGTTTTCTTCATCCCCACAAGAGAACAAGTCTTTGAGCTGTATATCTCTGTGTCTTTCCCAGTTGCCTTCCAGTATCCAGCTTCAGTTGCTCTGTTAGTCCTTCACCTCCATAGATATTGTTTGGGAGTATTCTGCTGACTTTCACTTGGGCTGAAGGCCCGACATCAGAGGAGTTGTATGAGTTCATTGGGCCGAAGCCCATGGTGGATTTAGAGATATTCGGGTCGGCGTCTGAGTCCTTCTGGGCCGGACCCTCACTTTGGTGGATGTCTTCGGGTTCGGCATCCGAGCCCCTTGAGCAGGAGCCTTATCCTGTTGTGTGTTGTTGAGAGTCGGGCCTTTGGGTCCTTTGGGCCGAAGCCTAGACCTGACAGTGGGATAGTTTGGGCCTGTACAGTGGGTCTTCCCGCGTGCAGAGTTGGACGTCCCAATTATAATTAAATACGGTTGCTCCAAAGGTTGTGATTAAATTGGATTCTACTTGTATCTTTTAAGGAGATTGTGTTGGACCCAAGTTATGGTAACTACCATAGCTAGGAGTCCTTAACCGATTAGGAGAATGATTCTAAGGCAGTGAGATTATTATAAATACCAGGCCAGGGTTACAATTAAGAGGTAATTCATACTTTTGAACACTAAACACTTAACCTCCATTGTTAAAACCATGTAACGGCCTGTACTCATTCTCACACCGGAGCTATCCCCCGGTGGCACAAGCCGTCAAGCTTCTATGTGATCTGTTACTGTGCAGGTTCTAGCACGTGGATTCTGTGATTAGACGCGCCGGCGAAACTTGGCGTTAACATTGGCACTAGAAGGAGGGGCTTTTAGTGCTTAATAAATCACAATCAGATTCTTTTCCGGTGAGAAACTATGGCGAGCTTGGAGTATGCAGTTTCAGACAGAGAAAAGGCCAAGACACACCAGACCACTCAGGTGATAGGGTCGGTGAAAGACAGACTGGGTTCCAGAATCCCGAAAGATCAGAAGGATCCGACTGGCACCCCCCGACGAAGGCTCTTACATGAAAGCCAACGAACACCCAACCAGGCTAGTCGGGCGGAGGAAAATAATTCACGAGCATTGGAGGCGCATGGGCAGAGCCGTAGCCAAGATGGTCGAGATCAGAGAGAATTTATCCTGCAGAAAAAGATGCAGCAAAACAAAGATGCCATGATGGCCCTACGTCTTCAGCAGGAAGAGCTCGAACTACAGATGGCTAACGCGGTCGGAGAGCAAGAGGCGTCCTCTAAAAGGCGTAGATACCGTAGCCAGTCTAGGTCACCCCGAAGGAGAGAGACTGATAGGGAAAGGAGCTGGTACCGAACCCGTTCGAGGGATGGCCGAAGCTGGAGGAGGAGCCGATCAGCAAGACGACGATCTGAGCACTCGGGCAGGTCGGGGCAGAGGAGAGGAGACAAGATTCCTGAATATGAGAGGGACAGACCCCGATCATCCCCTCATAGAGGAGAATCCGATTCCCTTGCCCGAAGGGTAGCCGATTTAGAGAATTTGCTGTCAGCTAAAAGCTCAACAGGGGCGCCTTCGGCCTGCATAGGGTCACCCTTTTCGCCATAAATTAATCGGGAGACAGCAGACCCCAAAAAGAAGATTCCCCCGAAGGAGACTTATGACGGGATGGGGGATCCTTACGACCATTCCGATGGGTACGACAGACTGATGACTTATTATAGCTATTCTGACGAGGCCAAGTGTCACATGTTTGCCACTACATTGAAGAAAAGTGCTCGGGAGTGGATGGGAACCCTGGCATTGGGATCGATAAATTCGTGGAATGACCTTCGGGAAAAGTTTCATGCCCGATTCGGGAGTAATAAGAGACGGGGAAAGATTACAGCATCCCTCATGCAGGTCAGGAAAAGATCAGATAAGAGCCTGGGGCAATATGTTAAAAGGTTTCGAGAAGCTTTGGGGTGGGTGGCGGAGTTAAATTCCCCACAAGCCTTGGGATTCTTCACAACGGGGCTAGACATTGGAAGATCGAAGAAGCTGATGAAAGACCTAGTGATCAACCCCCCGACCGACCTAACAGAAGCCTTTCACAAGGTCGAGGGTCACATAGCGATCAAGGAGGCGATGGGGAATTCAAACCATAATCCCAGTCGTACGAGAAGTCCAGAGATCGGGACAAACAGAGTTATCAAAAGTCAGGCAATCAGGGGAGGTCGGATAGCTACAGTAAGAAGAACTACAACGGGGGAGGGTTGGGCAGTGGAAGACCACCCTTCCCAAACAAAAAGGTCAAAAAATTGTACACCGCTCTCAATACGGACCGGGCTAAGATACTGGAGGAGATGCGAAACAAGCCCTTTTTCGAACCATGCCCATCGATCCCAAAGCCGATAAAAAGGGGTTGGAACAAGTATTGTACGTATCACCAGAGTCGGGGTCACACGATGGAAGATTGCAATAACTTGAAAGACTTGATTGAAAAGAATGTTCAGAATGGGCAGTTGGTATAATACGTAGTCGACAGGGAAGGGTCGGAAGCCCCGCGAGAGGAGAACATAGAGCTCACCCAGGAAACACAGCCGCAACCGAACCCGCAAGCCCGAGGAATTATTGATGTGATATCGGGCGGGTCGGTAGGACGTGTAACCGGTAGGAAGAGGAGTGGGCATCTCGCTGTCGTACTGTCGCTAGCTGGCTCCTCGCCCTAAAAGGACATACCATATTCAGGCACGACCATCTCCTTCTCCGATGACGACTACCCTACTAACCACATTGAACCGCACGACGGAGCACTGGTGATAACGGCTCAGGTCGGGCCAGTGGACATGAAGAGAATGATGATCGACAACGGGTCCTCGATCGACATACTTTACACACATGTATACCAAAGGATGGAATTAGGAGGAAAGAAGATGGAATTGGGAGCAGAGGGCCTGTTATACAGTTTCAGTGGCAACCCGGTTCATGTGTCAGGTACGATAGAACTGCCAGTCAGATTCGGTACGGCCCCTCAGCAAAAAGAAATTATGGTAAAAAAAATTGTCGTACAAGTGGATTCGGCTTACAACGCCATCTTGGGAAGGCCTACTTTAGCAGCACTGTAGGCAGTAACGTCTATACCCCATTTCAAAATCAAGTTTCCAAAACCGGACGGGATAGGGGAAGTAAAAGGAGATCTTGATATCGCCTGAAGGTGTTATCGGATTACCTTGATTTCTTCAGGGGTCGGGGTCAGTAAGCAGAAACAGACGATGACCATCGAGATAGAGTCATTCACTGAGGGCAGCACTGAACCCATGGCTCTACCGGCAGAGGAAACAGAAGATGTTGAGTTGAACAGCTGCGAACGGGTCTGGTGGAATTACTTCGAGCGTATGCCGACATCTTCGCTTGGGAACCTAGCGACATGCCTGGAGTAAGCGAATCAATAGCATGACATAGGCTCCATACTGATCCGAAAAGGAAGCCAGTGATACAGAAAAGAAGGATCTTCGCCCCGAAAAGATAGAAGATTATAGATGAAGAGGTTACTAAATTGTTAGAGGCAGGGTTCATCTTCGAGATCGACTTTCCCGAATGGCTGGCGAATGTGGTATTAGTTCAGAAACAAAATAGGAAGTGGAGGATGTGCATCGACTACACGGACCTGAATAAGGCATGCCCTAAAGACTTCTATCCCTTACCCAATATAGACCAGCTAATTGATGCCACTTCAGGGTATAGAATGTTAAGATTCATGGACGCTTTCTCGGGATATCACTAAATCTCGATGCAGAAGGAAGATATCCCAAAGACCAGCTTCATCACCCATCGGGCTATATACGCGTATCGGAAGATGACTTTTGGACTGCTGAACGTAGGGGCGACCTAACAACGGATGATGAACTTCGTATTCAGGATACAGCTGGGGCAGAGTATGGAAGTGTACGTGGACGACATGATCTTCAAGAGCGTGTCAGTCCGGGATCATCTGGAGGATTTAGCGGACTGCTTCGAAATGGTAAGATAACACAAACTGAGACTGAACCCGACCAAATGCACCTTCGGACTAGGTTCAGGAAAATTTGTGGGATACTGGGTCAGTAAGAGGGGAATCAAGGCCAACCCAGCAAAAATCTCGGCGATCTTAAACATGAAATCTCCAAAGACGTACAAAGATGTTCAGAGCTTAACGGGCCGAATAGCTGCCCTTCAGAGATTCGTGTCAAGGTCAGCTGAAAGATGTCTACCCTTTTTTGACACTCTAAATGGTCCGAAAAATGATAAGAGTTTCTAGTAGACTTCGGAATGCGAGGAAACATTCCAAGAAATCAAGAGGTACCTGGGTACGGCACCATTATTAATGAAACTGACCCCCTTAGAATCTTTATACCTATATTTGGCTGCAAAATCGATGGCAGTAGGGCGGCACTGGTGACGGATAAGGGAGGAAAGCAGTTCCCGGTGTATCAGATAGGAGATACCCATGCCTGGAAAAGTTTGCCTACACACTCATAATCGCTAGCAGGAAACTCAGGCACTATTTCCAGGGTCGGTTGATAGTGGTCTACACGGATCAGCCTTTGAAAAATATTTTGCACAAGCCTGAGGTATCAGGTCAGTTGGGCGCATGGGCAATGGAGTTAACACAGTTTGCTATAGAGTATCATCCCCGAACGGTAATCAAAGGGCAGGCGTTGGCAGATTTCGTGGTAGAGTGTTCTTTCACCGAACCTGAGGTGAGTATAGTGGCCGAAGTACAACCAGGTCAGACCTCATGGACTTTATACGTGGATGGATCGTCAACTTAAGATGTCAATGGAGCGGGGGTCATCCTGACAAGTCCTGAGGGTTCAAGGTGCAGCAAGCTATTCAGTTTGGCTTCAAGGCCACAAACAACGAAGCAGAGTATGAGGCCATCTTAGCAGTGATACGATTGGCCCGAAGCTTAGAGGTACAGAGGTTGGTCATCTACAGTGATTCGCAGCTGGTGGTCAAACAGCTTCCGGGCGAGTACGAGGCTCGGGGGGCAAGGATGGTGAAATATTTGGCCGAGGTAAATGATAAGCTTATGTACTTCATATCGCACAGTTGTCAGGGGGTGGACCAGTCAGACAATAAAATAGCAGATGCCCTGGCAAGGTTGGCAACTACTGAAGCAAGCTCTTTCAATGGATCAGTGTACCTGGAGGTACTGGAAAAGCCTAGTGTCCGAAGATAGAAGTCCTGGCTTTGGACCAACTCAATTGATGGCTCTCACCTTATATCTCATACTTGGCTGATGGGACCCTCCCTTCGTACCGAATCCTAGCCAGACAAGTCAAACATCGAAGCTCGAACTTCTTTCTGATAGATGGAAATCTATACAGAAGAGCCTTTAGCTCTCCACTGCTCAAATGCTTGACTCCCTCAGAAGCAGACTACACACTTTGGGAGGTGCACGAAGGGATCTGCAGGGATCACATAGGAGCGAAGTCGCTGGCACATAAAATTCTGAGGCAGGGGTATTATTGGCCGACTATCTACACTGAGGCAAAGGAATTCGTTAGGAGGTGCCCCAAGTGCCAGCTGAACAACAATATTCCGCATCAACCCCCAGAAAAGCTCTATTCGATCTTATCCCCAATTCCCTTTGCTGTATGGGGCATTAACATCTTAGGTCCTCTACCAAAAGCTAAGGGACAAGTTAGCTTTGTGATCATGGCTATCGACTACATGACGAAGTGGGTCGAAGCCAAACCACTGGAAAATATCACCGAGCAGGAGTGTTTGAAGTTTTTTAAAGAATGAGTAGTCTACCGGTTCGGTATCCCGATGGCAGTAGTCTCTGACAATGGCAGACAGTTCGTGGGGTCAAAATTCGAGGGCTTTCTGAAGGAGTTAAAGATCCAACATCGCAAGACTTCGATTGCCCACCCTCAGTCAAATGGTCAAGTGGAAGTGACCAATCGAACCCTACTCAATGTGATAAAGCGCAGATTAGATGAATTAAAGGGTCGGTGGCCCGAAGAGCTACTATCCATTTTGTGGGCGTATCGAACTACTCCAAGGACCACAACTGGAGACTCTACATTCAGACTAGCAGTTATACTAGATCGGTTCCCCCACCCTTCGAATCAACCAGTACAAAGAGATATACAATGATGAAGGCCTGAGAACGAATTTGGATCTACTAGACGAAGTCCGAGATTTGGCTATAATGAGGTTGGCAATCTATCAGCAACGGACAGCCCGACACTACAATCAGAAGGTAAAGCCCATGAGGTTTGTCGTAGGAGATCTAGTTCTCCGGGAGTCGGAGGCTTCAACCCCCCAGAAGACCGGCAAGTTAATGCCTAACTGGGAGGGGCCTTATGAGGTAGTAGGAGTGCCGAAGCTAGGAACATACCGGCTTCGAGCAATGAACGGTTCGGAGGTAAAGAATACATGGCATGCTGGAAGACTTAGAAAATTTTACCAGTAATAGTTATGTCATTCTTACTTTTACCCATGTAACCGATTCAATTCAAATGATATAAATGAATGCTCCTATTTCTGTCAATGTTTAACTTTATTTATATTTATATACCCCATTACTAGCCGAACAAAAATGCTTTAAGCACTATCCGATCAAGAGGTTTGGAAAGACACAACTGATCGAGATAAGTCCCGAGCATAACTGACCGAGGGTTTAGTAAATTCTTAAAGTACAGATCTTGGGAACTATTCGATGAAGAGGTTTAGAAAGACACCTCTGATCGAAATAAGTCCCGGGTATAACTGTTAGACCCTTCAAGATCAGATAAACTCTAAGGACAATCCGATCAGAAAGTTCGGGTAAACATAACAGATCGAGATTTATCATGAGTAAGACTGACAACAAACATTCATGGGCAAAAAAGTATATCTCATTCACACTTAGAAAATTTTTACAAGCCCAATCGCCTACGATTCGGGAAAAGTACAAAAAAAAAAATCCTAAATATCTACTCTGCAGGGGGATCATCTTCAGCTTCGAATTCGTCATCAGAAGAGTCAAGGATGGAGATATCGAGCCCAGCAGCCATCAGTTTTGCCTTAGCCTTATCCCGATGAGTCTCATACCCTTCACCGAATTGGGATATGACCTTATCATTCAAGGGGTCAGATTCTTCATATTCGACGATGGCCTGTTGTCTGGCCTCGACAACCTTCTCGGGAAATGCTTTGACAGTGGCGGTTAAAGTGTTGTTCTCCTTAATCAAGAACATCATCTTGTCGTGCATCTCGGGGAACTTGTGCATAATGCTGTCAACAGCATCCTCCCGATCCTTGACCTCCTTGAGCAGATGATCCCTCTCGGCCAGAAGAGTTCCGTGCTTATGCTCCAATTCTTTGATCTGGTCCTTCGCTCGGGTCGCCTTATTTCGGGTCTTGGCATGAGAATCCCATTCCTTCTTCAAATCTGACTGCAGACCCCGAACATCAGCCTCAAGCAGCTCCACCTCCGTTCCCAGCTGAATTTCTTTCTTTGTAGATCGGGCGTGGGGAATGATGGCTCGGGCGAGTATAGCGTTGGCCTATAGCGAACACATACATCAGTACAAGAAGTAAAAATCCAAGTTAATAATTGTACTCAGATTGACAAAGGGAATTACCTGAGTCTGGGCTCAAACATAGGCCACCAAGAACTGATCAGAAGAATACCCTTTAAAGCGCTCGTCGTCACCAGGAAGTTTGAAGTGATCGAAGAGGGTAAAAGGGAAAACCTCTAACGGGCTCTTGGGCCAACAGGTAGTCGGCGATCCCTGGGAGGAGCTTGGCCCAGAAGAAGGAGTGGGGGCACGATCCGGACCAGGGACCACCATCTGTCTCGTCGGATGATCAAAACCCTCTGACAATCGAGGTCTCTTGGATCGGGGTTTGAGATGAACCTCTTCGGTATCCTCTGAATCCTCGACCACCTCGGTTGGAGGAGGGGGCGGTGGTAGAGGTGGCTTCGGCAGGGAAGGCAAAGTGACTATTGTAGGAACTTTGATGGTCGGCTTGGAGGGCTTCTTGGACTTCTTCAGCAAAGCCGCCTTCTCCGCGTGGCTCATCTTCAGCGCCCCTTTTTTGTGTGGTCGGGGGCTCGGGCCCCGAAGTGGACCCCATAGACATCTCACTGATAGGGACCGTATCCTCCTTAGGAGCGTCGTCAGTCACTGGGGGTCGGATGAACCCGATTGTGATGGTGGTGGGGATGAAGGTGTCAACAACACCCTCCGGCTTGAAAATGGTCACTGCACGGGGACAAATGGGTTAAGGCATGGAACGCTTAAGAGAATCGGAGAAAAAATAAGGATACTTACAGCCATGTTTGTACAACCAGGCTTCGTCCATCAGAAGCCCCAGATTCCATTGGGTCTTCCTCTATTGCTTGTAGAACGTCCTGAAGGTATCGGCCCGGCCCTTCGGGAACTTTGAAACCTTGGCCGCCTGGTCGGTTGGATGGGCCCAGGAGGGAAGGATTTGGAGGTCGGTTCCCTTGGCAAAAAACCACTGTTCGTGCCACCCCTTGTTGCTTGAAGGGGTTTTGATCGGGACGGTGCGGTTGGGGCATTTGTTGAGTTGCCGGAGACCGGGTTCTTTCGACCCGCTGATGGTAAACAGGGCGAAGAATAGATCGAGCCTGGGAGTGATGCCCACCTCTTGGCAGATGGCTATGAAAGAGACTAAATGGATGTATGAGTTCGGCACAAGCTGAGCGAACCCTACTCCCACGAAGCTCAAGAAAGAAGAAATGAAATCGTGAAGTACGAACCGAACCCTGTATTTCAGAACGTACAAGGGGACGGCTACCCACTCGCCATCGGGACGCCAGAACATCTTCTCATCGGGCGTCGATACTCGGAGCTTGTATTCTTTGGGGATTTTAAAGAGGGCTCGGATGTCAGAGATCTGGGAGGGGGTGATAGTGGAAGGAGTATGGAGGTGAGAAAACTCCTTTGAGGAGTGGTATGTATTTTGAACCCTAGCCTCGGCGTCTACCGGACTAGGTAGGATCGAAGGTGTGGTAGCGGCAGGGGCATCCGGTAGTTCGATCTCTAGTAGGTCGTCAGTGGTGACAGTAGAGGTGACGGTGATTGGCTCAGTGGCCGGAATAGTGCTGAAATCGGCCATTGAAAAGGAATGTGATGCAAATAAGAATTTTCGAAGAAGAGATGATCTAGACTAGAACTTAAATATCTACAAAGTGGTGGAAATTTGGGGAGTTTGGGGAAGAAATGAGCTCGTCGGAAATCGCCTTGCCGGAAAAATGAAAACAGAGAGTTTAGGAGAGAGGAGTCAGTAAAGGAGATAATGAGGGGGGAAGAGGGGGTTTTATAAGGAGTACGGCCCGGAACCCCAGGGTGGCTATTAAATGCTTAAGGTGGGGCCAGGCCTGAAAAGTTATGCAACATTTCAAATATCAAGAATAGACCGTTTGGTTTTCCCAGACAGTTCATTATTAGCTGTCATGACCTTTCGAATACCTGACCTTTCAAGTCTCCAATCATAAGTACTTTATAATTAAAGACTGGGGGCAATGTTCGAGAGTATTCTGCTGACCTTCACTTGGGCTGAAGGCCCGACATCAGAGGAGTTGTATGAGTTCATTGGGCCGAAGCCCATGGTGGATTTAGAGGTGTTCGGGTCGGCGTCTGAGTCCTTCTGGGCTAGACCCTTAGTTTGGTGGATGTCTTCGGGTTCGGCATCCGAGCCCCTTGGGCCGGAGCCTTATCCTGTTGTGTGCTGTTGAGAGTCGGGCCTTCGGGTCCTTTGGACCGAAGCCTAGACCTGACAGTTGGATAGTTTGGGCCTGTACAGTGGGTCTTCCTGTGTGCAGAGTTGAACGTCCCAATTATAATTAAATACGGTTGCTCCAAAGGTATTGATTAGATTGGATTTTACTTGCATCTTTTAAGGAGATTGTGTTGGACCCAAGTTATGGTAACTACCATAGTTAGGAGTCCTTAACCGATTAGGAGAAGGATTCTAAGGTAGTGAGATTATTATAAATACCAGGCCAGGGTTACAATTAAGAGGTAATTCATACTTTTGAGCACTAAACACTTAGCCTCCATTGTTAAAACCTTGTAAAGGCTTGTACTCATTCTCACACCGGAGCTATCCCCCGGCGGCACAAGCCGTCAAGCTTCTGTGTGATTTGTTACTATGCAGGTTCTAGCGCGTGGATTCTGTGATTGGACGCGCCGGCAAAACTTGGCGTTAACAGATATACTTGCGGTGAAGCTCTGGATCAAGCTACTTAGAATCCTTTGAGAAGCCAGCAAACCTCTTCTCACTGTGAGGAATATCTAGACTACCATCCAATGCCCCCTGGAATTATTGATAAATGAATTACAGCTAAATGCAAGTACAAATAAAAGAACAGGTTTTGTACTGTGTACATCTGAACAAGTTTATCAAATTTAGTTTGTTAACTTTGTATAATTTATTTGAATCTTAACTTATTTTATTAACTTTAATGTAATATTCTTAATTAGATTATTTTATTAACTTTAATTATTTAAATAGTTTATGAATAAGTGTATAATGATGTAAAACATTAATTAATGAAATTATGAGCATGAATGTAGAAAATAAATCTATCATGTGATTAATAAATTAAAATTTATAGATAATTCAATATTAATGAAACTATAAGTATCATTCTATGAATTTAAAATTCCAACTTCTACATGGTGTGTGTTTTATAATTATTTCAAATTTCTGAATTAGAACAAGTAAATACATCTATGTAATAAATAAATAAATAAATACATAATGATACAAATACTATTATTATTATTATTATTACTATTATTATTACTACTGTTATTGTTATTATTATTATTAGTACTATTATTATTATGACTATTATTATTATTATTATTATTAACTACTACTACTACTACTACTACTACTAATAATAATAATAATAATAATAATAATAATAATAATAATAATTATAATAATAATAATAATAATAATAATAATAATAATAATAATAATAATAATAATAATAATAATAATACTACTACTACTACTACTACTACTAATAATAATAACAACAACAACAACAACAACAACAACAACAACAACAACAACAACAACATTAATAATTAATTATCATATTATCATATTTTCATATTTACATCATAACGTACATATTATATCAATTATACTAAATGATGTAAATATGTAAATATGATAATATGTTATGTTATGATGTAAATGATGTAAATATGTTATGATTTTAATATTTTAATGGTGTAATTTAAATTTATGTTATTTTGATTAATTAACAAAATAATTTGAATTATAGTATTTTAGTATTTTTTTAAATTTTTAAATTTTTGAATTTTTTAATTAGTATATTTAGTATTTGATGTAAATATGTAATTAGTATTTTAGTGTCGGGTAAGTGACTTTTAGTATTTTGATATGTTATACAACTATGGTAAAATTTTAGTATTTGAGTAAAATTTTAGTATTTTAGCATTTGAATTTTAGTATTTTGATTAAATGATGTAAATATGTTATGATGTAAATGATGTAAATATGTAAATATGATAATATGCTATGTTATAATGTAAATATGTTATGATTTTAGTGTTTTAATGATGTAATTTGAATTTTTGTTCTTTTGATTAATTAACAAAATAATTTGAATTTTAGTATTTTTTAATTTGATTTTTTTAGTATTTTTTTAATTAGTATTTTTTAATTAGTATTTGATGTAAATATGTAATTACTATTTTAGTGTCGGGTATGTGACTTTTAGTATTTTGATATGTTATATAACTATGATAACATTTTAGTATTTTATTATTTGAATTTTAGTATTTTGATTAAATGATGTAAATATGTTATGATGTAAATATAATGTAAATGATGTAAATATGTTATGTTATGATGTAAATGATGTAAATATGTTATGATTTTAGTATTTTAATGATGTAATTTGAATTTTTGTTCTTTTGATTAATTAACAAAATAATTTGAATTTTAGTATTTTAGTATTTTTTTGAATTTTATTATTTTTTAATTTGATTTTTTTAGTACTTTAGTATTTTTTTAATTAGTATTTTTAGTATTTGATGTAAATGTGTAATTAGTATGTTTAGTATTTTAGTGTCGGGTAACTGACTTTATAATAAAAAATCCTTATAGCTTAGTTGGTTTGAGCAATTGTTTAAGGAGAGTGGAGAGGTCTATAGTTCAATTCTCAAGAAGAGCTTAAAAAAGCCCACGAGGAGTTTTTTATTATTAGTACTATTATAATTATTGTAATAATTATTATTATAATTATAATAATAATAATTAATAATAATAATAATAGGAATAATAATAGTAATTATAATAATGATTAATAATAACAATAATAATAATAGTAGTAGTTATAATAATACTAATAGTAATAGTAATAATAATTATAATTAATACTAACAATTATAATTATAATAATAATAATAATAATTATTATTATTATTATTATTACAATTATTATTATTAATATTATAGTAATAATAATAACAACAATAATAATAGTAACAATAATAATTATTATAATAATAGTAACAATAATAATAAAAATAATAATAACAACAACAACAAAAACAATAATAATAATAATAATAGAAATTATAATAATAGTAATAATTATAATTATTATAATAATTAAAATTATAATTATTAGAATAATAAAAATAATAATTATTCTAATAATAATAAAAATTAATAATAATAGTAATAATAATAGTAAATATAATAATAATTATAATAATATTAATAGTAATAATAATAAAAAATATAGCACATGAAGCATGAAAAAAATTTAATAATGACTTATAAGTAAAAAAAGTTAAAATTTAAGTTATTGTCAAACATTAAATAATAACAAATGACTTATAACTTAGTTTTACCAATTTATAAGTCATTGTCAAACACCCTCTAATACAAGATATAAAGAGAAATTAATATTTGATTATAAAAAAAATTACAACTCAAGAAAAAGGAGAATTTAAAAAATGGGAGTTAAAAAAACTTACACACCATTGGTGCAACTTTATTTTTATTGTTATTGTTATTATTATTATTTTTATTCTTATTGTTATTAGTACTATTATTATTATTATTATTATTGTTGTTGTTGTTGTTGTTGTTGTTGTTGTTGTTGTTGTTGTTGTTGTTGTTGTAGTATATAACTTCTTGAGATTATATTAATGGTATGTAGTGAAGGAGAAGAAAAGAATATATAGGAAAAATCTCATATTTCGATATAAATATTAATTATTGCATGATATTAACAGATAACTTATGTTGCTCCAGCGGTCAAATCACCAAAGTTCCAAATGACAGGTCACGGGTTCGAATATGTTTTGCATTTGGATATAATTTTTAAATACTAAATATGAATATTTTTTGACAATTCTCTGAATACAGAATATGGTCTTACAAAAACGTGTTTATTTGGATTATCTTAATTTAAGGTAATATTTTAATAGTCGTTGCAAAAAGTTGTATAAGATATGCAACAAAAATAAAAATTGTTGCCAATGAATGTGGTCCATATTAGGCAACGAAATATAGCAACAACAAAATTTTCGTTGCCCACGATCAAGAGAAATCAAGTGGTTAGAAATTTTACAACGAATTTCTAATGAATTTTGTTTTCAAATTTTGCAACGAAGTATAAATTTCGTTGCAAAAAGTGAATGACTGACACAATCTGCAATGAAGGACAAGTTTCGTTGCTAAACATACATTTTTAGCAACGACTTATAAATATGTTGCTTGAAAAATCGTTGCTAAAGCCCCATTTTTAGCAACAAAAAAACTTTCGTTGCCCACGATGACGGGAAATCAAGTGGGCAAAAATTTTGTAACGAATTTCTAACGAAATTTTTTCCCGCCAATGAATTAGCAATGAAATTTTGCAACGACTTATGAATTTTGTTGCAAAAAGTGAAAGCCTGACACAATTCGCAACGAATGACAAATGTTGTTGCTAAACATATACTTTTAGCAAAGACTTATAAAGTCGTTGCTCGAAAAAGCGTTGCTAAAGGCCCATTTTTTTGTAGTGGGTAAAACTTTCGCCGTTATTTTCAATAAAATATTTTTATCATTTTCTCAATCCGACAATAATTCCGTTGTGGGATCCACCAATGATTGTACCGTCGTACGAATATTTCCTGTTTAAAACGAATATTCCCCAACCAATCGAATACAATATGACAACTTGCATACTTTACAAAATTTATAAATATTACCCACAACTATAACATTATCTCAAATTCACACCATAATATAAAAAAAATTATTTCGAGAAAATTAATTCTTTATTCATAAAATCTGGGGTTTCACATATCTAATCCATTTATTTAAGTCCAGATCAATTTCTGAAACATGTCGGTGTACCGACAATTTTATCTGCTAATTATCGAGTCTAAGACTCTATTCTGTAACTTAATATCAGTCATACTATTTTTAAATGACTTATAATAATTTTAAAACACTTATTATAATTTCATTAATTTTCAAACATCAGAATTATTATTAAATGATTTAAGTATTAAACAATCATATTATCATTAATATTTAATTAATATTAAACTATTAACGAAATCATTTCCAAAATATTAAAGTTATTTATAATAACTTAAAATACTTTTAAAGTATTAATATTACCCTTAAATGATTTTTAAAACACTAAAAATCATTTTTAAATAATTAACATTAATATAAAAGTATTAATGTTTTATTTATCAAAATATCAAAAGTCATTTAGTATAACTTAAAATATTTTTAATTCATTTATCCTTTTTAAATGATTTTTAAATTAATAAAACCATTTTTAAACTATTTATTTAATATAATTATTAAATAAATTTAATTTCATTAATAATAAATTAATAATTATTAATTTTAAATTATTAATGAAATTATTCTTTAAATATTAAAAGGTATATTTTATAACTTAAAATATCTTTAAACACTTTATTTTCATTTAAAATGATTATTATAATATTAAAATTATTTTTAAACTAAATTATTTAATATAATTATTAAATAACTTTAATATCATTAATAATAATTAATTAATGAAATATACCTTTAAATATTAAAAGTTATATTTTATAACTTAAAATATTTTTAAATACTTTATTATTATTTAAAATGATTATTAAATATAATAAATTCATTTTTAATTAATTTATTTAATTCATTTAGTAAATAACTTAATTATCATTAATATTAATTTATTAATGAAATTTATCACAAAATATTAAAAATAACTTAAAATATTTTCTTATATCATAATATAATGTTAAATGATTTTTCAAATATTAAAATCATTTTAAACTAATTTATTTAATATTATAATTAAATAAATTAAATACTTTTAATATTCCAAAAATATTAAATATTTATGAAATATACTAAAATCAATTAAAAACTTATTTGGTATTTTAATAATTAAAAACTAGTTTTTCTATTTATTTAATTAAATTAATTAATTTCTGAAAAATAAATTACTATCTGTCGCTAAAGACCACCTATAGCGACAGAACCGTCGCTATAGGTGTTCTTCATGTTCTTTATACAAACCTAGAACACCTTGTCAGTTAACGAGTTGCTAGGTTTGACCAAGCCTAATTCTTAGCTTATAACGTTTCTGAGAATGTTGTTAGTCAGATATAGTAGTACAAATGCACGACTTTAAGATCCAACAACAAAAAATGATCATAACACATAATACAAGAGAGATCTGAGCCTTCAAAAATGTTGTCAGGACCGTTCTTCATTTTCTAGGTTACCCAGAAATGAAGAACAGATCCTGAGTGATACTTTGAGCCTCCACTATATGCTAATCGTGTAATGTTTTAAGGATCTAACGATTCCAGGTTATACCCAACATGTAACTAAATAGATCTATCACAAAATATTACTAAAACAACAACAAATCTAGCAGATACGAACTGGTCAAACCATGTCAGAAATAGCATTCTTGAACTTTCTGGAAATTCCAAAAAATGCATTTCATGCTCATACAGCCTACTTTGGCTGTCGATTTCCTTCATTATCTTGTTTATATAAGTGATCTAGGAGCATACATATAAAGTACACATAACCGAACATAATCCCGATACACTAACAACATCAAAACATCATACTAATGCAAGATCTAGCCTCAGAAATATCTTGTCAGACACGGTTAAAGGATTTCTGGGTTACCCAGAAATCACTTGGTCATGCTCGGTCATCCGACTTTGACCAAGTATAACTTTCAATCCATACATTATTTGGTCCTGATTCTTTTTTCATATCAAAGACCACATAACATACTACAATTACAATGCTTTAAACTACAAAAACACATAACAGGTAATGATTAAAGAGGCCTGACATTCGGTTTTCTGACATCAAACAAAATTTTTCCTGATTTTTCAAATCTTCAAATCCGAGCCTCTAGATGTTATGGATCTAACAACTAGCCACCCAGATCATCATTAGAAACTATAATAAACATATTCTAACACTCAAACATAACATCTAACACATAATTTATGGACATATTTTTGAG
The DNA here is from genome assembly GCA_020205505.1 of Panax japonicus. NCBI lineage: Eukaryota > Viridiplantae > Streptophyta > Magnoliopsida > Apiales > Araliaceae > Panax > Panax japonicus. Next base: position 25,642,703 of record CM035101.1, on the reverse strand, counting down.
TAGGTTTCATACCTTGCTAAGAAAATTTTTGATTCATTGATTATGAGTTTGATGTGGTTGTTCGTGGGGCTGATATTGGGACTGGTTTGTCTTATAATTTCATGGGTTTGGGTGGAGAGAAAAGGTTTGGGTGTTTGGTACAAAAATGGCTAACAAAAGTAAACTTTTCTCTCTCAATCTATATATAGAGCTTGCTAGATGCATGAATGGCTGGTACAAGAGCTGAATGATGTCCATTTTAAGTCAAGGTAGTGGTTAGAGTTTGGTCACCAACTCTCCCTATTAAGTCAAAACCTATTCTAGCCAAAATAATTCAATTAGGGGCAAACTAGTCTTTTGATAATTTATTTAAATGGCATACTTGTAACTTATCAAACCCTTAGGGTTTAACCCTAAGGTTTAGCATAATTGAATGATTTAGCAATTAGGGTTTGAAAAAAAATAAAATTAAATTAAAACTAAATAAATTTTAGTTTCTATAATTTTGAATTTAGGGTTTCATAATTATGATTAATTTTCTAATTACCTTATACAGTAACATTAGGGTTTAGATCATATAATTATCATTGACTTTGCTAATTTAGCAATTAGGGTTACTGATTTATAATTAGGCTTTCTAATTATCAAATTAGAGTTTTAAAAATTTAGGGTTTCAAAAATTAACGATTATAATTATAATACTTGTTAATTAATCACATTAACGCAATTACAATCAATCTCGAACTCTAATTTATGTTTCAAATTAGGGTTTCTCATTTAAAATTAGAGTTTTTAATATTTTAGGGTTTTCTACAAATTAGGGTTTCTAGACTTTAATTAGGGTTTACCTAATTAATCACTTAATACACAACATAAATTATATAACACACTTATAAAACAGTCTTGTACTCTAATTTGATTCTCAAATTAGGGTTTAACATTATTACTAGGGTTTGGTCAAAATACACCGTAATTGACCAACCATTATCAATACGGACATAAAGTACATATTCATAGCACTGAAAAATCAAAATATAATTAATATTATATTATTATTCTCATACCTTGACAATAATTCAAAATTAGGGTTTAGATTCCATATCTGATTTATTCTTCATATTTAACCTTAATAATTAAGGTAAAATAATTAACTTAATAATCTGTACTAAAATTCATATAATAAAATAATTATTATAATTATTCTAAAAATCACTTCATATATTATTTAAATAATATATGATTATATTTTCATGGAAAATAGTTAATAAAAACATTTCCACTATAAAATTAATTATTATAAAATATACTTTTTAATAATCAATAATTCTAAAATAAATTTACTTGTAAATAATCATGTAATAAATATATTTTTATTTACCACATAAATACATATACACACATTCTTGTACAAATTCTCATCCTTAAGATAAAAAAAAATTTATACGCAAAATTTCTTATTTATTTATATAGAAAATATCGGGTTGTTACAGCGACAGTTTTAAATAATTTTATTTTTTGAATTTCAGGAAAATATTTAAAAAATAGAAAATAAATTATAAAAATTACAAAAATGGTTTTGAAAATTATTTTAAATTCTGAAAAATAACTTTTAATTATTTTGGATATTTTTCATTAATATTTATAATTATTTAAATATTAATGATATTTAATTTATTTAATTAGTTTATTAAATAAATTAGAGAAAAATGATTTTAATATATTAAAAATCATTTTAAATAAGAATAAAGAGTTTAAAAATATTTTGAGTTATAAAATGTAACTTTTAATAGTTTTAGAGATTTTTCATTAATAATTTAGTATTAGTGATAATAGACTTATTTAATTATTATATTAAATAAATGAATTAAAAATAATTTTAATTGTATAAAAATTATTTTAAAGAAGAATAAAGCGTTTTAAAATAATTTGAATTATAATATATAATTTTTAATATTTTTAGAGAATTCTCATTAATAAATTAATATTAATGATATTAGATTTATTTAATTATTAAATTAAATGAATAAACGAAAATTGTTTTTATTGATTTAAAAGTCATTTAAAAATGAGAAAAATAATTTAAAAATATTTTAAGTTATAATTAATGACTTTTAATATTTTGATAATAATTTCATTAATATTTAAATATTAATGGTGATGATTTAAAAATGATTTTAATTATTTTAAAAATTATTTAAGTAGAATATTGATGATTTAAAAATATTTTAAGTTATTAATAATAACTTTAATATTTTGACAAGTATTTCATTAATATTTTTATATTATTAAATATTAATGATAATGGAATTAGTTAGTATTTAAATCATTTAAAAATGATTACAATATTTGAAAAATTATTATAAATTATAATAATTGTTTATATTTTTTTAAAAGCTTTCGAAAAATATTATAAATGATATTTGACTCATCTAAAATAATATTGAAGCTTAGAGACTGTTGGTCTATTTAGCTATTGCCAAATCGCGCGCAAGCATACACGATCCACAAGTAATATATGTAAGTAGAATGTCGAACCCACGAGGACAAAGTCTTAAAAGAAAACAAATACGAAGGCAAAGTCGTTACAAATCTTATCGAAACAAATAGAAACAAGTTGTTGGTTAAGCTATATGATTAAGACTGAAAGACGAGAGAAGTGGTTGTGCTAGGAAGTCAAGGTAGGATTACAACTCCCCTAATGCGTCGCCTAATCTCCTAACTCTCCACTTTATAAACGAATCAAGGTATGATCAACCGAGAAAAGTTATTACGCATAAGCTTCTGTCGAAGGTCAAATGCACATCCCTAACCAGCTAAAACACAATATGTCTATTGATGACAATAACTAGGTCAAGGTCATTAAGCTAAGTCTCAAGGTCACACAAGGAAAATAGGGATATGTCTATCCTATGAGCATATTATGCACACATTCCATTGGCATGGTCATAACATGTGTTGCTGCATTCAAAGATAAATAATAACGTCCATTTGCAAATTTTCATTACTATCAATACTAATTTCTTTATCAAGCAATCAGTCATTAAATAAGCAATATAACAACCCATTCCAAAATGATTCATTATATAAAATAGGAGAGAAAATTAATTTAATATAAACAAAAGGTTACATTGCAATCCTAAAAATGGAGTTAGTTCATAACTATGGTACTAACACACATTTTTAATACTTTACACATTATCAGACAAATACAAAGAAATGAGAGATTTGGATTAAGAAAACCCCTATTTTGAAGTGTTCTTCCTCCAAATCTTCCCTTCACGTGTAAAGCTCTGAGTACGTGCCGAAGGTAATAACTCTCCTCCCGTAGCCCAACTTCTATCTCTACTGGAAATTAAATCCTAGTCTAAGCTGCAATAAGTTCCTTCTCGATATCTCTGATATTCGATTCTAAATGCAGGCGGCTTCGCTTTGTATTTATACTTCACCTCTTTCTTCTAGGTCATTAAAGACTCAATACTGTTTGGGCACTGGAACTTGCACTTCGGTGCGAACAAAGGCTTAACAAGTGGCGTCGGGGCACGAGATGGGGCGCTAGGGCGCCATGAATGGCGCTGGGGCGCGAGCCTGGAGCCGGGCATGACACCGAGGTGCGAGATGGAGGTCAAGCGAAGTGCCAAAGGATAATAGTTTTGCCTAGTATTGGCGATGTAGCACCGTGAATGGCGCTGGGGCGCGAGCCTGGCGCCGGGGCGTGAGATGTAAGTCAAGTGAAGCGCCAAAGGACAGTAGCTTTGCCTAGCGTTGGTGCTGGGGCGCGAGCTCCTGGCGCTGCTGTGCCAGTACAAAAAAAATGACTAAGAAAGCTCGAACAATCTGTAAAACAAGCCTGTAGAGAACTTGAACTTAAATGCAATAATATAATTATAGAAAAGCTACATAAAAGATTGAAAACAGACAACAACCTAAGAAACAAATGGACTAATTCGCGGTTATAAATCTCACTCATCAAATACCCCCAAACTTAAGTTTTTACTTGTCCTCAAGCAAACTATCAGACATCCATACCCCATAATGCAAGATAGGAATGAACACTAATACTAACCACAAAATTTATGGCCACTAAGTGAAATCATAAACATCCTCTAAGAATAGGGCAACAACACACGCGAACGAGGGCTTAACGTCTAAAAATAAACATGAGTCTGTAATGGATCCAATTAGTGTGTGTGTGAAGGCCACATATCTAAACTAGCCATAACCCAAATTAAGATTATATATTCGACTATGATAACCAATAGGCAACTATGCATCTCAAATACATAACTAGTATTAAGACAAGATGCAACAAAAGGAAAGGCTTGAAAGTTCTAGAATAGCGAAGTAAATTCTGACTTAGACTGTATTTGATTACTTTTAGGCAAAACAGAGCACTCATTAGCAAGCTTTTGATCAATGACTCCCAAGACAGAAGACTTTAGGGCACTAGGTGTAGAACATCCCTAAGAATCTAATAACTCAAGCACAAAGGCCACGTAAACAACATAAGTCCAAAATAGATTTTACGAGCCTGCGTTTATGGCCGAGTTCATTTCCACGCTCCATCTAGAACTTTCGAGCCTTTCGTGTTTTTACGTCTTATCTTAATACTAGTTATATATTTGAGTTGCATAGTTTTCTATTGTTTATCGTGGTCGACTGTATAATCTTAATTTGGGTTATGGCTAGTTTAGATATGTGGCCTTCACACACACACACACAAACACACTGATTGGATCCATTACAGACTTATGTTTATTTTTAGACGTTAATCCCTCGTTCGCGTGCATTGTTGCCCTATTCTTAGAGGATGTTTATGATTTTTCTTAGTGGCCATAAATTTTGTTGTTAGTATTAGTGTTCATTCGTATCTTGCATTATGGGGTATGGATGTCTAATAGTTTACTTGAGGACAAGTAAAAACTTAAGTTTGGGGGTATTTGATGAGTGTGATTTATACCCATGAATTAGTCCCTTTGTTGCTTAGGTTGTTGCCTATTTTCAATCTTTTATGTAGTTTTTCTATATTTATATTATTGCATTTAAGTTCAAGTTCTCTACAGGCTTGCTTTATAGATTGTTCGAGCTTTCTTGGTCATTTTTCCTGTACTCGCGTTGTAGCGCCAGGAGCTCACGCCCCAGCGCTAATGCTAGGCAAAGCTATTGTCCTTTGGCATTTCGCTTGACTTACATCTCGCGCCCCGATGCCATGCCCTGCACCAGGCTCGCGCCCCAACGCCATTCACGGTGCCACAACGCCAATACTAGGCAAAACTATTATTCTTTGGCGCTTCGCTTGATCAACATCTCGCGCCCCAACACTATGTCCGGCGCAAGGCTCGCGCCCCAACGCCATTCACGGTGGCCCATCACCCCATCTTGTGCCCTGACGCCACTTGTTAAACCTTTGCTCGCGCTGCAACGCGAGCTCCGATGCCCAAACAATATTGAGTCTTTAATGACCTAGAAAAAAGAGGTGAAGTATAAATACAAAGCGAAGCCGCCTGCATTTAGAATCGAGTATCAGAGATATCGAGAAGGAACTTATTGTAGTTTAGACAAGGATTTCATTTCTGTCAATTAATTTCTAGTAGAGATAGAAGCTGGGCTACGGGAGGAGAGTTATTACCTTCGGCATGTACTAAGAGCTTTACACATGAAGTGAAGATTTGGAGGAAGAACACTTCAAAACAGGGGTTTTCTTAATCCAAAACACTCATTTCTTTGTATTTGTCTGATAATGTGTAAAGTATTAAAAATGTGTGTTAGTACACTCAATTTTTAGGATTACAATGTAACCTTTTTTTAGCTTAAATTAACTTTCTCTCCTATTTTATATAATGAATCATTTTGGAATGGGTTGTTGTATTGCTTATTTAATGACTGATTGCTTGATAAAGAAATTGGTATTGATAGTAATGAAAATTGACAAATGGACATTATTATCTAACTTTGAGTGCAGCAACACCTGTTATGACCATACCAATGGAATGTGTGCATAATATACTCATAGGATAGACATATCCCTATTTGCCTTGTGTGACCTTGAGACTTAGCTTAATGACCTTGACATAGTTATTATCACCAATAAACATATTGTGTTTTAGCTGGTTAAGGATGTGCATTTGACCTTCGACAAAAGCTTTTTCATAATTACTTTTCTCGGTTGACCATTCCTTGATTCATTTGTAATGTGGAGAGTTAGGAGATTAGGAGACGCATTAGCGGAGTTGTAATCCTATCTTGACTTCCTAGTACAACCACTTCTCTTGTCTTTCAGTCTTAATCATATAGCTTAACTAACCACTTGTTTCTATTTGTTTAGATAAGATTCGTAACGACTTTGCCTTTGTATTTGTTTTCTTTTAAGACTTTGTCCTCGTGGGTTCGACATTTTACATACATATATTACTTGTGGACCGCATATGTTTGTGCACGATTTGGAAATAGCTAAATCGACCAACAAGTTTTTGGCGCCGCTGCTGGGGACTTAGAATTAATTGTTTCTCAATATTAAAACTAAGTCATTACGATCTTACTTTAAACTGATTCTTCTGTGTAACTCTCTTTTTAGGTAGTCTTCATTGTTTATGCCACCTCAGAAGGGACAAAATATTATACCTATCGATCCCGAGGTTGATAGAACATTCAGACGACTGCGGAGAGAAAAATCTGAGGTCACACCTGAGGACATACCTGTTCCTATCATAATGGCTGAGGAACTCTAGAAATCTCTGAGGGAGTACGCTATGCCTCACACTGACGATCTCTAGGCGAACATTCTAAGGCCCGCCATCCAAGATAATAATTTTGAGATCAAGCCGGGCACCATTCAAATTTGCACTAACATTCAGTTTGGGGGACTACCGAATGATGATCGCAATGATCACTCGATTAATTTTGTGGAGATCTGTGACACATTTAAATTCAATGGAGTGTCTGATGATTCCATCAGACTTTGATTGTTTCCATTTACATTAAGGGACAAGGCCAAGAGTTGGCTTCGTTCACTACCATCAGGCTCCATTACTACATGGGCTGACTTGGCACAGAAATTGTTACAAAGTTTTTTTCGCCCGCCAAAATGGCCAGGCTCAGGCATGATATCACGTCCTTTGTTCAGTCCGAATCCGAATCCTTATATGACTCGTGGGAGCGGTTTAAGGATCTTCTAAGGAAATTCCTGCACCATGGTTTGCCAGAATGGTTACCCATCCAGACCATTTACAATGGGTTGTCAGGATCAACTCGTTCGAGTATTGATGCCGCATCTGGAGGAGCCTTCATGGCCAAACATCACACAGTGGGATACGAGCTGGTGGAGACAATGACGGCCAATAATTACCAATGGCCAAATGATAGGCAAGCCCCTAGAAGAGTCCCCAATCAACCACAACCTTCATCTACCAGGCCTAATTATGTTAACCCTCCTGGGTTCCCATCTCAGAATCAGTTCACCCCACAGCCTCAAAACACTCACAATCAATTCCACCAACCACCACCTCAACAGGAGAAGAAGCCAAGTATAGAGGAACTTCTGTCAAGGTACATAGCCCATAGTGAAACTTGAAGTAACAATCAAGAAGCTTCCATTAGAAATCTTGAAGTACAGATGAGACAATTGGCTACTTCTTTAAACAGTCGTCCACAAGGCACATTGCCTAGTGATACTGACGTCAACCCAAAACGGGAAGGCAAGGAACAATGTAAAGCAGTGACCCTTAGAAGTGGGAGAACCACTAAGGAACAAAGTGAAGAGATTGCTCATGTGGAAGAATTAGTGACTAAAAAATAACTTCCAGTGGAGGAGACTACTGAGACATTAACGGGTGAAGGAAATAGACAAGATAACTCTTCAACACCATCTCCTCCCATGAGCATGTTAAATCAGCCTCTCCCTCAGTTGCCTTTCCCCCAGCGGTAGCAGAAACAAAAGCTGGATAAGCAGTTTTCCAAATTCTTGGAGGTGTTCAAAAGACTGCACATAAATATTCCTTTTGCGGAGGCGTTGGAGGGAATTCCTAGGTATGTCAAGTTAATGAAGGAAATTCTGTCCAAGAAGCAAAAAATGGAAGATTACGAAATTGTTGCACTGACAGAGGATTGTAGTGCCATCCTTCAAAATAAAATTCCACCAAAGCTAAAAGATCCGGGGAGCTTTACAATTCCGTGCACTATTGGGGACCAGTTTATTGGCAAGGCTCTTTATGATTTTGGGGCAAGCATAAACTTAATGCCCCTCTCTATTTATAAAAAGTTGGGCCTCAAGGAAGCTAAGCCTACTAGCGTCACTTTACAATTGGCTGACAGGTCTCTCACGTACCCGAAGGGGATTGTAGAGGATGTGCTTGTTAAGGTTGACAAGTTCATATTCCCAGCAGATTTCATAGTCCTAGATTTTGAAGAGGACAGGGAGGTCCCGATAATATTGGGCAGGCCATTCTTGGCGACTGGGAGGACCCTAATTGATGATCAGAAAGGGGAGTTAACAATGAGGGTACATGATCAAGAAGTGACATTTAATGTCTTCAGATTAATGAAGTATCCTAATACCCCTGAGGATTGCTTCTAGATTAATACAATTGATAATTCAATTAAGGAAGTATTCTCAGAAAATTGCATTAAAGACCCTTTGGAAGCCACGTTAACTGGGGCAAGCACTACAGAAGAGCCCACACATATGGAATGCGCCAAGTGGCTCGATTAGACCCAAAGATCAAAGCAATTTCACCGACAGTTTGTCTATGAATGATAATGAGGAATCCACTTCCAAGGCTCAGCCGTCGATCGTCGAGCCTCTTGTCCTTGAGCTTAAACCTTTGCCTAATCACCTAAGGTATGTTTACTTAGGGAATTCATCTTCTTTACCTGTGATAATTTTTGCTTCTCTAACTAAGTGTCAGGAAGAAAAGTTGCTGCTTGTGCTCAAGAAATACAAAACTGCCCTAGGATGGTCTATAGCTGATATAAAATGGATCAGCCCAACTCTATTTATGAATAAAATTCTTCTGGAGGAAGGCTTGAAGCTATTTATAGAGCATCAGAGGCGGCTAAATTCCATTATGAAAGAGGTCGTCCGAAAAGAGATCATTAAATTGTTAGATGCGGGCATTATCTACCCCATCTCCGATAGCCCTTGGGTTAGTCATATCCAGTGCATGGTAAAGAAGGGAAGGATGACAGTTGTGTCCAATGAGAACAACGAACTGATTCCCACCAGGACAGTGACCGGGTGGAGAGTGTGCATGGATTATATGAAACTTAACAAATCGACCTGTAAAGATCATTTTCCCCTTCCATTCATTGTTTAGATGCTTGACTGGTTGGCTGGGCACGAATATTATTGTCTGCTAAATGGGTACTCGGGGTACAATCAGATTTCTATTGCTACTGAAGATTAGAAGAAGACGACATTCACATGTCCGTATGGGACCTTCGCCTTCCAGAAAATGTCTTTCGGGTTATGTAATGCTCCCGTAACATTTCAATGGTGTATGATTTTGATCTTCTCTGATATGGTTGAAAAGACCCTGGAGGTCTTCATGGATGACTTCTCAATATATTTGGGAGCTCGTTTGATAATTGCTTGACAAATCTAACTGTCGTTCTCCATCGATGTGTCGAAACCAACCTGGTGCTAAATTGGGAGAAATGTCACTTCATAGTTGAAGAGGGCATTATTTTGGGCCATCAGGTTTCTGCATGCGGAATTGATGTTGATAAGGCAAAGATAGATGTGATCAATAACCTTCCACCACCCAACTCAGTGAAAGGGGTAAGAAGTTTTCTCGGGCATGCCGGGTTCTAAAGAAGGTTTATTCAGGATTTCTCAAGGATTACCAAACCATTGTGCACTCTATTGGAAAAGGACATGCCTTTCCAGTTTGGTGAGGCCTGCTTGAGCGCCTTTGAGTTATTAAAGAAAAGACTTGTCACAACACCTATTGTGATAACTCCAGACTGCACCTACCATTTTGAACTAATGTGTGATGTCAGCGACTTCGCTATCGGGGCAGTGTTGGGTCAGAGAAGGGAGAAGGTCTTCCACACCATTTACTATGCAAGCAAGATATTAACTGATGCTCAGTTAAATTATACCACCACTGAGAAGGAGCTACTGGCAGTAGTCTATGTTTTTGATAAGTTTCGTTCCTACCTCATTGGAACGAAGGTGATTTTATACTCCGATCACTTGACAATTAAGTATTTGATAAAAAAGAATGATGTTACGCCGAGATTGATACAGTGGGTTCTGCTTCTCCAGGAGTTTGACTTTGAAATTCGAGATAAGAAGGGGACCAAAAATCAGGTTACCGACAACTTATCAAGATTTTAAAACACCACGCCCTCGGGCGATGCCGACAAAGCCATAAATGACTTCTTCTTGGACGAACAACTTTTTGTTGTCAATGGTAAAGTTCTGTGGTATGCGGACTTCGCCAATTACATCGCGTGCCAAGTGCTTCCCCAAAATTTGAGCTATCAACAAAAGAAGAAATTCCTAACAGATGCCAAGCAATATCTGTGGGATGAACCCTTCTTGTTCAAGCAATGTTCTGATCAGATTCTGTGAAGATGTTTGCCGGAAGAAGAAATTGAAGGTGTGCTACATCACTGCCACTCTTCAACATATGGAGGTCATTTTGGAGGCCAACGAACTGCAGCTAAAGTGCTTCAGTCGGGATTTTACTGGCCCACCCTATTCAAGGATGCTCACATATATGTGTTGCACTACGACATATGCCAAAGGGTGGGCACCATATCAAGAAGGCATGAGCTACCACTGCAGAATATCCTGGAGGTGGAATTATTTGATGTATGGGGCATCGACTTCATGGGTCAATTCATGTCCTCTTTCAACAATCTCTACATCCTTGTGGAAGTGGAATTTGTCTCAAAGTTGGTGGAAGCAGTTGCCTTGCTGACGAATGATGCTAAGGTAGTGTTTCAGTTCTTTAAGAAGAATATTTTCACCCATTTTGGCATGCCTCAGGCTATCATTAGCGATGAAGGGTCGCATTTTTGTAACAAATATTTTGAAGCATCCTAGCCAAGTATGAGGTGACCAATAAGATCGCCACTACCTACCACCCACAGACCAGCGGCCAAGCTGAAATTTCAAATCGAGAGGTGAAATGAATCTTGGAGAAGATCGTTAACCCAAATCTTAAAGACTGTTCTAAGAAGCTCGATGATGCATTATGGGCCTACCATACAACTTATAAAATGCCTATCAGAATGTCTCCGTATATGCTTATCTATTGTAAGGCATGTCATCTTCAAGTTGAATTGGAGCACAACGCTTATTGGGGTCTTCAGAAGGTCAACTTTGATCTTGAGGCAGCTGGTGAGAAGAGACTCTTGTAACTAAATGAATCAGGTGAGTTTCGTCTACAAGTGTATAAAAACGCTAAGTTTTACAAGGAGAAGACCAAGAGGTGGCACGCCAAGAAAATCCTCAAGAGACACTTCGAACCGGGCTAGAAGGTTCTTCTTTTCAATTCCCAGCTGAAGTTATTTCCAGGAAAACTAAAGTCCCGATGGTCGGGCCCCTTCACCGTTGCCAAGGTTTATCCTTATGGGGCAATAGAGGTTGAGGACCCAAATTCTAACTCAACTTTCAAAGTCAATGAGCAACGATTAAAGCACTACTGGGGTGGTGAGGTCGACCGACAGAATATCTCCATTACATTGGGAGACCCGATGTAAGACGGGAAAATAGTCAACCGGACTACTCTAAATCAAGCGCTTGATGGGAGGCATCCCCATCTCAGTATTAAATAAATTATTTTTATCTTTATTACCTAAGTCTCATTTTGATTGTCTAGTTAGTGTATGTAGTTTTTAGTATAGCTGTGATCTGCATAATATGTTCGTATGTGTGTAAGATTCTCAATAGTTAGTAGCTTCAGGTTGTCCTTAATTAGAATTTGTCAATATTGTGTTTGTTCTGTTTGCTGATATGTAATATTGGTTTTTGCAAGATTTTGTTGACTACTTAGAAATTTCTGAAGTCGCGCCCCACCGCCGCATCTGGCGCCCCAGAGCCTCAGCGTCATCCCAGCGCCAGAGTGAGTCTGTCTCGGCGCCCCCAGCACCACCAGCGAGATTTAGTTTTAAAACTATAGATTTCTCTTATCATATCAGTTGCTCTTCATCTTCCAACAACGCCAGTTACTCTTCAGCCGTTAGGCAAAATCAAAGGTTGCGTCCTTTCAGTTGCCAACCGTTGAATTTTTTACCGTTCATCAACTGTTTGGGCGCCCAACCGTCTGCGGACCGTTGCTTTCTCTTCGTCTTTAAAAGTTGAGCAAAACCCAAGCAAAGGTACGACACTTTAGAGAAATTACTTACATAGTATATCTTTCGTTTATCTTTTACACCTCAATTATGGCTTTAAAGCGCCTGAGAACTAGCATTGGCCCCCCTCATCCATCCTCCGCCTGAAGCCAAATTACTCCTTGAGGCCCTATAAAATTCCAATCCGAGGAGGCTTATAAGCGCTATACGCAAAATTCAAGTCACGTAGTTAGGTGCCTGAGCGTGGCCTTTGGCCCGATAACAAACTGGATGGCCAGATGAATGCCATGATAAGTGCGATAAAGTTGGTGCACTTCCCCAAACCACCAGAATCCATTGTGGTAGCGGTGGTCAAGGAGTTTTAAGCTAATGCCATACCCGATGGCCCACCGATAGCACCTGTTAGGGGAAAGTTAATCCCATTCGATGTCAAAGCCATCAATGTAGTGTATGAGACTCCCAATTTTGACAATCATGACTACAGGGAGAATGGGATTCGGAGCTACAAATCAGATGACATTACTAGCAAGCTTTGTAAGCCCGGGACAGTATGGAAAACGAATGAGTTCACTGGCAAGCGCACGTCTTTTCCTTCACAAACCCTTGGTAGTTATGGTAAGGCGAGGTATGCCTTTATCTATGCTAATATTCAGCCTATGTGCCATGTGAGTGATGTCAATCGGGAAAGGGCGACACTTCTCTATGCCATTATTTTGGGGTTGAAGGTTGATGTGGGGGCTTTGATAAATGAATCCATCAAAAAGGCTATCAAGAGCAAGATCATGTCTGGCCTTCCCCACCCATCTCTTATTACCCGTCTATGCAAAAGGATGGGTGTTCAGTGACAAGCGAAAGATGTCAGCCTCCCGCCAATGTTCGTCATTGATTATTTGCTAATTAGTCACTATGTTGTCTGGGTTGCGCACCATCGCATCCCCGAGGCGAAGGATTTTTATCGGCACCTCTGCCGCCGCCATCAGATGATCCCCCGCCATCCACTGAGGCAAGAACTTCTACTCAGGCACAAAATCCCCCAAATGCTGATGCCATTGATTCTGGGGCCCTTGCGCAGATTATGAATAACATAAATTTTTTGCACTACAAGGTTGACACGGTCGCCCAGTGGCAGAGCCAGTTCCACCATTACCATGCTGAGTTCGCGGACACACTAACCAATATTCATGTTGCTCAGTGTGGCGATGACGTGGACTTCATGTCATTCCCATTCCCAGCGCCTCCAATTTATGCACCTTATCCGTCGTAATTTTCGCCGCCTAATAAGGAAGCCGGCGTGACTGAGCCAGTCAACGTGGAAGACGGTGATGGAGAGGATGATGATGATCTGGAATTATTTGGTGCTGATGAGGACTTTGGTCTTGATGGTGATGACGACGGGGATGCTGCTAACGTTTGAGGTTGCAGTAAAGGCTAGTGAGGACACGAACTAAAGTTCAAGTTTGGGGGAGACTTCCTTTTATTTAGTTATTTATATATGAATTGTGTTCCTTTTATCATATTTCTATTTCAACTTTAGTGTGAGGTTTGGAGTGTTTAATTTGGGCTTGGTAGCCCCAGACTTATGGTTTAATTTTATTTTATCTATAGTGTTTATTATTGTGGTAAAACTTTTGGTTTTTGGATGCATGCTTTTGCTTAGTAGTATTTTAAAATACATATGAATGCATGCTTGTGGTTATATCTTTTGCTTGGGAATATCTAAGCTAAGTCAGATATTATTTTGCCTAGAGCCTCAATTTTTTTGGGTTTACACTGATTATTTGGTATACTTGATGACATGTGTTATGGTTTTTCCCTATGGTGAAAAAGGGTACTTTATAGTGTATAGGTTTTGCCTATTATTTTTTGTTTAACTCCAACCCCTATCTTAACTGTCTATATACTAGGGTTAGGATAGTTTAGTGTTAAGTTTTATTGTGGCCTTTGATCAGCATCAAGGAATTATATCATGTTTCTTAGACTAGTGGCAAATCTAGGTGAATGTGGGGGCGTGTGTTTTAGATAAATCAAGTCTGTATTGGATCCATGCGTTTTGCGAGCATTGGCCTATTATCTTTCTAGTTTTTGTCCATTTTCTGGTTGTCTTTTTTTCCCGTGTTTAAAATAGTTTGCACTGTTATATACTCAGTTTATTTCAAGTTTTAAAAAGACTTAGAAGCTTTAGCATTTTCGGCTCTTTAGTTCTAAAAAAAAATTAAAAAAAATATTTATAAGAACAGTCCTACGGTGGGTTGAGATGGAGCTTGGAAATGCACTCACCCATAAATGCAGGCTCGTAAAATCTATTTTGGACTTATGTTGTTTACGTGGCCTTTGTGCTTGAGTTATTAGATTCTTAGGGGTGTTCTACACCTAGTGGTCTAAAGTCTTCTAGCTTGGGAGTCATTGATCAAAAGCTTGCTAATGAGTGCTCTGTTTTGCCTAAAAGTAATCAAGTATTGTCTAAGTCAGAATTTACTTCGATATTCAAGAACTTTCGAGCCTTTCATGTTTTTGCGTCTTGTCTTAATACTAGTTATGTATGTGAGTTGCATAGTTACCTATTGGTTATCACGGTCGACTGTATAATCTTAATTTGGGTTATGGCTAGTTTAGATATGCTGCCTTCACACAAACATTGATTGGATCCATTATAGACTCATGTTTATTTTTAGACGTTAAGCCCTCTTTCGCGTGCGTTGTTGCCCTATTCTTAGAGGATGTTTATGATTTCACTTAGTGGCCATAAATTTTGTTGTTAGTATTAGTGTTCATTTGTATCTTGCATTATGGGGTATGGATGTCTAATAGTTTGTTCGAGGACAAGTAAAAACTTAAGTTTGGGGGTATTTGATGAGTGGAATTTATACCCGTGAATTAGTTCTTTGTTGCTTAGGTTGTTGACTATTTTCAATCTTCTATGTAGCTTTTCTATATTTTTATTATTGCATTTAAGTTCAAGTTCTCTACAGGCTTTCTTTACAGATTGTTCAATTTTTCTTGGTCATTTTTCCTATACTAGCGCCGCAGCGCCAGGAGCTCGCGCTCCAGCGCCAATGCTAGGCAAAACAATTGTCTTTTGGCGCTTTGCTTGACTTACATCTCGTGCCCCGGTGCCATGCCCGACGCCAGGCTCATGCCCCAGCTCCATTCACGGCACCACGTCGCCAATGATAGGCAAAACTACTGTCCGTTGACGCTTCATTTGACCTATATCTCGCGCCCCGACGCCATGCTCGATGCCAGGCTCGCGCCCCAACTCCATTCACGGCGCGTCAGCGCCCCATCTCGCGCACTGAAGTCACTTGTTAAGCCTTTACTCGCGCCGCAGCGCGAGCTTCGGTGCCCAAACAGTATTGAGTCTTTAATGACCTAGAAGAAAGAGTTGAAGTATAAATACAAAGGGAAGCCGCCTGCATTTAGAATCGAATATCAGAGATATCGAGAAGGAACTTATTGCAGCTTCGATTAGGATTTCATTTCTATCATTTAATTTCCAGTAGAGATAGAAGATGGGTTACGGGAGGAGAGTTATTACCTTCGGCACGTAATCAAAGCTTTACACATGAAGGGAAGATTTGGAGGAAGAACACTTCAAAACAGGGGTTTTCTTAATCCAAATCTCTCATTTCTTTGTATTTGTCTGATAATGTGTAAAGTATTAAAAATGTGTGTTAGTACCATAGTTACGAACTAACTCCATTTTTAGGATTGCAATGTAACCTTTTGTTTAGCTTAAATTAACTTTCTCTCCTATTTTACATAATGAATCATTTTGGAATGGGTTGTTGTATTGCTTATTTAATGACTGATTGCTTGATAAAGAAATTGATATTGATAGTAATGAAAATTGACAAATGGACGTTATTATCTATCTTTGAATGTAACAACACCTGTTATGACAATGCCAATGGAATGTGTGCATAATATGCTCATAGGATAGACATATCCCTATTTGCCTTGTGTGACCTTGAGACTTAGCTTAATGACCTTGACCTAGTTATTGTCACCAATAGACATATTATGTTTTAGCTGGTTAGGGATGTGCATTTGACCTTCGACAGAAGCTTATGCGTAATTACTTTTCTCGGTTGACCATTCCTCGATTCGTTTGTAAAGTGGAGAGTTAGGAGATTAGGCGACACATTAGGGGAGTTGTAATCCTATCTTGACTTCCTAGCACAACCACTTCTCTCGTCTTTCAGTCTTAATCATATAGCTTAACCAACCACTTGTTTCTCTTTGTTTAGATAAGATTCGTAACGACTTTTCCTTCATATTTGTTTTATTTTAAGACTTTGTCCTCGTGGGTTCGGCATTCTACTTACATATATTACTTGTGGATCGCGTATGCTTGCGCGCGATTTGGCAATAGCTAAATTGACCAACATGTTTTTGACAATAGCTAAATCGGCATAGCGCTGGGACGCGAGATGTAAGTCAAGCGAAGCGCCAAAGAACAGTAGCTTTGCCTAGCATTGGCGTTAGGGCGCGAGCTTCTTGCGCCAGCTCCGCCAGTACAGGAAAAATGACCAAGAAAGCTCGAAAAATCTGTAAAGCAAGCCTGTAGAGAACTTGAACTTAAATACAATAATATAAATATAGAAAAACTACATTAAAGATTGAAAACGGACAACAACCTAAGCAACAAAGGGACTAATTCGCTGCTATAAATCCCACTCATCAGAGACCAAGTTTAATTGACAATATTAGTGTTAATTGTCAGATAGGATGACCAAGACGCCGAGAATAGACTGAAGTCCAACCAGGCTGAACTAGGTAGAATTGATAAGTGTTTATATAGATATTAAATACTGATGTGACTATGTGGTAATGTGCCTAGGAGACAGACTGACTTAAATTATAGTATTGCGTGTTATGAATTATTGTGCTAATTATGAGACCAATATTGTGATTATAGGTCTTTCAAACGTAGATAAATATATTCTGTAGCTGTAATCAATGAGGAAGGCAAGTTTCCTAACTCAACCTTGAGTTATATTTATTCAATTATTATAGTGGTTAATTATTGTTGATTAGACCACGTCTAAGAATTTATTGTTGATTATTCGTAGTTAGTGCATGTTTATTAATTCAAATTGAATTAGTGATTCTGAGAATATACTTGTAGAATAACTGTTGTTGGATATTCACATTTATAGAAGCTATTATTGATTTCAAATAGTATAATTAAATTATGTCTATTATTTAATCGTATTGAAACATGTCTTAGATAATTGTTTTGGCTAGACGAACATTTCTTAGAACTTGATATGTTCAAGAAGAGAAGAGAAGAGAATTCAATTATTATTGATATATCAATGCCAGTTGTTTCGGCTAGATCGAAAAAGCAAAACTTGATAGGTTTGAGAAGAGAAGAGAAGAGAAGAGAAGTGATTAGATATTGAAATCATTGTATTTCGTTGTTAAATCAAATTCTGATTCAAAGACTGAAAAGAACAACCTTTAATATAAAAGGGAACATTTTAGGTCGTATATTTGGCCATTGCACACTTTTAATGTATTATGCACAATATAAGGTATAATAAAGCTGATCACTTGTTATACTTGCAGAGGGGTATGATTTAATCTTTACGGTTATCTGATACACCTGCGTATATATCAAAGTAAATCTTTGATAGATACACGAGAAGAGAAGTTCTAGATCCAATGGATCACTCAACATAACTCTGGAAAACATTCCATTTTGTTATTGCATAGAATTGATTCTTGATTATTCAATAGAATATCGTAGAAACGTTGAAAGCGTTGTACTCTTTTGTTATCAAATTATTGTGTTGCATAGATTGTGAGAAGACTTGTTAGTACTTAGAGATTTGTTCAGCTATTTTAAAGTTCCCCAAACTTTGGTGTCATTCTATCAAAATAGATAGTCTATTATTCTGATACTTATACATTCATTGTATATCTTAACTTGCGGGGCAAATTTGTTTCTCACCCTTGCTAAATAAAACTTTTCAGCTAGAGACGAAGTGGCAGGAGGTGATGTGAAGAACAAAGGCAAAGGCATACGGATAGAATAATTTTATGAATATTATTATTATGTTGTATTTGTGAACCCTTTTATGTATAACTAAAGGGTATGTTTATAATGTTAAGGTTAGAGAACCTAGGGTAATGTATTAACTATATCAGTTAATGAAGTGTGTGTTCTTATTTATAAATTAAATGGGTAGTTAAATGTTATTTATATTGTGGATCGTGAGCACCAAACTCGGGGGTCAGGTAACCCGGATTTGCGGGTGTCACAGGTTGGTATCAAAGCTGTAGGTTATAAACCTTAAGTGGGGTGGGGAAAAAAACCCTAGGATTATAACCATACGTGAGATAGAGAAAATTCATTTAGAGTACTAAGTGAGGGATTGTCGAACTATATCGATAGGGAGATATGTGGATACATAGTGTGAGAAGTTCATATCGGAGAAGTATTTATCAAGTTATTTAGACTGATTGTACGATGTCTGGACAAGATGAAATGAGTGCAGATGTGACTCCCCCAAAATAGGTATACATCACCTATTCTGAGTTTCCAAATACATGGTACAGAATATAAATACAATATTTAAATATACAACATAAGCTGTGAGTTTCAATATAAACATTATCTTCTAGACAATATTAAAACTCAAAATAAGTCCTCAATATATTTATTAACACACATTATTATCATACAACACTATTACAAATCTACTGCATACATATACTAAAGCTGGAACCGTCTTGGACCTTTCCTTATATCCGACGCATTCGCCTTAATCTGCAATGTTTTATCATGATATAGCAAGCGTGAGCATGAAAGTTGCCCAGCAAGTTTAAGTTTAATAATATAAGGATATATCATGATTGAAAGAGTCTGAATAATAAGCTGGCTATAATTCAACAATATAATTGTGAACTAGTAGGAACAAACTTTTAACTGAACAAGTATTATACATGAACAAATATATCTGAACCAACTGGTAATGAAGGTGATCAACCTTTCATACACGACTTATACATGCAATATGCACATAGTACAATTTAGGCATGCACAACGGGCTGGCCTGGCCTGGACCGGCCCAAGCCTGCCAGGCTTTTACCGTTGACCAGGCCGGGTCAGGCCTTGACTTTTAGTCTACAGGCCGAGCCAGGCCAGGTTTAAAACAAAAATATGTGGCCTGTTAAGGCCTATAGGCCAGGCCGAGCCAGGCCCAAGTATTCACTTAAAACTATTTTCTTCTATTTATTGAGGAAAAACAAGTACAAAAAACTTTTTATTAGACTATGTGGGACTATGCCAAGCATGGCAAAACCCACTCTATGGCTTGGCCAAACGACTCTTACTTCTCCTCCATTTATTGAAGGAAAGCACGAACAAATATCTTTTACTAGTCAATATGGGACTATGCCAAGCAAGCCAAACCCACTATACTTATCCTCCATTTATTAAAGGAAAACAAGAACAAAAATCTTATATTAGACTATGTGGGACTAAGCAAAGCCAAACCCCAACACATGCTCAAGTACATTTTGCTTGAATTATTATGACTTGAACTCTCCTCTATTTATAGAAGAAAATTTGGGACAAGAAATGTTAATTAGACTATGTGGGACTTTGAAACAAAAATGTAATTGAACTAAAAGTCCCACATTGTTCATTTTAAGAACTTTTCTTTGGTATATTAGTCAACTTTGTGTTAAGTGTTCTAAAGTTGTTGAAAGAGGAGGTTGTCATGTGGGATGAGTAGGAGTGTATAACTATGGTAAAATTAGTTTACCAATGCATATACTATATTCTTTTCTGTAATGGCCTAAGTTTAATTTCTTTATTTCAAAATAACCAAGTCCCACATTGTTCATTTTAAGAACTTTTCTTTGGTATATTACTCAACTTTGTGATAAGGGTTCTAAAGTTGTTGAAAGAGGAGGTTGTCATGTGGGATGAGTAGGAGTGTATAATTATGGTAAAATTAGTTTACCAATGCATATACTATATTCTTTTCTGTAATGGCCCAAGTTTAATTTCTTTATTTCAAAATAACCAAGTCCCACATTGTTCATTTTAAGAACTTTTCTTTGGTATATTACTCAACTTTGTGTTAAGTATTCTAAAGTTGTTGAAAGAGGAGGTTGTCATGTGGGATGAGTATGACTATGGTAAATTAGTTATCCGATGCATGTACTATGTTCTATTCTGTAATGACTTGAGTTTTAAATTCTTATAAATGCAAAGTCCCACATTGAAAGGGGGATGCAAGTATAAGGAGGATTTCCTTATAAAAAGGCTTGCTAGTAAAAATATAAGGAGGATACAATGATTATCTTATAAATGCAAAGTCCCACATTGAAAGGGGGATGCAAGTATAAGGAGGATTTCCTTATAAAAAGGCTTGCTAGTAATACAATGTTTCACAATGTCTTACAAAATGCAAAGTCCCACATTGGAAGGGGTATGCAAATATAAGGAGGATTTCCTTATAAAAAGACTTGCTAGTAATACAATATTACACAATGTCTTATAAAATGCAAAGTCCCACATTGAAAGGGGTATGCAAATATAAGGAGGATTTTCCTTATAAAAAGACTTGCTTGTATTACAATATTACACAACTAAAGATTTTAAGCCTGATTAGGTAGCTGGGCCAGTCCAGGCTATGAAACAGGCCGATCCAGGCTAGAACTAGGCCGTAGGCCGGGCCAGGCCAGGCTTTTTGGAAGGCTGGGCCAGGCCGGATATGTGTCATTAATTTATGGTCTGTTCTTGGTCTAGCAGGCCGGGCCAGACCGGTCCAGGCTTTGACCAGGCCGAGCTTTGACCAGGTCGGGCTCGGGCCGAATCAAGGCCAGGCCCCAGGCCGCAGGCCATTTGTGCACCACTAGTACAATTTATGACAACCATCAATGATTAACCATAAGCATATCCGAATGAAATACTCTTAGTAGAGTTAAGTAAAAACAAACTTGCCTGAACCATTGATTACCGCTACGCAATTTATATCTCTTTATCCGAAGACCTAATATTCGTAATATAGATCTCCAATATTAGAATAATATCATCACAATATAATACTATTATATATATATATATATATATATATATATATATATATATATACATAGAATAACCTAAACACATAACACATAACTCTATCAGTCTATAACACACATAAGACTCGGCATCAAGTCAAACTATTGAAGTCTGAGTTGAATCTGATAAAATTCTAACGTACCGATAGTCTAGTCTGACAAATTTTGAGTTTAAGTTCAATTAAACTCTGGATAAATACTTAACTATTATATAATATAATTTATTAACAGTCGAAATATTTTTCCAAGTATCATAATTTTTTTTAAATAATTATTATCTTTTATCGTGTATTTTCAATCATTAAAATTATATTTAAATGAATTAAATACCACATAATTATTTTATCATTAATATTTATTTATTATCAAATATTAATGAAATACATGTCATAATATTATAATATATTTATAATATATCAAAGTATTTTTAATACCTTAAAATCATATTTATATGATTTTAAACACTTAAATCCATTATCCGATTATTGCTTTTAATATTAAAATATTAATATTTTCATGAAAAAATATCAAACATTATATTTTATAACTTATAATATTTTTATAACCCTTAAATCATTTTTATATGATTTATAAATCATTAATTCTATTTTCCATAATTTATTTAATATAGTTATTAAATAAACTAATTATCATTAATATTTATTAATTAATGAAATTCTTCCTAAAATATTAAAATTCACTGAAAATAACTTAAAATATTTTATTATAGCACAATATTATTTTTCACGATTTTTCATGAATTTAAATCATTTTTCAATAATTTATTTAATATTATAATTAAATAAAATAAATACCATTTATATTCCAAAAATATTAAATATTTATGAAATATACTCAAAATAATTAAAAACTATTTTTTTAGAATTTAAAATAATTTTTTGAAATTTATTTAGTATTTTTAATAATTAAAAACTATTTTTTTCTATTTATTTAATTAAAATTATTAATTTCTAAAATTAAGTGTCGCTATAGGGGCTTTAGGTGATGAATCTGTCGCTAATGGTGTTCTTGGCCCGGTTCTTGAGCTGTCTAGAAAAGCATTTTAGTGTTCGAGGGGCTTGGTTTGACATTGGTAGATCAATAGGTTTCTGGACTTGTGCTTGCTTTACTGTTGTAGTACTAATGTAATAAAACAACTACCAACTAAGTTCATGTCCATACAACATCCGATTCGGGATATATAAGTTTCACAAATCCTTGTCAGAGGTTGTTCTTCATTTCTGGGTTTTCCAGAAATGAAGAACAGTCTGGGTGTGCTACTTTAGATTCCTTTATCTTGCAGTCTAGGTCTTGTTTATGTAATATAGTGGTTCAATAGTGTAGAACACGTGTCAAGGTACAACTTTATAACAATCGATCAGTCTAACAACATCACAAAAATGAGGATTCGAGTCGGTCAAAGTAGCGTCAAAGAAACTACCTTTGAAGATTCTGGGTTACCCAGAACTTCATACGGCCAGTTGGTCAACGGTAGTTTGACAGCTCATTACTATGATTTGGCTACGGATTTGGCTACAGATCTGGTTGATCTAAAGCCTTTAGTATGTAGCTTACACAACAGGCTACAAGGATCAAACAACAACATGGACTAAACAGCAACACACAGTAAGATTAAGGCTCTGCAAAGTGACTGTCAGACTTTTCTGGGAAAACTGGGTTACCCAGAAATAGTCAGTCGTGGCCGGTCAACACAGTTTGACTGCTCATATATTTCAATCTACTAATGATTTGGCCTTGTTTCTAGCTTCATATCAAAGTCCTCATGACATAGAACATATGTATAACATAAAACAACATATATCTAAAACAGAGAAAGATCTGGGGCCTCTGACATATGATTGTCAGGCCACTTTTTTCCAGATTTTAAGATTTCTAAAAATTGTTATTTCGTGTACTTTGATGTTATGGATTCACTATATAGCAACCCAGATCATCAAGTGACACCCTAAAACACAACTTAAAACAACAAATCATTACAAATAACAATGGATCACAAGATTTCAAAATTTTAGGGTTTATACCTCTTTCACCTTTGATCTTTGATTTCTGTCTTTTGATTATGATCTTGTAAAGTTAGGGGCTGATATTGGCTTAGTATATATCACTCTCTCACTCTAACTCCCAAATTTCTAGAGAGAGAAGGGCTTGGTGAAAAATGAAAATGTAAGTAATCATATCTCTCTCTTAATCTATTTAAATAACTTGATACAATGCTTAGATCTGTTGATTTCAGCTGGGAGCTGGAGTATTTAGGCCACATGGAGTTGGTGGAGTGGGTGAACAACTCACACTTGGCAAGATTTGCAAGAAGCCTTCAATTATTCAACAAAGGGCATAATAGTCATTTAGCTTACTAATTTAATGGCATAAATGACATTGTCCAAACCCTTAGGGTTTAGGGTTTGGATTAGGGTTTGAAACCCTTAGACTTTGTAATTTAATTTTCTAAATTTCAATTTAGGTTTTAAAAAATAAAAAATTAATATTTCTAAATTATAATTAGGATTTACTAATTATATTAAAATTTCTTAATCATAATTTAAAAATTGCTAATGAGGTTTAGTATTTCCTAATTAAAATTGCTAATTTAGCAATTAGGGTCAAAATTGGTCATTAGAGTTTATAACCCAAAATTAGGGTTTCTAATAGAAAAATAATTTTCTAATTTAAAAATTATATTTTGTAATTAGATTAGAGTTTTCTAATTATTTATAACTTTAAAATAAGGATTAATATTTCCTAATTAACATTAAAATTATTTAATTAACACTTAGGTTTTTCTCTATTTATAATTTAGGGTTTCAAATCCATAAATTAGGGTTTTAAAACTTTGAAATTAGGTTTGCTAAATAATTAAGCTTTACCCTAATTAATATTATTAATTAATAGCATAAGAAGCAATATGATAATCATCTATGTTCCCAAATTAGGGTTTCATACACCGAATTAGGGTTCGAATTCCCGAAAATGAAATTAGGGTTTCCAGAACTGATTTCTAGGGTTTCTTATAATTCGCTAGGGTTTTCTAACCGAACGTTGATGTTCTTAATATATACTCAGGGTTTGTTATAGATACCATTTATCTGGTCAACCCTTGACCCTTAACCATATTCTGAACACATAATTGACCATATACATAGAACATAACACATATACACTTAATCTTGAATAATTTATCTAAATCCTTCACAGAATTTTGAAATCCTAAAAATTCTATCTTAAAAATATCAAACGCATACACTTATTTTCTGTCTAGGTTCTAATATTGAACCTTAAATCAATTAATAAAATTTTTAAAAATATTCAAAATTCTCGGGTTGTCACAGCATGGCATTGCAGAAAGATATGGGCACGGATTTAAGATTCAGTTTGGCATATAATCCTCAAACGGACGAACAATTGGAAATGACTATTCAAAATCTTGAAGATCTATTGAAACTCTGTGTTCTAGACTTCAAAGGGAGTTGGGATAAGTACCTACCATTGGTGGAATTCTCCTACAACACCAGTTATCAAGAAAGTATAGTTGTGG
Source organism: Panax japonicus (assembly GCA_020205505.1). Classification (NCBI taxonomy): domain Eukaryota; kingdom Viridiplantae; phylum Streptophyta; class Magnoliopsida; order Apiales; family Araliaceae; genus Panax; species Panax japonicus. Next base: position 25,617,790 of record CM035101.1, on the reverse strand, counting down.
CTCCATTAGAAGCATTATATAGACGAAAGTGTCGCTCTCCAGTATGTTGGGATGAGGTGGGTGAAACAACATTGTTGGGACCAGAGTTGGTACGTATGACTACAGAAAAGATCCAAATGATCCGACAACGTATACAAACGGCACATGATCGACAAAAGAGTTATGCGGATCTTCATCGAAAGGACGCGCAATTTAATATTGGGGATCATGTATTGTTACGTGTTGCTCCTTGGAAAGGAGTTACAAGATTCGGGAAGAGATGAAAGCTCAATCCACGATATAGTGGTCCATTTGAGATTATTGACCGAGTAGGAAATGTGGCCTATAGACACAGAAATGAGGATATAAATGAAAGAATTAATGTTGAGGTGATTTATCAGTATTTTGTCAGAATGAAGGTATTAAAAATTATCCGTATATGGATTTCAGTCATTTTCTGCTCGGAATTTTGAAAAACTTTCTTCTAAAAAGTTGTAGAGAAATAAATTTTTTATGGAATGGACATAAGGTTCATATTTTTCTGATAAAAGTTCTATTTATTATGAATTATTGAAGTTTCTGAATATTGTTTAAATTTAAAATATTTTCGTGGAGATTTTCTAGAATCGGTGTACCCCACTCTTGTCCTTTGTTGGTGTGAAATGTGCTAAGAATTATTTCAAAAGTTGTGTGCTCATTTTCCAAAGATGGGAGCGTAGAAGCCACCGTAGGGATTTTGTCAATCCTGGTGTGCTAAGCTTTTCCTATAAATAGGGTGCTTAGTTAGAATTGAAAATCACACCAGAATCAGAAGTTTCTTTCTCTATAATATTGAGCGTATTTTTGTGAGTATTTAGATACTTTGAGAGTTGATAAGCAACACAAGTTTTCTTCAGCGTTATATCCGATATTTTAGTTAGAATTACTATTCTTTTGAGGTAAGGGATGTTATTTTTTTCGTAAATAATGTTATCTCTCTCAATATCATTATACCGAAATCTTGGTATGAATTTTATTATGAAATTTTTACCTTTTCATGTCGAGGTTACTATTAATGTATATGGCACTATTCACAAATATAATATTATTCACGAGTACCATTCACGAAGTATGATTTTTCTTATAAAATTTTTAACTTTTCATGTCGGGGTTACTATTCACGTATACGACATTATTCACGTATACGACACTATTCACGAATATGGTCCTATTCAAATAAAAATTAAATTTTCTTTTTTCGGTCCAAGTTATCTATTATGGTTACTATCTTTGATTGTATCCATATTTTTATCTTCATTCTTGAATTTTTCTCCACAATTGATTATTATGGAGTATTTTTGAACATGGATAAACTGAAGTACGAATCCCTAATCTTTATCATTTTATCTTATTGGATTCATTTTCTTTAAAATGTTTTTTGTCATCCTCAATCTTAAATGGTGATATAACTAAATATTTTTGGCCTGTAGTGCAAAGATGAATGATTACTTGATGAATATCTGTAGTATCCCCGAATTCAGGTCCCAAATCACCTCGGATCCGGTACACTATTTCTTTCACTAATTGTGGAAGATATAAACATAAATTGTTTATACAATACATTACACACTATTCCCCAAGGTCGAGTAACCTTAACTTAATACACATTTCATAAAATATCTATTACACAACAATATTTATCAAATACGCTATTACAAACTAGCTGCACTTTATATCCCAAGCTGAACTTGGTATTATCATTTTTCTGTATCCGAACGCATTCGCTTTATCTTCAATGTTTTATCATGATATAGCAAGGGTGAGCATGAAAGTTGCCCAACAAGTTTATATACAATAATATAACGATATATCATGATTGAAGAGTATGAATAATTGGCTGGCTATAATTCAACAATATAATTGTGAACTAGCAGGAATAAAATTTTGACTGAACAAGTATTTTACATGAACAAACATTTCTGAACCAACTGGTAATGAAGGTGATCAGCCTTTCACACCGGACTTATACATGCAAGATGTACAGAGTACAAATTTCATGGCAATCAGCTATGATTAACCATAAGCTTGAAGAAACTAATCTTATTAGAGTTAAGTAAAAGAAAACTTGCCTTAACCGTTGATTACCGCAACGCAATATATAACGCTTTACCCGAAGACCTAATATTAATAATATAGATCTTCAATAATTAGAATAATATCATCACAGTATAATACTGTTATAATTATATCCACATAATAACCAAAACACATTACCACATAACCCTATCAGTCTAGAATTCACATAAGACTTAGTATCAGGTCAAACTTTTTTAGTTTGACTTAAAACTGACATAATTCTAACATCCCGACGGTCTAGTCGGTCAACACTCGAGTTTAAGTTCAGTTAAACTCTGCTTAAGCACTTAACCATGCCATAGAATCACATTTATATGATTTAACACTCGCTTTTTCATTTCATAAGTTATTCGCTAACATTTAGTAAGTTAAATACTCGTCCAGTAACCTGGATTCTAAATCTAGCAACTAAATTTCCTACTCAGCAACCTGGATTCCAAATCCAGCAATCTAAACTACAATCCAGCAAACTGGATTTAACATATTTTCAATTCATCAAACTGCATTTCAATCCAGTAAACTGGAATCACAATTTACCTAATCCAGCAAGCTGTATTCTATATCCGTATCACGAAAATAACAAGTCAGTGTATTATTCTCCTATCCTTTGGTCAAACACATATACATGTATTTCATGCACAAAAATTATTTTTCCACAATTTTCCAACTTCCTTTGGTATTTTTCAAAAATTAATTCTAGTGCGTAGCTTAAGAAATTAGCTACCTCGTGCTTAACTCCAAACATTCCCATCTCTTGGGATAACCTTATAAATGTTAACTTGATGCTCCATTTTAAATTTCGTGACAATCGGAGTTGTAGAACTCCGTTTATAGCGATTTCCGTCGGAAAATCACAAAAATTGGAACGATCATAACTTGGTCGTTTTAACTCAGAATTAGCTCATTTTTGGACACGAGCTACATAATACCATATATTTTCATTTTACAAAAGGCTAGAATTTTTTTCATTAAATAAATGTCCGAAACAGCCCCCGGAAAAAATTGGGCAGAAACTTTTTATCAATTGGTAGTTGTGGAGTCCTTCACCAAAACTTAAATAAAACGAAATCTGTAACTCCGATTAAAAATACGTCACTTTTGTTGGATTCCTATCTTTCCGAAATACAGTTTTCATCTATCACAATCCATATTTGGACATGTTAAGCTCCCGGAATTTAGCCCGGAAGTGGCTGTTACAAAACTGTCATTTTAACAGTTTTCTTATCTTTGTGTAGTTTGGGAGAAATCCCATAACTTGGTCATTTTTCAACCTATTTGAGTAATTCCAAAGGGATTTTACCCTTAACACATATATCTAGTATCCCAAGAACATAAATCATAAATATCCATCATAGATTTCAAGAAAAATCAAAACCTAGCTCTCACTTTAAAAGTTTAACTTTTCCGAAAAAATTCCATTTTTCTCTTCCTTTGATTCCAACCAAAATCAACACCCATTATGGGTAGATCCAGACAATAAACACTTATTAACATGTATATACATGAATTTTGAGTTTAGAAACAAAGTTTCTTATTTCATCAAACAAGTTTCAAACAAAATCAAAGCTAAGAGAAAAAAAACCATGTTTTCTATCTTTTGAAAAACCTAGCTTCCATTCCACACTTTAGATCTATCTTTTGACACACAAGATGGATAGATCCATACATAAAATACTCTAAATCATGTAGATCTAAGATTTAAACCTCAAGATCACAACTTCAAGTTGTCAAAACTCAAATCAAAACACAAAGGAAATATACTACATAAGTAGACATTTTTCCTATACCTTAGCTTTTCTTCTTCTCCTTCTTCTTAGTTTGATCATGGAGCTTGGATGTCTCACTTAAAACTCCCCTTTCTCTCCTCCATGGTTGCTGAATGGCCTCTCTTCTCACTCTCTCATCTCTAGTTCTTAGTTGCTTGGAATAAAGATGAAAGAGAAAAATAAGCTAAAGTTTTATTAGATGTGGATTATATCATTATCCAAACTCACTCTCTTTTTTCCTCTTGTGCATGATCCGGCCATATGGCCTTTGATTATCAATTGCTCCCACTAATACTAGCTCTTCTCTTTCCCAATCAATTACCAAGTGGTTACTTGCAAGCTTTGCCCAAAGTGTTGCTGAAATAAAGAGATGACACATGGAATGAGTTGGTCACCAACTAAAGTAGACATTCATCTCTCTTTCTCTCCTTCTCTAGAACCGGCCACTTGGCCTTAATTTGCTCCAAGTTTGGCTTATTTACTAAATGCTTTAATTGATTTACTAAATGTCCAAAAATTCCTCTCCCACTTGGGCTAAAAGCTGAGCCATTCCTTAATGTTTTGCTTGAGCCTCTAACCAATTTCATTGGCCAACATTTGGGTTATACATATACATAGTCCAATTCCTTTAATTCTTATCCAACCCAATTCATTTAATTAGGGTTTCACTTCTCCATTAAAACACCAATCCTTGCTCATGAACATTTATTTTCTCAACCCAATTAGACTTGCTATAATTAGGTTATAAAATTAATCATTTGAGATATATAAAATAAATCTCTTAAAATTAGTAAGTATTCTAAATACCACAATTCTCTTTTTCCATAACCCTTAAGTTATTAAATCCTTCATTCCTAATATATATAATTAGGGTTACACTAGTTTCTTTTATTTGTTTATATAATAAACAAATATAAACCATCACCTAATGTTCATATTCCTTACACACAACTTTTTAACCCTTAGGGTTTAATACTCCACGTTAGGATTCCCAAATTAGGGTTTTAAATATCCGAATTAGGGTTTCGGATTTCCAGAACAGAAACTAGGGTTTCAGAACCGATTTCTATGATTTCTCATCAGACGTTAGGAATTTCTAACAGAACGTTAGATTTTTCTAACTTAATAAACATATGATTAACATAACTTTACGGTTTGCTAAAGTTATAACTTATCTGATCAATCCTTGATCTTAAATCATTACAATTCACATATATAATCAAATATACCGACTAGTATTCACTTCGATACTTAACCTTGATAATTCTTCAAAAGAATTTTAAATCTACCATAATCTTATACCTCATTACTAGACTATCACTTACAGTCTATCACATAATTCAAGTCTTGTCCAAAATTTTTGAAAATTTTAAAATTTCACTACATAACTGCCAAATCTATACACTTATTTCCTATCTAGGTCTATTATTTGACCTTAAATCAATCATTTAAGATTTTAATAATTTGTCTAATTTCTCGGGCTGTCACATTCACCCCTCCTTATAAGAATTTCGTCACCGAAATTCACCTTACACCTTACACCGTGCACCTTACACCATTTATACTGAGCGATCACACAAGATCTTGAACTTATTTTCTCGGGTATCTATCAAAGATACTCAAACTTCTCGGGTATCTATCAAAGATACTCAAACTTCTCTGGTATCTATCAAAGATACTCAAACTTCTCGGGTATCTATCAAAGATACTCAAACTTCTCGGGTATCTATCAAAGATTTACTTTGATATATACTCAAATTTCTCGGGTATCTATTAAAGATACTCAAAACACGAGCAAAGATCAAATTCACACTAAGTATTCCTGTATTTACAACTCCATAACATTTTTATCATCTCTACACCAGGTTACATGGTACATGAGTGATAATTAAAAACAAATTTTGATATTTCAAATCATTTGCTTAAACATTCTATCTGTTCCTATTATCCTCAACACTCCATTCACACATAACTATACTCAGTTCATAAAACCACACTTATAAGTCCATAAATTGCCACAATCATATGAGTTCACGAACTTTCCTAGACAGACCTTTGGCGTCCATTCGCTGAGGGGTTCATAAACATTTCATATAACTATGTGTCAAGTATGTCACATAAGTATGAGTTTTAAGAACTCGTACTTAATCTTATATCCTCTACCTATGACCTATCTATCTATTATACACATGAGAAAGGAATCACCCTCTTAACACACATATAACAAATAGCGCGACACAACATTTCAATGATTATCAGTGCCAGAAACTAAGTGGTTGTCAAACCAAACTCGGCCACTAATCAATATAGGAAGCTAAGTGAACAATTCCCCGCCCATACAAAGAATTGGTCAACCTAACCACTACATCGACCAGGAAGCTAAGTGATTCTAAAACCAAGTACAAATTCCCCGCCCATACAAGGAATCATACAACTCAGCTGCCGACAAGAGTCCTCAATTGAATCCCCACCTAATACTTAACCCCCTTCTCAATACTAATTTCATTTAATCCGTATTCATAATCCATAACTCTTTCATGAGTTCTCATAGTACAATTTCATAGTACAACTTACACACAGCGTCTTGCTGTAAACTTTTCAATCATAAGATTGATTCTTTCTGACTGTCATAACCTTATCAGATCACGAGGTGATCTTATCGTATATATTACAATTTATTTCTATGCCTATGATCGTTTTGTTTTACGATCTCCTATTCCTGCACTTTCAGTCTTTCAGACTCGATCTATTCACCGTTACTGTTCAACTTTATTATCAGAGTTAGGTAACTCTGTGTCTTTACACTCGTCGAGATTCATCTTTGAATCTTACCGACCAACTTACTCTATTTGAGTTAGTCTTATCCTAATCACTACGGTTATTGGTCTCAGGTATTCCTACCTAAGCTTCATAACCAACAGCTCTGATACCAACTGTAGTATCCTCGAATCCGGGTCCCAAATCACCTCGGATCCGGTACACTATTTCTTTCCCTAATTGCGGAAGATATAAACATAAATTGTTTATACAATACATTACACACTATTCCCCAAGGTCGAGTAACCTTAACTTAATACACTTTTCATAAAATATCTATTACACAACAATATTTATCAAATACGCTATTACAAACTAGCTGCACTTTATATCCCAAGCTGAACTTGGTATTATCATTTTCCTGTATCCGAACGCATTCTCTTTATCTGCAATGTTTTATCATGATATAGCAAGGGTGAGCATGAAAGTTGCCCAGCAAGTTTATATACAATAATATAACGATATATCATGATTGAAGAGTATGAATAATTGGCTGGCTATAATTCAACAATATAATTGTGAACTAGCAGGAACAAAATTTTGACTGAACAAGTATTTTACATGAACAAACATTTCTGAACCAACTGGTAATGAAGGTGATCAACCTTTCATACCTAACTTATACATGCAAGATGTACAGAGTACAAATTTCATGGCAATCAGCAATGATTAACCATAAGCTTGAAGAAACTACTCTTATTAGAGTTAAGTAAAAGAAAACTTGCCTGAACCGTTGATTACCGCAACGCAATATATAACGCTTTACCCGAAGACCTAATATTAATAATATAGATCTTCAATAATTAGAATAATATCATCACAGTATAATACTATTATAATTATATCCACAGAATAACCTAAACACATTACCACATAACCCTATCAGTCTATAATTCACATAAGACTTAGTATCAGGTCAAACTATTTCAGTTTGACTTAAAACTTACATAATTCTAACATCCCGACGATCTAGTCGGTCAACACTTGAGTTTAAGTTCAGTTAAACTCTGCTTAAGCACTTAACCATGCCATCGAATCACATTTATATGATTTAACACTCGCTTTTTCATTTCATAAGTTATTCGCTAACATTTAGTAAGTTAAATACTCGTCCAACAACCTGGATTCTAAATCTAGCAACTAAATTGCCAACTCAGTAACCTGGATTCCAAATCCAGCAATCTAAATTACAATCCAGCAAACTGGATTTAACATATTTTCAATTCATCAAACTATATTTCAATCCAGTAAACTGGAATCACAATTTACCTAATCCAGCAAGCAGTATTCTATATCCGTATCACAAAAATACCAAGTCAGTGTATTATTCTCCTATCCTTTGGTCAAACACATATACATGTTTCATGCACAAAAATTATTTTTCCACAATTTTCCAACTTCCTTTAGTATTTTTCAAAAATTAATTCTAGTGCGTAGCTTAAGAAATTAGCTACCTTGTGCTTAACTCCAAACATTCCCATCTCTTGGGATAACCTTATATATGTTAACGTGATGCTCCATTTTAAATTTCGTGACAATCGGAGTTGTAGAACTCCTTTTATAGCGATTTCCGTCGGAAAATCACAAAAATTGGAACGATCATAACTTGGTCGTTTTAACTCAGAATTAGCCCATTTTTGGAAACGAGCTACATAATACAATATATTTTCATTTGCCAAAAGCATAGAATTTTTATCATTAAATAAATGTCCGAAACAGCCCCCGGAAAAATTTGGGCAGAAACTTTTTATCAATTGGCAGTTTTGGAGTCCTTCACCAAAACTTAAATAAAACGAAATCTGTAACTCCGATTAATAATCCGTCAATTTTGTTGGATTCCTATCTTTCCGAACTACAGTTTTCATCTATCACAATCCATATTTGGACATGTTAAGATCCCGGAATTTAGCCCGGAAGTGGCTGTTACAAAACTGTCATTTTAACAGTTTTCTTATCTTTGTGTAGTTTGGGAGAAATCCCATAACTTGGTCATTTTTCAACCTATTTGAGTAATTCCAAAGGGATTTTACCCTTAACACATATATCCAGTATCCCAAGAACATAAATCATAAATATCCATCATAGATTTCAAGAAAAATCAAAACCTAGCTCTCACTTTAAAAGTTTAACTTTTCCGAAAAAATTCCATTTTTCTCTTCCTTTGATTCCAACCAAAATCAACACCCATTATGGGTAGATCCAGACAATAAACACTTATTAACATGTATATACATGACTTTTGAGTTTAGAAACAAAGTTTCTTATTTCATCAATCAAGTTTCAAACAAAATCAAAGCTAAGAGAAAAAAAATCATGTTTTCTATCTTTTGAAAAACCTAGCTTCCATTCCACACTTTAGATCTATCTTTTGACACACAAGATGGATAGATCCATACATAAAATACTCTAAATCATGTAGATCTAAGATTTAAACCTCAAGATCACAACTTCAAGTTGTCAAAACTCAAATCAAAACACAAAGGAAATATACTACATAAGTAGACATTTTTGCTATACCTTAGCTTTTCTTCTTCTCCTTCATCTTAGTTTGATCATGGAGCTTGGATGTCTCACCTAAAACTCCCCTTTCTCTCCTCCATGGTTGCCGAATGGCCTCTCTTCTCACTCTCATCTCTAGTTCTTAGTTGATTTGAATAAAGATGAAAGAGAAAAATAAGCTAAAGTTTTATTAGATGTGGATTATATCATTATCCAAACTCAGTCTCTTTTTTCCTCTTGTGCATGATCCGGCCATATGGCCTTTGATTCTCAATTGCTCCCACTAATACTAGCTCTTCTCTTTCCCAATCAATTACCAAGTGGTTACTTGCAAGCTTTGCCCAAAGTGTTGGTGAAATAAAGAGATGACACATGGAATGAGTTGGTCACCAACTAAAGTAGACATTCATTTCCCTTTCTCTCCTTCTCTAGAACCGGCCACTTGGCCTTAATTTGCTCCAAGTTTGGCTTATTTACTAAATGCTTTAATTGATTTACTAAATGTCCAAAAATTCCTCTCCCACTTGGGCTAAAAGCTGAGCCATTCCTTAATGTTTTGCTTGAGCCTCTAACCAATTTCATTGGCCAACATTTGGGCTATATATATACATAGTCCAATTCCTTTAATTCTTATCCAACCCAATTCATTTAATTAGGGTTTCACTTCTCCATTAAAACACCAATCCTTGCTCATGAACATTTATTTTCTTAACCCAATTAGACTTGCTATAATTAGGTTATAAAATTAATCATTTGAGATATATAAAATAAATCTCTTAAAATTAGTAAGTATTCTAATACCACAATTCTCTTTTTCCATAACCCTTAAGTTATTAAATCCTTCATTCCTAATATATATAATTAGGGTTACACTAGTTTCTTTTGTTTGTTTATATAATAAACAAATATAAACCATCACCTAATGTTCATATTCCTTACACATAACTTTTTAACCCTTAGGGTTTAATACATCGCGTTAGGATTCCCAAATTAGGGTTTTAAATATCCGAATTAGGGTTTCGGATTTCCCAAACAAAAACTAGGGTTTCAGAACCGATTTCTACGATTTCTCATCAGACGTTAGGGATTTCTAACAGAACGTTAGATTTTTCTAACTTAATAAACATATAATTAACATAAATTTAGGGTTTACTAAAGTTATAACTTATCTGATCAATCCTTGATCTTAAATCATTACAATTCACATATATAATCAAATATACCGACTAGTATTCACTCCGATACTTATCCTTGATAATTCTTCAGATGAATTTTAAATCTACCATAATCTTATACCTCATTACTAGACTATCACTTACAGTCTATCACATAATTCAAGTCTTGTCCAAAAATTTTAAAATTTTTAAAATTTCATTACATAACTGCCAAATCCATACACTTATTTCCTGTCTAGGTCTATTATTTAACTTTAAATCAATCATTTAATATTTTAATAATTTGTCTAATTTCTCGGGTTGTCACAATATCTTCGGCCCGTAGTGAAAAGGTGGACATGTGTTGAGATGAACATGACCAAATGGTGATACAAATGAATATCTTTGGTCATTGTGCAAAGATGAATATTTGATTCAAAATTTATATTGATTGATGTCACAGTGATAAAATATTGATGATGGACTTTTTAAATCATAGAAGATAGTAGATTTCATGTTCTACTTGACTCTTCTAATGAATTATTGTTTCCGCTGCAGTTAGTGATCTAAAACTTGTTGGCTATTATATTCTATCAAATTTTTCCCTGTTAAAGACTAAGGATAATTTGGTCTACATTATCTTAGTCATAATATTCTTTACTGGGCTAGTTGAGCTCACCCTTTTCCTTTTTGTTCCATTTTTCTTTTCAGGAGGCGAGAATATAGCAGGAACTAGTCGGGGTGTGGGGTGATGTTTCAAGGCAGTTGTTTTTGCAGTCCTCACTATTTTGTAAAATAGTGTATCAATAATCGTAACGAGGACTTATTTGAGTTTGGATATTGTCTAAAAGAAAATATTTGTATTTAAACTCACAGTATATGTGTTGTTGTATTTTACATGACAATTGTAATAATGAATTTGTAGTTGTTTTCTGTACCATGTATTTCATGACTCAGAATGAGTTGTGTGAACCTATTTTGGGGGCGTCACAATAGGTCTTTCAAAATAAGTTAAATTAAATTGCATAGCAGTAGTCAACCGATCAGGAAAGTTTCCTAACTCAACTTGAGTTATTATTTTTTCAAAGTATGATTTGTAGATAATTATTGTTGATTATTCACATCCATAAAGATTATTGTTATTCGCACATATTGCAATTGATTTCATGTTTTATTATTTGAACTATGAAATAAATTTAAAGATCTTTTATTCAAGAACTGTTTATGAACCATGTCTTAGCTAATTGTTTTGGCTAGAATAACAATTGATGAATCGTTCTATTATTTGAACTAAGTTGTTATTGAAAGATTTATGCCATTTATTTCGGCAAGATTAATATTAATATTATATATTAAAATCATAGCATTTCTTTAAAAGCAATCCAAACCATATTGTTATGGTACAGACTCATGATGTAAGACTGAGATGGACAACCCTTATAAAAAGTGGAACTTTATTGTCGGGCAACCAAACCTTGCGCTATTATTGAGTATTATACATAATCACGGTAAAATGAGGCTGATCCCCTTACGTACTTGAAGAAAGGTATGATTTAATCTTTACAGTTAACTTATACTATCGAGGTATTTAATTATTAAATGAATTTATAATTCCTCTAGTAGTTCTTGATCCATTTGTGATCACTCGGCATAAAATCTAGGAATATCCCACCCTATTGAATATTATTACAGCATTGTTAATTCTTCATAATCAAATTGATATTGTTGAATCCTTGAAAGAATTTAACATCTTTCATTTTTGATATGTTATTCAGTATGGAATACAAGAAAATTCTTGATATTGAAAATGATTTATTATTCAGCTACCTCGAACTCTTTTGAATATTGTTGACATATTAGAAAGTTAGACTCTTCTATATCCTTTATTGAAATCTTTAACTTGCGGAGCAAACTAGTTGCTCATCCTTGCTTAAAATAAAATATTTCAGCTAAAGCCGACGTAGAAAAAGGTTCCAAGAGGAGCAAAGGAAAAGAGAAGGTGATCGAGTAGGGTCTTTCAAATACTATTTAATTATGTTATCTTATGTAATTAATTAGGTAAACATTTTGTGTATATAAGGGTATGTATTTAAATTAAGGATAGATAAACCTGGGATAATGTTATATTTGTATTAAGAAATGGTATGAATGTTGTAATTCATATTGAATGGGTAGTTAGATGTGATGTGTATGTTGTATCGTGAGCACTGAATCTGAGGTATGAGTGACTTGAATTTGGGGGCGTCACAGTTGCTCACACTTGCTATATCATGATAATATTTCAGTTAAGCATGAGTGTTCGAAAAAGGATAAAGTCCAAGACAAAGTTGGAGAACAGTTCCATATGAACGTTTAACTATTACATTTATGTAAAATGATAATGTAAACCTTTTGAATTATTAAGGTATGTATTGAGTTAAGGTTGTGGACCTTGGGAAATGTTATAGAATCATTGGGTAATAATCAATGTATGTTTATATAATTTTACATTAGTTTATAGAATATGTATAAAGATGATGTACAGTGACGCATCAGGTCCGAGGTTCAAGGGACTCGGATTTGGGAGCGCTACAGTTGGTATCAAAGTTATATGTTATAACCCTTAGGTAGGAGTACCTTAGGCTATAACCACAAAGATGAGGATAAGGAATAAACTCAAATAGAGTTTAAAGTGATAAAAAATGAATTTGGAAAATTTATTATGAAGTAAAGAAGAAGATAAATAAGATTCAAAGAAGAATCTCAAAGAATTATAAGATAAGAATACGAAGTTACCTAACTCCAGTAATAAAAATGAAAAGTGTAAATAAAATCATAATATAATATGATTAAAGAGAAGAATAAGAAGATCGTAGAATAAAACTGTGACGCCCCCAAATCCGGGTCCCTTCGAACCTTGGATCCGATCCGCCACGATACTACTATCGTCAAACTATTTATATGTTTTATTCATAACTTAATGAATATAACTTTGCTTATTACAATTTAGAATATAAATTCTTTCTAATTCCATGATCTATGTAATGACCCCAAACTTTTATAAGTTTCAAATCTTGGTCATTTACCATTCCTGTCTTACATCATATTTGATGTTATAAAATCATGCAGAATAATTTAAAATTTTTCAATCTCCTTTGAAAATACATCTTTTAACTTGAATTATTTACAAATCCTTGAATCAAATTATGTTATGATTCATTCTATTCAATTACTGTATAAATTTTTACATCTCAATTCGAATTCATGTATGTACCGCCTAGTACAACTTTATAACTTAACATGTATTACACACCGTAAACTACTATCATGTACATCTACTAGAACCTAAACATGGTTCAAGAACATATATTTAATAAATGAGTCAATCTCCTTTGATACTATTGAACTCTATCAATCAAGTAGCACGCAATCTTTATCGTGTGTCCTTAACCTGCAAAAGTGGTTATTTTTAAGGGTGAGCTCGACAACACAGGAATTCTAAGATTTTTCATGAGCACATAGCATATAATAGCATATTCAGTTCATGCTTTCATAACCAATTAATATTTATTACACACGTTACTTCACACATAAAGGCATAGAGATTTACTTCACAAGCACATCATCAAATTAACTTCCACATTTCATACATATCTCATATGCATTTCATATATATACATCGACATTCTCATAGCATAATATAGCTCAATTAATAGTTATAGATTTCATATATCAAATAGGAACTGAAAAACTTACCTGATTCGTAGTTTATCAACTACGACTTAACTGCTTAAAGCTTATCTGCAATTCGTATATTCCTACACAGTTATATAATCATGGATTCACATCCATTTGTCATATATTCATACATTCTTAATTTAATAATAAATAATGTTTATTAACTAGGTTTGTAAAACCTACACTTCATTTTCTCATCATATTCTTGGAATAGCTAGGTACGTATAGGTATACCTTAGCCACATGTACTTGACATCAACATTCATATATATCTACCATGCACTTGACTCGCTATGTGTTTGGCACATTTAAAACTCATTTAGGTAAGTTAAAACGTACACACAAATGTCTAACTTAGTTTTAACGTTATACAACATCACCTATATAGCTCAAATCAGATTGTAAGACATCACACATTCAAACAACGTATCATTACTTTATATCATGTAAACATTCCTTTGGACTTAACATTCGAAAGCCATGATTAACATTCATCGTTATCACATAATATGTTTCTTAACACATTACATAGCGTATTGATCATATATTACAATTTAAAGTAATCATATAAGCATGCTTCCAACATCAGATCAAAAATAGGATCTATCCTAGACTGCAGAATGGTGCAGCTGCGCCATATCTAGGCTTAGGGATGGCGCAACTGCGTTGTCCCTTGGCCAGACCAAGGTTGAGCTTTGTACTTCCTATTTTCAGTCCAAACATTAACACACATATACACTTATACGTAACATGTATACACACTAGAGGTCTTTATATACTTGTATGACCACTTCATCCATGTGATGCAACTATATTTTTGAAAATATATTCAAGTTTTCTTTTGAAACCACTTTAAACTTGAACAATGCCATTCAACACATACAAGACAACTTTAAGGCTCTATTCATATGTAGTCAAGTCATATTAACATGCTCGCAAGATCAGAATGTATAGCAAGTAACAGTTATGCACCTTATGTCTTTTATATCAAGTTTTCTTAAAAAACTTCTTTCACACAAGGTCTAACGAGTTTGATTATGAACAAAGGAACTATGTACACTATAGCATGCTCATTTATGTGTAAAATCAGTCATGTTAACATCTTTTCATGTGTCGAATCTATATCTTGTAGCATTCATGTCCATTAGCTTATTATACTTGAAAATTTCTCTAACACAAGACTTAACAAGTTTAGTCATGGATACGGACACCATAAACATTATATCATGCTCATTTACATCTGAAATCAATCATGTATATCAATCACTAAGTTCGGAACTTGTAAAACATAAGTTTCCGCAAGATTTGTTTTCAGAACTTGAAGTTCTTGTTAAAGATCTTCTACTAATTTATGTTGGATACTTCCTAACTCATAAGGAAACCTTATAACACAAGTTATACCTCTTTTGGAGGTGTAAATAAGTCATAAAACTAAATTATCAACCACCTATTGTAACAGAACTCAGCAACTGATTCTAGGGTACGGCGCAGCTGCGCCATGCCAGAATCAGAACCAGTAAGCAGACTCTGTTTTGCAGAGTGTTACCCAACTTCATTTCCCTTGATTCAAACATAATTCCAACCATCATTAAAGAGTTCCTACATGTAATTAAACTTCTTAAACACCTTATAGTATGTTAATTCATATCAATTGACATAGAAGTTCAAGAGATTTCAAGAATTAAACAAGACCCATTTCAAGAAAAATAATTAAAAATTATACCTTCTTGAGCTTGAATTTGACCTCCTACACTCTGAGTATACTTCTATAGTAGCTCAACGACTTATACTCTCTAATTAAATAACTTCTTAGCAACACAAAATCTTAATCTAAGCTTGTATATATAAAAGAAGCATAGACTAGACATTAGCATTACACTAAGGTTGGGTTCATGGTGTAATGGAGGGATACATTGGTTAATCAAGAGTGGTTCAACAAACCACCACCAGCCATTGGCTTTGCAATCATCACCTATTCCATAGCCTTTTGAAAAATACGTATTCTAACTTCATGTTACTGTTCATGTACCTTGTGACACTCAATTTGGCACAAGAGCAAATATCTCAGCAACTTGTTATTCTAAGGTCTGGTTTGGTTTTTTTAATTCTCATAATGTAATTTTAAGGTATAATTGTTACCATATTAGTAAAATTAGGGATTATTTATGTACTCACATCATATACTCAATGTACATTAAATACACGCAATAATAACACAGTCAGGTATTATTGTTCGATTAGTTCCATAATTATTTCTACTACTCACATAACCACATTATAACATTATCTAATATTAATGTTTATTCAAACATTTAATCTCCTACCCAGTTTCTAGAATACACGGGTGCTTAATTATTTCTGTATTACCACTACATATGATTTCAGTATACCACTTGGTACCTTATATCATTAGTCCCAATTAAATGTCACACCTTATGTATTCTTAGGCCATAGGTATTATATATTACTACTGCCCACATTTTCCATATTACACATAGTAATACTATTAATATTTTAATTGAGCTAAATATCATTTAGTTGGGTACTTTCAATCCATTATCACTTTTTAATATCACAACGATTAATTAATATTAATCATTTATTTTCTATTTAATAATTATTATGCACTCCACTAATTAATAGTATATAATATTCCACAATATCTCTTAATTAACCATTTTTATTCCGGGTTAATTAGTTATCTCTTATTCAAATTCATTCATGGACAAACCATCATTTAAGATTTTTATTATCCTTATGAGTCCTTAATACCCATTTCTTAGATTTTAAATTCCAAAAACTAATCCTACAGACCGGCGCAACTGTGATGGTCACACGTATGGTAATGACGCAGCTGCACCATACCAAAATCAGAGGCAGGCAAGTTCTGCATCAGCAAAACTGAAACCTACGCTTCTAAATACTTTACACATCCTCCTTAAGTGTTAACTCGTCTAACATCAATCCCCTCTTTGATTCCACATCATCGACTACAATTTTCCTTAACAATTTAACGATCACACTTCGAGTTCTAAAACTCTATTTCCCTTATTAGTTTAACCAACTATACATCACCTTTATGATTTCAATAACACAACACTCGAATATAACAGAGACATACATTCCTTTAATCTTTGCTTCTTGTCATGTATCAATTTACTCAATAATTCTCTAACCACTTCAAAGGTATATCGATTTCCTTCTCTCGTCAACAACGTACACGCATATATGTCTAAACCTAGCACACATTGAGTATTTAATAGTATTCAATATTGTACACTGAGTGGTTTCCCACAAACAACCAACAAATTAGTTTCCATCTTGTCTACACTATTTTCACGGTGAGTTAGATCGGTTACTAATTCGTATATACCTCCGCTCTCTGAAAGAATTGTTTAGCCCAGCTCCTATACATCCACCATTAAAGAGTACGGTTGCACTTCCTTAGACTTGATACGTACTCGTACAATTCATCTCTACAATTCATAATAATAATAAATATATAATAACGATATATATTTATTAAACACAACCTCACTTATTATATAGCGCATATTACCCTATGTAACACAATACCACATACCTCGTAACACACATATATTCTTGTTCGAACCCATCTCATGCTTTAAGAATTTTATTTACTCAATTCTTATTTTAATACTTTCTAAAAATTCAGGTTCTTACAAATACGATCGTAAGGATAATGAGAAATAGTTATAAAATAAGATCGCGACGTGATCAGAATGAATTATAGAATAATATATGATATGTTAAACGATTAAGAAGATATAGCATGACGCTATAAAGAGAATGTATTATGAAATTGTACGATGTAAACTCAGGAAAGAGTGGTAAATGTTAAGATACAGATTAAAGAAAATTTGTATTAAGAAAAGAGAAAGCTAGGATTATGTGGGATTTCAACTGAGGACACATGTGATAGCTGAGTTGACAAACCTTTGTATGGGCAGGGGTTTTGTGTTTAGTCTAACAACTACTCAGTTTATCATATTGATTATCATTGAAATGTTGGTTTCACATTATCGATATACATACGACGAGAAGGTTATTCTTTTCTCAAAATTATATTTGATAGTTAGAGAAATATAAGAATTAGATGTGAGTTCTTAAAACTCCTACTTATGGTAAGTTTGTGAATCATAATCGTATGGTATGTTTTTGAACCCCTAAGCGTATCGACAGTCTCTGATATGTTCTTGAACTACGTATTGCTAGGACAAGTTCCTAAACTCATATTATTATAGAAAGTTCTTGAACTCGTAATGCGTGGTATGTTTGATGAACTATACTGGGGTATAGAAAAGTGGTGGATTTAGAATCGAGGATTTTCAGTGTAGTAAGCTTTAAGAATGATAGAAATAGATAGAATTATTAAGCAATGAAGCATTGGAGAAAATTAGAGTTGATGGAGGAAGCATAAGTATTCCAAATCTTCTAGCTATGTTAGATTTTGAATTTATTAACATCGTGCTAATAAAAGCATTTTTTTTAAAAATATATTAGGTCAGATTATTGAACCAATGAGTTTTAAAAGTTATATTATTTATATGTCTAGGCTAAATGTTTTAGCTAGACAAAAATGATTTTAAAATATCAAAATGTTTCTTATATACCAATAATGCATCATGGAACATGGTGTAGAGATGATAAAAATGATGGAGTTATCAATACAGACTTACCTAGTGCTAGATATGATCTAAGGATAGTAAGCCCGCTATGGTATGATGTAGTATGACAAAATCTTAAAATGACAGAATCCTCAAATGGACTGTAAATACAGTGCGGTATCACGACGTCAGAAAATAATTTTCAAAATTTTGAATCAGTTAAAGAAAAGTCAATGCCAATTAAAGTGGCTAGAAAAATATTTTGATTGATGTTTGAATTATTGGTATATGTCTAAGCTATTTGATTCAGCTAGACAAATATTTATGAAAATTCAAGTATTTCTTTAAGAATTTATCCCGAACCAAATTATTTTGGTGTGGAATCTTATGATAAGTTTGAGGTGAACAACCCCGAATAAGGGGGATATACCTGTTGGATAATATATTCCAATCTATGATCGCAAATAGTCGCTATATATGATTGATACGTTGTGCACTACGTAGGGTACAGTAGGTTGATCACCTAACGTACATGTAGAAGTAGTTTACCTTCTTTGTGATATTAAACATACCTAGTAGAAAATGTTTCAGAGGTAAAGTACCTTTCTTTCGTAATTGAAAGAGGAAGCAGGTAGAAATACCCCTAAACCTCAAAATTCATGGTTTTTATGGGCCCTCATACAGATATGAAAAGTTTTCTTGAGTAAACTTTTTACATTATTTATACTATTTCACAAATATTGAACAATTGTGAAGACCCCTGAATATATAAAGGGATTGAACTCCTTAGAGAGAAGTAATTGTAGAATGAGATGATAGAAGAGAAATTCTAAGAGGAGAAAATTATAAAGTTTAAGTTAAAAACCTAGTTTTGCTCAATAGAATGAGCATATATTAATAGGCTATAATTTTTAGGACGAAATTCTTAGAAGAATTGGTGAATGTGACAACCCGAAAATTTATAAGATTTATAAATAAAATCGTGAATGATTAAATAAAGGTTAAAGAATAAAACCTAGATTGGAAATAGAGGAATAATAAAAAAAATGAGAAAAACCTATAAGGTTTGAAATTTTTAAAGCAATGCAAAGAAATTAAATGTGAATTAAAGAAATGAGAAGATAAAGAATACAAATGAGAAATATGGGTGACGAATATCAAAAACCCTAGAATGGATTCATATGTACCCTTGAAGTATATTGAGGATAAGGTATTTGGATATCTTTAAATTTATGTGAATTAAATGCTGAAAGAGATTACATAATAATGTATGTGCAAATGTATTAAGGAAACAAATTTCAAAGGAAGATATATTAAAAGGCTAAAGAAAATGTGTATATGTATAGATACATATATACTTAAGAATGTGTTATTTATATTTCTAGCCAAATAAGAAAGTTTATTAATTAAAATTAATCATACAAGAATAAATGAAAAGCTTAATTATATATAGAAGCTTGTTAAAATTATATTGCGAAGGGTAATTTAATAGAACCCAAAAATATATAATTGTGAAGATATAAGTTAGGTATTATGGTGGTAATTAAGTTAAGCCTACATAGTAGTTAAATATTAGAAATTTATTAAAAGTCCAAAAAGGGATGAAGAATATGGAAAACCGAATTCACCTATATGGTAAACCGAATTCACATATATGGCAAACCATATGAAGCAAGCCTAAATATTAAAAAGAATTGTAAAAATGACGCAAGTTATTAATATGGTATTTAAATTGAAAAATTGTATTAATATAGTTCATTGTGTCAAGACATTTAAAAGGCTTATTGAATGCATCAAACCTTATTAAATTTTTTTAGTAGGCATTGAATTAAATGTCTACCCTAATACATGAATATATCAAGGGAGTAAGTATATTGTAACTCATGTGGATTATGTATGTTATTAAATATATATATATATATATATATATATATATATATATATATATATATATTATAATTATCTATATATATATAAAGAAATAAAATAAAGCCTTATAACCTAATATTATATATTAGGGATGTGAATTAAATAACCTAAGGGTTATACTAATTGAAGAATACTTATATCTAAATTACATACTAGTAAATTAACTTAAGAGATTTATTGTATATATCTCAACCAATTAATTATTTTAACCTAATTAAAGAAAACCTAATTGGGTTATATAATTAAATTTATGTAAATAATTATTTAAAATCCAAAGTGAGTGAATAAGAAACCATAATTAAATAATTAGGGTAAAATAAAATATATGTATTGGACCATGTTATTTTTACAGGACCCAAACGATCTAATTAGAACGCCTAAATGAATTAATTGGATAGCCCAAAGCTTTGGCCCAAACATTTAAGCAAATACGAAACTAAAATAAATAAAATATGGGGCAATTTAAGGGGGGGGGGGGGGCATCACCCGGCTAAGAGAAGGAGAGGGAATGAACATGTGCCAAAATCAAGCAAATCACTTATGTGTCCTGTAGACACTCAAAATTTTGTGTTCCTATTACTAACCATGCAGGAAGGCAGAATCGTCTTTTATCTTCCAGAGACAACCTTGGAAGTCAAATCACCAAGTCCAGCCCCGAAGACAACCCTGGGACATCAAATCCAAACCCCGGAGATAATCCTAGGAGATCAAAATCTAACCCTGGAGACAATCCCGGGAGATCAAATTGATCCCCGATGACACCCCCAAGAGATCAAATCCAGCCCCGATGACAACCCCGGGAGATCAAATCCAGACCCCGGAGAGGAGATCAAGCTAAACCCCGACTGTAATACCCAAGAATTTTCACGTATTATTAAATGAATATATTAATGGAAATAATATTTATGAGAATATGAGTGTTAATATTTTGTAAGTTGATTAAATCAATTGTTTTGCACTAGATTAATGTGTACTGAGAAGTGTTAATTTGACAATGAGAATTAATGCCTTGTGTGGTATATTGTGAAATGAGGAAATTCACTAAGTAAGTTAAAAAGTGAATTAGGAAGATTAATCGTGTTTGATCAGGTGATTTCATATAAGTAATGAATACACTCTTAGATTGGCAAAATCACTAATGTGGACATTAATTCAGGTCGTGTAAAACGAGTATGGTGATGGAGGTTGAAACTGGCTTGAAGCTAAACCAGTTTTAACACTGTCAGGATACGGCGCAACTGCGCCCTCCTAGCAGTACAAACTGGCGCAGCTTCGTCAGTGATCATTTGGAGAAAATAAATTATCTACTTTAGATGGAACACTTATGTGATATGTGTTGATATTAATCGACGAAGGAATTATTAAGTGAGCAATTACTTAATATTAATTTTTAATGGTTATTGTACAATATTGATTAATTGATAATAATAATTAATTAATAATATGTGATTATTATTGTTAGCAATATGTCTATAAATATAATAAGAATTATATAGATAATTAATTGATATAGAGATCCATAAATACATTAATTAAGGAGGAATGAATTAATTAATATTTGTGGTAATTAATCAAGGAAGTGAATTGTGACACCCCCAAATTTGGTTACTTCATTCCCTCAAGATTTGGGGTTCACATAACAAAAACATTCATATGTAACTACCCAATCATAATAAATTTGAACAATAAACCTTCCCATTAAGGGATTACATTAATTAAAATCTCCCAGGTTATCTAACCTTTAAATACAAACATTCATATGCGGAAGATTAATAACTTCATTACAATCATTAAAATAAAGTCTGATAATAAAATATCAACATGATTACAAGTCTTCAATACTTGTTCATCTTTCTTTTCCCATTACTGGTGCTAGGTAAGTCGACCTTCTCAACTTTAGCTATAATATTTATATAAGCAAGAGTGAGCAAACAAGGCTCACTTGAAATGAAATTTAATAAAACTTTACAACTGCCAAATAATAGGCTCAATAGAATTGAACAATATGTTTATCAACATTCTGAAATATATAACTTAGGGTCCTAAGACCACGAACTATGTCCATAGTTATAAATAATCTTTTAACTTAAACTTTAATAGTCATAAGACTATAGGGATTCCTCGTACTTAGGGGATCATCCCTTCATACAATATATTGTGCACAAACATTTCAACGCTATGACCACCGGAGCTAACTCCCGTGGAAGTAATTGTTCCCAAACCACTTGAATGTCACGAGACTCCTCCTCTCTAAGCATATGAGGTCCTTCCTCTCTATTCTGACTGGATTCTCCGACATTTGTTATCTTGACAACAAAATTTGAATTTTTAATTATTAATCATTACTACTCGACACTCACGAGCACATAAGTTGTAATCACATAAACACATAAGTGTTTTATTACTTCTTCCTTAAAACTCGATAAGAGTTTATCACCACTATCTTTTCAAAGGTTACTTCCTAAGGCTTCCCCCCCCCCACATAAGGTTCATAACCTAAGGCTTTGATACAAATTTATGACACCCGCAAATCTGGGTACTTCATTCCCTCAAGATTTGGTATTCACTTAACAAAAACATTCATATCTAACTACCCAATCATAATAAAATTGAATAATAAACCTTCCCATTAAGGGATTACATTAATAAAAATCTCCAACGTCATCTAACCTTTAAATACAAACATTCATGCGCGGAAAATTAATAACTTCATTACAATCATTAAAATAAAGTCTGATAATAAAATATCAACATGATTACAAGTCTTCAATATTTGTTCATCTTTCCTTTCCCTTTACTGGTGCTAAGTACGTCGACCTTCTCAACTTTAGCCGTAATATTTATATAAGAAAGAGTGAGCAAACAAGGCTCACTTGAAATGAAATTGAATAAAACTTTACAACAACTGCAAAATAATAGGCTCAATATAAATGAAAAATATGTTCTATCAACATTCTGAAATATATAACTGAGGGTCCTAAGACCATGAACTTTGTCCATAGTTATAAGTAATCTTTCAACTTAAACTTTAACAGTCATAAGACTATAGGGACTCCTCGTACTTAGGGGGATCAACCCTTCGTACAATATATTGTGCACAAACATTTCAATGCTATGCGTAAGTTATCCCCTAATAATATGGTTGTATATCTTAGCATTTAGAGTACAAGTCCGCACCAAAGTAAGTTTGGTTTGGATACGTTTCAAGGTAATTTGAAATTCAACGGGCATCAACTAAGGATTAGTTGAATAAAAAGCTAATGACGTTATGATATGGAATAAATCATAAGTGAAACAACATTGCATACTAAGGTGATGTTTAGGAATAATCTAAGAGCATAAGCTTTGAATAATCATAACATAACTTGCTTTAACAATATTAAGCCAAGGTTATTGAGAATTGAATATTAAGCATGCATAGCAAGTTGTAATTTGAACGATAAAATTATTTAACAATAGAATATCAGAATGTATAAACTCGCATGCTAAATAACAAGTTACATATTAGAGAAACTTGCTCAATATCAAAAGATAAGATTTAGAAAACTTGCATCATTATGAACAACTAGATACAAGAACTTGCTCAATAATAAACAAACTAGCTCAACGAAAGTGTAGAGTTTGAAAAAAAAAACTTGCCATAATGCAAATATTCAATACTAATATTAGATGTGGAATCATCAACAATAATTATCCACTAATGTGCTTGAAAAATAACAACTCGAATTTGAGTTAGAGAACTTGCATAAACATAAACAAGCTAGATACAATAAACTTGCACAACGTAACAATAGATTTAGAGAACTTGCCTTGCTTGTAGGCTAAACCGTAATAACTCGAATTATAATACCCTATATATATATATATATGTCATCATAACATAATTAGTCACCAACAACATTCTATATATAAATAAGTATATACATCATGTAAGGTTTGATTTTTAATCACATAATCAACTTACATTAGTAAAATAATAATAATAACAGTCGTTAAGTGTTTATTCTATGCTCATTCTTAGCACTATCCTACAATAATAACAAAATTACATGTTTAGCAGTCATCATATTACATTACATCAACAATTACAGACTTTTATGAAAAACAAATGTCATTCCTGGACCTGCTGCTAACTGGCGATGCGGCGCGGTGATGGCGCTGCGGCGCAAAGCCTAGGATATTGGTCGGCGCTGCGGCGCGAAAGTCGAACTTCGGCTCTTACTTTGGCCCTGAGGCGCGAAATTTAGAGCTGGGGCGCGAATTTTGGCGCTGAGGCTCCGAGCTTACAGAACACAACATGAAGAACATAACGAAGCTACTATATCTTAATATTTAACACCAATTAATTTGTATAACTTATGTTAATTACACATACACGTTACACATCATACATATACTAATTTAAAATAACTAAACAACAATTTTAGCAAGATTAAATCCTTGATAGCCATGTTTTAAACCAAAACTCCATTGTTGACGTTGTTTGACAAAGTTTAACACTATAATTCCTATTATACATTAAATTGATTCATTCTAACTACTTTCTTTGTATTTCTTAACAAACGAATTAACATATTCACAGTTCAATTTTACAATTAGCATACAATCATATATATATATATATATATATATATATATATATATATATATAAACCATGTTCATACATATACGTTCACTTTAAGAACCAATTTCTTTTCTTGCAGACTTAATTTAGCATACAATCACACACACACACATACACACACACACACACACACACACACACACACATATATATATATATATATATATATATATATATATATATATATATCAGTTATAACAATTACCATTACAATTACACATAATTTCATAACCAATTATAGAAACATGGTTTACAGATAATTTTTGTACAAACTTTATACAAAGTGAAATTCAAGAACATAGAGAACGTAAAACATATATAATATTAAGATTATGGGAAAAATACCTTTTGTTGCTTTGAAAATCCTTTCATTGACAATCGCTTGAAAACTCTGTGTTGGGAGAGTGCATATTTTGATTTGATATTTAAATGTAATGCTAATGATTATATGTAAACTCCTTAAAGAAATATATGTACAAGGACTTAGTGATAGATCAAATTTGTTTGGTTGATCTAAATCTTGAAGTGTAATAGATAGGCTTTAACAAGAATCGTAGTGTGTAAAGCTGACCAAGATTACAGAAGCCAAGGCAGGAACGTAGAGCCTCGAGGATCGTAGTGTGCCTGCCTTGAAGGATCTCTTCGGGAATCATAGAGAGGTCCCAACGTTTGTCGAGCCAACTCAGAGATCGTAGTATGGTTTGGAAAACGTAGAGCTTGCAAATCAAGCAAGTGAAGATCGTAGTGTGCAAGTCTTTAAGAGAAATCGTAGTGCTCTTGTGTGACATTATCAAACCAAGTACCAAGGTGACAATACACCACAATCTGAATCGTAGAGTATCATTTTCCTTGTGTCAGAAGCATCGAGCCCCACCTTTTTGTTTGGAGACAAGTTCCAACAAATGTGGAATGGGTTTTAAACGTTGAAATCCTCACCGGTCCCAACGACACAAAAGATATCCTTAGTGTATAACAAAAGGAACGTATTCAAGAAGCTAAGGAAAGGACCATAGGATAGAGGAAAACACATTTTCAGGTGTTAGGTGAGAAAGCAGTCTGTTATGTCAGTGGGCCAGAATGCAATTCAGAAGGTGTACAGAAAAGTCTCCATCAAAGCTCAGAAATGTCAAACGCATTTAATGCTTCATCAAAAGGCTTCAACGGATAGATTTCAAGGATCATGTATATACATAACATGTGTAGATGAGAGAAAATAAGCAAGCATTGAACAAAAACGTAGAAGAACTCTCAACGCTCAACTCTACGATCTAAGAAAAAGAGAAAGCTTGCTCAGCTACTCAGTTCTTTCGAACAAGTGCTTAAATAGAAACTGAGTAGCACCAATCAATAACTCAACAACTACCAATCAACTGAAGTAAGAGTTCCAAGTCAGAAGGACTTGAAGAGTTCTAAGTGAACTATGAAGAGCCAAGTCTGCTAGACTTGAAGAGTTCAAGAGTGAACTAAGAAGTGCCTAGACTGTTAGTCTAGAAGAAATCTGTGAGATTTAGAAAGTGTAAAAGACATCCTTAGTGGATTTACTACTCGAGGAGTAGAAGAGTGGACTATGAGATTTAAGTGCTCTGAACCACTTAAAACGGCTGTGTCTATTACCTTCTTGCTATAACTGATATATCTGCCATAACTGCTATAACTGTCTCACTCTCACAAATTCATTATATCTTATGGGAGATTAAAACAAATATTAATTCCGCTGTGTTTTAATTATTATCAACTAACAAGTTAAAACGAGAAGAATTTTTAATATCTATTCACCCCCCTTCTAGATAACTATTGTGCCTCCAGGAACTAATAATTGGTATCAGAGCAGGTTCTATTATATAGCCTTCAAAGCTTAAGTAGATCCAATGGTACACTTACCAAGCGAATCAAGGACTGGAGGAGGCAGCAAGCCACCAATGTGCAATAAAGATAAATTCACCAACTAGAAAGTAAGGATACAAGCATACACGGACTCAATAGATTATGATCTATTTGAGACTGTTCAAAATGGGCCCTACGTTCCAACAAAGCTTGCACCAACTACAGACGACCGAAACAGAATACAAATTAAAGTCAAAGAAGAATGGACTGACAACGAGAAGAGAGCTGTTCAACTCTACAAGAAGGCCAAGAACATTTTGTTTCAATCCTTAGAAGACGATCTGTTCGAAAATGTTGTTAACAGCAAAACAACAAAGTGCGTTTGGGAAGCACTACTCATCATGCATGAAGGAACATAAGAAGTAAGAGAAAACAAATAATCTCTCTTGACACAGCAGTATGAAATGTTTGCTCATGTTCAAGGAGAAAACATCACTGCCACCTTTGAGAGATTCAACGTTCTGCTCAACTCTTTACGAGCCTATGGAAAGATTTATCCAAACAACGATCTAATCATGAAGTTCATGAGAGCCCTACCAAGCAGGTGGGATTCCAAAACCACTGCTATTAGAGAGTCAAAGAATCTCCATGAGATGACCATTCAACAACTATATGGAAACCTTCTTACATATGAACTGGAGCTGACTCAACGAGCAGAAACTCTATCAGAGGGAAGAAAAAAGGATAAGGGTGTTTCTCTCAAAGCAACTGAAAGTACATCCAAGGTCAATACTGAAATTAACTCTAACTATGATGAAGATGATGACGAAGACTTTGCAATGCTGGTAAAAAGACTCAGAAGGTTCATGCATCAAGGCAAAATCAGCAAACCAAAGAAGGTCAGCAACTACAGCAACCAGAAGCAAATGAATGATCTATGAAACAACTACAAGAGGCCTGGCCATTTCATTGCCTACTACAAAAAACCTCTCAGAGAAGAGGTAAAGAAGAAATCACATCCAAAGAAGGAATATAAAGGCAACAAAAGGCCTCAGAAGAGAGACAAAGGCCTTGTAGCTGGAGGATCGTGGAGTGACTCAGACAATGACTCAACTCCTGAATCTGGAGATGATGAAGATCCCCAAATGGCGAATCTTTTCCTAATGGCCAAAAATGCAAAAGACAAACAGAACTCCAATATACATGATGTAAGTATAGATGAGGTATTTGACTTCAACTCTCCTGATTTAGATATTGATGATCTAAGAACTGCACTACATGGCATAACATCTAATCTACATCAATACATGAAATGATTTACAGTTCTATCTAAGGACTATTCACTTCTTCAAAAGGAGAAAAAGAAAGTCCAAGAAGAACTAAAAACATCTCTTCTAAGTACTAACTCTCTCTCCAAGCTTGAGGCTGAGAATGAGCTCTTAAAATAGATCAATGAGCTAAATGCACAAAGATAGTCCAGTCTAACCTCTAAAATTGAGGAACTAGAAAAAACTATCTCTACAGGGAATAAATCCTCATCATCCATGGACTTCCTGCTCTCTAGTCAGAGAAGTGCATCTGACAGAACAGGCTTAGGCTTTGGTGGATCCACCTCAGAGTCATGTGTGGAAAAGATAAAGAAAACTAGCACTAGTAATGCTTCAAGTTTTAGTAGAGGAATTATATTTATGATTAATCCTCACAGAAGGAAGAACCAACCTAACCCTGTTCTACTAATTCAATCCATACTTCAATGAGTAAAGGATCTCATGCTGGCCTGGGCTTCATAAAAGAGAAGAGTAACCCATCCACTACTCACCAACCTCGAAGGATCGTAGAGTCAAGAAAGACCAACTCTACGAATCAACTGGGAAGGTACAGTAGAGGTAAGGTACACTCCTCACAATTCATGAAACCCAAGGACACGTGGAAGACGGAAAATCAGTTTAACAGAAGGATGACTAAAGAACCACACAAGACCAAATGGAGGATGAATTATCACACAAACACACATGCATGCATCATACCAGATGTTTTGTGGGCAATAAAGTTGGTCACAAGGCTGCAAAGTGCTACTATAAATCAATGTATGTGAGACCCAAGATCTAGCAGATTTGGGTCCCCAAGGGCACTAACAAAGTAGGACCCATGCAAATATGGGTACCAAAATGAAGGTTTAATATTATCACAGGAAAAGAGCTCCACGATCACGACTTGGTATCTGGACAGTGGATGCTAAAGGCACGTGACTAGGAATTAAGCCCTTCTGTCTAACTACATAGAAAAGGAGGTCCCTTGGTCATCTTTGGAGACATAGGCTCCAGAAATACAAGAGGATATGGCAAAGTTGGAAATGGTGAAATATCCTTCAGTAAAGTGGCTTATGTGGAAGGACTACAACACAATCTTCTGAGCATTAGCCAACTCTACGATGAGGGCCATTAAGTAACATTCCTCAACAATCAGTGTCGAGTCAGAGATTTTAAGACATCTGCTGTAAAGCTAACAAGAACAAGAGAAGGAAATGTTTACACAGTGAATCTTAAACAGCTAAGCTCAAATGAGACAATATGCTTTATGACTAAAGCTTCTGAAGAAATGAGTTGGCTATGGCATATACGATTATCGCATTTAAACTTCAAAAGCATGTCTAAACTGGCCTCAAAAGATCTTGTTGCCGGCCTACCCAAGTTCAGCTTCGTCAAAGAGAGGCCATGCAATGCCTGTCAGCTTAGAAAGCAAACCAGAAGCTCATTCAAGAGTAAAACTTCCAATTCAATCGATAAGCCCCTGCAAATGCTCCACATAGTCCTATTTGGGCCAATTCTAACAACAAGTCTCGGAGGGAAAAGATACTAACTGGTTATAGTCGACGACTACACTAGGTTCACATGGGTATTCTTCCTAACCTCAAAGGATGAAACAAGCTCCCAACTAATCAAAATGTTCAAGCTAGTGATGAATGAGAAAGGAGAGAAAATCAAGGCTATAAGAAGTTATCATGGCAGAGAATTCGACTTCTCTGAAATGGACCAATTCTGAACAGACAATGGCATCAGTCATAACTTCTCAACTCCATAAACTCCTCAACAAAATGGAGTAGCTGAGAGAAAGAACAGGACATTGATAGAGGTTGGAAGAACTCTACTTACAGTAGCCAATCTGCCTGAATACTTCTGGGCAGAATCTATCAACACTGCATACTACACGAAGAATAGATCACTGATACACTCTACGATCAAGAAGACACCCTACGAACTGTGGAAAAGTAGAAAGCCAAGTGTCAGCTACTTTCATGTATTTGGCTGTGCATGCTACATTCTCAATAATGTAAAGAAGTACTTGACAAAGTTTCAACCCAAGTCAGACGAAGGAATCATTCTAGGATATGCCACAGACAGTAAAGCCTACAGAGTGTTCAACAAGAAGACACTGAGTGTTGAAGTCTCGATTCACATCATCATTGATGAAATAGACTTGGACAAAATAGTGTCTTAAGACACTACGACCGACAGTTCAAACACTACAAACGAGGTCGTCGAGCTCAATACTACGATCATAGTACCAGATATTGAAATTGTTGAGCAAGGAAATGAGATCGTAGAGAGGCCTACGCAAGATAACGAACCTCCATTCCAAGAAGAAGAAATAGATCTTAAAGATCTAAGACAAGAAGGCATCAGGATAGATGTTCTAACAGGAAATAGATGGGCTAGAGACCACACTCAAGATTTAATCATTGGAGATCCTAGTGCAAGAGTCAAAACAAGAGCTGCCACCCAAACCTAACCCTTGATTCACTCTATTAGGTTGGCCCTTCCTGAGTTACCTTAAAAGAATGCTAAGTTAAAAACTCATCACAAGGATCCAGACAGACTCGACGATCGTAGTTCAGACACGATGACTGCTGGATAGACTCGATGAATACTGAGTAGACTCGACGATCGTAGTTCAGACACAACGATTGTTGAACAGACACGACGAATGCTGAGTAGACTCGATGATCGCAGTTTAGACTCAACAATCATAGAGGCTACCTCAACAATCGTAGTCCTCCCTAAGGACACATTAGCTCAGAAGGAGCTAAGGTAAATTCAATACAATCCTCCGCAGTCAAATTCGCAGAGCCAAGAAGAATTTGACACCTGCCCCACTAAACAAAAATGGAGAGAGGGAAACTACAAGTACAGTTTTAAAATGCCTTTTTGAAATCAGAAGATCAAAAAGCCTATCTCTCTCCCCTTTCTCTCTACAAGCAGAAAACCTAACCCTTAAGAAAGTTCAGAATACCGTAATCCTTGCAAAGAAATCAATGGCAGCCTCCAACATCGTCTCTGGCTACAGACTATGCTTCGATGAGTTCAAAATCGCTGAACCCAAATTTCACAAGATTCTGACAATAATGAAGAAGGCAGGTCTCGCAGACGCTTTGGGTACGAGCACATGGATCTACCCGAAGCTTATAAAGGAGTTTTACAGGAATGGAGTGTTCGAAAGTGAGGTCATCACGACGAAAGTCAAGGACGTGGAAATCAAGCTAAAAGCTGAGGACATCAACCAAGCCCTAAGTTTCAAATCCAAAGGGTTCTCATCCATAGATGGCATTGACTTCCATGAATACATTAAAATGATGCATCACAAGAAATTATGTGACGCCCCCAAAATTAGGTATACATCACCCATCTAGGGTCGCCAGAAATATGGTACAGAATTCAAATACAACTTACTAATACAACTGTCGTGTACAATACGACAAAACATAAACTGTGAGTTTGAATACAAATATTATCTACTAGAGATTATACAAACTCAAAAGGAGTCCTCATTACAATTCTTATCACACTATTTCATAGAATAGTGAGGACTACTAATGCTATCCTCTAGACCATCACTCCGTTCCCCGACTCGTCCCAGCTATATTCTCATTTCCTGAAGAGAACAGTGAAAGAAAGGGTGAGCTCAACTAGCCCAGTAAGAAATATTATGACTAAGCTAATGCAGAATAAATTATCATTAGTCTCCAACGATGTTAAACTAATAAAATATAATAGACATCAAGTTTAACTGCAGCAGAACAAGCAATACATTAAAAGAGTCAAGTAGAAAATAAAATCTACTATCTTTTATGATTAAAAAAGTTTTTCATCATTGTTATCGCTGAGACTCAGCTTAATAAATATTCCACATCATCGAATCACCCCTGCACTATGACCAAGGATATTCTTTCGTATCATGACCACAATTATCCATGCAGTACGGGCCAAGAATATTTGTGTATTCATTAATGGTCATGATCATGCCAACAACTGTCCATCAATGCACTACGGGCCAATGAAGACTTTTACCACATCATTTGTAACATTACGGTCATGATTACACCAAATAATCCCTGGTCATAATCATACCAAGTTCATCTATGCACTGCAGGCCACAGATGACTTTCAACATAATATAAACACGAGGATGATAAAAATGATATAAGAATTCAATAAAAACAAGTTCAAGAATTAATTTGTCCAAGAACTACTAATGTCCAAATTGTCAATATGATACTGCTTTGTAGAGTAAAATTCAAGAATGATCAGAATAATATTTCTATGAAAAGATACTAGATGAAGTGCAAATATCAAGGATATTCTACTAATTTCATGGAGTATAGAAGTCAAAACTTTAACCAACTGAGTATAAAAAAGAATGGAATAACAAAAGAAATCACCATGCATGCGGTACTTCGCATAGACAGGTTATTCCAACAGAATACTAAATAATGGAACCAAGTCAGGCGAAATTTGCACCGACGGGATGTTCCAATAGAATAATAAAGAATGGAATAACAACAGAAATCACCATGCATGCGGTACTTCGCATAGACAGGATATTCCAACAGAATAATATAAAGACGAAACCAGGTCCGGCGTAAAATGCACTGACAGGATATTCCAACAGAATAATAAAGACGAAATCAGGTCCGGCGTAAAATGCACATAAATGATATTCCAATAGAATAGTAAAGACGGAATAATAGAAGAATGTCACCAAGAATAGGGTAGACCGCGTATACAGGTTATTCCGATAGAATAATAAGCAATGGAATAACAACAGTTCTCATCATGAATAAGAAAGAATAACACCCCTTACCGTAAAACAACTGAATATAAGAGTAGTTAAGTAGCAGAAATCTTTTCTTCTTTCTCTCTATAATTTTCTCTCTCTAGAGTTTCAGTGAATTCGTAAGAAAATAGTGAAGGAATGAGCTTCTATTTATAGAAAATAGACTGCATAGTAACTAACTCATGAACGGTCCAGATTGATTTACTTTAATCTGACGGTCCATATTTAAAGCAAAATCTTTTAAATAAAATATAATATATTCAATTTATAATCTAATAAAACGAATAACTTTATAAAAGATTTTACTATGCAAACACTATGCAAGAACTATGCAAACACTATACATAATAAAATATAATATATTCTAATTATTGTCTAATAAAATAGATAGCTTTATAAAAGTATTCTGTTCTATATAAAAAGATTTTACTATGCAAAACATTATACAGACACTAAACAGCACTATTCATAATAGAATATAATATATTCTATTTATAGAATAACTTAATAAAAGTATTATGTTTTATATAAAAAGATTTTCTGTATTATTACAATAATAATACCAACAAAACTGAGTGACTTATCACTTAAGCATCAATAATTAATACAGTGTGCTACTATACAACCACGTGTATTACTGTACTTTTAACACCGGGTGTTTCAACAGTTAACGGTAAAACTTCCACCGTTATTTTTATAAAGTATTTTTTTCGTTTTTTCAATCCGACAATAATTTCGTTATGGGGTCCACCAATAATTGTGCCGTTGTACTAATATTCCCTGTTAAAACGAAAATTCCCCAACCAATCGAATATTGTATAACAACTTGCGTACTTTGCAAAATTTATAAATATTACCCACAACTATTATATCAATTTCACTCCATAATATTCAAAAATAATATTTATAGAAAATTCATCTTTATTCAAAAAGTTTGGGTTATACAATCTCCCCTTCTTATGAAATTTCGGCCTAGAAATTAGGGTACGTACCTGGTATGTCGAAGAGGTAAGGATACCTTGATTTCATTTCAGATTCTAACTCCCAAGTCATTTCCTCAACATCGTGGTTTCTCCATAAAACTTTGACTTGAGGTATAACTTTGGTGCGTAGAATATGTTCCTTCTTATCCAAGATTTGAACAGCAACCTCTTCATACGTCAAATCTTCCGCTATTTCGTCCGGTTCCAACTCAATAATGTTGTTCAGGTCTTCCACATATTTACGTAACATGGATATGTGAAAAATGTTATGAACACGAGACATACTTGGCGGTAAAGCGAGTCTATAGGCCACAATTCCTACTCGATCAAGGATTAAAAATGGGCCGATGAATTGAGGATTGAGCTTTCCTCTCTTTCCAAATCTCGTAACTCATTTCCATGGAGCAACACGTAACAACACATGATCTCCTATATCGAATTCCACGTCCTTTCGATGAAGATCAGCATAACTCTTTTGTCGATCTTGTGAGGTTTTTATACGTTGCCGGATCGTTTGAATCTTTTCCGCAGTCATACGTACCAACTCTGGTCCCAACAATGTTACTTCACCAACCTCATCCCAGCATACTGGAGAACGACAATTTCTTCCATACAACGCTTCGAATGGAGCCATGCCAATACTTTCTTGATAACTGTTGTTGTAGGAAAACTCCACCAATGGTAAGAACTTGTCCCAATTTTCCTTGAAATCAAGGACACGGGGTCTTAATAGTTCTTCAAGAGTTTGAATAGTCCTCTCCGACGTTCCGTCCGTCTGAGGATGATATGCCGAGCTAAATCGTAAATCTGTGCCTATAGTTTTTGTAAACTAACCCAAAATCGCAAAATGAATCTTGGGTCTCGATCAGAAACTATGGATACTGGCATACCATGAAATCTTACAACCTCGTTTTTGTACATACGAGCAAGACGTTCAAGTGTATAAGTTTCTCGTATCGGTAAGAAATGAGCAAACTTGGTCAATCTATCAACAATGACCCAAATCGCATTTATGCCTTGAGAAACTTTGGGAAGACCAGTAACAAAATCCATGGTAATGTGCTCCCACTTCCATTCTGGAATTTCAAGTGGTTGTAATGGACCTTTTGGTACTTGATGCTTCGCCTTGACTCTTTGACACGTTAGACACCTTGAGATAAACAACGCTATCTCTCTCTTCATATTGCCCCACCAAAATGTACGTCGAAGATCATGATACATTTTGGTACTCCCAGGATGGATTGCAAACGGTGTGTTGTTCGCCTCCATCATGATTTTATACTTTAAATCAAGGTCTTTAGGAACACAAAGTCTGGAGTTGACTCAAAGTATTCCTTCTTCATCGATTCTTGCTTCCGACATCGCACCTTCTTGCACTTTCTTCCTCATACGCATCAGCTCCGGATCTGTAACTTGAGCAACTTTAATTTTATCAATTAAAGTCAGTTCTACTCGTATATTTTCCATCATCACGTGTGTCCCTGGAGTCTTTATCTCTATCTCCATCCTTTGCAAGTCATACAAAATGGGCCTTTGTGTTGACAATATTGCACTCGTACCCGCATATTATCTTCTACTCAATGCGTCATCTACCACGTTCTCTTTTTCAGGATGGTATTGGATAGTATGATCATAATTTGTCAACAGTTCAAGCCAGTGTCGTTGTCGCATGTTGAGTTCCTTTTGAGTGAAGAAATATTTGAGGCTTTTATGATCCGTAAAGATCTCCACTTTCTCCCCATACAAGTAATGCCTCCAAATCTTTATTGCAAAGACAACAACTGCCAACTCTAGATCATGAGTAGGATAATTCCTCTCATATTCTATGAGTTGTCATGAGGCATAGGCTATGATTTTCCCATGTTGCATGAGAACACATCCTAACCCTTTGCTCGAAGCATCACTGTAGATGACAAATCCCTCCGAACCAGATGGTATTGTCAGAACAGGTGCTGAAATGAGTCTCCTCTTGAGTTCTTGAAAACTCTTCTCACATTCCTTGCTCCAACCAAACTTTGTATCTTTCCGAGTCAGCTAAGTTAGTGGAGTAGCAATTCGAGAAAACCCTTCTACGAATCTCCGATAAAAACCAGCTAAGCCGAGAAAGCTACGTACTTCGGTCACTGATTTAGGTTGCTCCCAGCTTTGAATAGCTTCAATCTTTGCTGGGTCAACAGATATTCCATGACTTGATACCACGTGCCCAAGGAATGCTACTTCCTCAAGCCAGAACTCACATTTCTTCAACTTGACATAAAGCTTATATTCACGAAGCTTTTGGAGTATCAGCCTCAAGTGTTGCTCATAATCTTCACGGGTTTTGGAATATATTAGGATGTCATCAATAAAGACGACCACAAAGTGATCCAAATATTCCTTGAATACTCGGTTCATCATATCCATGAAGGAAGTATGAGCATTATTCAATCCAAAGGACATGACTAGGAATTCATAATGCCCGTACCGAGTTCTAAAAACCGTCTTTGGAATGTCATCAGGTTCTAATCTTCAACTGGTGATATCCGAAATGAAGACCAATCATTGAAAAGAATTTAGCTCCTTGGAACTGGTCAAATAGGTCATCAATACGTGGCAATGGGTACCTATTTTGATGGTGACATGATTTAATTCCCGATAATCAATACAAAGTTGCATTCTCCCATCTTTTTTCTTCACGAATAGAGCAGGAGCACCCCAAGGAGAAGTACTAGGACGAATAAAGCAAATGTCTAACAATTCATGCAGTTGAGTTTTTAACTCCTGAAGTTCAATAGGAGCTATTCGATATGGGAATTTAGAAATGGGTTTTGTACCGGGTTCAAGGTCGATACAAAATTCAATTTCACGCTCTGGGGGTAGGCCAGGAAGTTCTTCAAAGAATACGTCAGGAGATTCATTAACAATAGAAATATTATTCAAAACTGACGTATTTTTGTTTAGATCTGTGACATGAGCTAAGAAAGCTTGACATCCGTGTTTCAATAAATGAATAGCTTTATGGCTTGAGATGACAGTGATTGATTTTAATGGTTTGGTTGCTTGAATTCGCATAATAGGTCGATTAGGAATATGAAAGCTAACAACCTTACGAAAATAATCAATTTTTGCATTATGAGTAGTTAACCAATCAATCTCTAGAATTACATCAAATGCAAGTATTTTTAATGCAATAAGATCGACAAGTAATGTCTGGGTACCAACTTGAACTAAACAAGACTTATAAACCGTGGATGTAATGAAGGTTTCTTCCAACGGAGTTTCCATAGATAAGTCAAAGTCTAATTTCTCCGGAGTCAAATTTAATCGTTGAGCGCAAGTATGAGAAATAAAAGAATGGGTAGAACCGGTATCAAATAAAGTGTAGACTTCGCTAGAGTTTATGATAAGCTTATACGTGATGACCTCATTCGGGTTCTTTGCTTTCTGGGAGGTCACAACAAACGCTCTCCCTTGCACTACCGGCTTTGACTTTTATGGGACAGCCTTTGGTGCCTCCATCCTAGCTGAATTTGTCTTCGGTGAACGACAAAATTGGGCTAAGTGACCTTCTCTTCCACAATTATAACATGCTTTGGACGACATCGCGCAATTTGGATTGATGTGTCCCTCCCCTCCGCATTTGAAGCATATGACAGGTGGTCTTTCTCCTTCCTTAACAACGGGTGCTGGTGCTGACATCTTTTCATCATTGTTGAATCTCCTCTTCTTGAAATGTCCATTCTTATTGTTTTGGCCCTGATTACTAAAGAAGTGGTTACCATTTCTGGCCTGTTGATTCCCTCCACGCTTGTTGTCACCGCTTCGATGACTGCTCTCATTGGTATTATCATTTTGCCGGCTGCATTCTTTTGGTTACGTTGACTCGTTATCGCGCTCCACCAACTGAGCCCTATTTACAACATCTTCATACAAACACAATTTATGAGAAATAAGATGTTGACGTATCTCCGGCTTCAATCCTCTTAAAAACATTCGCGCCATTCTCTCTTCATTATCCACCAAGTGGGACGCAAATTGGGATAACTCCGCAAATTTTTCATCGTATTGCGACACGGTC
Organism: Panax japonicus; assembly: GCA_020205505.1. Taxonomy (NCBI): domain Eukaryota; kingdom Viridiplantae; phylum Streptophyta; class Magnoliopsida; order Apiales; family Araliaceae; genus Panax; species Panax japonicus. Next base: position 25,579,586 of record CM035101.1, on the reverse strand, counting down.
ATATTGTTTTCCTCCGATTTGATAAACTCCACCTCCTTCATGTGACGAATACTTTCGGGAAAGTATTTGTCGTTGAACAGCTCTTGGAACTTCTCCCAAGACATCTTCAGTACGATAGGTTGACTACATTTTACCAATTCCCACCAGTAATCTGCCTCTCAGCGCAACATAAAGGCTTTAAAGGGAACCTTTTGCTCCTCGGAGCATCCCAAGACATCAAATATCTTGGTGATCTGATTTATCCATACTTCTGCCATAAGTGGTTTTGGCTCTCCCTTAAACTCCGGTGGTCCCAGCTCCTTGAACTGTTTAGCGGTGACCGCCCGAGAGTTTCCAGTGTTTCCACCTACATTTTGGACAGAAGCCGCTCTCTCCTGCTATTGCATGAATTGTATAAAGCCTCTGAACAATCCATCATTTGGTCAGTGTTGTTGTTTGCATGAGGATTGTCGCCTTCCTGATGCACATTCTCCTGATTATTAATATGTGGAGACTCAACGGTCTCTTGTGCTCCATTGCTATTCTAAACATTTTCGGATCTCATTTTCAGATACTGCCATAAAACAAAGGTTAATTGACATGTAACATAATATCTCTAAACTCTGACCAACCAATTTATATACAAAATAAATTTAAGTAGGTCCTACTAGCGAAGGAATTCCCCGTCTCTCCCCTCATAGTTCTAGTCTCACATCTTAGCCAGGGATCATATCCCTAAGCATTGATACCATCTGTGACGCCCCCAAAATTAGGTATACATCACCCATCTTGGGTCGCCAGATACATGGTATAGAATTCAAATACAACTTACTAATACAACTGTCGTGTACAATACGACAAAACATAAACTGTGAGTTTGAATACAAATATTATCTACTAGAGATTATACAAACTCAAAAGGAGTCCTCATTACAATTATTATCACACTATTTCACAGAATAGTGAGGACTACTAATGATATCCTCTAAACCATCACTCCGTTCCCCGACTCATCCCAGCTATATTCTCATTTCCTGAAGAGAACAGTGAAAGAAAGGGTGAGCTCAACTAGCCCAGTAAGAAATATTATGACTAAGATAATGCAGAATAAATTATCATTAGTCTCCAACAATGTTAAACTGATAAAATATAATAGATATCAAGTTTAACAGCAGCGGAACAAGCAATCCATTAAAAGAGTCATGTAGAAAATAAAATCTACTATCTTTTATGATTAAAAAAGTTTTTCATCACTGTTATCGCTGAGACTCGGCTTAATAAATATTCCACATCATCTAATCACCCCTACACTACGGCTAAGGATATTCTTTAGTATCACGACCACAATTATCCATGTACCACGGGCCAAGAATATTTGTATATTCATTAATGGTCATGATCATGCCAACAACTGTCCATCAATGCACTACGGGCCAATGAGGACTTTTACCACATCATTTGTAACATTACGGTCATGATTACACTGAATAATCCCTGGTCATAATCATACCAAGTCCATCTATGCACTACAGGCCATGGATGACTTTCAACATAATATAAACATGAGGATGATGACAATGATATAAGAATTTAATAAAACAAGTTCAAGAATTAATTTGTCCAAGAACTAATAATGTCCAAATTGTCAACATGATACTGCTTTGTAGAGTAAAGTTAAAGAATGATCAGAAGAATATTTTCATGAAAAGATACTGGATGAAGCGCAAATATCAAGAATATTCTACTAATTTCATGGAGTATAGAAGTCAAAACTTTAACCAACTGAGTATAATAAAGAATGGAATAACAAAAGAAATCACCATGCATGCGGTACTTCGCATAGATAGGTTATTCCAACATAATACTAAATAACGGAACCAGGTCAAGCAAAATTCGCACCGACAGGATGTTCCAACAGAATAATAAAGAATGGAATAACAACAGAAATTACCATGCATGCGATACTTCGCATAGACAGGTTATTACAACAGAATACTAATAAGGACAGAATCAGGTCCGGCGTAAAACGCACAGACAGGATATTCCAACAGAATAATAATAAAGACGGAACAAGGTCCGATGTAAAAAGCACAGACAGGATATTCCAACAGAATAATAAAGACGGAATCAGGTCCGGCGTAAAACGTGCAGACAGGATATTCCAATAGAATAGTAAAGACAGAATAATAGAAGAATGTCACCAAGTATAGGGTAGACCGCGTATACAGGTTATTCCAACAGAATAAAAAGCAATGGAATAACAACAGTTCTCTTCATGAATAAGAAAGAATAACATCCTTTACCGTAAAAGAACTGAATATAAGAGTAGTTAAGTAGCAGAAATCTTTTCTTCTTTCTCTCTATAATTTTCTCTCTCTAGAGTTTCAGTGAATTCGTAAGAAAATAATGAAGGAATGAGCTTCTATTTATAGAAAATAGACTGCATACTAACTAACTCATGAACGGTCCAGATTGATTTACTTTAATCTGACGGTCCATATTTAAATCAAAATCTTTTAAATAAAATACAATATATTCTATTTATAATCTAATAAAACGAATAACTTTATAAAAGATTTTACTATACAAACACTATGCAGGAACTATGCAAACACTATGCATAATAAAATATAATATATTCTAAGTATTGTCTAATAAAACAGAAAGCTTTATAAAAGTATTCTGTTTTATATAAATAGATTTTACTATGCAAAATACTATGCAGACACTATGCAACACTATGCATTATAGAATATAATATATTTTATTTATAGAATAACTTTATAAAGGTATTATGTTTTATATAAAAAGATTTTCTATATTATTACATTAATAATACCAACAAAACTGAGTGACTTATCACTTAAGCATCAATAATTAATACCGTGTGCTACTATGAAACCACGCGTATTACTGTACTTTTAACACCGGATGTTTCAACAGTTAACGGTAAAATTTCAGCCGTTATTTTCATAAAGTATTTTTATCGTTTTCTCAATCCGACAATAATTATGTTGTGGGGTCCACCAATGATTGTGTCGTTGTACTAATATTCCCTGTTAAAACTAATATTCCCCGACCAATCGAATATTATATAACAACTTGCGTACTTTGCAAAATTTATAAATATTACCCACAACTATTATATAAATTTCACTCCATAATATTTAAAAATAATATTTATAGAAAATTCATCTTTATTCAAAAAGTTGGGGTTTTACAAATTCCCCACTGTCAAAGGATACAAGAAGAAGAAGTTTCCTAAGAGGTAAGAATTTCTAGACGATATTATTGGGAAGTGTATATGCTGCAAAAGCTCTGGCCATGATTTTGTAAATGAGGTGCAACTAAAGCTCATAACTGCCATAAGCTGTGGGATACAGCTTAACTATGGAGCTCTACTACTTGAATGGATAGGAAAATGGATCCTTAGCCCAAAGAAGACAAAGGGCTCTCAAAAGATGCTCTACGGGTGCTTTATAAGCATAATCCTACAGTCTACTCTGGGTGATAAGATTGGGGACAATGAAGGAGAGTCCATCAATCCAAATAGCCGGATGACCCAACAACTGTTTGAAAACTAAAAAAGGAATCCAGCAGAGTATGTACACATAATGACTGAGTCCAGTAGAAGAACTGGTGATCTAAAGGAATCAAGGATTCTAGTAAACATGTCAGTCGTCAAAGAGACTAAAGAGGAAGAGGAAGAGATCAACAAGGGAGAACACTCTGCCATTATCAGAAAAAGCAAGGGCAAGATAAAGCTAAAGACTAGGATGGTAGAAGATCTTCAAGGGTCTACCACTGAAATACCTATAGAATCCTCTGACATTGAGACTCTGAGAATCCTAAGGAGAAGAGAACAGCTAGCTGAGGCATATGAAGATAGTGTTACCATATCACATCTGCTGAAGAAGAACAAAATCAGTCACCAGTCCAAGAGGCTATCTGTCTCTTCGATTGTCGAGTCTCTACCGAACGTAGAGACCAGACTGAACACCTCAAGCAAGGAAGTTGCTGAACTAGGTGGCTTGAGGCTGTGGCTAAGCGTAGAAAACCAAGATAAAATTTAGTTAAGAAGTACATCTTGGTCAATGAAGGAGTACTCAAGGAGGAAAACAAAAAGATGGCTGCTAAAAAGGAACTATCCAAAGAAAGCCAAAAGGACATAGCTTAAGCTGAGGGGGAGATACCTGAAGTTCTCACCTTAGAAAATGGTCAAGTTGAGGGGGAGATACCTGAAGTTCTCACCTTAGAAAATGCTCAAGCTGAGGGAGAGATACCTGAAGTTCTCACCTTGGAAAATGCTTCAGCTGAGAGGGAGCTACTAGTCCATCAGATGGATGATTATGTTGAGGGGGAGCCTCGTGATATCCCCATGACAGAAGAAGTTGCTAATGCAGAAAATGAGGGAGAGCCTGAGAAAGAAAGCCAAAAGGAAGTCATTGACATAGTGAAATCCTCAAAATAAGATGCAGAAGAAGAGGAAGACAAAGAAGATGATGAACTTGAGATCACAGGTTTGGGTCGTGATGAGTATAGGAGTTATCTCTACAATCAGCTGTTCTCCTATATCCCCATGATGCCTTTTTATCAAGCTCAAATTCTAAACTCTTGGAGTCACATATTTTGGAGCTTCAAAAAATATCCAGCCATCTCTGTACTAGCTCATGTATATCCAGGCAACTTCAACTTTGCCAAAAAAGCTGATCATAAATGGTCCATCCTCAAGAATGGTGCATGAGGTATTAATTATCCCAATCCTTTTTAGAGTGAATCACTATCCACAGTCTTTTTTCAGCCAATTTTATGAATTTCCAAGATGGTTGGAAGTAATTCTAAATCCACCAAGTCAATGCCCAGTTACAGAATCCCAAAATTCTGTAACTGATTAACCAAACGTGCCAAACTTCATATTAATCCCAACTCCCATCATCCCTATGATTACTGACTCTAGCCTCATCGTAGAGTCCGAAGCTCAAATCGTAGAGCCACCCTCTTCTGACACCCAAACAAAGTACCATCTATCAGATATTCCCTCTTCATCCATAAATGAATACTTCAACATTGATCTTGCCCTCTACTCCTTGCAAGATCAATACAAGAAAACATCCCCTCCTTTAAACAATCCACAACTCAGTGATCTACTTTCAGATCTTTCCACCAAAGCTGAGTTGACAAAAGTGTCCAAGAAAGTGATCAAGGACATCGATGGTAGCCTTGAAGCTCACTCATAACTCATTCATCTCAGACTGACAAAAATGATCGTTGCTGCAAACAATCTCTCAGGCACCCTAAACGATGAGCATACAAAGAAGCTGAGGGAGATCATCAAGGAAATGATTAAAAGCATAAAGGACATGGATGATATTAACTTTCTAATAGCCAAAAGACACATAGATGTTGTTTTTGCATTACAGAACACTCAAGAAGCCCAAAATAAACTTATGCTGGAGAGCATCATAAATTTGAAAATGACCGTCAAAGAATTCCAACAATTCTGCGTCAACCAAGGATAGCAGACCGACAATGTTCTAATCGTCCTCCAAAACGAAGAAGCTCGATCTGACGCTCTAATAAAAGAAAATCGAGAGGACATTGCTTAAACTCAAAGCTAACTCAAAGATCTTTTCCAAGGGGTGACTCGACTATCCGAAAACATTCGAACCCTTGATGCTGACATAAAGGGGGAGAAAAAAAAGAAAGGAGTTCAAGAAGGCCAGGGCAGAGGTAGAGGATAATTCCAAACTCAAGCTTCAAGGTGTCGTCCTAAAAGCCAATTCCACCAACAGACTCCACGATCCGGCCATCAGACTCAGCGATCTGATGAGCATGAAGTTATAATGGCTCAACCAATAAGGAGTCTAGGGCCAACTTCAAGCTCACAGAATGTGACCACAACAGGCCTGAGAATGCCAATTGGAGATCCTGCATTCATTAACAGGCATGATCACAATCCAAGGCTAAGCCCAAGTGAGCTAGAAGATCAAGCCAAGAGAGATGAAGCCAGCAGGAAAAAAAGGGCTGAGGAGTATGCCAATTCTCCACACAAACGATCAAGGAAATAGAGATAAGTGAAAGTTTAAATTCTTATTGATGTAAAGCTAAATTGTAATATTCTTCGAACATCAATAAATTCATGCGTATTCTCTTGAAATTCTAGTTGTTCACTGAAATAGTTTGCCATATTTACTTTCCCACAAATGCATCTAGAAACTAATAATCATGACAACAAATCTCCTTAGTTATGTCAACATCAAATAGGGGAGATTATTGGGAGAGTGCATATTTTGATTTGATATTTAAATGTAAATGCTCATGATTATATGAAAAGTTCTTAAAGAAATATATGTATAAGGACTTAGTGATAGATCAAATTTGTTAGGTTGATCTACATCTTGAAGTGTAATAGATAGGCTTCAACAAGAATCGTAGTGTGTAAAGTTGATCAAGATTATATAAGCCAAGGCAGGAACGTAATGCCTCGAGGATCGTAGTGTGCCTGCCTTGAAGGATCTCTTCGGGAATCGTAAAGAGGTCCCAATGTTTGTCGAGCCAACTTAGAGATCGTAGTATGCTCTCGGAAACGTAGAGCTTGCAAATCAAGCAAGTGAAGATCGTAGTGTGTAAGTCTTTAAAAGAAATCGTAGTGCTCTTATGTGACAGTATCAAACCAAGTACCAAGGTGATAAGACACCACAATCTGAATCGTAGAGTATCATTTGCCTTGTGTCAGAAGCATCGAGGCCCACCTTTTTGTTTGTAGACAAGTTCCAACAAATGTGGAATGGGTTTTAAACATTGAAATCCTCACCAGTCCCAACAACACAAAAGATATCCTTGGTGTATAACAAAAGGAACGTATTCAAGAAGCTAAGGAAAGGACCATAGGACAGAGGAAAACACATTTTCAGGTGTTAGGTGAGAATGTAGTTTGCTGTGTCAGTGGGCCAGAATGCAATTCAGAAGGTGTGCAGAAAAGTCTTCATCAAAGCTCAGAAATGTCAAACGCATTTAATGCTTCATCAAAAGGCTTCAACGGATAGATTTCAAGGATCACTTATATACAGAACATGTGCAGATGAGAGAAAATAACCAAGCATTGAACAAAAACATAGAAGAACTCTCAACGCTCAACTCTATGATCTAAGAAAAAGTGAAAGCTTGCTCAGCTACTCAGTTCTTTCGAACAAGTGCTTAAATAGAAATTGAGTAGCACCAATCAAGAACTCAACAACTACCAATCAACTGAAGTAAGAGTTCCAAGTCAGAAGGACTTAAAGAGTTCTAAGTGAACTGAGAAGAGCCAAGTCTGCTGGACTTGAAGAGTTCAAGAGTGAACTAAGAAGTGCCTAGACTGCTGGTCTAGAAGGAATCTGTGAGATTTAGAAAGTGTAAAAGACATCCTTAGTGGATTTTCTACTCGAGAAGTAGAAGAGTGGACTAGGAGCTTTAAGTGCTCTGAACAACTTAAAATGACTATGTCTATTAAATTCTTGCTATAACTGTTATATCTGCCATAACTGTTATAAATGTCTCACTCTCATAAATTCACTATATCTTAAGGGAGATTAAAACAAATATTAATTTCGCTGTGTTTTAATCATTATCAACTAACAAGTTAAAACGAGAAGAAATTTTAATATCTATTCAAGCCCCCCCCCCCCCCTCTAGATAACTATTGTGCCTCCCGGAACTAACACTTTGCTTTGGAATCCCAGCCTTTTCTCTCTCAAACTCACTCAAATTCTCTGTAACTTTTCTTCTTCTTTTTTTCTTAGGCTTAAGCCAATTACACTATACGTAAACAAAGATAAAACCAACGTACATCTTTTCAAATGTTTTAAAAACCAAACGTACGAAACTGCCATATACTAATGACCCTATTAAACTAAAGTTACCGAAATTAATATATATTATTTATATTTTAATTATTTTATTTATATTACTATAATTCAAAAAATAAAAATTCAAAAGCCATAAGGCTCCGTTTGGCAAAGCTCTTTTAAAAATTAAACACTTAATATCTTTAACCCTTGTTTGTTAAAACTAAATTAAACTCCTTTAATTTATTTTAATAACTCCATTATAATATAGTTATTTGTCACACTTTATTTAATTAAGTTTTTATACTTAATTTAATTAATTCTAATAACAATTTATTGAATAAATTATTTAATCATTATAAACTCTCTAACTTAATTATAAAATTAAATTAGAATACTATCTCATAATAATTAATTTCCTTAACTCATTAATTATAAAAAATAATTAACCAAATCAAATTAAATTGAACAATTATTTATTCAACAATAAACACATCCATTAAATATTTATATAATTCAATAAATATTTAAAAATTATAATTACAATTCTGGATGGTTACATCTTTCCCTCCCTACAAGGATTTTGTCCCCAGAATCACAACTCAAACAAATCATACGTCGCATGAATAATTTATTTATTTTACATAAAACAAATAAGTAAGTTACTAATATAATAAAATTATATTGATTGTTATGTGCATGTGGGCAATAATTAAAAATATAAAATACAACTATACTATATAGCGTAGTGCGACATTTATGTGACTATATATAACAACCTTGTATTAAGTCTTATAGAACTATATTGTATGAAGCAATGTGATTAAACATATATGAACTATATGTTATAAATACATTATGAAATATCTATGTGACAATGTGTAGGTAGGTATAAATTAAAATAAAATGTACATGGATTATATGTATGTTATATAACATCTACTACCTTAAAATATTAAATTATATTGTGACATTAAGTTATAACTAATGTATGGTTGAGATGTGTATAAAATATAATATAAGAGTAGGAATGGGTATAAGTGTTGCAAGAATGCTGAGATAATTGGCTTGTCCCAAATTTAGTGTCATATTTGCTCCTCATTTCTCAGTCACGTGAATCACAAAGAGGCTAAGGATTATTTTCTTTTCTTTCTTCCAAGCTTTCTAGCTGATGATTATGGGGGGAGTGGTGATTATGATGAGTTTCAACTAACATCTAACAACTCTCTCTTAACCTTCATGCAATCCTTTCATCCATGAGTTTAATTTAGTGGGAGATGGCATTCTCTGTGTATTGGGTTTTCTATATATATGGACTCTCGTTCTGCAATTGCTATTGCTGAGAAATGGTAAATGTGAGATTGAGAAAATATACAAGTATTCTAAGGATTGAGAGTCCATTTTGCAGCAAGTTCATTTCATATTGTAGAGGTATAACCCTATTTCTATGTTTTCCATTTCATTCTCTGTTAAAAGAGTTCTTGAGTTTTTGAATTTCAAATTCTTTATTATGTGGAATTAAATGATAATAGAGTTGGGTAATGTCCATATAGTTGTTATATAACCATATAAGCATGTTTAAACTGATATGTGATTATTTAGAATCAAATTTATGAGTAATTTCTGTGGTTGGGCTGAAGTTCTGCCGAAGCACACAGTTACTGGCTCGAACCAGACATGGCGCAGCTACGTCGGATTAACACTGAGGCGCAGCGCAGCTGCGCCAGACTCTGAGTTTAGTTGTGTTTTTTGTTTTCAAATCTGATGAGTGTTAGTCAATCATTATGGCTTAAACTAGCATGAAAGCATGTGTAATGGGTATATACAAGTATATTAACTTAATAAGAGCATGTTTTACTAGAATAGGATACATGATTAACAAAGTGTGTAGTTTAAATGAATTTAGAACTTTAGAAAGGAACTTGATATGTATGTATACCATGTTTATATGCTGACTTTGCAAGCATGTTGGTATGATTTAGAAATGCATGAATAGCCCATTAACTTATGTTTATATGATTCGTAAGGGAGCATGGACATGCGGAATGTATTAGTAAACTTTACAAACAAAAATACGACTTTTGAAGTGAATGTTAACACACTACTTTGAAAATTAGAATCTGACATTTATAAATATGTTGATGATACTCTTAGACTCACTCATGTAGTATAAATATGTGCATACCATGCTTAGGTATCATAAATTTAAGTGAAGCATAAATGAGGCATATTTTCGAACCCAAAACGATGCTAATTACACATATGTGATATGGATACTCATAAGCAAGTCTAATATGAGTTATATGACTACCTTATGTGTTTAGAAAGCAAGAATGTTTGATTTTATGATTACATGATCTTGAATTACTTTAAATTATTAAAATGATCAACTTAGAACCATGTTATGAAAAAAGGGACCTAGATTGACTTAAGAAGGACCTTTGGCATGCGAACATATTATTTATGAATGTTATGTTCAAGCCGGATAGAAAATACAAGGCAACAGATGAGTCTTGCCTTGGCCAGAGGACTGCGCAGCTGCGCCGGTCCTAGGCTTATCCATGGTGCAGCTGCGCCAGTCTGGAATCTGGGATTTTGCATTCTGATTTTGAACAGTTAACATGAATGATGCCTATATAACTAAAAATGGTTTAAAACCTACTGTGGCATGTATATATGTGATGACTAAGAAATATGATGGTGTTTGTATTGTATAAGGAAAGTCCATGAGTAAAAATGTCTTAACCTTGAGCTTTATAAATTGCTTATGAGTAACTAGATACTTGATTTCGTGATAAACATATAAGCTGATTTTGTACCATGTGTGCATACTTGAATCATGTCGATCTTGATTAAAGAATGTGTTAGCTAATGAATATCATGTACTTATAATACACTATAATAGGATTTGAAAGTGTTGACTTATTAACACGGATTAAATACGCTTAAGGAAAGTATCTGAACAATCCTTTACATTGTGCAAGTATCTAACTATCATTTACATTGTGCAAGTATCCTAAACCATTTCTTTACTTTATTCAACGGATATCGTAAGCTTATCTCTTTGAATACAAGGTATCCTACTTATTCGTTCAATTAAGCTAGTATGTTTAAACTCTTGTGAAAACTATTATTCATGTTGAACTTGGTATTGCCCTTGAATATTGTGAAAGGTTCTATGTCATTGATTCAGCTAGACTACATACATGTTTATAAAACTGTGCAAACCAATTTATTGGTGCAAAAATCTTGAAAACTGAGTTGAACAACCCTTATGGTAAGGGGAGTGTATGTTGCAGGAAACCCCAACACACGAGTGGATATTACTGGGGTGTTATGCATAACTTAGAGTATTGTAGACTGATCATCTATAGTACTTGATTATTTTGGGTTATTAGTTTAATATTGGCAATTCAAGTAGATGTTCAATAGTCCTTAGTGACTGCTAGTATAAATTATTTATCCAGTTGGATACATTGATAGCCTTTGAATTCATATATATCTGTTGATCTATATTGAACTATCATTTCATATTCCAAAGATTTGATTCAAGAAACGTTATATTCATTGTTCATGAAATTATTCTAATACCCTGAACTATCTTGGAGACTATACTGTGATATTTCAACCTTATGATATTATAATCTTCACCCTTGTTGTATATTACTTGGTGAGAAATTTGTGCTCATCCATGCTTATTTAACACCTTTCAGTTAAGGCAGAACAGGGAAGTGTCTCTGGAAAAGACAAGGGCAAGGGCAAGGCTACGGACTAGCTTGTTCCTTTATGTTAACAATTCTATGTTATATTAAGACTATTTTCAGACTATGTTTAAGCTTAAGTAGGATTATGTAATAAGTCTTTATTCGATATTTTTATGTAATCTATTAAGTACTATAGGTTGCTAGACTTGGGGAAATAATTATAATAAATCATTGTATATTATTCTAACTTAGATCTTCCGTTGTGAACGTGATACTTTAGTTATTTTGTAAGCCATGAGCACGTGACGAACCGAATTTGAGTGACCAAGTGGAGGTCCGAATTTGGGGGCGTCACAGGTTGGTATCAAAGCTGTATTTATAAACCTTAGGAGCGACTGTCCTTAGATTATAACTCAGGAGAACTTAGAAGTTGGGAAGGAGATAAAACTCATGTAAAGTTTTCCTTGAGAGATTTAGGGCGTTATGAAATATAACTTCATTCTATATAATGACCTTATGTTATTCAACATTCTGATCGAGTTGTTGATTGTCTTGTCTTATGTTGGTGATTTTAGTATAACAGACATTAGAGGACCTAGCTGAGTAGTAGACGAGGAGCAAGGTGATATCTACGTAGTTTATGAGGCACCATTGATAGCAGAACCCATATCAGTAGTGGCCCCTATTGATGATGAGGAGGAGGATTAGATGGAGCCTCTACCTGAGGAGTCTGATCCGGAGGAGGAGCATGAGCCTATGGAGGACTCCGACGAGGCTACTTTTGAGGATCAGATGTTACGAGAGTATGAGTAGAAAATTTTGGAATTAGGATGTAGAGTTGAGGAGCTAGAGACTGAGACTCTTGAGAGGCAATTAGTGATGCAGGAGATGGAGGTAGAAATTACTCTGTGTAAGGAGTCAGGAATTCAAATGTGAACCTTTTTTCACCGATCAGTGGCTACGAATGTGGAGCTGGCAGGGAAGCTAAAAGAAATGGATTAGAGGGTTTTGAGTGAGAGGACGGAGAAGGAGGCTCTCTAAACTCAGTTAAAAATGGAGGTGATGGATAGAATTCACTTCGAGTAGAAGTGGTAGGAAGCCAATGATAGGGTGGATGATCAAGAAGACGAGGTGCGGTGAAAGAGGATGAAGATGAACAAGATGGGCTATGCTCTACGCACGGCCATAGAGAGATTGATCGATGGGGTAAATCACTACCAGTTGAGCAAGGACAGACCCGGCATACCATAAGTCAAGATATGGTGGTGCACATCATGCATAATGAATATCAGAGCGACGTGGAGTGTGGGATGTTAGATTGAGTCTAGAGGGAAAAGCTCAGTAGTGTAGTATTTTATTTATGTGTTGTTTAATATATAATTGTAATCTCAGTATTTTGTGTAAGATGTGAGATAATGGTAACCCCAACTGTTAAAAAGTGTTAGAGGGATATTAAGCTAGTGTTGTCCCCATCTTTTGCGATAATAGGGGATATGTGTTATCATTTATAGCAGTATGCTAGAAAAGAACATGCATTGTAACCATTTGGCATATGAATATAAATGATCTTATTTCAGAAAAAGTTATAAACCTTTAGTTCTTTTCAATTGAGAGATGTCTAAGTATTATAATTAGATAATAAAATGAAAAGTTTTGTGATGCAGAAAATGCCACCCAAATGTAGAATAATTGTCCTAGAAGAGTCAGTTAATGATGAGAGAGGACCAGTAGATCTGATATAGAGACTTGTAGATTTATTGGGAGAAGATCTGAGGGGAAGAAATGAACATGTACCACCCGTTCCCCAAGCTGTCCCAGTAACAACCTTCAAAGATTTTAAGAGTGTAGCACCCCCAAAGTTCGCAGGAACTACTGACCCGATAGTTGCACAAACCTGGATCAAGGAGATCAAGAAGGCCTTCACTATAGCTCGCGTGGGTGAAGACCAGAAGACAGTTTTTGCCACATACATGATGAGAGGCGAAGAAAACTATTGGTGTGAAACTAATCAGCAGAGAGCGGAGGAAGGAACGATAACATGGGAGAGGTTTACAATGCTGTTCTTCGAGAACTATTTCCCAAAGAGTATGAAGAATATGATGGAAATGAAGTTCCTAGAGTTAAAACAAAGGGATATGACGGTGGCACAATACGCAACTAAGTTTAACGAACTAGCGTGATTTGCGAAGCACCAAGTTGGGGATGAGGAAAGGAAGGCGAGACGCTTCTAGCAAGTTTAACAGCAGCGAAACAAGCAATCCATTAAAAGAGTTAAGTAGAAAATAAAATCTACTATGTTTTATGATTAAAAAAGTTTTTCATCACTGTTATCGCTAAGACTCAGCTTAATAAATATTCTACATCATCGAATCACCCCTACACTATGGCTAAGGAAATTCTTTAGTATCACGACCACAATTATCCATGCACTACGGGCCAAGAATATTTGTGTATTCATTAATGGTCATGATCATGCCAACAACTGTCCATCAATGCACTACGAGCCAATGAGGACTTTTACCACATCATTTGCAACATTACGGTCATGATTACACCGAATAATCCCTGGTCATAATCATACCAAGTCCATTTATACACTACAGGCCACGGATGACTTTCAACATAATATAAACATGAGAATGATTACAATGATATAAGAATTCAATAAAACAAGTTCAAGAATTAATTTGTCCAAGAACTACTAATGTCCAAATTGTCAACATAATACTGCTTTGTAGACTAAAATTCAAGAATGATCAGAAGAATATTTCCATGAAAAGATACTGGATGAAGCACAAATATCAAGGATATTCTACTAATTTCATGGAGTACAGAAGTCAAAACTTTAACGAAATAAGTATAATAAAGAATGGAATAACAAAAGAAATCACCATGCATGCGGTACTTTGCATAGACAGGTTATTTCAACAGAATACTAAATAACGGAACCAGGTCAGGCAAAATTCGCACCGACAGGATGTTCCAAAAGAATAATAAAGAATGGAATAACAACAGAAATCACCATGCATGCGGTACTTCGCATAGACAGGTTATTCCAACAGAATACTAATAAGGACGGAATCAGGTCCAGCGTAAAACGCACAGACGGGATATTCCAACAGAATAATAATAAAGACGGAACTAGGTCCGGCGTAAAATGCACAGACAGGATATTCCAACAGAATAATAAAGACGGAATCAGGTCCGGCGTAAAACGTGCAGACAGGATATTCCAATAGAATAGTAAAGACGGAATAATAGAAGAATGTCACCAAGTATAGGGTAGACCGCGTATACAGGTTATTCTAACAGAATAATAAGCAATGGAATAACAACAGTTCTTTTCATGAATAAGAAAGAATAACACCCCTTACCGTAAAATAACTGAATATAAGAGTAGTTAAGTAGCAGAAATCTTTTCTTCTTTCCCTCTTTAATTTTCTCTCTCTAGAGTTTCAGTGAATTCGTAAGAAAATAATGAAGAAATGAGCTTCTATTTATAGAAAATAGACTGCATAATAACTAACTCGTGAACAGTCCAGATTGATTTACTTTAATCTGACGGTCCATATTTAAAGAAAAATCTTTTAAATAAAATATAATATATTCTATTTATAATCTAAAAAAACGAATAACTTTATAAAAGATTTTTCTATGCAAACACTATGCAGGAACTATGCAAACACTATGCATAATAAAATATAATATATTCTAATTATTGTCTAATAAAACAGATAACTTTATAAAAGTATTCTGTTTTATATAAAAAGATTTTACTATACAAAAACACTATGCAGACACTATACAACACTATGCATAATAGAAAGTAATAAATTTTATTTATAGAATAACTTTATAAAATTATTATGTTTTATATAAAAAGATTTTCTGTATTATTACATTAATAATACAAACAAAACTGAGTGACTTATCACTTAAGCATCAATAATTATTACCGTGTTCTACTATGCAACCACGCGTATTACTGTACTTTTAACACCAGGTGTTTAAGCAGTTAACGGTAAAACTTCCGCCGTTATTTTCATAAAGTATTTTTATCATTTTCTCAATCTGACAATAGTTTCGTTGTGGGGTCCACCAATGATTGTGCCGTTGTACTAATATTCCCTGTTAAAACGAATATTCCCTGACCAATCGAATATTATATAACAACTTGCGTACTTTGCAAAATTTATAAATATTACCCACAACTATTATATCAATTTCACTCCATATTATTTAAAAATAATATTTATTGAAAATTCATCTTTATTCAAAAAGTTGGGGTTTTACAAATTCCCCACTATCAAAGGATACAAGAAGAAGAAGTTTCCTCATGGTACGAATTTCTAGCCGATATTATTGGGAAGTGTATATGCTGCAAAAGCTCTGGCCATGATTTTGTAAATGAGGTGCAACTAAAGCTCATGACTGCCATAAGCTGTGGGATACAGCTTAACTATGGAGCTCTACTCCTTGAATGGATAGGAAAATGGATCCTTAGACCGAAGAAGATAAAGGGCTCTCAAAAGATGCTCTACGGGCGATTTATAAGCATAATCTTACAGTCTACTCTAGCTGATAAGATTGGGGACAATGAAGGAAAGTCCATCAATCCAAATAGATGGATGATCCAACAACTGTTTAAAAACTGAAAAAGGAATCCAGCTGAGTATGTACGCATAATGACTGAGTCCAGTGGAAGAACTGGTGATCTAAAGAAATCAAAGATTCTAGGAAACATGTTAGTCGTCAAAGAGACTGAAGAGGAAGAGGAAGAGATCAACAAGGGAGAACCCTCTGCCCTTATCAGAAAAAGCAAGGGCAAGATAAAGCTAAAGACTAGGATGGTAAAAGATCCTCAAGGGTCTACCACTGAAATACCTATAGAATCCTCTGACATTGAGACTCTGAGAATCCTAAAGAGAAGAGAACAGCTAGCTAAGGCAGATAAAGATAGAGCTACCATATCACAGCTGTTGAAGAAGAACAAAATCAGTCACAAGTCCAAGAGGCTATCTGTCTCTTTGATCGTCGAGTATCTACTGATCGTAGAGACCAGACTGAACACCTCAAGCAAGGAAGTTGCTGCACCAGATGGTCTGACTGATCTACATGACAGAGCTAAAACTGAAGAAAGTCCTGAGGCTGTGGCTCAGCCTAGAAAACCACGATAAAAATTGGTTAAGAAGTACATCTTGGTCAATGAAGGAGTACTCAAGGAGGAAAACAAAAAGATGGCTGCTAAAAAGGAACTATCCAAAGAAAGCCAAAAGGACATAGCTTAAGCTGAGGGGGAGATACCTAAAGTTCTCACATTACAAAATGGTCAAGCTGAGGGGGAGATACCTGAAGTTCTCACCTTAGAAAATGCTCAAGCTGAGGGAGAGATACATGAAGTTCTCACCTTGGAAAATGCTTCAGTTGAGAGGGAGCTACTAGTCCTTCAGATGGATGATTATGATGAGGGGGAGCCTCGTGATATCCCCATGACAGAAGAAGTTTCTCATGCAGATAATGAGGGAGAGCTTAAGAAAGAAAGTCAAAAGGAAGTCATTGACATAGTGGAATCCTAAAAATAAGATGGAGAAGAAGAGGAAGACAAAGATGATGATGAACTTGAGATCACAGGTGTGGGTCGTGATGGTTATAGGAGTTATCTCTACAATCAGCTGTTCTCCTATATCCCCATGATGCCTTTTCATCAAGCTCAAATTCTAAACTCTTGGAGTCACATGTTTTGGAGCTTCAAAAAATATCCTGCCATCTCTGTACTAGCTCATGTATATCCAGGCAACTTCAACTTTGCCAAAAAGCTGATCATAAATGGTCCCTCCTCAAGAATAGTGCATGAGATATTAATTATCCCAATCCTTTTTAGAGTGAATAACTATCCACAGTCTTTTTCTAGCTAATTTTATGAATTTCCGAGCTGGTTGGAAGTTATTCTAAATCCACCAAGTCAATCCCCTATTACAGAATCCCAAAATTCTGTAATGCCAAACTTCATATTAATCCCAACTCCCATCATCCCTATGATTACTGACTCTAGCCTCATAGTAGAGTCTGAAGCTCTAATCGTAGAGCCACCCTCTTCTGACACCCAAACAAAGTACCATCCATCAGATATTCCCTCTTCATCCACAAATGAATACTTCAACATTGATCTTGCCCTCTACTCCTTGCAAGATCAATACAAGAAAACATCCCCTCCTTTAAACAATCCACAACTCAGTGATCTACTTTCAGATCTTTCCACCAAAGCTGAGTTGACAAAAGTGTCCAAGAAAGTGATCAAGGACATCGATGGTAGCCTTGAAGCTCACTCAGAACTCATTCATCTCAGACGGACAAAAATGATCGTTGCTGCAAACAATCTCTCAGGCACCCTAAACGTTGAGCTTACAAAGAAGCTGAGGGAGATCATCAAGGAAATGATTAAAAGCATAAAGGACATGGATGATATTCACTTTCTAGTAGCCAAAAGACACATAGATGTTGTTTTTGCATTACAGAACACTCAAGAAGCCCAAAATAAACTTATGCTAGAGAGCATCATAAATTTGTAAATGACCGTCAAAGAATTCCAACAATTCTGCGTCAACCAAGGATAGCAGACCGACAATGTTCTAATCGTCCTCCAAAACGAAGAAGCTCGATCTGACGCTCTAATAAAGGAAAATCGAGAGGACATTGCTTAAACTCAAAGCCAACTCAACGAGCTTTTCCAAGGAGTGACTCGACTATCTGAAAACATTCGAACCCTTGATGCTGACATAAAGGGGGATAATAAAAAGAAAGGAGTTCAAGGAGTCCAGGGCAGAGGTAGAGGATAATTCCAAACTCAAGCTTCAAGGTGTCGTCCTAAAAGGCAATTCCACCAACAGACTCCACGATCCGGCCATCAGACTCAGCGATCTGATGAGCATGAAGTTATAATGGCTCAACCAATAAGGAGTCTAGGGCCAACTTCAAGCTCACAGAATGTGACCACAACAGGCTTGAGAATGCCAATTGGAGATCCTGTATTCATGAACAGGCATGATCACAATCCAAGGCTAAGCCCAAGTGAGCTAGAAGATCTAGCCAAGAGAGATGAAGCCAATAGGAAAATAAGGGTTGAGGAGTATGCCAATTCTCCACGCAAACGATCAAGGAAATAGAGATAAGTGAAAGTTTAAATTCTTATTGATGTAAAGCTAAATTGTAATATTCTTCGAACGTTAATAAATTCATGCGTATTCTCTTGAAATTTTAGTTGTTCACTGAAATACTTAGTCATATTTACTTTCCTGCAAATGCATCTAGAAACTAATAATCATGACAACAAATCTCCTTAGTTATGTTAACTTCAAATAGGGGAGATTATTGGGAGAGTGCATATTTTGATTTGATATTTAAATGTAAATGCTCATGATTATATGAAAAGTTCTTAAAGAAATATATGTATAAGGACTTAGTGATAGATCAAATTTGTTAGGTTGATCTACATCTTGAAGTGTAATAGATAGGCTTCAACAAGAATCTTAGTGTGTAAAGCTGATCAAGATTATATAAGACAAGGCAGGAACGTAAAGCCTCGAGGATCGTAGTGTGCCTGCCTTGAAAGATCTCTTCGGGAATCGTAGAGAGGTCCCAATGTTTGTTGAGCCAACTTAGAGATCGTATTATGCTCTCGGAAACATAGAGATTGCAAATCAAGTAAGTGAAGATCGCAGTGTGCAAGTCTTTAAGAGAAATCGTAGTGCTCTTATGTGACAGTATCAAACCAAGTACCAAGGTGATAAGACACCACAATCTGAATTGTAGAGTATCATTTGCCTTGTGCCAGAAGCATCAAGCCCCACCTTTTTGTTTGTAGACAAGTTCCAATAAATGTGGAATGGGTTTTAAACGTTAAAATCCTCACCAGTCCCAACAGCACAAAATATATCCTTAGTGTATAACAAAAGGAACGTATTCAAGAAGCTAAGGAAAGGACCATAGGACATAGGAAAACACATTTTCAGGTGTTAGGTGAGAAAGCAGTCTGTTGAGTCAGTGGGCCAGAATGCAATTCAGAAGGTGTGAAGAAAAGTCTCCATCAAAGCTCATAAATGTCAAACGCATTTAATGCTTCATCAAAAGGCTTCAACGGATAGATTTCAAGGATCGCGTATATACAGAACATGTGCAGATGAGAGAAAATAACCAAGCATTGAACAAAAACATAGAAGAACTCTCAACGCTCAACTCTATGATCTAAGAAAAAGTGAAAGCTTGCTCAGCTACTCAGTTCTTTCGAACAAGTGCTTAAATAAAAACTGAGTATCACCAATCAAGAACTCAACAACTACCAATCAACTGAAGTAAGAGTTCCAAGTCAGAAGGACTTGAAGAGTTCTAAGTGAACTGTGAAGAGCCAAGTCTGCTGGACTTGAAGAGTTCAAAAGTGAACTAAGAAGTACCTAGACTGCTGGTCTAGAAGGAATCTGTGAGATTTAAAAAGTGTAAAAGACATCCTTAGTGAATTTTCTACTCGAGGAGTAGAAGAATGGACTAGGAGCTTTAAGTGCTCTAAACCACTTAAAATGACTATGTCTATTAAATTCTTGCTATAACTGTTATATCTGCCATAACTATTATAAATACCTCACTCTCATAAATTCACTATATCTTAAGGGAGATTAAAACAAATATTAATTTCGCTGTGTTTTAATCATTATCAACTAACAAGTTAAAACAAGAAGAAATTTTAATATATATTTAGCCCCTCCCCCCTTATAGATAACTATTGTGCCTCCGGGAACTAACACTCTGCTTTGGAATCCCAACCTTTTCTCTCTCAAACTCACTCAAATTCTCTGTAACTTTTCTTCTTCTTTTTTTCTTAGGCTTAAGCCAATTACACTATACGTAACCTAAGATAAAACCAACGTACGTCTTTTTAAATGTTTTAAAAACCAAACGTACGAAACTGCCATATACTAATGACCCTATTAAACTAAAGTTACCGAAATTAATATATATTATTTATATTTTAATTATTTTATTTATATTACTATAATTCAAAAAATAAAAATTCAAAAGCCATAAGGCTCCGTTTGGCAAAACTCTTTTAAAATTAAACACTTAATATCTTTAACCCTTGTTTGGGAAAACTAAATTAAACTCCTTTAATTTATTTTAATAACTCCTTTATAATATAGTTATTTGTCACACTTTATTTAATTATGTTTTTATACTTAATTTAATTAATTCTAATAACAATTTATTGAATAAATCATTTAATCATTATAAACTCTCTAACTTAATTATTAAATTAAATTAGAATATTATCTCATAATAATTAATTTCCTTAACTCATTAATTATAACAAATAATTAACCAAATCAAATTAAATTGAACAATTATTTATTCAACAATAAACACATCCATTAAATATTTATATAATTCAATAAATATATAAAAATTATAATTAAAATTCTGGATTGTTACATCCTTCCCTCCCTACAAGGATTCTGTCCCCAGAATCACAGCTCAAACAAATCATATGTCACATAAATAATTTATTTATTTGACATAAAACAAATAAGTAAGTTACTAATATAATAAAATTATATTGATTGTTATGTGCATGTGGGCAATAATTAAAAATATAAAATACAACTATACTATATAGCGTAGTGTGACATTTATGTGACTATATATAACAACCTTGTATTAAGTCTTATAGAACTATATTGTATGAAGCAATGTGATTAAACATATATGAACTATATGTTATAAATACATTATGAAATATCTATGTGACAATGTGTAGGTAGGTATAAATTAAAATAAAATGTACATGTATTATATTGTTACATTAAGTTATAACTAATGTATGGTTGAGATGTGTATAAAATATAATATAAGAGTAGGAATGGGTATAAGTGTTGCAAGAATGCTGAGATAATTGGCTTTCCCAAATTTAGTGTCATATTTGCTCCTCATTTCTCAATCACATGAATCACAAAGAGGATAAGGCCTATTTTCGTTTCTTTCTTCCAAGCTTTCTAGCTGATGATTATGGGGGGAGTGGTGATTATGATGAGTTTCAACTAACATCTAACAACTCTCTCTTAACCTTCATGCAATCCTTTCATCCATGAGTTTAATTTAGTGGGAGATGGCATTCTCTATGTATTGGGTTTTCTATATATATGGACTCTCGTTCTCCAATTGCTATTGCTGAGAATTGGTAAGTCTGAGATTGAGAAAATATACAAGTATTCTAAGGATTGGGAGTCCATTTTGCAGCAAGTTCATTTCATATTGTAGAGGTATAACCCTATTTCTATGTTTTCCATTTCATTCTCTGTCAAAAGAGTTCTTGAGTTTTTGAATTTCAAATTCTTGATTGTGTGGAGTCAAATGATAATAGAGTTGGGTAATGTCCATATAGTTGTTATATAACCATATAAGCTTGTTTAAACTGATATGTGATTATTTAGAAACAAATTTATGAGTAATTTCTGTGGTTGGGCTGAAGTTCTGCCGAAGTAGACTGTTACTGGCTCGAACCAGACATGGCGCAGCTGCGTCGGATTAACACTGAGGCACAGCGCAGCTGCGCCAGACTCTGAGTTCAGTTGTGTTTTTTGTTTTCAAATCTGATGAGTGTTAGTCAATCCTTATGGCTTAAACTAGCATACAAGCATGTGTAATGGGTATATACAAGTATATTAACTTAATAAGAGCATGTTTTACTAGAATAGCATACATGATTAACAAAGTGTGTAGTTTAAATGAATTTAGAACTTTAGAAAGGAACTTGATATGTATGTATACCATGTTTATATGCTGACTTTACAAGCATGTTGGTATGATTTAGAAATGCATGAATAACTCATTAACTTATGTTTATATGATTCGTAAGGGAGCATGGACATGCGGAATGTATTAGTAAGCTTTACAAATGAAAATACGACTTTTGAAGTGAATGTTAACACACTACTTTGAAAATTAGAATCTGACATTTATAAATATGTTGGTGATACTCTTAGACTCACTCATGTAGTATAAATATGTACATACCATGCTTAGGTATCGTAAATTTAAGTGAAGCATAAATGAGGCATATTTTCGTACCTAAAACGATGCTAATTACACATATGTGAAATAGATACTCATAAGCAAGTCTAATATGAGTTATATGACTACCTTATGTGTTTAGAAAGCAAGCATGTTAGATTTTGTGATTACATGATCTTGAATTACTTTAAATTATTGAAATGATCAACTTAGAACCATGTTATGAAAGAAGGGACCTAGATTGACTTAAGAAGGACCTTTGTCATGCTAACATATTATTTATGAATGTTTTGTTCAAGCCGGACAGAAAATACAAGGCAACAGCTGAGTCTTGGCTTAGCCAGAGGACTGCGCAGCTGCGCCGGTCCTAGGCTTAGCCATGACGCAGCTGCGCCAGTCTGGAATCTGAGATTTTGCATTCTGATTTTGAACAGTTAACATGAATGATGCCTATATTACTAAAAATGGTTTAAAACCTACTATGGCATGTATATATGTGATGATTTAGAAATATGATGGTGTTTGTCTTGTATAAGGAAAGTCCATGAGTAAAAAGGTCTTAACCTTGATCTTTATAAATTGCTTATGAGTAACTAGATACTTGATTTCGTGATAAACATATAAGCCAATTTTGTACCATGTGTGCATACTTGAATCATGTCGATCTTGATTAAAGAATGTGTTAGCTAATGAATATCTTGTACTTATAATACACTATAATAGGATTTGAAAGTGTTGACTTATTAACACGGATAAAATACGCTTAAGGAAAGTATCTGAACTATCCTTTACATTGTGCAAGTATCTGAACTATCCTTTACATTGTGCAAATATCCTAAACCATTTCTTTACTTTATTCAACGGATATCGTAAGCTTATCTCTTTGAATACAAGGTATCCTACTTATTCGTTCAATTAAGCTAGTATGTTTAAACTCTTGTGAAAACTATTATTCATGTTGAACTTGGTATTGTTCTTGAATATTGTGAAAGGGTCTATGTCATTGATTCAACTAGACTACATACATATTTATAAAACTTTGAAAACCAATTTATTGGTGCAGAAATCTTGAAAACTGAGTTGAACAACCCTTATGGTAAGGGGAGTGTATGTTGCAGGAAACCCCAACACACGATTGGATATTACTGTGGTGTTTTGCATAACTTAAAGTATTGTAGACTGATCATCTATAGTACTTGATTATTTTGGGTTATTAGCTTAATATTGGCAATTCAAGTAGATGTTCAATAGTCCTCAGTGACTGCTCAATATAAATTATTTATCAAGTTGGATACATTGATAACCTTTGAATTCTTATATATCTGTTGATCTATATTGAACTATCATTTCATATTCCAAAGATTTGATTCAAGAAACGTTATATTCATTGTTCATGAAATTATTTTAATACCCTGAACTATCTTGGAGACTATACTGTGATATTTCAACCTTATGAAATTATAATCTTCACCCTTGTTGTATATTACTTGGTGGGAAATTTGTGCTCATCCATGCTTATTTAACACCTTTCAGTTAAGGCGGAATAGGGAAGTGTCTCTGGAAAAGACAAGGGCAAGGGCAAGGCTACTGACTAACTTGTTCCTTTATGTTAACAATTCTATGTTATATTAAGACTATTTTCAGACTATGTTTAAGCTTAAGTAGGATTATGTAATAAGTCTTTATTCGATATTTTTATGTAATCTATTAAGTACTATAGGTTGCTAGACTTGGGGAAATAATTAAAATAAATCATTGTATATTATTCTAAATTAGATCTTCTGTTGTGAACGTGATACTTTAGTTATTTTATAAGCCATGAGCACGTGACGAACCGAATTTGATTGACTAAGTGGAGGTCCGAATTTGGGGGCGTCACAGGTTTGTATCAAAGCTGTATTTATAAACCTTAGGAGCGACTGTCCTTAGATTATAACTCAGGAGAACTTAGAAGTTAGGAAGGAGATAAAACTCATGTAGAGTTTTCCATGAGAGATTTAGGGTGTTATGAAATATAACTTCATTCTATATAATGAACTTATGTTATTTAACATTCTGATCGAGTTGTTGATTGTCTTGTCTTATGTTGGTGATTTTAGTATAACAGACATTAGAGGACCTTGCTTAGTAGTAGAGGAGGAGCAACGTGATATCCACGTAGTTTATGAGGCACCATTGATAGCAGAACCCATATCAGTAGTGGCCCCTATTGATGATGAGGAGGAGAAGGAGATGGAGCCTCTACCTGAGGAGTCTGATCCGGAGGAGGAGCATGAGCCTATGGAGGACTCCAACGAGGCTACTTTTGAGGATCAGATGTTAGGAGAGTATGAGGAGTAGATTTTGGAATTAGGATGTAGAGTTGAGGAGCTAGAGACTGAGACTCTTGAGAGGCAATTAGTGATGCAGGAGATGGAGGTAGAAATTACTCAGTGTAAGGAGGCAGGAATCCAAATGTGAACCTTTTTTCACCGATCAGTGGCTACGAATGTGGAGCTGGCAGGGAAGCTAGAAGAAATGGATTGGAGGGTTTTGAGTGAGAGGACGGAGAAGGAGGCTCTCTAAACTCAGTTAGAAATGGAGGTGATGGATAGAATTCACTTCGAGGAGAAGTGGGAGGAAGCCAATGATAGGGTGGATGATCAAGAAGACGAGGTGCGGTGAAAGAGGAGGAAGATGAACAAGATGGGCTATGCTCTATGCACGGCCATAGAGAGATTGATCGATGGGGTAAATCACTACCCAGTTGAGCAAGGATAGACCAGGCATACCATAAGTCGAGATATGGTGGTGCACATCATGCATAATGAATATTAAAGCGACGTGGAGTGTAGGATGTTAGATTGAGTCTAGAGGGAAAAGCGCAGTAGCGTATTATTTTATTTATGTGTTGTTTAATATATAATTGTAATCTTATTATTTTGTGTAAAATGTGAGATAATGGTAACCCCAACTGTTAAAAAGTGTTAGAGGGATAGTAAGCTAGTGTTGTCCCCATCTTTTGTGATAATAGGGGATATGTGTTATCATTTATAGCAATATGCTAGAAAAGAACATGCATTGTAACCATTTGGAATATGAATATAAATTATCTTATTTCAGAAAAATTTATAAACCTTTAGTTCTTTTCAATTGAGAGATGTCTAAGTATTATAATTAGATAATAAAATGAAAAATTTTGTGATGCAGAAAATGCCGCCCAAATGTAGAATAATTGTCCTAGAAGAGTCAGTTAATGATGAGAGAGGACCAGTAGATCTGATACAGAGACTTGTAGATTTATTGGGAGAAGATCTGAGGAGAAGAAATGAACATGTACCACTCGTTCCCCAAGCTGTCCTAGTAACAACCTTCAAAGATTTTAAGAGTGTAGGACCCCCAAAGTTTGCAGGAACTACTGACCCGATAGTTGCGCAAACCTGGATCAAGGAGATCAAAAAGGCCTTCACTATAGCTCGCGTGGGTGAAGACCAGAAGACAGTTTTTGCCACATACATGATGAGAGGCGAAGCAAACTATTAGTGTGAAACTAATCAGCAGAGAGCGGGGGAAGGAACGATAACATGGGAGATGTGACAACCCGATATTTTCTATATAAATAAATCATAAATTTTGCGTATAATTTTTTTTTTATTTATTAAAATAAATATGAATGATATGTGCCAAGGTAATGTGTAATTATAATTATACGTGTGATAAATACATTAATTATTACAGATAAATTTATTTTAGAAATATTGATTATTATAAATTATATTCTTATAATAATTAGTTTTATATTAGAAATATTTAATAATTATTTTTCCATGAAATTATACGTTTATATTATTTAAATTATATATGAAAGGATTTTAGAATAAATATAATGATTATTTTATTATATGAAGTTTGTTCAGGTTATTAAGTAAATTATTTTTACTTAATTAATAAGGTTATTTATGGCAGATAAATCAGATATGGAATCCAAACCCTAATTCTGGGTTTTGATCAAGGAATGATAAAAATATTATAATATTATAATATTTTGATTTTTCAGTGCTATAAATATGTACTGTAAAAATTGTACTGTTGATGGTTGGTCAATTATAGTATATTGACCAAACCCTAACATTAATTGATTTGACCCTGTTTATCAATTCAAATGGAAATTTACGGCTGTTAAATATCTGGGTTATATGATATATGTTATGTGTTACTTCAGGATATGCTAATTAGGAAACCCTAGTTTTAAATTTAAAAACCTTAATTATATTTGAATTTCTATTAAACCCTAATCCGAAAATTTAAACCGGAGGTACGATATGTCAAGAATTGTGTTACTGCAATTAATGTCAGGTAAAATAGGTTTTAATTTTGCTAATTAAAGTAAACCTGATTAGTGATTTAAGACCGTAATAAATTAAAACCCTAATTTGAAATTGAAACCCTAATTGCGAAATTGAAACCCTAACTGATATTTAGGAACCCTAATTGATAATTATAAACCCTAATTACTTAGGTGGCAAGGTTAATTATGTTGTTAAAACTCTAATGATCATGATTAATGTAATTAGAAACCCTAATTAGTAAATTGTTAACCCTAATTATTAAATTATTAATCCTAATTAGTAAATTGTTAACCCTAATTACCAAATTGGTGCCTTAATTACTAATTAGTGATCTTAATTATAATTAGTAAATCTTTAAACCTAATTGTTAAGTATATGTGATTAGGAAACATAAACTAATCTAGAAATCCTAAATTGTGAATTTTAGAAACTAAAATTTTAGTTTATAATTTTACAAACCCTAGTTGATAAATTTTATTATTGCTTTGTGCTAAACTTTAGGGTTGAACCCTAAGGGTCAAAACCTAAGGGTTTGGCAAATTACTTGGTTGCCATTAAAATGATTTACAATTTGACCACTTTGCCCCTCTTGTATTATTGAAGCTAGAATAGGGTTTGACATTAGGAGGAGTTGTTCACCAAACTCATACCAACTCCACATGCTCTAGATTGACAGCAACAAGTCTCATTACCAGCCATTCATACATCTTGTGTGTCTATATATTGATTAAAGGAGAGAGAAAGTTCATTTTTAACCCATTTCGACACCCACTCTCTAACAAGTCCCTCTCTCTCTCTAAGCAACAAATTCCCTTAGCATTTTAGTCACATATACAAGCCCCACCATCACCTATAACCAATCAGAAGCCAGAAATCAAAATCAATTTTCAAAAGGTATAAAAACCCTAGCTTGATTTCTGTCCATAATCTATTGTTAGATGTTGGTTTTTATTGTTAAAATATATTGTTTTTAGTGTCTAATGATGATCTGGGTTGCTAGATGTTGAATCCATAACATACAGAGGCTCGGAATTTGAAGATTTCAAAAATCTGGAAAAATTTTCTTGTTGTCTGGCAAGCAAATGTCAGGTCTCTTTAATCTTTGTCTATTACGGTTTTTAGTTGTTTAAAGCTTGAATATTGTAGCCTGTTATGTTCTCTGTAATATGAAACTTTTAGCTAGCTTAGATCGTGCTCAGAATGAAAGTTATGGGCGGTCAAAACTCATTGACCGACCATGAATTTCAATTTCTGGAAAAACCCGGATCATGCCCAGAAGGCTCTGACAAGATCTTCGTGGCCTTAGATCTGACCGTGTTATGATTTTATGTAATGATCTTTGTATCTATGATATAGTCTGTTGTTTGGACTACAATATTATTGCACTATATTACTAATATAATTAACAGGTAGATCTCAGTGGGCGGTCAAACTAGGCCGGATGTTCATGAAATGCATTTTCTGGGTAACCCAGAAAACGCATGATCATGACGTCTGCCAAGGTTTGACCGGTCTAGATCTGTCGATTGTGTTGTTATTTTGTTGATATTTTGGGATAGATATACTCTCTTACATGCTGGCTACACACTTCACCCATTACATCACAAAAATGTCTCGATATCTGCAAGTTGTGGAAGCCCAAAGTAGGCATCATGAACTGTTCTTCATTTCTGGGAAACCCAGAAATGAAGAACAGCTCTGACAGCCACTTTTGAAAGCTTATATTGTTTGATTGTGATGTTGTTTGATAATGATTCTTGTTAGGACTTGTAGTGTTACATTTATACTTCATGATATGACCAAAAACAAACCCTCAAACATCATGATCCGGTCTGTGTGCTTGGTCAAAATAGGCAAGTCGGAACTGGTTATGAATGTTCTTGAAGGCTCAAGAACACATTAGACTATACTTTCTGTCGCTAAAGGCCTATAGCGACAGTTTTATTAACTTTAATTTATTAAATTTTCAAAAATTATTTAAAAATAGAAATAATTTAATAAAAATACAAAATAAATTATAAAAATTATTTTAATGTCCGAAAATTATATTTTAATTATTTTGGATATATTTCATAAATATTTAATATTTTTGGAATATTAAAGGTATTTAATTTATTTAATTATAATATTAAATAAATTATTTAAAAATGATTTTAATATTTGAAAAATCATTTAAAATTATATTATGATATAAGAAAATATTTTAAGTTATTTTTAATAACTTTTAATATTATTTGATAATTTTTATTAATAAATTAATATTAATGATAATTAATTTATTTGTTAAATAAATTAAATAATTAAATTAAAAATGTTTTTATTATTTTAAAAATCATTTTAAATAATAATAAGATGTTTAAGAATATTTTAATTTATAAAATATAACTTTTAATATTTAAAGGTAAAATTCATTAGTTAATTATTATTAATGATATTAAAGATATTTAATATTTACATTAAATAAATTAGTTTAAAAATGATTATAATATTTCAAAAATCATTTTAAATGAAGATAAAATGTTTAAAGATATTTTAAGTTATAAAATATAACTTTTAATATTTAAAGGATAATTTCATTAATAATTTGATATTAATGATATTAATTTAACCCTAATAATATTAAATTTATTTAATAATTATATTAAATAAATAGTTTAAAAATGGTTTTATTAATTTAAAAATCATTTAAAAGGGATATAAATGAAATTAAAAATATTTTAAGTTATAATTAATGACTTTTAATATTTGTATAAATAGTTCATTAATATTAAATATTAATGGTAATTATTTTATAATGATTTTTAAATGTTTTAAAAATCATTTAAGGGTAATATAAATGTTTTAAAAATATTTTAAGTAATTATTAATGACTTTAATATTTTGGCAATGGTTTCATTAATAGCTTAATATTAATTAAATATTAATGATAATAGAATTGTTTATTATTTAAATCATTTAATAATGATTCTGATATTTCAAAAATTATGATAAATGATAATAATTATTTAAAAATTTATATAAGGTCATGAAAAATGTTATAACTGGTGTTTAAGATATCTAAGTGGATATTGTATAACTGTATAGAGTCATAGACTCGATAATTAACCGATAAAGTTGTTGGTAGACCGACATATTTCAGAAATTGATCTGGACTTAGATAGATTGACTTGATAAGTGAATTATTTGTGATTTAATGGTGTTAAAGTTATGTGAGAATGTGATTAGGAATGTGCTGACTGCAATAAGCAGTATTATATGATATGATATATTATTCTAATCAGACAATGATCTATTTAATGATAGGACTTGATAGAAAAGATATATCTAAGTTGTGTAAACAGCAGACAAGGCAAGTATCTACCCCTTTGCATTTACTTTATGCTAAGGACATGCGTAAGATAATATCTGAACTGTTTAAATATTTCAACCTTTGTATATACTTATGCAATGATTCTGTATAAGTAAGCTATTAAGCAATAATTGTTGTACAATTTCCTTTATCCTGTTAATATTGATCAAGTTATTTATTTTGTTGGTTAATTTCTATAACATGGTTATACAAGTGTCCCCACTTGGATAATCATTATATTTTATCACATGTTGATGCATACTTATAGTTGCCTAGTATGCATACGTTGAAATAAAAGTCGTCTAAGCTATTTGATCCAGCTAGACATAAATTTAAAGTTGTTATTGAACAAGATAAAACTTATCCAAACGAATTGTTTTGGTGTGGATTCAAGACTGTTATGAACATCCCAATTATGGGAAATTTTTATGCGCTAAGGCGGACAAAGAATGAACGATAATATCGTTCTAGCAATGTAGTATTAATCAATACAGGGCATAACGGGCTGATCACCCCCGTGCCCGTAAGCAATGACGGTTTACAGATGAATTTCTGTTTAAACCTTTTCGAAAATAGAAAACAATGTTCATAGTCTGTTAACTGATCGTTATTTTTAGACAATACGTAGTTTCAAAAAAATTTGAAATAGAAATGACATGTTGTTGATTATTGGTTCAGCTTACTTCACAACTATTGATCCGTTGTAGAAGAATCTTTCAAAGAAAACATTTAATCCTTTCAGTTAACTATTATTGTTGCTATTACTTGCTGGGCACTTGAATGCTCATTCTTGCTTAATTTTAAATGTTTTCAGCTAAGTGTGAACAACCCGAAGGATCTGCCAAGAACAAGGGGAAAGGGAAAGTTGTTGACTAAATGTTTAAGCTATTCTATGTAATAGTCTGACTTTATGATATGGATAATAAATATTATTATTATTATCATGTAACGAATGTTTAAAGGTTTCGTACTTGGGAACTAAACTCTGATAATATGTAAATTAAGTTTGAAAATCTATATTATTGTTATTATTATTAGTATTATTCCGCTCATAGAAATGGTATCGTGAAGCACCGAGTTCGGGTTTCAAGTATCCGGATTCGGGGGCGCCATAGGAGAGGTTTACAATGCTGTTCTTCGAGAACTATTTCCCAAAGAGTATGAAGAGTAGGATGGAAGTGAAGTTCCTAGAGTTAAAATAAAAGGATATGACGGTGGCGCAATACGCAACTAAGTTTAACGAACTAGCGTGATTTACGAAGCACCAAGTTGGGGATGAGGAAAGGAAGGCGAGATGCTTCGAGCAAGGGTTGAAGTCGTGGTTGTATATTAAGGTATCAGTCTTCCAGATTGATTCCTTTACGACATTGTTAGAGAAGGAAATCAATCCAGAAGGTGGTTGTGAGGCCTTAAGTCTATATCACAAGGAGAAGAAGAACAAGAACATTGGTAGTGAGCATCGTGGAGGAAGCAGCAGCGGAGGGAGTAACTCTATGAAGAGGAAACGGAAAAACAACAACAAAAAAAACAATAATCAAGGTGGAAGTCATCGGGGAAACTTCAAGAAAAGAACTGAAGCTTGTAACAAATGTGGAAGAAATCATCAGGGGGAATGCTGGAAAAGAAAAAGCACGTGTTATAATTGCAACCAAGAGGGGCATATATCTCCAAATTGCCCAAAACCAAAGAAGATCAGGGGATGTTTTGCTTGTGGATCAACAGAGCATCAGATAAAGGATTTCCCAAAGAAAGGAAGTGGTGGAGCTGGCAGAAGCCAAGGAGGAGGAAGCAAGTTAATGATTGGTGGACCTGCACCCAACCGATCGACTTCCCGAACCTTTAACATGACCGTCCAGGATGCAGTAGCTGCAAAGGATGTGGTGTCACGTATAATCCCAATCAATAATATAAATGCTTATATATTATTTAATTCGGGTGCCACCTGCTCGTTTGTATCCGAAGAATTTGCTAGTAAACTTAGTACACCCCGAGAACGTTTAGAAGATCCTATGAATATACAAGTTGCGAATAAGGAAATAATTCCTGTAGAATACTTTTATCAAAATTTTTGCGCAAACATTAGAGAACATTAACTGAGCGTAGGCTTGATTCCTATTAGACTAGGAGAATTTGACGTAATACTAGGAATGGATTGGTTATATAACCATGCGACGGTAATTGACTGTCAGAACAAGTGTGTGAACCTTCATACTCCGAGTAAGTCTAAGGTAGTTTTTTATGGTAGCTCATCGCTTAAGAAATCGTGTTGCGTTACGATGATGCAGGCCAAGAAATTATTGAGGAAAGGATGTGTAGGTTATTTAGCTTACATCGTAGATACTTGGAAAAAGGGAATAGAAATTAAAGATATATCCGTCGTGAATGAATTTGAAGATGTGTTTTCGGACGATCTGTCTGGTCTTCCACCAGACAGAGAAATCAAATTCATAATAGACTTAACACCAGGAATGGAACCAATTTCGAAAGCTCCATATCACATGTCACCAGTAGAAATGAAGGAATCGATGATACAACTTCAAGAGTTATTAGATAAGGGGTACATTCGACCGAGTGTGTCTCCTTGGGGAGCACATGTGTTATTCGTTAAGAAAAAGGACGGATCGATGAGGCTCTGTATCGATTATCGAGAATTAAACAGAGTAACGATCAAGAACAGATATCCACTACCAAGGATAGACGACTTATTTGATCAACTAAAGGGAGCAAAATGTTTCTCGAAGATCGACCTACGGACAGGATATCACCAACTGAAAGTGCGGGATGAGGACATACCAAAGACTGCGTTTCGAACCCGTTATGAATATTACGAGTTTTTGGTAATGTCGTTTGGTTTGACTAATGCTCAGGAATCATTCATGGACTTGATGAATCGAGTTTTCAAGCCATACTTGGATAAATTAGTAGTAGTTTTCATCGATGACATTTTGATCTACTCGAAGACAGAG
The DNA here is from genome assembly GCA_020205505.1 of Panax japonicus. Taxonomy (NCBI): domain Eukaryota; kingdom Viridiplantae; phylum Streptophyta; class Magnoliopsida; order Apiales; family Araliaceae; genus Panax; species Panax japonicus. Next base: position 25,546,379 of record CM035101.1, on the reverse strand, counting down.
GAAGAACACGCCGAACATCTGAAGATTTTTTTGGAGGCACTACGAAAGGAGAAGATGTATGCGAAATTTTCAAAATGTGAATTTTGGGTGAAGAAGGTTCAATTCTTAGGCCACATGGTGGATGAGAATGGAATCTCAATTGACCCCGAAAAGGTCGAAGCAGTAAGTAATTAGGAACAATCGAGAACCCCAACGGAGGTGAGGAGTTTCTTAAGGTTAGTTAGGTACTATCGAAGATTCATCAATGATTTTTCTAAGATAGCGACCCCGTTGACTAATCTGACGAGAAAGACGGTAAAATTTGTATAGAACGACAAATGCGAAGAGAGTTTTCAAGAGTTGAAGAAGAGATTAAGCGAGGAGCCTGTATTATCATTACCAGATGATACAAGAGGTTTTGTGGTGTATAGTGATGCATCGTATAGAGGACTGGGATGTGTGCTGATGCAGCATGGAAAAGTCATTGCGTATACGTCATGGCAATTGAAGGATTACGAAAAATGATACCCTACTTATGACTTAGAGTTAGCGGAAGTAGTATTTGTGTTAAAGTTATGGAGGCATTATTTGTACGGAGAAAAATGTGAGATATACACGGACCACAAAAGTTTGAAATATATCTTCACACAGAAGGAGTTGAATATGCGTCAGAGAAGGTGGTTAAAATTAATCAAAGATTATGATTGCGATAATCTTTATCACCTAGGGAAAGCAAATGTAGTAGTCAACGCGCTAAGTAGGAAAGGAATGGAGAAGTTATTTCAATTGACGACTCAAGAAATGTTAATAAAAGAGGTGGAGAAATTGGAAATAGAGGTAAAGGGACCAGAGAGGTCTAAAGAGAAGTTATTTGTAATGGAAGCTTGTCCGACATTGTTGGATAGAGTAAAAGAAGCATTTGAGAAAGATGAAGAATGTGAGAAGATCAGGAAAAGGATTATAGAAAATGAGGAAGAAAAGTTTCGAATAGATAAAGACGGTATCTTAAGATTCAAATGAAGAGTGTGGGTACCAGCGGTAGCTGAGTTAAGAGAAGAGATTTTGTATGAGGCTCACAATACGACATATTCCATTTATCCGATATGCACGAAGATGTACCGGGATTTGAGGCAACATTTTTGGTGGCCAAATTTGAAACTAGAAATTGCGGAGTACGTTGGTAGATGTCTTACGTGTCAACGAGTTAAAGGGTAGCATCAGCGGCCGAGTGGTTTACTACAACCGTTGGAAATACCATAGTGGAAATGGGAGCATATTACAATGGATTTCGTCGTAGGACTTCCAGTCACGCAGAAAGGTTTTGATGCCATTTGGGTAATCGTGGATTGACTTACAAAGACCGCACATTTTCTACCAATCAAAATCTGTTATAGTTTAAACAAGTTAGCAAATATGTACATAAATGAAATTGTTTCATGACATGGAGTGCCGGTATCGATTGTTTCTGACCGAGACTCGTGTTTCACGTCAAAATTCTAGAAAAGCTTGCAAGAGAGGATGGGAACACAGTTAAGGTTAAGTACCGCTTATCACCCCCAGACGGACGGACAGAGTGAGCGAACAATACAAACACTAGAGGGCATGCTTAGGACTTACGTGATGGACTTCAAGAGAAATTGGGCCGACCACCTACCCTTAGTTGAATTTACATATAATAATAGTTAACATGCGAGTATCGGCATGCCACCGTATGAAGCTCTTTACGGAAGAAAGAGCAGAACGCCATTATATTGGGACGAAGTCGGAGAACGATAAATACTCAGACCAGAGTTAGTACAACAAACCACGGATGTGGTGACAGTGATAAGAGCTAGACTAGTAGTAGCTCAAGATCGCCAGAAAAAGTATGCGGATTTGCATCAGCAAGACCGAGATTTTAAAGTCGGCAGTTTTTTATTCTTGAAGGTATCTCCATGGAAGGGAAAGATTCGTTTCGATAAGAAAGGAAAACTGAGTCCAAGATTTATAGGACCGTTCGAGATACTAAAGCGAGTGGGCGAAGTAGCGTACAAAGTTGCACTACCACCTGCGTTGGAGCACATCCATAACGTGTTTCACATATCCGTGTTACGTCCGTACAAGCCTGACTACAAGCACGTGATTTCTTATGAACCCATTCAAGTGGAGAAGAATTTAGCGTATTAAAATTCCTTTCCAATTTCTAGATAAGAAGGAGCAAACTTTAAGGAACAAAGTCATTTCTTCTGTAAAAGTACTTTGGCGTAATCATGATGTCGAGGAGGCTATGTGGGAGTTAGAAGATACGATTATAAGGGATTATCCCCATCTATATGTGTAACCTTATAGCAATTCCAGGATGAAATGTTTATAAAGGGTGGAGGATGTAATACCCGAGAATTTCCACGTATTATTAAATGAATATATTAATGGAAATAATATTTATGTGAATATAAGTGTTAATGTTTTGTAAGTTGATTAAATCAATTGTTTTGCACTAGATTAATGCATATTGAGAAGTGTGAATTTGACAATGAGAATTAATGCCTTGTGTGGTATATTGTGAACTGAGGAAATTCACTAAGTTAGTTAAAAGGGGAATTAAAAAGATTAATCGTGTTTGAACACGTGATTTCATATAAGTAATTAATACACTCTTAGATTGGCAAGATCACTCATGTGGACATTAATTCATATCGTGTAAAACGAGTATGGCGATAGAGATTGACACTGGCTTGAAGCTAAACCAGTTTTAGCACTGTAAGGGTACGGCGTAGTTGCGCCCTCCCAGCAGTACAAACTGGCGCAGCTGCGCCAGTGATCAGTTGGAGAAAATTAATTTTCTACTTTAGATGGAACACTTATGTGATATGTGTTGATATTAATCGACGAAGGAATTATTAAGTGAGCAATTACTTAATATTAATTGTTAATGGTTATTGCAGAATATTGATTAATTGATAATGATAATTAATTAATAATATGTGATTATTATTGTTAGCGATATGTCTATAAATATAATAAGAATTATATAGATAATTAATGGATATGGAGATCCATAAATACATTAATCAATGAGGAATGGATTAATTAATATTGGTGGTAATTAATCAACGAAGTGAATAATTTATTTATTTGACATAAAACAAATAAGTAAGTTATTAATATAATAAAATTATATTGACTGTTATGTGCATGTGAGCAATAATAAAAAATATAAAATACAACTATACTATATAGTGTAGTGTGACATTTATGTGACTATATATAATAACCCTATATTAAGTCTTATGAAACTATATTTTATGAAGCAATGTGATTAAACATATTGGAACTATATGTTATAAATACATTATGAAATATCTATGTAACAATGTGTAGGTAGGTATACATTAAAATAAAATGTATATGGATTATATATATGTTGCATAACATCTACTACCTTGAAATATTAAATCATATTGTGACATTAAGTTATAACTAATGTATGGTTGAGATGTGTATAAAATATAACATAAGAGTAGGAATGGGTATAAGTGTTGCAAGAATGCTGAGATAATTGGCTTGTCCCAAATTTAGTGTCCCATTTGCTCCTCATTTCTCAGTCACGTGAATCACATAGAGGCTAAGGCCTATTTTCTTTTCTTTCTTCCAAGCTTTCTAGCTAATGATTATAGGGGGGGGAGTGGTGATTATGATGAGTTTTAACTAACATCTAACAACTCTCGCTTAACGTTCATGTAATCCTTTCATCCATGAGTTTAATTTAGTGGGAGATGGCATTCTCTGTGTATTGATTTTTCTATATATATGGACTCTCCTTCTCCAATTACTGTTGTTGAGAATTTCTAAGGGTGAGATTGAGAGCATACAAGTATTCTAAGGATTGGGAGTCCATTTTGTAGCAATTTTATTTCATATTGTAGAGGTATAACCCTATTTCTATGTTTTCCATTTCATTCTCTGTCAAAAGAGTTCTTGAGTTTTTGAATTTCAAATTCTTGATTGTGTGGAGTCAAATGATAATAGAGTTGGGTAATGTCCATATAGTTGTTATATAACCATATAAGCTTGTTTAAACTGATATGTGATTATTTAGAATCAAATTTATGAGTAATTTCTGTGGTTGGGCTGAAGTTCTGCCGAAGCAGACTGTTACTGGCTCGAACCAGACATAGCGCAGCTGCGTCAGATTAACACTGAGGCGCAGCGCAGCTGCGCCAGACTCTGAGTTCAGTTGTGTTTTTTGTTTTCAAATCTGATGAGTGTTAGTCAATCCTTATGGCTTAAACTAGCATACAAGCATGTGTAATGGGTATATACAAGTATATTAACTTAATAAGAGCATGTTTTACTAGAATAGCATACATGATTAACAAAGTGTGTAGTTTAAATGAATTTAGAACTTTAGAAAGGAACTTGATATGTATGTATACCATGTTTATATGCTGACTTTACAAGCATGTTGGTATGATTTAGAAATGCATGAATAACCCATTAACTTATGTTTATATGATTCGTAAGGGAGCATGGACATGCGGAATGTATTAGTAAGCTTTACAAATGAAAATACGACTTTTGAAGTGAATGTTAACACACTACTTTGAAAATTAGAATCTGACATTTATAAATATGTTGGTGATACTCTTAGACTCACTCATGTAGTATAAATATGTACATACCATGCTTAGGTATCGTAAATTTAAGTGAAGCATAAATGAGGCATATTTTCAAACCTAAAACGATGCTAATTACACATATGTGAAATAGATACTCATAAGCAAGTCTAATATGAGTTATATGACTACCTTATGTGTTTAGAAAGCAAGCATGTTAGATTTTATGATTACATGATCTTGAATTACTTTAAATTATTGAAATGATCAACTTAGAACCATGTTATGAAAGAAGGGACCTAGATTGACTTAAGAAGGACCTTTGTCATGCTAACATATTATTTATGAATGTTTTGTTCAAGCCGGACAGAAAATACAAGGCAACAGCTGAGTCTTGGCTTGGCCAGAGGACTGCGCAGCTGCGCCGGTCCTAGGCTTAGCCATGACGCAGCTGCGCCAGTCTGGAATCTGAGATTTTGCATTCTGATTTTGAACAGTTAACATGAATGATGCCTATATTGCTAAAAATGGTTTAAAACCTACTGAGGCATGTATATATGTGATGATTAAGAAATATGATGGTTTTTATCTTGTATAAGGAAAGTCCATGTGTAAAAAGGTCTTAACCTTAAGCTTTATAAATTGCTTATGAGTAACTAGATACTTGATTTCGTGATAAACATATAAGCTGATTTTGTACCATATGTGCATACTTAAATCATGTCGATCTTGATTAAAGAATGTGTTAGCTACTGAACATCTTGTACTTATAATACACTATAATAGGATTTGAAAGTGTTAATTTATAAACGTGGATAAACTATGCTTAAGGCATATATATGAACTATCCCTTACATTGTGCAAGTTTCTGAACTATCCTTTACATTGTGCAAGTATCCTAAACCCTTGCTTTACTTTATTCAACGGATATCGTAAGCTTATCTCTTTGAATGTAAGTTATTCTACTTATTTGTTCAATTAAGCTAGTATATTTAAACTCTTGTGAAAACTAGTATTCATATTGAAGTTGGTTTTGTTCTTGAATATTATGAAAGGGTCTATGTCATTGATTCGGCTAGACTACATACATGTTTATAAAACTGTCCAAACCAATTGATTGGTGTGGAAATCTTGATAACTGAGTTGACCAACACACAAGTGGATATTATTGTGGTGATATGCATAACTTAGACTATTGTGGACTGATCATTTATAGTACTTGATTCTTTTGGGTTATCAGTTTAATATTGGTAATTCTAGTAGATGTTCAATAGTCCTTAGTAACTGCTCAGTATAAATTATTTTTCCAATTGGATACATTGATAGCCTTTGAATTCATATATATATGTTGATCTATATTGAACTATCATTTTATATTCCAAAGATTTGATTCGAGAAATGTTGATATTCAGTATTCATGATATTATTCTAATACCCTGAACTATCTTTGAGACTATACTGTGATATTTCAACCTTGTGATATTATATTCTTCACCCTTTTTGTATATTACTTGTTGGGCAATTTGTACTCATCCTTGCTTATTTAAAACCTTTCAGTTAAGGCGAAACAGGGAAATGTCTCTGGAAAACACAAGGGAAAGGGCAAGGCTACTGACTAGCTTATTCTTTTATGTTAAAAATTCTATGTTGTATTAAGACTGTTTTCAGTCTATGTTTAAGCTTAAGTAGGATTATGTAATAAGTTTTATTCGATATTATTATGTAATCTATTAAGTATTGTAGGTTGTGAGTCTTGGGGGAATAATTATAATTAATCAGTGTATATTATTCTAAATTAGATCTTCCGTTGTGAACGTGATATTTTAGTTATTTTGTATGCCATAAGTATGTGACGAACCGAATTCGAGTGACCAAGTGGAGGTCCGAATTTGGGGGCGTCACACCGGCGACAACCCCAAGAGATTAATTCAAACCCCGGGAGATCAATACAAACCCCAGAGATAACCACGGGCGATAAAGTACAGCCCCGGTGACAATCCTGGGAGATCAATGCAAACACTAGAGACAACCCCGGGAGATCAAGTCCAACCCCGGAGACAACCTAGAGATATCAAAGTCAAACCCAAGAGACAACCCCGGGAGATCAAGTCCAACCCCGGTGACAACCCCAAGAAACAACAAACCAACCTCAGAGACCAGCTTGAGGACTGACAAAAGTTAACATCAGTCTAATCTCAGAGACAACCCTAAGAAAAGATAACTACAACTGCATCAAGCCCGGAACCAACCTGAGAGGGGTAAAATAGTAATTTTTCTAACTTAACATCAATTCAGCCCAAATAACTGTAAAAGAAGTCATGCAGAACCATAACATCAATCCCAAGTGAAAATAAAACAAGACAGCTCAACGGATAGACTTGGAAGACTTAAAGATCTGGTCATTGACCCATCTTTCCAGATTCAGAAAATGTTAAATCTCATATCATTGTGTAGCTCTCGTCAAGGGCTTTCTAGAAAGGTATATCATGCCTCCATCGAACGCCCAAATTGATAGTTATGAAGGTTTGAGTAGATTGTGCGTTGGCCTTACTACAGGTACTTCGAGACAACAGTACCCACGGGTCCCGGGCCCACCCGGGCAGCCATAAGTAGACCCGCAGCTACTTTAGTCTATAAATAAGAGCCCCCTGAAAGTAGTATACACACAAGCCAATCATGTTTGATGATAAAGCATATACTTTGTAACAATCTTATTCATTTATTAATAAAAGGTATTAATTTATTAAAGGCTTTTAATTTTTTACATAATGTTGCTTTATAATATGTGATAAACCCATAGTTTTAAGCAATGCTTTTAGAATAATGATGATGATCATTCTAATGAGATCTAAATTCTTAAAAAGCTTAAAACAAAAATAGTTCCCAATCGTTGGATCACTAAATTGGGAATTAGTGAATCCGGATAGATTGGTACATACGTTGCTTGCTCAATGGATGAGGATGCTTGATCTCATGATCATTTGTGTGGAGACACTAAAGTAAGTATGTAGGTGCTTATTAGAGAATAAGTTCATTGAACGTGGCTCGCTAAGGAATACCTAATGGAGTCTTACTTACATGTCAATAGGAATTCCTGTAGTGATAGTAGTACAAGTGATCCTTGGACTTGAGATCATAATAGTATCTTGTGTATGATGAGTTATACTTTGACTTATTCCTTAAGACCCTTAGGGTATATCAAAGGATATGCTTGAGTATAATAAGTTGTACATGGAGATAATGTATGATTAATAAAGAATCTACCACTTCTAGTAAAAGAAGAGAAATGTCCTATTTGATTCGATAAATGACAACCCAGTAGTCCTTGGTCAAGGCAGAATAAAATTAGAAAGGAGTTTCTAATTTGCATTATTTGGGGTTGTGCATTTAAGGATCGAAATACATATAATTAAATAAAATAAGACTTAACAGAAATTCTATATCTTATATTTAATTAGGACATTGTATGGTGGAAGGATTGAATTGTACAGTAACTATTTACTCAAAGGTTCTTTTATGATTAATGTTGAAATCTATGTTATCTGGAAAGTCGCTAGGGAGGCTTATCCCTATTGTTGAATAAATATTATTTATTTAAATAAATTATTAGTTTAATTTATTTATTTAAATAAGATTAGAATTTTTTTAATTGATTTATTCACAACCGGTTTAATATTGAGAACCTAAAGGGTCACACCATAAAAGAAAGAATAATTATTTAAGAAGTTAATGGTATAATCGTAATAATAAGTTACGTATATTTAATTTAATCTATGGTGATAGAATAAATTAAATAGCTTAATATTTATTATTTAATATTTTGGAAATATTAAATATAAATTAATAATAGTAGTCTTATTATTATTATTTAATTCCTAAAGGAGTTTGGAAATTAATTAATAAAAGTACTCTCAAATATCCTAATAGGATTAGGAGATAAATTAATTAAATGAGTTTAATTAATTATCCCTAATAAGATTATGGAGCTTAATTAATTAAAAGAATTTAATTAATTAAATAAAACTCAATTCCTTAATTGTTAAGGAGGGTTGACTACATCTATAAATAAGAGGAGTCTTATTATGGGTGAGGGGGGTTGACACTTTCAATAACGCGTGAATACGTAATTCCAATACTTGGAGAGTACACCCCTTTCTATGAGAGATAGAAAAATTAGGGTTTTGCCAAATACCCATCTTCTTGAATTCTTCTTCTTTCTTGGTGGATCACCTCAAGAGGCCAAACACTTGGGTGGCTAACGTTGATCAAAGGAAGGAACCAAACCCGGTGGATTCAAGTTGAACGCGAAAAGGATTGGAGGTGAACTTGTACTTGAGGAAGCTCGGATCTTCAAAGGTATGATTCTTGTTCTTTCTTTTTCGTTTAATTAATAACTGTGCATAAAGGGTGATCCGGGTATATGGTTTGTAAAAATTTTAAACTATGATTTTTACACGTTTTCGCTTATTTTGTGCAATTTGATTGCATTCATGAATATTACAACTCTAACAGTGGTATCAGAACCAAACCTTTATGAGAATTATTAATTGTTTTAATTTGATATATATATTGATATGTATTTAGAACAATTTAATTGGGCATAATTTTATTATATAAAATTTAAAAAAAAGAAGAAAAAACCACGAAATCATTTTTTTTGTTTCTTCTTCTCGCTGCAAGTTCACGTGAATAAGTGCGGCCAATATTTTTGGAGTTGGAGTCCAAGGCTCCACGCATTTAATATATATTATATATTATAAGAATATTATACTATATATGGTCACGTGAATCTGGAGGTTTTTTTGATTCAGGAAGCTTAAGATTATTAAGATTATAATAGTTATATATATATATATATATATATAACGGTATATATATTAATCTTAATTATTTTAATTTTAGGATAAAAAGTTTATTTTAATCTTAAAATAAAAAATTTATTTTAATTTTAAAATAAAAAAGTTTATTTTAATATTAAAATTAGATTTCATGTTAACTAATTAGAATTGGAATTGAATTCCATGATAACTAATAGAATAATGACATGTGTGTTTGAAAATGTGTGTGTGAGTTTGAAAAAGTGGTGTGGGTGTGCAAAGTACATAATGTGTATGGTGTGTGGCATATAAGTTAATGGGTGGGTGTGGGTGTAATGTCGTAGAAGGCATGATATATATATATATACGGTCCGGATCTCAAGCTCACCCCTTATCCAATTCATCCGAGCTCACCCTTCTTTAGCGACGGACCCGACGACGGTTCGATCATACAATCGTCGTCTATACTTTTAGCGACGCTATATGTTGTCTGTCGCTAAAAGTATAGACGACGATTGTATGAACAAACTGTTGCCGGGTCCGTCCCTAAAAAGGGGTGAGCTCGGGTGAGTTGGATAAGGGGTGAGCTTAAGATCCGGACTCTATATATATATATATATATATATATATATATATATATATATATATATATATATATATATATATATATATTATTTAAAGTTTTTATTTTATTAGAATATTTTATTGCACAGTAATGAACAGTAAAATCAAATATTCAGAAAATTTCAGCCAAACGTCGCCTGTGATTTTCTTTACTATGCAGTCCGTGATTTCTAAATTCAAATAGTATCATTTCCATTCTCCTATAAATAGGATGCTTAGTTAGAATTTAAAATCACACCAGAATTAGAGAATTCATCTTCTATAATCTTGAGCGTATTTCTTTAGAGTTTTAAGAAGATTTGAGCGTAGTAAATAGTTCAAGTTTTCTTCAAGAATATCTCCACTATACCTGTTGGAATACTCTTCTTTTTGAGGTAAGAGGTATTATTTCTTTCGTATTAATAAAGAGAAGTATTTTCTTTCAATACTCGTAAGGGGTATTATTTCTTTCGTATTCATGAAGAGAATTATTTTCTTTCAATACTCATAAGGGATATTATTTATTTCATATTCTGGAGAGATAATATTTTTCGTATTCGTATGAATATTATTTCAGTCAATATTCGCAAGAAATATTATTTTCATTTAATATTCGTAAGGAATATTATATTCGTTCAATATTCAAAATGAATATTATTTTCGTTTAATATTCGTAAGGGATATTATTTTTGTTCAATATTCGTAAGAAATAATATTTTCTTCTATACTCTGTAGTGTGTAAGTAATATTATTTCGTTTCAGATTTTGAATTCTATATTCGTTTTGTAAAAGTTTTGGCTACTATACTCCATGAAATTAGTAGAATATCATTGATATTTGTGCTTTGTCTAATATCTTTTCATGGGAATATTATTATGAGCATTTTTGATAAGTTTTAACTTTTTCATGCCAGAGTACTATTCACGGGGTTACTATTCTCGAAGTACTATTCAAGGGATACCATTCACTTGGGTACTATTCACCTGGGGCACTATTCATGACAAAAATTGCTTTCTTTTCGGTCCAAATCATTTTTGATGTAATATTATTCTTGAATTTTACTCCACAAAGTAGTATCATGTTGGCAATTTGAACGTTATTGAATTTTGGATAAATTAAATTGTTAAAGTCTTTAAAATTTATCTTTGAACTTGTTTTACTGAATTATTATGTCATTGTCATCATCCTCATGCTTATATTGTTATGAAAGTCGTCTTTGGCCGTAGTGCATAGATGTACTTGGTATTATTATGACCAGGGATTATTCGGTATAATCATAACCGTAATGTTACAAATGATGTGGTAAAAGTCTTCATTGGCTCGTAGTACATTGATGGAAAATTTTTTGTATGATCATGGACATGGGTTCTCTTCGGCCAAGGGTGCAAAGATGAATTTTTTAATGGCATGATCATGACCGTTGATGAAAACACAATTATCCTTGGCCCGTAGTGCATGGATAATTCGTGGTCGTGATACTAAAGAATATCCTTGGCCTGTGGTGCAAGGATGATTCGTTGATGTGGATTATTTATTAAGTTGAGTCTCAGCGATAAAATTGATGATAAACTTTTTAAATCATAGAAGATAGTAGATATCATGCTCTACTTGTCTCTTCTAATGGATTGCTTATTACGCTGCAGTTGTTGATATAAAACTTGTTGTCTATTATATTCTATCAGTTGTTATACTGTTGCAGGCTAAGGATAATTTATTTTGCATTATCTTAGTCATAATATTTTTTACTGGGCTAGTTGAGCTCACCCTTTTGCTTTCATTGTTCTCTTTAGGAAATGAGAATATAGTTGGGACTAGTCAGGGAACGGAGTGACTGACCAGATGTTTGCATTAGTAGTCCTCACTATTTTGTAAAGTAGTGTGAAAATAAATGTAATAATATTGAATTTGAGTTTGGATATTGTCTAGAAGACAATATTCGTGTTGAAACTCCCAGCTTATATTTTGTCATACTTTACACGACAGTTGTATAATTAAGTTGTATTTGAATTATGTACCATGTATTTTGGCGACTCAGAATGGGTGATGTATACCTATTTTGGGGGTGTCACAGTTGGTATCAAAGCTTAGGGATATGATCCATGGCTGAGATGTGAGACAAGACCTAGGAGGGGAGAGACGGGGAATTCCTTCGCTAGTATGACCTACCTAAGTTTATTTGGTATTTAATTGGTCGGTCAGAGTATAGGGATAATATGTTGCATGTCAATTAACCCGTTGTTTGTGACGGTATTTTAAAATGACATCCGAGAATGTTGAGAATAGCAATGGAGCACAGGAGACCGTTGAGTCACCACTGATCAATACCCAGGATATTGTGCAACAGGAAGGCAATAATCCTGCTGTAAACAACGACACTGACCAAATGACGAACGACGGTAAATTTAAGAGCTTTTTAGAATTCAAGAAATACCAAACGAGAGAGACTCTTGTTCATAATGCAAGTGGAAACAATGGCAACCCACGGTTGGTCATCGCTAAGTAGTTCAAGGAGTTGGCACAACCAGATTTTTTGGGAAAGCCAGAACCACTTAAGGCAGAGACGTGGATAAAGAAGATCGCCAAGTTATTTGATGTTTTGGAATGCTCAGAGGAGCAAAAGGTTCCATTCGCCACCTTCATATTGAGAGAAGAGGCAGATCATTAGTGGGAATCTGTAACACGTACCCAGCCTGCCACATTCAAAATGTCTTGGGAGAAGTTCCAAGAACTGTTCAATGACAAGTACTTTCCTGAAACTATTCGTCACATGAAAGAGGTAGAGTTCATCAAGCTGGAGCAAAACAATATGACTGTGTCGCAGTACGAAGCTAAGTTTGTCTAGTTGTCTCGGTTTACATCCCACTTAGTTGATAACGAGGAGAGAATGACGAAGTTGTTTCTAAGAGGCTTGAAACCCGAGATACGTCAATACCTTATTTCTCATAAACTTTGCTTGTATTCAGATGTTATGAATATGTCTCAGTTATTGGAGCGCGATAACGAGTCAACCCAACCAAGAGAGAGCAGTCGGTAAATTGATAATACCAATGGTAGCAGTCATCGAAGCGATAACAACAAACGTGGAGGGAACAAATATGCCATAAATGGTAACCACTTCGGTGGTAATCATGGTCAGGATAATAGGAAAGGTGAACTAAGTGAGAACAACTTCAAAAAGAGAAGGTTCAGTAATGATGGAGAGACAGCGACACCCATTTCCAAGGAAGAAGAACAACCATCGGTTGTATGTTTCAAATGCAGACAGGAGGGACACATCCGTCCAAACTGTACGCAACAAACCAAAGCGTGTTTCAATTACGGAAGAGAAGGTCACCTAGCTAGATTTTGTCGTGTAGTGAAGTAAAGTCCAGCTGGGATAGTGATGCCAAAGGATGTCTCAGACAAGTCAAAGTTGGTAGTTTAAGTGAGAGCGTTTGTCGAGGAACCCGAACGAAGCTATTATGGGTAAGTTAATCATAAACTTTTGCAAAGTTTATACCTTATTCGATATCGGTTCTACCCATTCTTTTATTTCTCCTACTTGGGCTCAACGTTAAAATTTGACCCCAGTACAAAACGTATTTCTAAAACCCTCAAATATTTTTTCACCCAAAAAAGAACGTAACATGCGCTAAAGACGTTGGCTCGAGCTATTGAAGATTATGACCATACCATTCAATATCATTGTAAAAGATCGAACGTGGTAGCTGAAGCGTTGAGAAGAAGATCATATGCAGTTACGAGTGCGACGTCGTTAACACAAAGACCCATTTCGTACGACTTACTCTAGAGACCCACGTGATGATGTTAAATATACGGTTAGAACAGACTTTAATCGATAAAGTTAAAGCCACTTAAGCTACAGACTCAGAGCTGATGAATGTGAAGAAGAAGGTTCAAGAGGGCAATATTCTAAAAGCAATAATTGACGAAGAGAGGAAATCTCAACCCTCGATTTAATTGTTCTATTTGAAATCCTCGATTGAGTAGAAACTGTGGCCTATAGACTCATTTCAACGCCAATTATGTCGCGTGTTCATAATGTTTTTTTTTGTATCGATGTTACGTAAATATGTGGCCAACCCGAACCACATTATTAAGTTAGAACCAGACGAAATAGCGGAAGATTTAACGTATGAAGAGATACATGTTAAAATCTTGGATAAGAAGGAATATATTATACGCTCAAAGGTTATACCTCAAGAGTTAGAATCTGATGGGGTATCCTCATCTGTTCTGAATATCAGGTTCGTACATAAATTTTGAGGGCAAAATTTCATGAGGGGAGATTGTAAGACCCCAAAATTTATGAATAAAGATTTAATTTTCTTGAAATATTTTTTTGAATATTATGGTGTGGATTTGAAATAATGTTATAGTTGTGGGTAATATTTATAAAGTGCAAGAAGGTGCTATGCCGGAAGGTGCTATGCCGGAAGCAAGAATCGATGAAGAATGAATACTTCGAGTCAACTCCAGACTTTATGTTCCTAACGACCCTGATTTAAAGTATAAAATCATGATGGAGGCGCACAAGACACCGTTCGCAATCCATCTTAGGAGTACCAAAATGTATTGTGATCTTTGTCATACATTTTGGTGGAGCAATATGAAGAGAGAAATAGCGTTGTTTATCTCAAGGTGTCTAACTTGTCAACGAGTCAAGGCGGAGCATCAAGTACCAAAAGGTCTATTGCAGCCACTTGAAATTCCAGAATAGAAGTGGGAGCACATTACCATGGATTTCGTTACCGGTCTTCTTAAGGTTTCTCAAGGTATAGATGTGATTTGGGTCATTGTTGATAGATTGACCAAGTCTGCTCATTTCTTACCGATACGAGAAACTTATACACTTGAACGTCTTGCTCGTATGTACATAAATGAGATTGTAAGACTTCATGGTATGCCAGTATCCATAGTTTCTGATCGAGACCCAAGATTCACTTCACGATTTGGGGTTAGTTTGCAGAAAGCTATGGGCACAGATTTACGATTTAGCTTGGCATATCATCCTCTGACGGACGGGCAGTCGGAGAGGACTATTCAAACTCTTAAAGATTTATTAAGAATCTGTGTCCTTGACTTCAAGCGAGGTTGGGATAAGTTCTTACCATTGGTGGAATTTTCCTACAACAACAGTTATCAAGTATTGGCATGGCTCCATTTGAGGCGTTGTATGGAAGAAAGTGTTGTTGAGACCGAAGTGGCTACGAATGACTACAGAAAAGATTCAAACGATCCGATAACGTATAAAAACCTCAAAAGATCGACAAAAGAGTTATGCTGATCTTCATCGAAAGGACGTGGAATTCTATATAAGAGATCATGTGTTGTTACGTGTTGCTACATGGAAAAGAGTTACGAGATTTGGAAAGAGAAGAAAGCTCAATCCTCGATTCATTGGCCCATTTTTAATCCTCGATCGAGTGGGAACTGTGGCCTATAGACTCAATTTACCGCCAAGTATGTCTCGTGTTCATAACCTTTTTCACATATTCATGTTACATAAATATGTGGAAGACCCGAACCACATTATTGAGTTAGAACTGGACAAAATAGCAGAAGATTTGACGTACGAAGAGGTTCATGTTCAAATCTTGGATAAGAAGGAACATATTCTACGCTCCAAGGTTATACCTCAAGTCAAAATTTTGTGGAGAAACCACGATGTTGAGGAAATGACTTGGGAGTTAGAATCTAAAATAAAATCAAGGTATCCTTACGTCTTCGATATACCAGGTACGTACCCTAATTTTGAGGGCAAAATTTCATAAGAAGGGGAGGTTGTAAGACCCCAACTATTATAAATAATGATGAATTTTCTATAAATATCATTTTTTAATATTATAGAATGAATTTGATATAATGTTATAGTTGTGGGTAATATTTATAAATTTTGCAAAGTACGCAAGTTGTTTTATAATATTCAATTGGTCGGAGAATATTCGTTTTAACAGAGAATATTCGTACAACGGCACAATCATTGGTGGACCCCACAACGAAATTATTGTCGGATTGAGAAAATGACAAAAAAAAAATTTTATGAAAATAACGGCGGAAGTTTTACCGTTGATATTGTCGAACGACTCGGTAGTAAAAGTACAGTAATACGCGTGGTTACATAGTAGCACACGGTATTGATTATTAATGCTTACGTGAGAAGTCACTCAGTTTTGTTCAATTATTGCTATAGTAATTGTTGTATTTATGGACCCCTATTTACCCATTTTTCAAAATAATTGGTAGAAAATTATTTAATATTATAAAGATGGGGCCACATATGGGGGCCACATGTGTAACAAAATTGAATTTGGGAGGAGAATTTTCCTTGGCTTGGAAAGAGTACTGCATATATGTATATATATATATATATATATATATATATATATATATATATATAAAGGATTCACAAGCATTAGCTCTGTTGGTTCACGGGAGGGGAGGTATCACGAGTTATACAGATAAATATATATATATATATATATATATATATATATATATATATATTATTTAAAGTTTTTAATTTTATTAGAATATTTTATTTCATATTATCATTTTCATTCTTCTACAAATAGAAGCTCATTCCTTCTATAAATAGAAGCTAATTCCTTCATTATTTTCTTACGAATTCACTGAAACTCTAGAGATAGAAAATTATAAAAAGAAAGAAGAAAAGTATTCTGCTACTTCCCTACTCTTATATCCAGTTTCTTTTATGGTAAGGGGTATTATTTCTTTTGTATTCATGAAAAGAACTTCTGTTATTCCATTATTTATTATTCGGTTGGAATAACCTGTATACGCGGGCTGCCCTATACTTGGTGAAATTCTTCTGTTATTCCATTCGTTATTATTCTGTTGGAATATCATGTCTGTGCGTTTTATGCCGGACCTAATTCTGTCTTTATTTTTTTTGTTGGAATATCCCGTCTGTGCGTTTTACGCCAAACCTGATTCCGTCTTTATTATTTTGTTGGAATATCATGTCTGTGCGTTTTACGCCGGACCTGATTCCGTCTTTATTATTCTGTTGGAATATCATGTCTGTGCGTTTTACGCCAGACCTGATTCCGTCTTTATTATTTTGTTGGAATATCTTGTCTGTGCATTTTACGCCGGACCTGATTCCGTCATTATTATTCTGTTGGAATATCCTGTCTGTGCATTTTACGCCGGAACTGGTTCCGTTAATTATTATTTTGTTGGAATAACATGTATGTGATGTCTATCGCATGCCTGGTGATTTCTTTTGTTATTACATTCCTTATTATACTCAGTTGGTTAAAGTTTTGACTTCTATACTCCATAAAATTAGTGAAATATCCTTGATATTTGCGCTTCATCCAGTATCTTTTCATGGAAATATTTTTCTGAGCATTCTTGAATTTTACTCTACAAAGCAGTATCATGTTGACAATTTGGACGTTATTGGTTCCTGAATAAATTAATTCTTGAACGTGTTTTTATTGAATTCTTATATCATTGTCATCATCCTCATGTTTATATTTTGTTGAAAGTCATCTGTGGCCTATAGTGCATAGATGGACTTGGTATGATTATGACCAAGGATTATTCGGTGTAATCATGACCATAATGTTACAAATGATGTGGAAAAAGTCCTCATTGACCCGTAGTGCATTGATAGACAGTTGTTGGAATGATCATGACCATTAATGAATGCACGAATGTCCTTGGCCCGTAGTGCATGGATAATTTGTGGTCGTGATACTAAAGAATATCCTTGGCCGTAGTGCTGGGGTGATTCAATTATGTGAATTATTTATTAAGTTGAGTTTCAGCGATAACAGTGATGAAAAACCTTTTAAATCATAAAAGATAGTAGATTTTATTTTCTACTTGACTCTTTTAATGAATTACTTGTTCCGCTGCAGTTAAACTTGATGTCTATCATATTTTATCAGTTTAACATTGTTGAAGACTAATGATAATTTATTCTGCATTATCTTAGTCATAATATTTCTTACTGGGCTAGTTGAGCTCACCCTTTCTTTCACTATTCTCTTCAGGAAATGAGAATATAGCTAGGACGAGTCGGGGAACGGAGTGATGGTCCAGAGGATAGCATTAGTAGTCCTCACTATAGAAAAGTTATGATTTTTGTATAAGTTAAGGTTACTTGACCTTGGGGAATAGTGTGTAATGTATTGTATAAACAATTTATGTTTATATCTTTCGTAAATAGTAATAGTGTTAGAATGATCAAACCGGATCCGCGATGATTCGGGACCTAGGATTTGGGAACGTCACAGTTGATATCAAAGTTTTTGGTTATGAACCTTAGGTAGGAATACCTGAGACTAATAACCGCGGTGATTAGGATAAGTACTAACACAAATAGAGTTAGTTGATCGGTAAGATTCAAAGACGAATCTCGGCTAATTATAAGATACAGAGTTCCCTAACTCTGATAATAAAGTTGAACAGTAGTTGAAACAACCCGGGTCAAATCCCGAGTCCGGAATAAATCTCGGGTCAAATCCCAAGTCCGAATCGAATCAAATCCATCCAAATATGGCCTCAAACTACTGGCCCAATAGTATCTTCTTGGGTCATCTTAGACCACCACAGGCTCCCAAAAGGTCATGACTTGAAGGTACTATTGGTAGTAACTTATTTCCTTATATACAGACAAATTTTTCCCTATCTTTCGATGTGGGACTGGGGTGTTACAAACTCCCCCACTTAAATTTTTGATGTCCCCGTCAGAACCGATCACACACACGGCCCAAAGATCTTTGCCTCTCTAGCCATTGTGGGATAATATCGGCTGGCTTCGTGTCCCCACCTCCGGACCTCCATCTCTCCATTGTGGGATAATACCACCAGCCCTCGTGTCCCCACCTCCGATAACTAGATCGGATGACTCGACCCGAGCTTTCGAGAGTCGACTTTGATACTATAAGAAACAACCCGGGTCAAATCCCGAGTCCGGAACAAATCTCGGGTCAAATCCCAAGTCTGAATCGAATCAAATCCATCCAAATAAGGCCTCAAACTACTGGCCCAATAGTATCTTCTTGGGTCATCTTAGCTCACCACAGGCTCCCAAAAGGTCATGACTTGAAGGTACTATTGGTAGTAACTTATTTCCTTATATACAGACAAATTTTTCCCCTATCTTTCGATGTGGGACTGGGGTGTTACAGTAGTGATGAATAGATAGAGTTTAAAAGACTAAAAGTACAGTGATAGAAGATCGTAAAAAAAAACAATCAAGACATAAAAATGAATCGTAATATATACGATGAGATTACCCCGTGATCGGATAAGGTTATAGTATGGAATAAGAATCAATCTGATGATTGAAAAAGTTTACAGCAAGATTGCTGGGTGTCAGTTGTACTATGAATTGGTACAGATTCAGGAAAGGATTATGAATACGAGTTAAATGAAATTCGTATTAAGAAGGGAGTTAGTGTTAGATGGGGATTCAATTGAGGATTCATGTCGGTAGCTGAGTTGTACGATTCCTTATGTGGGCGGGGAATTGTACTTGCTGTAAAAACTACTTAGTTCTGGCAATGATAATCATTGAAATGTTAGTGTCACGCTATTTGCTATATGCATGTTAAGAGAGTGATTCCTTTCTCATGTGTATAACAAATAGATAGGTTATAGGTAAAGGATATAAGGTTAAGTACGAGTTCTTAAAACTCATACTTATGTGACATACTTGACTCATAGTTATATGAAAAGTTTATGAACCCCTCAGCGAATGGATGTCAAATATCTGTCTAGGAAAATTCTTAAACTCATATGATTGTGGTAATTTATGGACTCATAAGTGTGGTTTTACGAACTGGGCATAGTTGTGTGTGAATGCAGTATTGAGGATAATTGGAACAGATAGATTGTTAAGAAACTAATTATTAGTGGAGACATAAGTTTTCCAAAACTCCTAACTATGCTAGACTTCAGCACTTTGATATCAAGCTAAATACGCACTATGTGCTTTTAAAAAGAAATATGTAGACTCGTAATCATTTTTGAAACGGTTTAAAGTATAGTCTATGCTTACTTATTTCAGCTAGACGCAAATGATTTGAAATGTCAAAATATATTTTATTTATCACTCATGTACCATGTAACCTGGTGCGTAGATGATAAAAAGTTGATGGAGTTGTAAATGCAGGAATACTTAGTGTGAATTTGATCTAAAATCGTTATTCCACTATTGTATGATGTGTTATGACAAATTCATACAATGACGACATCCTCAAACGGACTGTTAATACAGTACGACATCATGACGTCATTCTCGAAAATATTTTCAAAAATTTTAATTTGCCAACGGGGTTTGGCTACACCTAAATAATTCGATTGAATTGAATTATTGATATGGGTCTATGCTATTCGATTCAGCTAGACTAAAGTTTATGAAAACTCTAAGTGTTCATTGAAAGAAATTTTCCGAACCAAATTGTTTTGGTGCGGAATCCAATAAGACTGAGGTAGAATTTTGTGCCTATGGCAGTGAAGAGAAACAGATAAAATTAGTACTTGGCCAGTACAGGGCATATCGGGCTAATTACCCTTTCTGTCTGTAAGTTATGACGGTTTGCGGATGAATTTCCATAAAACCTTTGCGAAAATGATAGACAAATAGTCTATATGACTCCTCAGCAAAATTTGAAAATTTTTACTCTTGTGAGTGTTGTATTGGGTAGCATGTGATGATGTGTATGTTTGGTGTAAGGTAAACTTCAAGGACGAAATTTTTAGAAGAAGGGGTGAATGTGACAACTCGAGAATTTTGAATATTTTTAAAATTTTTATTAATTGATTTAAGGTTCAATATTAGAACCTAGACAGAAAATAAGTGTATGCGTTTGATATTTTTAAGATAGAATTTTGAGGATTTCAAAATTCTATGAAGGATTTAGATGAATTATTCAGGATTAAGTGTATATGGTCAATTATTTGTTCAGAATATGTTTAAGGGTCAAGGGTTGATCAGATAAATGATATCTGTAACAAACCTTGAGTATATATTAAGAACGTCAATGTTCGGTTAGAAAACCTTGGTGAATTATAAGAAACCCTAGAAATCGGTTCTAGAAACCCTAATTTCATTTCTAGGAATTCAAAACCCTAATTCGATGTATGAAACCCTAATTTGGGAACTTAAATGATTTTTATATTTCTTAAGTGCTATTAATTAATAATATTAATTAGGGTAAAGCTTAATTATTTAGCAAACCCTAATTTCAAAGTTTTAAAACCCTAATTTATGGATTTGAAACCCTAAATTATAAATAGAGAAAAACCTAAGTGTTAATTAAATAATTTTAATGGTAATTAGGAAATATTAATCCTAATTTTAAAGTTATAAGTAATTAGAAAACCCTAATCTAATTACGAAATATAATCACTACAAAAAAAATGGGCCTTTAGCAACAATTTTTCGGGCAACAACTTTATAAGTCGTTGCTAAAAGTATATGTTTAACAACGAAAGTTGTCTTTCGTTGCAGATTATGTCAGGCTTTCAGGTTTTGCAACGAAATTCATAAGGCGTTGCAAAATTTCGTTGCTAATTCATTGGCGGGAGAAAAGTTCGTTAGAAATTCGTTGCAAAATTTTTGGCCATTTGATTTTCCGTCATCATGGGCAAGAAAAGTTTTTTTGTTGCTAAAAATGGGGCTTTAGCAACGATTTTTCAGGCAACGACTTTATAAGTCGTTGCTAAAAGTGTATGTTTAGCAACGAAACTTGTCCTTCGTTGCAGATTGTGTCAGGCTGTCACTTTTTGCAATGAAATTCATAAGTCGTTGCAAAATTTGGAAACAAAATTCGTTAGAAATTCGCTGCAAAATTTCTAACCACTTCATTTCTCCTCATCGTAGGCAACGAAAGTTTTTTTGTTACTATATTTCGTTGCTTAATATGGACCACATTCATTGGCAACAATTTTTATTTTCATTGCATATTTTATACAACTTTTTGCAACGACTATTACAATGTTGCCTTAAATTAAGATAATCCCAATAAGCATGTTTTTGTAAGACCATATTTGGTATTCGGAGAATTGTTAAAAAATATTCGTATTTAGTATTTAAAAATTATGTTCAAATACGGAACATATTTGAACCTATGACCTATCATTTGGAACTTTGGTCATTTGATTGCTGGAGCAACAAAATTTATCTGTTAATATCTTGCAAGGATTAATATTTAATTATATCAAAACATGAGAATTACCCCATATATTCCTTTCTTCTCCTTCACTACATATCATTAATATAATCTCAGGAAGTTATACATACTACAATAATAATAATAATAATAATAATAATAATAATAATAATAATAATAATAACAACAACAACAACAATAATAATAATAATAGTACTAATAACAACAACAATAATAATAATAATAATAATAATAATAATAATAATAATACTGTAATTTCTGCTTATATATGTCAAATACTTACAAAATTATGATATTTATCTTAACTGTTCTTTAATTTATTTATTTTGCCTTGGAATATAGTATAAGTTATTATTTTCAGTTATCTTCTTCTTTTGCAGTAAATAATTAATGGGCGATCGAACACTTTTTTGATAGAAATTGGTAATGAAATAATTAAATGACATATCGATGATCATACATGATCAATATATAGAAGATTATAACGTAAATTAATAGCCAAGTTAATTAATTAGTTTTTTAATATTCGACATTTTAAACTAAGGAATAATTAATGCTATTGTTTCTCGAAAATCTACTGCTTTTTTATTTTATAAAAAAACAAAATTGATATAATAATTAGCGCTTGTGGAAAAAAAGAAAAAAAGAAGAAGTAAAACAAGTCTTTTCATACTAACGATCTTATATATCACAGAATAAAATGACAAATCAGTGTGTTATTATTATAAGATAATATATTTGTATTTCATGCATAAATATTTATATGAATATTTAGAGATAAATTTATAAATATATATATATATATATTAAAATATTCATATTTACATTATATAAATATTCAAAGTTACTTTATATATATTTAGTTTAATGTGGAGATTTAAGATGGATATATATATATGGTAATAGAATTTATGTAATACACAAAAATATAACATAAGAAGCAAAAATATAACAATTAGGTTTTGAACCTAAGACCTATGGGTTATTGGGTCATCATGCTACCATTGAGTCATTCTAATTTATTAGTTAACTAAACTAACGCCATAACTTGTAGTCTCCAATATTTTTAAATTTATTATACTGATATGTATGTGTGTGTGTGTGTATATATATATATATATATATATATATATATATATATATATATACTAGCGATAACTCGTGCCTGAAGGCACTGTATAATTCAAAAAAAAAATTCATGAACACAAAAAAATGAAGCATTGAATATGGACACACACTAAATTAAAAGCCTAAATTAATTCTTAACACACCCGCACTTTCCATACATACTCTACAAAACATTTAAATGAAAATTCTTATGAAGACAAATTTCAATGAATAAATAAATAATATCGAACTTTAATAGTCAAATTCTCATAAATTTAAACTAAGTTTAACTATATTTCAAGATTTATTTTTTATTAGTTATAAGCCTTTTTGATTGATTGTAACTTTTTAAATAGTAACTTGACAATTAAAAATTATTGTTTGCTTGTTATAACAATATTTTTTTTATCGCACGTAGATTGGTATACAGTTTTGTAGAGCCGTAACTTGATACAAAAACTGATTGCAGGTCATTATATAAATTTAAAATTATCTCAGCAACGAAGTTTAAAAGTGAAGAACCAAAACAAATAAGAGAGAGGGAGAGGTCAAACAAATAAGGTGACGAATGACTAATGGTTAAGTTATATGGTCAATTTTACAACTTGCTTGCAGGATCAAATCTTTATGAATTTTTATCCACATATATATGGATGACCCATGTAGCTTCCTTCATTAGATCAATCAAATAATGGTAAACAATTATAAAAGGACATGCAAAAACAAAACTTTTTAAAACAGCCAAAGAAAAAACATATCTATCCATGCCAAAAAGGAAGGCACAAGAGCACACAGTGAGGTCAATAGATGAGGTCACCCACAAAAAAACTTTTCCAAATAAGGGAAATGGGAAATAGGAAATAGGAAATAAGATGAGGGAACATAAACTTATTTATAGTCTTACTTTGACCATCTAGGCAAAATGACAAGGGCTAAAAGCATATAATCTCAAGCCAAATTTTTTTAAAAACAATTGTTCTCCTCCAACCCAGATCAAAAAATACAGAAGATGAAAAACAACAAGAATTTACAATTTCAAATCACATGTATTCAAACAAATTTTTAAAAATGGGTAAATTCCAGCTGGGTCAATTACTTGATATAATTGAAGTAGCAGTAAAATAAGAAACATCAATCAAACATAAATTTTGTTAGCTTAAGAATATGAGCAATAAAAGTAATAACAATATAGAAAAGCTTAAATTTTTTTTCATGCCTTGAGACACCAGAGAAGACAAACATTCACCCAAGGAGGCATAACATAGCCTTTTGACTACACCCAACAATCAATATAGTTCTATTTATTGTTTTAAAAATAAAGAACACCCATAAATCCATTTATCAAAATAAGAAAATTGAACAAAAAACAATAACCACTAAAAAGGGGAAAAGAAAGGACTCAAAACTTTTCAATCAAATTTCTGCTAGTTTATTCTACTTTCTCAGCTACCAAACATGTCCAAAGTTTCAATTGGTATTTCTGATTAAATACATATAATAAAGTGCATTCAGGCAATTGGTATAATTATATCAAAGATATTTGAATTATAATAATAATAATAATAATTAATTATTACTTGGTAGAAATAAATTAGTATAGGAAATAAACACACAAATTTTTTATATTAACATTGAAATTTAATAAATTGGGTAGTGTAAAGTTGGTTGTAGTTTGGCAAAATTTTCTCTTCATTTTTAATTTTAATTTTAAAATTAAAGATAAAATTTAAATAATATTTTTTAATTAAAAATTTAATAATGATAATGCAATACACTAAAAAGGTTAAGAATTTTACCCTACGTTGTAATATTAAAATAAAAAATTATAATCAAATTTAAAATTCGAGTGACTTGTTCTATCTATCCGTCCGTCTAACTTAGGAAGACTATAGAATATGGAATATGGAATACGATATATGAAATAATGGAAGATTGGATTCACCGTGATAGACGTACGTCATTGGAATACATCATACATTATAGTAAGTTAAGTTATGACAATTGTTACTTTACACTAATTTCATAATTCCTTATATTTAAATATAATTGCCTATTTTTAAGAATAATAAAAAAATTTACGCTACTTTCGTGAATTTATTTTCAGTCATTTTAGAGTTTATTATACACTCTTGTCTTGTTTACTTTAAATTTTCTAGTAAGGGTTAAAACTCTCCCTTTCAAAGTTTCACAAAAATTTACTTTTAACTTTAAAGTATCACTTTTTTCAATGTTAATTAATTTTTTTTATAAAACTGATTCATTTTAAGTGTGTGTGTTCAAATAATGGTGTTTTTTGGGAAGTGAAAGAGTGAGAAAGTGAGAGAGTGGATGTGTGTTTGAATTTTTGAAAGATAAATTATTGGCCGTCGGATCTTGAAGTCCCAAATGATTTGAGACTGTTTGATATATATATATATATATATATATATATATATATATATATATATATATATATATATATATATATTAGTTAACTAAACTAACGCCATAACTTGTAGTCTCTAATATTTTTAAATTTATTCTATTGATATGTGTATATATATATATATATATATATATATATATATATATATATATACATATTATTTTCAAAATTTCTTGTCAAACTAAATAAAGTACTAAACAAATCTCAACATTAAATTTTTTATTTTTTTTGTTGCTGATGTGGTTTATCCTCATCGTGAGCAACAAAAAAAAATTGCTATATTTCGTAGCCTAATATGGACCACATTCATTGTCAACAATTTCTTTTTCGTTGCATATTTTCTACTTTTTTTTTGCAACGACTAGTAAATTATTTGCCAAAATTAAGATAAACAACAAATATGTTTCGGACTTTTTTTTCAAAACGCATAATTTTTCATTTTAAAATTATTATTTATTTGGATGCAAATTTATACAGTCAAATGTTTCACCCCCTCTTGTCTCAAAATAAATGTCCAATTTTAATTTTTTGGTCAAATTTATAATTTTTGAAATTAAAATTGAGCACATATAAATATATTTTTTAATTTACAAAAATTAGAGTTTGTAATATTTCAAATGTGCACCAATGTTGAAAACACATCCACAAACTCCAACAGATTGTACCAAGCCACCTCATGCTTTCATTTCTAACTCAGCTACAACACTTACTTTAATACAACAACATAGGTACGGTTATATTATCAATATACTTACCAATACTTATATATATATTATAATTGCAACACTTCATATATCATGTTTAAGTTTACTTTATTTATTTGAAATATGTAATATAATTCATTAAACTAATTATGAAGTCAAATTTAAATAATAAGAAATAAATTATTTGAATATTCAATATTTATCTCATTAATCATTTAAATAACTTTAATATTTACATTTTCTCATTTTCTTTCTTAAATTGTTTTTTAAAAATTTATTTAATAATAATATATTACTTACTTAAATCAAATGAGTAACTTAATTTACATGATTTGATTTATTTACACATATTAATTAGGCCATTAAATACATGTAAAACCATTTTCTTTCCCAAATAACTAAATAATTATTTATTTGCTTCTTCAACCGTTAAGTTAATTAATTAACTTAATATTTCTCTTGTAAGATGATTAACTAATATACGTTAATCTCTTTCTTACAAATTTTCTATTTTTCATTTATTCTCATTTCTAAATCTCAATTAATTCATAGCATTATTATTATCACACATCACATTTATAATTATATTTATATATAATACAATCATAGAACATATATTTGTAATAAAATAAATTCTTATTTTAATATTTTTCCGAAACTCGTGTTATCACAATCTTTTCCATAAAAAGAGTCACAATTGTTATAATTTTATTTATTATCAATTTATAATATTTTAAAATTTAAATTTGTGTAGCTTAATATTTTAATTAATACAACTAATATTGTAAATTACTCAAAAAATATTATTAAGAATAAAATTTCATAAAATAATAATTATATTACAATTTGAATTTTAATATATCATAAATTAAATAAGAAACTCAAACTTAATATTTGTTCTATTATTAAAAAAATGTTACATATTATATTATATTATAATATTATATAATTATAAATGATATATGTAAAAACAAAGATAAAATCAATAAATAGATATAAGATCATACAATTTATTAACCTGCTTACATAAATCATAAAATGAGTTTTAACTATAATTTTGTTCAAAATGAGTTGTTTTTTTTTTGTCAATGAGGTCCATTTAAACATAATGCTTTAGCCATTCAATTTTCACCGATATGAAAATAATATATCTTGTGATTTTATATGTCAATTTTTTCATTGAGAGTTACGTGTATAACTATAATTCAAAATATTTTTAACGAGATGTTTGATATCCAATCGCATTTATTGATATATGTCATAATCATAATTTAGCATAAAACTTTCACAATTATGCGAGATTCTTTAGCATACTTTTCACATAAAAGAGTATTTTTTTTTTGTTTTTCTTTTTGTTTACGGTATTATTTTGTTTGTTGTCTTACATATTTTTTTGGTAAAATAATATACTATTGTCAAATTATGTACCATTATGTCCTTTCTATAAAATCATGTACTATTATTTTTGAAACCCAAAAGAATGCTTCATTGAAAGAAATACTCCCTCTGTCCCATGATAAAAGTCCTTATTATTTTTTGGGTAGTCCCATTGTGGAACCCCAGATTTTATGAATAAAGAATTAATTTTCTCGAAATAATTTTTTAATATTATGGTGTGAATTTGAGATAATATTATAGTTGTCGGTAGTATTTATAAATTTTGCAAAGTATGCAAGTTGTTATATTATATTCGATTGGTCAGGGAATATTCTTTGTGTCAAAAAATATTCATACGATGGTACAATTATTGGTGGACCCCACAACGGAATTATTGTCGGATTGAGAAAACGACAAAAATATTTTATTAAAAATAACGGCGGAAGTTTTATCGTTGATACTGTTGAACTATTGGGTAGTAAAAGTACAGTAATACGCGTTATTGCATAGTAGCACACGATATTAATTATTGATATTTATGTGAGAAGTCGCTCAGTTTGATTCAATTATTGTCGATTAATAATATGAATTATTATAGTGATGATGACGTTTTGTTTTATTCATATTATTAACGTAATAAAACAGAAACATCTTTTTATATAAAACAGAATACTTTATTAAAGTTATTCTATAAATAGAATATATTATATTTTATTATACATAGTGTTGTATAGTGTTTTGCATAGTGTTGCATAGTGTTTGCATAGTAAAAATCTTTTTATATAAATAGAATATATTATATTTTATTTAAAAGATTTTTCTTTAAATATGGACCGTCAGATTAAAGTAAATCAATCTGGACCGTTCATGGATTAGTTACTGTGACAACCCGATATTTTCTAAATAAATAAAACTGAAATTTTGCGTATAAATTTTTTTTAGGATGAGGATTTGTACAAGATAATGTGTAAATGTATTTGTGTGATAAATAAAAATATATTTATTACATAAATGTTTACAAATAATTTTATTTTAGAATTATTGATTATTATAAAGTATATTCTTATAATAATTAATTTTAAGATAGAAATATTTTTATTAATTATTTTCCATAAAAATTATATGTTTATATTATTTAAATAATATATGAAATGATTTTGGGAATAATTATAATAATTATTTTATTATATGAATTTTAGTACAAATTATTAAGTTAATTATTTTAACTTAATAAGGTTATTTATGTAAGATAAATCAGATATGGAATCCAAACCCTAATTTCAGGTTTTGATTAAGGAATGAGAATAATAATATTATATTATTATTTTTCAGTGTTATAGATATGTATGGTTATGTGTGTAATGTTAATTTGTGGAACAGTTTTATTATATCACGACCAAACCCTAATAATATTTTATAAACCTTATTTCTGGTTATGGAATTAGGAATGGTGATAATAATATAATATTAATTATATTTTGATTTTTCAGTGCTATAAATATGTGCCGTATGTACGTGTTGATGATGATTGGTCAATTATGGTGTTTAATTTCAAAACCCTAATGTTAATTGGTTAAACCCTAGTTTTCTGTGGAAAACCCTAATTTAAAAATAAATTGTGAATTTAAGACTGTTATATGACGATGTTATATGATATAAGTTATGTGTTATTTAATATTTTGCTAATTATAGAAAACACTAACTTTAAATATAAACCCTAATTATATTTGATTTTCTAATAATTAGAAACCCTAATCCGAAAACCTAAAAAGGAGGTTTGATCAGTCAGAAATAGTGTTATTATGATTAATAACGCGTGTGATAAACTGTAATTACTAATTAAGGAAAACCTAGTTAGTAAATTAAAACCCTAAAATCTAGAACCCTAATTTACCCTAATTATATTATGGAAACCCTAAGATTTGGTATGATAAACCCAAATTGCTTTATTAGCAAAGCTAATTGTGATTAAGGGTAATAAACCCTAATGTTCATGTATAAGATAACTAGTAATTGCCCGTGCCTGAAGGCACGGAGTAACAAATAATTAGATTAAAATTCGAAAAATACTACATTATGTAAAGACTCTTTGTAACCTAAAATAAATTATAATCAGACATAACAATTATCATAATTAACCATACAACCACAATAATTAATACATACTAAATCATCAACACATATTCAACCATCAAAACATCAAGCTAGTCGTTACTAATTTTAAGAAATTTCGACAGATTTTTCTTTAAAAATAGATATCCAGAAAAATCTAAACATGTATACAAACAATCACCATTCCATACCACCAAAACAATCACCATTCCATACCAAAAAAATATACACATGTATCCTATAGAGAAACAACTTCGTATTCTTTACAGATTACACCAAGTATCCTTCAATGTATACATAAAAATATTTGAAATATAAAACATAAGACCCCTTACTTTAGACTAATTAGCAAATTTGACCCTCCTATTTGTCATATTTTTGCTAAAGTGTTCCTTATATTTTTTTTGCCACATCTGTTCCTCAAATATGCATTAGTTGTGCAAAAATGTTCCTTCTTTATTTTTGGTCAATTTTTGTTAGTCAAATATTTTCCCAAACTTTTATCATTTTCATTTATATATCCACTAAATATATATATATGTATATTATCATTTTCATTTAACTTAATCAAATTAATCAAATTATGAACTTGTGCGATAAATAACATAAATATTAAAAAAATAAATCCATAAATTTTTTATTAATTAAATTTTAAAAAATAATTTTTTGTAATATACATTAAAACATAATTTTTTCTAATATAAAAATAAAATTGTAATACTCATAAAAAGTGCAAATTAACACACAAAAAATATTTTTTTTCTAAATATTAAAATTTACGTAAAATCATGCCAACAATTAACCAATTTTTTAATTTGTTAACATTTGTTCTATGATAAAGAAAAATTAAAAATTAAAAAAAAGAAAAAAGAAAAAGAATATATTTAATTTTTTGATTTTGTAACCATTGATGTTTTTTTTATGTATTATACATTTTAAAATATGCATACTATAAAAAATTATTACAATTTAAAATAAAATATTAATTAAGTAAATGGGGGGAGAGGGGAAGTAGGGGTGATCATTCGGTTATAACCGAACCGAATAAGCTATTCGGTTATAACCGAAAACCGAAATAATGATGATTTTGCTATCCGAACTAATAACCGAAATTTAACAATAACCGAATTATCGAATACCGAATTACCGAATTGTAATTTCGGTAATTCGGGAAAAAACCGAATTATTATTATTATTATTATTATTATTATTATTATTACTATTATTATTACTATTATTATTACTGTTATTATTATTATTATTATTATTATTACTATTATTATTATTATTATTATTATTACTGTTATTATTATTATTATTATTATTACTATTATTATTATTATTATTATTATTATTATTACTATTATTATTATTATTATTACTGTTATTATTATTATTATTATTATATTATTATTATAAAATTAATTTTTTAATAAGTAATGTTCGGTTATTCGGATACCCGAATAACCTGTTTTTCCAAACCGAAACCGAAACCGAATAGTGAATAATAATTCGGATATAACCGAAATTGTAAAAAAAACCGAAAAACCGAAATAATTTGGTTAGAAAAATTCGGTTCGGTTCGGTTATTCGGTTTTAACCGTTTTTTGCTCACTCCTAAGGGGAGAGAGACACAAAGAGGAGAAAGGAAAGGAAGAAAAGGAGGGGAGGAATAATAGGAGAGAGAAAGAGAGAAAATAAGATTCAAAATGGACTGTTGGATGTTGAAGCCTTAATTGATTTGAGAGCGTCGGATGTTGAAGCCTTCATTGATTTACGAGCCGCTCTATTTTATTATATAGATTACAAACTTACTTTAATTAACAAATTAATTTTTCAAAGGTTTTAGAAACAAAAATCAATTTAATTTTTGTGCAACCCCTAAATTGGAAATCCAAGTTGCTTTATATTTGAGGATTAAAACCTAAGGGTCCCTAAATCCTAGATTGCTCAAAACCTAAACCCTAACAAACCCTAAACTCTAAGGCAATTTCTAGAAATTAAAGGAAAAGACCGAAATGCCCTTATTGCATATTAAAGCTAACTTGTGAGAATGGCCAACACTTTAGTTGGTGACCTAACCTACCAAACCCAACCACTCCCTTGCCAGCAAATCATCCCTTTTTCCAGCATACATGCATCAAATTGGTCTATAAATAGAGTGGGAAAAAGAAAAAAATGATTTTTGTTAGCCAATTTTGCACAAACTCTCTAACAAGTCCCTCTCTCTCTCTAAGCAACGAAAACCTAAGGCATTTCAGTCCTATTTTGAAGCCCCATGATCATCAATAACAAATCAGAAGCACAAAATCAAAAATTGGATCAAAGAAAGGTATAAAACCCTAATTTTAGAAATCCTCCGATTTGTTGTTAAATGTTGTAATTGATTGTTTAAAGATGTGTTATAAGGTGTTAATTGAAGTTCTGGGTTGTTAAATCTATGACCCATAACATTAAATTGCTCCAAATCAAAGTTTTTCCAACTTTTGAAAAATCGAACTCTGTTATTTTTACGCAAATGTCAGGGCTTATAACTCTTTACTTGTTCATGATTTTTGTTGTTTAAAAGTTGTTATATGTAGTCTGTAATGTGCGCTTTAAGATGCAAAAAGAATCAAGGCCAAATCATTTGTAGATCGGAAGATATTAATGGTCAACAACCGTTGACCAAATCTGCCAAAGTACCGAACCCAGAAAAATTAAGAACAATTTCCGTGTCCAACTTTGACCGGCCAGATCTTGTTTATGTTTTGATGTTTTTTTGTTATGATACTTTGTAATGGTAGACCTACATGTTTTCTACAAACTGGAATTGATAGATCACATAAACATTATACGATCATCAAGATATAAGGACTCAAAGTAGGTATCTCAAATCTGTTAAACTCTGACAAGCTGAAGAACAACGTTGTCAGGTTTTTGGAGAGCTTAAATATCTCTGATCTGATGTTGTTTAGCCACAAATCTTGTTATGTACTTGTAGTATTACATGAGTACTACAACATGAAATCAATTTCAAGTCCAGAAACATCATGATCCGATCGGAAATCATGGTCAAAGTAGCCTACTCGGCTACTGACTTTGAGTTCTGGAAATCCTCAAGAACACCTATAGCGACAGAAAGTGTCGCTATAGCCCTTTAGCGACGGTTTTATTTATAAATTCCGAAAATTAATAAAAAATTGATAAAAATTGTTTTTAATTATTAAAAATACATAATAAATTATGAAAAATTATTTTAAAGTCTAAAAAATAGTTTTTAACTATTTTGGATATATTTAAAAAATATTTAATATTTTTGGAATATAAATGGTATTTATTTACTTAATTACAATATTAGATAAATAATTTAAAAATGGTTTTAATTCATGAAAAAGCATGAAAAATTATATTATTGTGTTAAAAAATATTTTTGAGTTATTTTGATAACTTTTAATATTTTGTGATAATTTTCATTAATAAATTAATATTAATGATAATTAAGTTATTTATTAAATGAATGAAATAAATGAATTAAAAATGATTTTATTATATTAAAAATCATTTTAAATAATAATAAGGTATTTAAGAATATTTTAAGTTATAAAATATAACTTTTAATATTTAATGGTTAATTTCATTAATTAATGATTAATAATGATATTAAAGTTATTTAATAATTATATTAAATAAATTAGTTTAAAAATGATTTTAATATTTTAATAATCATTTTAAATGAAAATAAAGTGTTTAAAGATATTTTAAGTTATAAACTATAACTTTTAATATTTAAAGGATAATTTCATTAATAATTTTATATTAATGATATATTAATGATATTTAGTTTATTTAATAATTATATTAAATAAATAGTTTTAAAATGGTTTTATTTATTTAAAAATCATTAAAAAGGGATATAAATGAATTAAAAATATTTTAAGTTATAATTAATGACTTTTAATATTTAGATAATAGTTCATTAATATTTAAATATTAATGGTAATTATTTAATAATGATTTTAGATACTTTAAAAATCATTGAAGGGTAATATAAGTACTTTAAAAATATTTTGAGTTATTATAAATGACTTTAATATTTTGGCAATGGTTTCATTAATAGTTTAATATTAATAAAATATTAATGATAATAGAATTATTTGATATTTAAATTATTTAATAATGATTCTGATATTTCAAAAATTATGGTAAATGGTAATAATTATTTTATAATTATTATAAGGTCATGAAAAATTATACGACTGTTATTTAATTAGTCTAAATGGATATTGGTCAACTGTTTAGAGTTTTAGACTCGATAATTACCCGATAAAGATGTCGATAGACTGACATATTTCAGAAGTTGATCTGGACTTAGATAATGTGATTAGTTAACTGTTTTATTGTGATTCAATGGTTATTAAGGTTGTATGACAATGTGATTAGGAAGGTGTTGATGTTTGTTTGTGATGCCATGATTGTAGAACATGTGTGATAAGATGATTAGGTTATGTGCTGACTGCGAAATGCAGTACTATATGTTATATTATATTGTTCTAATCGAACGAATGATTTGATTAATGATAGGTTGTGATAGAAAAGGGTAGACCTAATTTGAGAATTGTAAGCAGTGCATCAGGCAAGTATCCTAACTTTGCATTTTCTTTATGCAATGGACAGAAGTGAGAAGTTCAGAATTATTATTATTAATGTACAGATGGTTAAACCTATATTATATACACCCTTTGATTATCAACATGTTAGTATATGATAATTCGGATATATATATATATATATATATATATTCTGTTCGTTAATTTCTAGAAATGATTATACAAGTGTCATCACTTGCATAATCATTGTATTTAATCACATGTTGATACACCCTTGTTATACATATATGTTGAATTATAGATTATTGTTGGATAAAATAAAACCTTTTGTCTGGAACCCTGACAAATATGAACATCCCGTTCACGGGAAAACTTTTATGCGCCCAAGGCGGATCAAGTAAATGATAACATCGTTCTTGTAATGTAGTATTGATCAATACAGGACACAACGGGCTGATCACCCCCGTGTCCGTAAGTTATGACGGTTTGCAGATGAAGTTCTGCTAAACCTTTTCGAAAATAAAAATAATGTTCATAAAATGTCACTTAAACTTTATTTATAGCCAATACGTAGTTTCAAAAATTTGAAAGAGAGTTGTTATATTATTAATATTAGTTCAGAAGACGTCATAGCTAATGACTTGTTGTAGATGGATATTATAAAGAAAACATTTAAATTCTTTCAACTTATATACATATAATATTTGCTGGGCACTCAAATGCTCATCCTTGCTTAATTTAAATGTTTTCAGATAAGTGTAAACAATCAGAAGGATCGGTCAAGAACAAGTGAAAAGGAAAGCAAACAGAATAGGTTTACGGTGTCATATAGTAAAGGTTGCGTACTTGGGATCTAACTCTGATAAAGGTAAGATAAGTTTATAATTTATATTATTGTTATTATTATTAGTTATATTTCCGCTCATAGAAATGGTATCGTGAAGTACCGAATTCGGGTTTCAAGTATCCGGGTTCGGGGACTTTACATCATGATATCAGAGCTATAGGGTTAGAAACCTTAGGTGGGTTAGACCTTAGGCTATAACCTTAGAACAGAGGAAAACGTTGAAAATACAAATAACTCATATAGAGTTAGTGGGTTGGTATGATTCAAAGATGAATCTCGGTGAGTTGTTAAGCCACAGAGTTTCTTAACTCTGATTATAAAGTTAAACAGTAATGGTGAATAAATCGAGTGTAAAAGACTGGAAGTGCATGGAAAGGAGATCGTAAATCAAAACAATTAAGACATAGAATTAAATCATAATATATACGATGAGATCACCCCGTGATCTGATAAAATTATTACAGCCAGAAAGAATCAATCTTATGATTGGAAAGTTTAAAGCAATATTTCTGTGTGAATGGTACAGATTCAAGAAAGGGTTATGAATGCGGATTGAATGAAATTCGAATGGAAAAAGGGGGTTAAGATTGGATGGGGATTTCAATGAGGACTCATGTCGGCAACTGAGTTGTATGATTCCTTGTATGGGCGAGGAATTATACTTGGTGTAAAAACTACTTAGTATCTGACACTGATAATCATTGAAATATTTGTGTCGCGCTATTTGCTATATGCATGTTAAGAGGGTGATTCCTTTCTCATGTGTATAAAAAATCGATAGGTCATAGGTAGAGAACATAGGGTAAGTACGAGTTCTTAAAACTCATACTTATGTGACATTCTTGACTTATAGTTATATGAAAAATTTATGAATCCCTCAGCGAATGGACGCCAAAGGTCTGACTAGGATAAATTCGTAAACTCATATAACTGTGACAAGTTTATGGACTCATAAGTGTGGTTTGACGAACTGGGTATAGTTAATCTTTAGTGAAGGCAAAAGAAATAGGTAGTATTGGTATTAGCTGAATATGCATGTTTCTGTGTGATAAGTATGTGTACGTAATGATATATTTTTAATTTTTGTGTTGGACAAAGTTGTAAATCCCGACTTTTGAGTCACGAAGGGATAACGAATGTTTAAAGCACAATGTGATATGGAATGTCAAATGTTATGAATATGAGTCTATGTTTGATTAATGAAATAAGTTGGTATAAAGATAGTAATTATTTATCTAAGCATTGGTTAATGCAGTTTTCAGAAGCTAATATTTTGAATACATGATTATTTGAGTAGAAAATTTTGTGTGATATGTTAAGCGTTTACGATAAGGCTTAGTATGTAAGAATAATTTATGAAAATACCGTCAAGACGAAAACGAAACCAAAGGATAGAAGAATCTGTCCACAAAGCTGAAGGACAACTAGACTCGATACAGAAACTTGTGAATATGGACGATCAAGTTGTGCAGAACGGAATACCAGCCGCGAAAGATCAACCAGATAATCGAATGTTGAACGTTAAAGACTTTAAGGCGGTCCTATCGCCAGAATTCAAAGGTACAAATAACCCTGTAGAAGCCCAAACTTGGGTTAAGGAAATTAAAAAGGTGTTAGTGATAGTTAGGATAGCTGAGGGGCAAAAGATCTCTTTTGCCACCTGCATGATGAAGAGTGAGGCAAAAATTTTTGGTAGAAAGCATATTAGACGAGGGCAGGAGCAGGTGTGGTAATATGAGATAGGTTTAAGACTTTATTTTTCGAAATTTATTTTTTCTGTTAGAATGCAGGCTAGAATAGAGGTGAAATTTCTAGAATTTAAGCAAGGGGATATATAAGTTGTGGAATAAGTCAGTGAGATTTAATGAGTTGACTAGATTGGCTCCGCATCAAGTTGATACGGAGGTTAGAAAGGCACGAAGGTTTGAGCTGGGATTCGAACCCTAGCTCTACAACAAGGTGGAAGTGTTGCAGATTCATACATTTGCAGCACTCATGCGAAAAGCGATTATAGTTAAGAAGGGGAACGAGGCCATGAGCCTCTACAACAAGGTAAGAAGGAACAAGGGTAAAGTTGAGGGAGCTGAGAAGGTAGGAATTAATAGTGGAAGTAAGGGTAGAAATGAAAAGAGGAAGGCGAAGAACTTTGGAAGCGTGCAGGTGAAGCGTGAAGGTGGGAAGAAGAAGCATGTAGTGTAATATCCAAAACGATGGAAAGAACCACTCTGGGAATGTTTGAAAGGGAAGTTTGTATGCTGTAAGTACGGGCAGAAGGGACATGTCACTACCGACTGTCTCAATCCAAGAATGTATAGTAGGTGTTTCAAGTGTGGATTAATGGAAAATAAGGTGGGAGACTGTTCAAGAAGGAGAATGGAGGTAAGGAATGCGAATACGGGGAAAAAGGCAGCAGGACATTGGCGACAACGGAACCAACAACAACGAACGAATTAACAGAACCAACTGCAAGCGTCTTCAACATGACGTTCAAAATATCGTGGCAGCCGGGGATGCAACTCCGGGTATTACTCGAACCAATATTATTTTCTTAAATATTGATTTCTTATATATAGTAAATTATTTTTATAAATTATTTTGAAGGAGGAATTTGAGTTCTTTTAGAAATCAAATTTCCGTTTAATCAGAAAGACAAGCTTTATGTGAATAGTTAATGATCGATTCGATCAATCATGATCGAGATCTACTTGCAATGATTGTGTATGCTATGTACCCTGGTATGTATAGGTTTTAAAGTGGTGATTCTGGGGACGGAATCCTTATAAGGGAGGGTGAATGTGACAACCCGATATTTTCTAAATAAATAAAACTGAAACTTGCGTATAAATTTTTTTTAGGATGAGGATTTGTACAAGATAATGTGTATATGTATTTGTGTGGTAAATAAAAATATATTTATTACATAAATGTTTACAAATAATTTTATTTTAGAATTATTGATTATTATAAAGTATATTCTTATAATAATTAATTTTAAGATAGAAATATTTTTATTAATTATTTTCCATGAAAATTATATGTTTATATTATTTAAATAATATATGAAATGATTTTGGGAATAATTATAATAATTATTTTATTATATGAATTTTAGTACAAATTATTAAGTTAATTATTTTAACTTAATAAGGTTATTTATGTAAGATAAATCAGATATGGAATCCAAACCCTAATTTCAGGTTTTGATTAAGGAATGAGAATAATAATATTATATTGTTATTTTTCAATGTTATAGATATGTATGGTTATGTGTGTAATGTTAATATGTGGAACAGTTTTATTATATCATGACCAAACCCTAATAATATTTTATTAACCCTATTTCTGGTTATGGAATTAGGAATGGTGATAATAATATAATATTAATTATATTTTAATTTTTCAGTGCTATAAATATGTGCCGTATGTACGTGTTGATGATGATTGGTCAATTATGGTGTTTAATTTCAAAACCCTAATGTTAATTGGTTAAACCCTAGTTTTCTGTGGAAAACCCTAATTTAAAAATAAATTGTGAGTTTAAGACTGTTATATGACGATGTTATATGATATAAGTTATGTGTTATTTAATATTTTGCTAATTATAGAAAACCCTAACTTTAAATATAAACCCTAATTATATTTGATTTTCTAATAATTAGAAACCCTAATCTGGAAACCTAAACCGGAGGGTTGATCAGTCAGAAATAGTGTTATTATGATTAATAACGCGTGTGATAAACTGTAATTACTAATTAAGGAAAACCTAGTTAGTAAATTAAAACCCTAAAATCTAGAACTCTAATTTACCCTAATTATATTATGGAAACCCTAAGTTTTGGTATGATAAACCCTAATTGCTTTATTAGCAAAGCTAATTGTGATTAAGGGTAATAAACCCTAATGTTCATGTATAAGATAATTACAAACTTACTTTAATTAACAAATTAATTTTTCAAAGGTTTTAGAAACAAAAATCAATTTAATTTTTGTACAAACCCTAAATTGGAAATCCAAGTTGCTTTATATTTGAGGATTAAAACCTAAGGGTCCCTAAATCCTAGATTGCTCAAAACCTAAACCCTAACAAACCCTAAACTCTAAGGCAATTTCTAGAAATTAAAGGAAAAGACCGAAATGCCCTTATTGCATATTAAAGCTAACTTGTGAGAATGGCCAACACTTTAGTTGGTGACCTAACCTACCAAACCCAACCACTCCTAACCACTCCCTTGCCAGCAAATCATCCCTTTTTCCAGCATACATGCATCAAATTGGTCTATAAATAGAGTGGGAAAAAGAAAAAAATGATTTTTGTTAGCCAATTTTGCACAAACTCTCTAACAAGTCCCTCTCTCTCTCTAAGCAACGAAAACCTAAGGCATTTCAGTCCTATTTTGAAGCCCCATGATCATCAATAACAAATCAGAAGCACAAAATCAAAAATTGGATCAAAGAAAGGTATAAAACCCTAATTTTAGAAATCCTCCGATTTGTTGTTAAATGTTGTAATTGATTGTTTAAAGATGTGTTATAAGGTGTTAATTGAAGTTCTGGGTTGTTAAATCTATGACCCATAACATCAAAGTGCTCCAAATCAAAGTTTTTCCAACTTTTGAAAAACCGAACTCTATTATTTTTAGGAAAATGTCAGGGCTTATAACTCTTTACTTGTTCATTATTTTTGCTGTTTAAAAGTTTTTATATGTATTCTGTAATCTTCTCTTTAATATGAAAAAAGAATCAAGGCCAAATCATTTGTAGATCGGAAGATATTAATGGTCAAAACCCGTTGACCAAATCTGCCAAAGTACCGAACCCAGAAAAATTAAGAACAATTTCCGTGACCAACTTTGACCGGCCAGATCTTGCTTATGTTTTGATGTTTTTGTGTTATGATACATTTTAATGGTATACCTACATGTTTTCTACAAACTGGAATTGATAGATCACATAAACATTATACGATCATCAAGATATAAGGACTCAAAGTAGGTATCTCAAATCTGTTAAACTCTGACAAGCTGAAGAACAGCGTTGTCAGGTTTTTGGAGAGCTTAAATCTCTCTGATCTGATGTTGTTTAGCCACGAATATTGTTATGTAATTGTAGTAGTACATGAGTACGACAAGATGAAATCAATTTTAAGTCCAGAAACATCATGATCCGATCGGAAATCATGGTCAAAGTAGCCTACTCGGCTACTGACTTTGAGTTCTGGAAATCCTCAAGAACACCTATAGCGACAGAAAGTGTCGCTATAGCCCTTTAGCGACGGTTTTATTTATAAATTCGAGAAATTAATAAAAAAATTGATAAAAATGGTTTTTAATTATTAAAAATACATAATAAATTATGAAAAATTATTTTAAAGTCTAAAAAATAGTTTTTAACTATTTTGGATATATTTCGAAAATATTTAATATTTTTGGAATATAAATGGTATTTATTTACTTAATTACAATATTAGATAAATAATTTAAAAATGGTTTTAATTCATGAAAAATTATATTATTTTGTTAGAAAATATTTTTGAGTTATTTTGATAACTTTTAATATTTTGTGATAATTTTCATTAATAAATTAATATTAATGATAATTAAGTTATTTATTAAATGAATGAAATAAATGAATTAAAAATGATTTTATTATATTAAAAATCATTTTAAATAATAATAAGGTATTTAAGAATATTTTAAGTTATAAAATATAACTTTTAATATTTAATGGTTAATTTCATTAATTAATGATTAATAATGATATTAAATTTATTTAATAATTATATTAAATAAATTAGTTTTAAAATGATTTTAATATTTTAATAATCATTTTAAATGAAAATAAAGTGTTTAAAGATATTTTAAGTTATAAACTATAACTTTTAATATTTAAAGGATAATTTCATTAATAATTTTATATTAATGATATATTAATGATATTTAGTTTATTTAATAATTATATTAAATAAATAGTTTTAAAATGGTTTTATTTATTTAAAAATCATTAAAAAGGGATATAAATGAATTAAAAATATTTGAAGTTATAATTAATGACTTTTAATATTTAGATAATAGTTCATTAATATTTAAATATTAATGGTAATTATTTAATAATGATTTTAGATATTTTAAAAATCATTGAAGGGTAATATAAGTACTTTAAAAATATTTTGAGTTATTATAAATGACTTTAATATTTTGGCAATAGTTTCATTAATAGTTTAATATTAATTAAATATTAATGATAATAGAATTGTTTGATATTTAAATCATTTAATAATGATTCTGATATTTCAAAAATTATGGTAAATGGTAATAATTATTTTATAATTATTATAAGGTCATGAATAATGATACGACTGTTATTTAATTAGTCTAAATAGAGATTGGTCAACTGTTTAGAGTTTTAGACTCGATAATTACCCGATAAAGATGTCGATAGACCGACATATTTCAGAAGTTGATCTGGACTTAGATAATGTGATTAGTTAACTGTTTAATTGTGATTCAATGGTTATTAAGGTTGTATGACAATGTGATTAGGAAGGTGTTGATGTTTGTTTGTGATGCCATGATTGTAGAACATGTGTGATAAGATGATTTGGTTATGTGCTGACTGCGAAATGCAGTACTATGTGTTATATTATATTGTTCTAATCGAACGAATGATTTGATTAATGATAGGTTGTGATAGAAAAGGGTAGAACTAAATTGAGAATTGTAAGCAGCGCATCAGACAAGTATCCTAACTTTGCATTTTCTTTATGCAATGGACAGAAGTGAGAAGTTCAGAATTATTATTATTAATGTACAGATGGTTAAACCTATATTATATACACCATTTGATTATCAACATGTTAGTATATGATAATTCGGATATATATATATATATATATTCTGTTCGTTAATTTCTAGAAATGATTATACAAGTGTCCTCACTTGCATAATCATTGTATTTAATCACATGTTGATACACCCTTGTTATACATATATGTTGAATTATAGATTATTGTTGGATAAAATAAAACCTTTTGTCTGGAACCCTGACAAATATGAACATCCCGTTCACGGGAAAACTTTTATGCGCCCAAGGCGGATCAAGTAAATGATAACATCGTTCTTGTAATGTAGTATTGATCAATACAGGACACAACGGGCTGATCACCCCCGTGTCCGTAAGTTATGACGGTTTGCAGATGAAGTTCTGCTAAACCTTTTCGAAAATAAAAATAATGTTCATAAAATGTCACTTAAACTTTATTTATAGCCAATACGTAGTTTCAAAAATTTGAAAGAGAGTTGTTATATTATTAATATTAGTTCAGAAGACGTCATAGCTAATGACTTGTTGTAGATGGATATTATAAAGAAAACATTTAAATTCTTTCAACTTATATACATATAATACTTGCTGGGCACTCAAATGCTCATCCTTGCTTAATTTAAATGTTTTCAGATAAGTGTAAACAATCAGAAGGATCGGTCAAGAACAAGTGAAAAGGAAAGCAAACGGAATAGGTTTACGGTGTCATATAGTAAAGGTTGCGTACTTGGGATCTAACTCTGATAAAGGTAAGATAAGTTTATAATTTATATTATTGTTATTATTATTAGTTATATTTCCGCTCATAGAAATGGTATCGTGAAGTACCGAATTCGGGTTTCAAGTATCCGGGTTCGGGGACTTTACAGTTACTATGCATTCCATTTTCCTATAAATAGAAGATCATTCCTTCATTATTTTCTTACGAATTCATTGAACTCTAGAAAAGAAAACTATAGAGATATAGAAGAAAAGCTTTTTGCTACTTAACTTTTCTTTTCCTATATCCAGTTTCTGTTACGGTAAGGGATGTTATTCTTTCTTATTCATGAAGAGAACTGTTGTTATTCCATTTCTTATTATTCTGTTGGAATAACCTGTATACGCTGTCTACCCTATACTTGGTGACATTCTTCTATTATTCTGTTGGAACTTCTTGTCTTTGTGTTTTACACCGGACCTGGTTCCGTCTTTATTATTATTCTGTTGGAACATCCTGTCTGTGTGTTTTACACCGGACCTGGTTCCGTCTTCATTATTATTCCGTTGGAACATCCTGTCTGTGTGTTTTACACCGGACCTGGTTCCGTCTTTAATATTCTTTTGGAACATCCTGTCGGTGCAAATTTTGCCTGACCTGGTTCCGTTATTATTATTCTATTAGAATAACCTGTCGATGCAAAGTACCGCATGCATGGTGATTTCTTTTGTTATTCCATTCTTTATTATACTCAGTTGGTTAAAATTTTGACTTCTATACTCCATGAAATTAATAGAATATCATTGATATTTGCGCTTCATCCAGTATCTTTTCATGGAAATATTCTTCTGATCATTCTTGAATTTTACTCTACAAAGCAGTATCATGTGGACAATTTGGACATTAGTAGTTCTTGGACAAATTAATTTTTGAACTTGTTTTATTGAATTCTTATATCATTGTCATCATCCTCATGTTTATATTATGTTGAAAGTCATCTGTGGCCTGTAGTGCATAGATGGACTTGGTATGATTATGACCAGGAATTATTCGGTATAATCATGACCGTAATGTTACAAATGATGTGAAAATTAAAAGTCCTCATTGGCCTGTAGTGCATTGATGGACAGTTTTTGGTATGATTATGACTATGGATTCTCTTCGGTCAAGGGATCAAAGATGAATTATTTTATGGCATGATCAGGATCGTTGATGAAAACACGATTATCTTTGGCCCGTATTGCATGGATAATTCGTGGTCGTGATACTAAAGAACATCCTTGGCCTGTAGTGCAGGGATGATTTAATGATGTGGATTATTCATTAAGCTGAGTCTCAGCGATAAAAATTGATGAAAACC
This sequence comes from Panax japonicus, assembly GCA_020205505.1. Lineage (NCBI taxonomy): Eukaryota > Viridiplantae > Streptophyta > Magnoliopsida > Apiales > Araliaceae > Panax > Panax japonicus. The sequence continues at coordinate 25,502,169 of CM035101.1, read as the reverse complement.
TTTTAAACTATAAAAAATAGTAGACTTTATTCTCTACTTGACTCTTTTAATGGATTTTTTGATCCGCTGCTGTTAAACTTGATGTTATATTTTATCAGTTTAATACTGTTGAAGGCTAACGATAATTTATTCTGCATTATCTTAGTCATAATATTTCTTACTGGGCTAGTTGAGCTCACCCTTTCTTTCACTGTTCTCTTCAGAAAATGAGAACATAGCAGGGACTAGTCGGGGAACAGAGTGACGGTCCAGAGGATAGCATTAGTAGTCCTCACTATTCTGTGAAATAGTGTATTAATAATTGTAATGAGGACTCTTTTTGAGTTTGTATAATCTCTAGTAGACAATAATTGTATTCAAACTCACAGTTTGTTTTGTCGTATTGTACACGACAGTTTTATTAGTAAGTTGTATTTGAATTTTGTACCATGTATCTGACGACCCAAGATGGGTGATGTATACCTAATTTTGGGGTCGTCACCGTTGGTATCAAAGCTTAGGGATATGATCCCTGGCTAAGATGTGAGATAAGAACTAGGAGGGGAGAGACGGGGAATTCCTTCGCTAGTATGACCTACCTAAGTTTATTTGTTATTTAATTTGTCGGTCAAAGTATAGGGATAATATGTGATATGTTAATTAACCCTTGTTTTGTGGCAGTGTTTGAAAATGGCATCCGAGAATGTTGAGATTATCAATGGAGCACAAGAGACCGTTGAGTCTCCATAGATCAATAATCAGGATAATGTGCAACCAGAGGACAATAATCCTCATCAAAACAATAACACCGTTGAAATGGTGAATGATGGGATGGTCAGAGGCTTTATGCAATTCATACAACAACAGGCGAAGGCAGCTCCTGTCCAAAATGCAGGTATAAATACTGATAACTCTCGGACGGTCACCGCTAAGCAGTTTAAGGAGCAATTCATGCAACAACGGGCGAAGGCAGCTCCTGTCCATAATGCAGGTGGAAACAATGGTAACCCACGGTTGGTCACTGCTAAGCAGTTCAAGGAGCTGGGACCACCAGAGTTTTTAGGAAAGCCAGAACCACTTAAGGCGGAGACATGGATAAAGCAGATTACCAAGATATTTGATGTCTTGGAATGCTCAGAGGAGCAAAAGGTTCCATTCGCCACCTTTATGTTGCGTGAAGAAGGAGATCTACACGCAACATAAAATTCTCGTAATATTCTCGTAATCATTCTACTTCTGAGAGAACCATAAGACGTTTATCAAAAACGCGAAGAACGACAAAGGTAATATTCTCGTAAACAATAATCTTCATCTTTTTTGATTTCTTTTTCGTAGAGAATCATAGATTGGAGGAACATGTTTAGTGAGGAGGAATAAGGATGACTATTAATAATGAAAACAATGATAAGGTCATGGATGAATGAAAATCGTAAGTGTTTACGTAAGTTAAAAACCAAAAAAAGTCATGAACGTGAACTTAGTTATGATAGGACGATTTGAAAACCATCATGGCTAGGGTATGTGCATATTGATTGGTTAGGATGTAGAGGATGAATCAATGGAGTGTTCCATTTGATTTGGCTTATAGAACAAGAGTAATGAAGTTATAGCGAATTTTATGAAAAAAAACGTTAAACGTCGAAAATGTAGAAATCTCGGATTAAGGGTCAAAAGTTGTCGTGTGACTTGAAAATGTTGGTTTTCAATGTCAACACGTGAGATAAGGTATTTAAGATTCGTGGACGCAAGAATCGTCGAATTCTGACTTATAACGAAGAAAACGAGCATTAAACGCTCGAAAACGATAAACGAACGCTCAAAATGAACCAAAAGGTGAATTCTGAGTTAACGAATTCAAAAATGTAAAATTATTATATGAACACCTAGAGTATGTAATTTGTGAGTTATGAGCTTTCGAATGAGTCTGTTCGGATGTAAAATAAATAAGTTATGAAGCTAGGAGTTTCGTTGGAAAAACCAACTATTTTGGCCAACTGGTGCACAGGGGCGGCACCGCAGTGCCAAACCCAGCACAGAAGGTCCACGCTATAGCGCAGGATCCGGACTTTCCCACTGTTTATTGGCGCCGCAACGCCTAGTTTATACTAGGGATGCCGCGCCGAAGCGCCGACAGTGTAAAAAAGTTGATCAAGTTAGGTTTTGATTCTAAATTAAATGTAAACCAATAGTAAGACATGAATGTACTTAATGTTCATAATAAGCCTAACTTTAAATCACTTATAGGTGATAACGTTAGAAGATTTAGTATGGTTTAATAAGAATTAAACGAAGAACGCAAGAATTTAATAAGTAACACCGTGAATGATGTTCAATGTTGGTACTTCACCAATAATGATCGAATGTCGGTTAATAACGTAAGAACGTTAACAAGTCGTAACGAAGCATAGAAAGTTGAATTTACTTTATTAAACAAGATAAATTCAAGTAATACATAGAAGAGACAGAAGTTGGTTAAAGCAATAAATTTAGTTGTTTGTAAACTAATTACAGTGTGCTTTGTGAATATATCATGTAGATCATGTAAAGACTGAGAATTTATTGAATATTATATTCGAAGACGCTTGAAGGCATGTCTTTCTTAACACTTGTCTAACCTTCGTGTTAGCCAATTTTTCTATGATTCATGTTATAAGATGCATGAGTGGTTTTAAGGAAAGAGTCGATGCCTGTTTTAACTTGGCTAGACAAGTCTTGAAGGATTGATTGATTTGTTTACAAGTCTTTCGATATAGAAATGTTAACGCTATCCTATGCTAAGTACTTGGTACGGATGTAAATGTAAGTTTGTCTATGAACAAACAAAATTATTTTCATTGATTATTCGATGGGCACGCGAGGTTGCCAAATGTTGAACGTAAATACATTTAACGGAAGAGTGTTGATCAACATAGAGTATAATAGGCTGATCACCTAGAAGTGCTTGTAAGTAAAGATGGATGGATGACCTTAGTGACAGATGTCCTTTTTAAGTATGAAAACGAAAAGAGTATGTTCATAGTCTTTTTGACCGGTTCAGAATTCCTAAGTTATTATATATACTTTGGAATCATTGTTATGAAATGAGAAGTACCAGTCAAATGTTTCATAGTGCTTAGTAGTTAATTGTTCAGTTATGGAAGTTAAGCATATAATTCTCAATGTGATATTCATATGATCCTTTCTTAGACTTGTTGAGCTAGTTATGCTCACTCTTGCTTGAACCATATGATTACAGCTAAAGCCGAACGAACTAAGAGTTCTAAGAGAGATAAAGGCAAGGCTAAGATGGACAGTTAATCGTCCTGTAATAGAGTAGAGTATTTGTATGTAATATACTTATGAAAAACAAAGAATGTATTCGGTTTATGAACCTGGGAAACGATTTGGTATTATTGTAATACAAAGATAGTAAATACAATCATTTTGTTGTTGTCTCAATGGAATGACTGTATAAATTATAGTATCGTGGAGCACCATCTGTCGGGTTGGAAGATACCCGAATTTGGGGGTGTCACAGGTTGGTATCAAAGAATTAGGTTATAAAACTTAAGGGGGGAAGAACCTTAGGCTAATAACCTCGTTCGGAAAGGAAAGGTCCGAAGAAAGTTAACTCGAGTCAAATGAGTTAATAAGGTATTGAGGAAACTCAGTACCGAAAGATTTAAAAGATGGAAAGTAACCCTAAACGGATTAAATATGATTTGTGCTTATATTATTGTGTATTATGTACTAATCAATTTGTTATGTGTTATTGTAGATGTCAATCGATAGCTTGATGTATTGGGATATACATGTGATAAGCGAGGAGTCCGTGAACAGAGTAGAGCCAATTCCTATGCCTGTAGCAGAGATACCTTTAGTGATTCTAGAAGAATCAGAGCCCGAGGAGTATTTTTCAGAGGAGGCCTATTCTTAGGAGACCATGGGAATAACATCATATCTTAATATGATGATATATGTATAGGATGATATGGAGGTAACATCGATTAATACGGTGATGCATGCCTTAGAGTCAACACCTACAGAGATTATGATGGAAATGTATCTCTCAGTGCTTGACCGTAACGTGCAACTGCACAATATGGTGCAACACTAGAAAGAAGAGATCAATGATCTCTATGGGGCCAAGGTGATAAATAGGTTTTATACCTATTTATACGGTATTTGTTACTTAAATTATTTGCTTAATCTCATGTTTCATAGTTACTTTTCATGCATTTTGTGTTCATTTTCTAGATTATATGTTTGGGAGTTGAAATCGTAAAGAATTGGTATGAAATCGAAAAGAAAAGAAATCTGGACATCGTTTGGGCTTTTATGATCATTTCATGTTCTTGGCTTGGAACTTAGATTACATTTTAGAGCTTCTTCTTCGCTTTTCGGAATAACTTGAATCATTCCAATTGGAGTTCGGATGAAAGAGATATGACATTTGTTCCAACGGACGTCGAACGTCACTATTTTGGGTGATCATTTACATAGCAGCCACTTCAGAGCCACTTTAAACATTGCTCCAGTTCTTATTTCGAAATACTCAAAGCATGAAAGTCGTAGATCTACGTCTCATCTTTCCGAAACATCTTGAATCATCAAAATCAGAGTTCAAACGAAGAAGTTATAGCCATTTTCCCAAAGGACATCAGAGCCAAAAATATTATTTCACAAAACCGCCGTCGGGATGGGCGTACCAATTGCAAAGCCGGGGCGGGCCCTTTTTAATCCTAGTCCCCCGTCGGGGTGGGGGTAGCCTAGAAAATGCCAATTTTGGTCAAAGTTGAGTCTGGGAAGGATTGTTTCAATCCGATTGACTCAAGGACTTCCAAGAGGACTTCCAAAAGGACTTAAAGACATGTAAAGAGACTTATAAAAGGAGGAGAATCACAAGGATTAGAAGAGATTATAGATTAGAGAGAGAATTCCATTAGATTAGAGTAGAGTAGATTAGATCAAAACACTAGTTCTAATGAGTTTTGGAGATTGAAGCAACTTGGAGACCATTGAAGATTCAAAGTGGAGCGAAGAGGGAGCATCAAATCTATAGACAATAGATTCTATCTTCTAATCTTCTTCTATCTTTGTATTTTAATGATAATTCAATTGTGGATTTGTTGATCGATTTCGCAATCAATGAATACGTGCAAGTATACACGGTCAACAAGTAATAAAGTGAAAGTAGAGTATCGTTCCCACGAGGAATTATTTAATAAAAATCACCAAGTACTAATTCTTAACCAAACTAATTTTATTTAAACAATCTCAAATTGTGAATTTTATAGTTAAGAAAACTAAATTAAATAATTAAAACTAAGATTTTAACGAATGAATTCAAATAAATAAAGATTAAGACTTCAATATCCCCAATTATGAATTATAAATCAATTATCCAAATATCCCAATTATTATGCCTACTGATTTGTTAACAGGAATTCTCAAATGCCAAAAGTCCTTTTCCAAGTGATCAATTGCCTTCTATTTAATCCAGATTAATCTTGCTATATTCCTATGCAAAACAATTGAATTAAACTCCTTCAACTCCAATTCCTTATGTGTTACATGCGGTGAACAAATATTTCCATTCAATTCACAAACCTAATTATTCACTATGCAAATAACTAAGTCACATGATATCATGCCCAGTTCTAACCCTAGAATTCCTCTTCCAATTCCTTCTAGAGTAACAAAGTAATTACTGATCAGATAATTAAGCAATATGCACAAGACAAGATAAACAACTCACTTTAACATAAATAATTGGAATATTATGAATAACTAATTCATAGCCATAAAAAGTTCAATTGAAATCTTAGTAAAAAAAATTAGTTCATAATTAATGAATTAAAACCAAGAATCCACAATTGAATAGACATTAAAAGATAAAAGTAAGATGAGAGAAGAGAATAGAATCTGTTGTCAGCAAATCTGATGCTCACCTCTTGCTCTTGCTCTTGATCTTCAATGATCTCCAAATTGCTTCAATCTCCAAAACTAATAAGAACTAGGGTTAATGTTCTAATCTAAAGGAGTGTTTAATCTACTCTAAGCTATGTAATCCCTCCTTATTTTATGTCTTACATCATGTATTTATAGATTACAAGTCCAATTTTTAGTTTTGGAACAACCTCAATCCTATTTGGAGTAAAAAAGGTGTCAAAATTCGCCCAAAACGCGTCCAGGCCCGCACCAGGCCCTTCCCCAGCGCCCCAGCGCTGGGCACGGCGCTGGGATTCTGCCCCCCAGCGCCCCGGCGCTGGTATCAAGCCTAAAACGAGCGCCCCGACGCTGCCACAAAGTCTAACATTTTCTGCTCCAACGTCCTTTGGGAAAACGGCCATAACTTATTCGTCCGAACTCCGATTTAGATGATTCAAGATGATACGGAAAGAGGAGAAGTAGATCTACAACTTTCATTCTTGAAGTGTTTCGAAATAATGTCCGAAGCTATAGTCAAATTGGCTCTGAAGTGACTGCTGTGTAAATGATAAGCCGAAAACGCGCATCTAGCCACCCCGAACGTCGATCCATGCAACTTTTGTCCCAAATCCTACAAAACAATATAAAACATGCTTGAATAGACACAAAAACATAAAAACATCCTAAAAGACTTGAGAACAACAATAAATTAAGCCCGAATGTATCCAATTCATGTGTATAAAACTCACTCATCAAATACCCCCAAACTTAAACCTTTGCTTGTCTTCAAGCAAAAACACCAAAATGTTATGCAATGCAATGTAATGAAACTAATCTATATGCCTACGAATCCAACTGTAATGACAGAAACAAGTCTATTCAATCGGCCTTAGAGAAATCAAGTAAACATGATAATACATCATATTAAAACAAATCAGTAATTTCCCAATCAATCATCAAATCTTAGACTGTTATCACTGATATAGTGCGTGTGTGCTCCACAACAATGCTAACTGATATAAAATCAAATTTAAGACATAATAGATATCTTCGAAGGCATCATACAGTGAAAACTCACAAAATTCACGTACAAGCTAGATCCAACTAAAGTCAAACATCCACCAAGTTCAAGAGTCCAATCTGGGATACTTATGCTTTACTTTTCATTAGGGGGGCTTTTTGATCTTTTCCCGTTTTATTGTTTTTTTTAACCATGACTGTGCAATGTCTCATTCCATTAGGCTAACAGTGTCACCCCTTAGCGAGCTTTCGACCAACGACTCCCAGACCATATAAGACCTTAGGGCGCTAGGTTTTAAGATATCCCTTCGGGCGTACTTACTCAAGTAACAAAGGCCCCGAAATAAAACTAGCCACGGTAAATTTTGTTTTTCTTTTTCTCTTTTTTTTTTGATAGATGGTTGGTGAGTGCGTTTTACGCTCCATCTCACGCTTGTGTTTATGGGGAGTGTTTCTCCTCATCCCACCACAAGACTCAACATGTTTTTTTAAAGCTTATATACCCCAAAATTTCCCCCCAAACTTAAGTTTTTATCAAAATTTAGCCATCTCCGCCTATTCATGTCTTTCATTCCTTCACACTAGTATTATTCTTAAGAAATCCATTATGTATCAATTTAAACTTAATCAGTTAACATAGCTGTTATTAACGTGCTAACCTTGATTATACCAGTTTCAAACAGGAAAAGATTCAATTCATAACAAGAAATCACATCAAAGCCTTAATAATCAATACTATACTTATCTACTTAATTCCAGTCTCATCATTGGCTAAAATAGACTTTTACTATCTAACAGTTAGAATCATGCAAATATAAACTAACTGCAACAAACATAGTAAACTAACTACTATTTTTGCGATTTAAAAATTTTTTTTTTAAACAAAAAAACAGAATGCAAAAACTAAATGTAAATAACTCGAAAACATAACGAACTTTCAATGTAAATAACTAACTATATGCAATACGACACTAAAATGCCCCCCAAACTTAAACTAGACATTGTCCTCAATGACTACAATAAAAAAAATTAAAGCAGAGGACTTCCCTGAAAATATAGCAATCTTCCTCCTTGTCCGCTAAGTTTGGAGAATAGGCTAAGCACATGGAACAAATTGGGTACCACACTTGAATTTGACTTGAATAACCTGTAAAACCATGATAGAAGCAATTTTATTAAATCCTAAATAAATGCAAATTCAAAACTACTAATATAAAATTAATAAAAATAAAAAATAAAAAATAAACTTGGGTTGCCTCCCAATAAGCGCTTGTTTTATAGTCTCAGCCTGACTTTGTCTGGTCAATGCTATCCAATTCCTCTTCGAAAGTTGAGAAACCTTCCATCCATCGGAAATAATATAGCTTTGGGTAGGTTCCCATTTGTAATAGCCATTGTATTAAAGTCACCTAGCATTCTTTCTTTAGATAAGATCACATTCAAGAACGTCCAACATCTAGGTAGTTTCTCCATTGTGTCTGCGAATATATTCTGGTATTGAGGCTTGTCAGACACAACAATTTCTTCTTCTATCTTCTCCAACTCATCGCACCATGGTTTCGAAGGTGTACTTGCTTTTACATCACAGAGAGTATTGCCGACGACATGACTACCAATCGGACAAGGTTTTGCAAATCTAATCGGACTCTTAAACTGTGGAGGAGAAGGCACTTGAGGCATAAATAACATTGGCTCATCATCATTGGGTCTCACAATTAGTTCTTCACCGACCTTGTTGTCATTATCCCCACTTGTCTCCTCTTTTTCATCTCGTGGCTCATCCAGTTGTAGATTTGGCTCGGGCTCACCATCAGTCTCAGAATCCATGTCATAGGGCCAGGTGTATTGAAGACGGTTGTTCAACGCATGTGCTATCTGTTCCACTTGATATTCAAGATTCTTGATCAATGCCCCTTGGCTTTGCAAATTCAGTTCTACTTGATTCATTTTCTTGTCTTGTTCCTCATTCCTTTTTTCAAAAGCTTTAATAAATTTTTCCAAGGCTTCCTCCCAATTTGAATGTTCTTCCTGTTGTAGTGGAGGTGGACACAAGAAATCATGTGGGTTTGTTGAACTTGGAGCATAAAATTTATCTTGATTGTTACTCCATGAAAAATCCGGGTGATACCCCCAATCATGATGATAGTTGTTGGGATAGACATAATTATTGGGGTAATCACCACTATACTGTACCGGCTCGAAACTGATGGCGCATTGATGACTCATATGATTTCCAGCACAATAATCACAAGTAACCGCCATACTTTGACGACGCTGAGCTTCAAAAGCTTCAAACATCCTCGAAAGTGTCTCAATCTGTGCTGACAATGCAGAAAGTTTCTCGAGTCTTTCAATCTCCGCTCTCCTTGGTTGAGTCATGTTTGTGTATGGCCATGGATACACAAAGTCAGCCATGGTACCTGAAAAGAGAGAAATATAGAAAGAGAATTAAAATTAAAAATAAAAATGTTTAAATTAAGACTAATTTGATTGAAATTAATATTGGTAAATAATTATTAAATTAATTCCCCGGCAACGGCGCCAAAAACTTGTTGATCGATTTCGCAATCAATGAATACGTGCAAGTATACACGGTCAACAAGTAATAAAGTGAAAGTAGAGTATCGTTCCCACGAGGAATTATTTAATAAAAATCACCAAGTACTAATTCTTAACCAAACTAATTTTATTTAAACAATCTCAAATTGTGAATTTTATAGTTAAGAAAACTAAATTAAATAATTAAAACTAAGATTTTAACGAATGAATTCAAATAAATAAAGATTAAGATTTCAATATCCCCAATTATGAATTATAAATCAATTATCCAAATATCCCAATTATTATGCCTACTGATTTGTTAACAGGAATTCTCAAATGCCAAAAGTCCTTTTCCAAGTGATCAATTGCCTTCTATTTAATCCAGATTAATCTTGCTATATTCCTATGCAAAACAATTGAATTAAACCCCTTCAATTCCAATTCCTTATGTGTTACATGCGGTGAACAGATATTTCCATTCAATTCACAAACCTAATTATTCACTATGCAAATAACTAAGTCACATGATACATGCCCAGTTCTAACCCTAGAATTCCTCTTTCAATTCCTTCTAGAGTAACAAAGTAATTACTGATCAGATAATTAAGCAATATGCAAAAGACAAGATAAACAACTCACTTTAACATAAATAATTGGAATATAATGAATAACTAATTCATAGCCATAAAAAGTTCAATTGAAATCTTAGTAAAAAAAATTAGTTCATAATTAATGAATTAAAACCAAGAATCCACAATTGAATAGACATTAAAAGATAAAAGTAAGATGAGAGAAGAGAATAGAATCTGTTGTCAGCAAATCTGATGCTCCCCTCTTGCTCTTGCTCTTGATCTTCAATGATCTCCAAGTTGCTTCAATCTCCAAAACTAATAAGAACTAGGGTTAATGTTCTAATCTAAAGGAGTGTTTAATCTAGTCTAAGCTATGTAATCCCTCCTTATTTTATGTCTTACATCATGTATTTATAGATTACAAGTCCAATTTTTAGTTTTGGAACAACCTCAATCCTATTTGGAGTAAAAAAGGTGTCAAAATTCGCCCAAAACGCGTCCAGGCCCGCACCAGGCCCTTCCCCAGCGCCCCAGCGCTGGGCACGGCGCTGGGATTCTGCCCCCCAGCGCCCCGGCGCTGGTATCAAGCCTAAAACGAGCGCCCCGGCGCTGCCACAAAGTCTAACATTTTCTGCTCCGACGTCCTTTGGGAAAACGACCATAACTTCTTCGTCCGAACTCCGATTTAGATGATTCAAGATGATCCGGAAAGAGGAGAAGTAGATCTACAACTTTCATTCTTGAAGTGTTTCGAAATAATGTCTGAAGCTATAGTCAAATTGGCTTTGAAGTGACTGCTGTGTAAATGATAAGCCGAAAACGCGCATCTAGCCACCCCGAACGTCGATCCATGCAACTTTTGTCCCAAATCCTACAAAACAATATAAAACATGCTTGAATAGACACAAAAACATAAAAACATCCTAAAAGACTTGAGAACAACAATAAATTAAGCCCGAATGTATCCAATTCATGTGTATAAAACTCACTCATCAGGATTCTTAGTTTTAATTCAAATATCATGAACTAATTCTTTGTTTGAGATTACAATGGATCTTATTGTGTAATTTATTTTAATATGCTTCACTATCAATTATTATATTCTATTGTGAGCATTGTCTATTATGATTTGGACTTAATTGTTTAATTGATTGGTCATCAATTACCGTGATAATCTTTATGAACTCGAGAGATGACGTATAAATTTAAATCTGATCATAGTAGCATGTGATTGTGTTTTCTGCATGGCGTTGGAATACATAATTTGTGTCTAGGACAGAGATATACCTAACATCGCATGTAATCTTATAGAGAACTTGTGCTTTAAATCCTTTTTAATTGTAATTCACATAGAGATATAGTGGATTAGTTAATTAGGGTGTCTTGCTTAATTCTATCATCTGTAGATTTAAGTGAGTATGAGTTTTATGCATCGAGAGATGATTTTATCTTCTTTAGTGTTCTTGATTAACAATTCATGATAGAGAATAATTGATGAGAAGTGTGTTAACTTAAATGAAGCAATAAGTGAAGTTGTGATCTTAAATCTCCGTAATCTTAATTTGACTAGTGGTAATTAGAAATAGTTTACTTATAAATTGAAATTCATTCGTTTAATACGATTAAGTTGGTTATTAGTACTTGGTGATTTTTATTAAACAATTCCTCGTGGGAACGATACTCTATTTATTACTTGTTGACCACGTATACTTGCGTGTTGTGCGTAATTAGATTTTACCCAACAAGTTTTTGGCACCGTTGTCGTGGAATTAGTTAATATATTTTTGTCAATATTAGCTTCAATCAAATTAGTCTTAATTTAAACATTTTTTTCTTTTTTAATTCTCTTCTTATTTTTCTTTCTTTTCAGGTACCATGGCAGAATTTAATTATCAATGGTTGTAAACAAGAATGACTCTTCCAAGGGGAACAGAGATTGATGGTCTCAATGCATTTTCTGCATTATCAGCACAACTTGAGACACTTTCGAGGAGGTTGGACGTTGTTGCAGCCCAACGTACTCGAAGGATAGCAGTTAATTGCAATTATTGTGCTGGTAATCATCTGAGTCATCAATGCATCGTTAGTTTTGGGCCGGGACAACACGGTGGTGAATACCTCAACGATTATACATATGCTAATTATCAGCAAGTTTGGGGGTATCACCCGAATTCATCATGGAGTGATACTTATGAAGACCAATACTACGCTCCAAATCCAACATTCACACCGGAATTTTCATGTCCATCTCCATTGCCACAAGAAGAAAAGCCAAATCTGAGGGATGTAATATTGAAGAGCATAGCAAACCTAGAGGAGATGAGGATTAGCCAAGAGTTGTCAACCCAAAATTTTAATAATCAAATGGAACAACTCGTCACTACCTCAACTAATGGTCCTCGATACATGGCTTCCGAGACTTAGACAAATAATTCAAGGTTGGAGGAATTGTTGTCCAAGTTCGTAACATCAAGTGAGGAGATGAGGATTAATCAAGAACGATAAATTCAGAATCAAGAGAAATCAATTCAGAATCAAGAGAAATCAATTCAAAATATGCAGAACCAGATGGATCAAATGCTTAAAGCCTTGAACAACTGTTCTCAAAATAATTGGTGTTATGATGAGGATTCTGAGGTTGATGAAGTGCCCGAGCCAAATCTACAATTGGATGAGACACGAGTTGTTGAAAAAAAGGAGACAAGTGGGGATAATGAAAATAAGGTCGGTAAAGAACTAACTATGAGTACCAACAAGGATGAGTCGATGTTATTAGTGCCCCAAGTTCCTTTTTCGCCAAAGATCAAGGGTCCAGTTTGATTTGCAAAACCGTGCCCGCTTGGTGGTCTTATCGTCGGCAAGGCTCTTTATAACATGAGAGCTAGTACAAATGTAAAGCCATGGTGGGATAAGGAGGAGAAAATAGAAGAAGAGCCTGTTGTTCTTGCCAAGCTTCAAAGCCCCAATCGAATCATAGGCTCAACAGACAAAAAAGCACCTAGTTATTCAAAATTCTCAATTGGGCACATATTTAAACAAAGCATGCTAGGTGACTTTAATTCGATAGCCATCACAAATGGGAACCTACCAAAAGCTACATTATTTCTGATGGATGGAGGGTTCCTCAACTATCGAAGAGGAATTGGATAGCGTTGACCAGACAAAGTTAGGCTGAAAGACTATAATTCAAGCGCTAACTGGGAGGCAACCTAAGAATTTTTCTATTTATTTGCTTTACTAGTTTATTTAGTAGATAGGAATTGATTTTCTTATTAAGTTCTCTTACCAATCCAAGTGCTATTCTAATCCATGTTGTCTCTCTTCAGTGTAGGTATTGGAGGTTCAATGGACAGACAAAAGATTATGAAAAGGTCATTTAAGTCAAATTCAAGTGTGGTGCCCAATTTGTTCATGCGCCTAATCTATTCTCCAAACTTAGCGGACAAGGAGGATGATTGCTATATTTTCAGGGAAGTCCTCTGCTTTACTTTTTTATATATCAGCCATTGAAGACAATGTCTAGTTTATGTTTGGGGGCATTTTAGTGTCGTATTGCATATAGTTAGTTATTTATATTGTAGTTCATATAGTCACATTTAGATTTTGCATTCACTTTCTTAAAAAAAAATTCAAAAATTCAAAAATTTAAAAAAAATTATTAGTTAGTTATTATGTTCATTTGCATGAATCCAGTTGTTAGATAGTTTATAGTTTGTTTTGGCCAATGATGAGATTGGAATTGGGTAGACAAGTATAGTACTGACCATTATAGCTTTGATGTGATTTCTTGTTATGAATTGAGTCTTTTTCTGTTTGAAACTGGTATAATAAGGATATCACAGTAAAAATAACTTGTTGAATGATTGAGTTTAAATTGATACATAATGGGATTCTAAAGGATAATGTTAGTTTAAATAAGAGAATGACAAATATAAGTAGTGAAGGTGAATAATTATGCAAGAACCTAAGTTTGGGGGAAAAAGTGGGGTATATAAGCTTCTAAAAAAAGATATTGAGTTGAATAAATTGAGTCCTGTGGTGGGTTGAGAAGAAGCGTGAAATGCACTCCTCATAAACACAGGCATGAGATGGAGCGTAAAACGCACTCACTATCTAAAAAGAAAAAGAAAAAGAAAAAGAAAAAGAAAAAAAAGAATAAATAAAACGGGAAATAAGAGCAAAAAGCCCCCGTGGATGATAAATAAAGCATAAGTATCCCATGTTGACCCTCGATATTGGTAATTGTTTGATTTTAGTTGGATTTAGCGTATTTTTGGATTTCTTGAGTTCACACCGTATGATGCCTTCGAAGAGACTTGTTATGTGTTACATTTGATTTTATATCAGTTAACATTGTTGTGGAGCACACACACACTATATTAGTGATAACAGTCTAAGATTTGCTGATTGATTGGGAAGTTATTGATGAGTTTTGATATGATGTATTATTGTGTTTACTTGATTTTTCTAAGGCCAGTTGAATAGACTTGTTTCTTTCATTATTGTTGGATTCGTAGGCATGTAGATTAGTTGTATTGCATAACATTTTTATTTAGTGTTTTTTTTTGAAGATAAACAAAGGTTTAAGTTTGGGGGTATTTGATAAGTAGGTTTTATACCTACTTATCCGGTATTTGTTACTTGAATTATTTGCTTAATATCATATTTCTTAGTTACTTTTCATGCATTTTGTGTTTATTTTGTAGATTATATGCTTGGGAGTTGAAATCGCAAAGAATTGGTATGAAATCGCAAAGAAAAGCAATTTGGACATCGTTTTGGCTTTTATGATCATTTCATGTTCTTGGCTTGGAACTTAGATTAAATTGTAGAGCTTCTTCTTCGCTTTTCAGAACAACTTGAATCATTCCAATCGGAGTTCGGATGCAAGAGATATGACATTTGTACCAACGGACGTCGAACGTCACTGTTTTGGGTGATCATTTATATAGAAGCCACTTCAGAGCCACTTTCAACATTTCTCTAGTCCTTATTTCGAAAACGTCAAAGCATAGAAGTTGTATATCTACGTCTCCTCTTTCCAGAACATCTTGAATCATCAAAATCGGAGTTCAGACGAAGAAGTTATGGCCATTTCCCCAAAGGAAGTCAGAGCAAAAAATATTCCTCCACAAAACCACCGCCGGGGTGGGCGTACCAGCTCCAAAGCAGGCCCCTAGCCAGCCGGGGCAGGGGTAACCCATAAAATGCGAATTTTAATTAAAGTTGAGTCCGAGAAGGATTGTTTCGATCCGATTGACTCAAGGACTTCCAAGAGGACTTCCAAAAGGACTTAAAGACATGTAAAGAGAATTATAAATGGAGGAGAATCACAAGGATTAGAAGAGATTAGAGATTAGAGAGAGGATTCCATTAGATTAGAGTATAGTAGATTAGATCAAAACACTAGTTCTAATGAGTTTTGCAGATTGAAGCAACTTGAAGACCATTAAAGATTCAAAGTAGGAGCGAGTAGGGAGCATCAAATCTATAGACAATAGATTCTATCTTCTTATCTTCTTCTATCTTTGTATTTTAATGATTATTCAATTGTGGATTCTTATTTTTAATTCAAATATCATGAACTAATTCCTTGTTTGAGATTACAATGGATCTTATTGTGTAGTTTATTTTAATATGCTTCGCTGTCAATTATTATATTCTATTATGAGCATTGTCTATTATGATTTAGACTTAATTGTTTAATTGATTGGCCATCAATTACCGTGATAATCTTTATGAACTCGAGAGATAAAGTATAGATTTAAATCTGATCATAGTAGCATGTGATTGTGTTTTCTGCATGGCGTTGGAATACATAATTTGTATCTAGGATAGAGATATACCTAACATCACATGTAATCTTATAGAGAACTTGTGCTTTAAATCCTTTTTAATTGTAATTCATATAGAGATATAGTGGATATGGTAATTAGGGTATCTTGCTTAATTCTATCATCTGTGGATTTAAGTGAGTATGGGTTTTATGCATCGAGAGATGGTTTTATCTGCTTTAGTGTTCTTGATTAACAATTCATGATAGAGAATAATTGATGAGAAGTGTGTTAACTTAAATGAAGCAATAAGTAAAGTTGTGATCTTAAATCTCCGTAATCTTAATTTAACTAATGGTAATTAGAATTAGTTTACTTATAAATTAAAATTCATTTGTTTAAATAAGATTGAGTTGGTTACGTGTTAGTACTTGGTGATTTTTATTAAACTATTCCTCGTGGGAATGATACTCTACTTTCACTTTATTACTTGTTGACCACGTATACTTGCGTGTTGTGCGTAATTAGATTTTACCCAACACAAGGAGTCTGCAGAGTCAGACTAGGAGATAGAGCATGATGAGAAGGTGCTCATGAAAGATAAGGCCAGAGACTATAAGATGAGGTCGTAGAACTTCGTAAAAACTTGTTGAGAAAGACCAGAAGATAGTACGAATGTCATATATAAATGACAGTACGCACGAGGATTTCAAGCTTAAAATAGCTTGTTATTCTATTGAGTCGGGACAGACTCGACATACTATAAGTCGAGATATTGTGTTGAATCTAGCGAACGAGAAGCATGAGAATGTTGTTAGGCAATATTAGAAGATAGAATGGTAAATACTTTTGTGTAGTGACGTAAAACCCTCTTGTGTATAATTAAAGGGTAGTCTTTTTGTAAATCCTAATTTTTGTGAAAGTCAATTGCGGGATATAAATGTAATAGCTTTTGGCTATGGAAAGCAAGTTGTAAATAGATTGGAACTATAAAGAAGCATATTAATATACAGAAGTTTTTTTCTTTTAATGTGCTTTGTTGTGTATGAGTTATTGTTCAATTGTTCGACGACTAATAACTAAGTAAGAAAATAAGTAATAACGAAACTTTATTTATTTAATCAGAAATGCCGCTAAGAAGAAGACAACATAAACAAGAGGCTAAATCACATAACGATAATCAGGGGGTTCCTAATAACCCTATGCAAGAGTTCGTTAATTTATTAATGGTTACATTTAACCAAGCCGGGGGTAGAGCACCTGCAGGACCTAGGATAACCCGAACAACTATCTTTAAAGAATTTATAAGTGTAGGTCCACCTGAGTTCAAGGGAACGATGGACCCAATGGAGGCCCAGACATGGGTCAAGGAAATAGAAAAGGCGTTTGTAATTACAAACGTAGCTTAGGCGCAAAAGACCTCTTTTGCGACTTATATGATGAAGGGGGAAGCCAACCACTTGTGGGAGGCTCACCAGGGTGGGGCTGGAGTAGATGTTGTTACATGGGAATAGTTTAAGAAGGTATTCTTCGAGAACTACTTCCCTACTAACATGCAAGGGAGAATGAAGATTATGTTCCTAGAACTTAAGCAAGGGGACATAATGGTTCCCCAATATGCGACAAAATTCAACGATTTGGCAAGGTTTGCTCCCCACCAAGTGGACATAGAGGAGAGAAAGGCACATAGGTTTGAGCAAGGCCTAAAACCCTGGCTCTATAGTAGGATTTCAGTTTTTTAGAGTACGTCCTATGGGACCATTCTGGAAAAAACAATTATAGCGGAGGGTGGTAGTGAGGCGTTGACCCAATACCACAAGGAAAGAAATAATAAGAGTAAGGGAGAGGGAGGAAATAAGGCAGAGGTTGCCAGTGGTAGTGGCAATATGCCTAAAAGAAAGAATTTTAACCCTGGGAATACTGGGGTAAAACAAAGGGAACCTAAACGTAGGATGGAGGCATGCAAGACATGCGGTAAGACTCATCTGGGAGTCTGTCTAAAAGGGAAAACGGGTTGTTATAATTGTGGGCAGGAGGATCATATATCTCCGAACTGTCCTAATCCTAAGAAAAGTCGTGGTTGTTTTGTTTGTGGGTTTATGGACCACATGGCAAGAAATTTCCCAAAGAAGGGGGCGGAGGGTAGTAAGGGTTCTGGTAGTGGGAATTTAGCCATTACTAGACCAACACCATCATTGGGTAGACCCTCAGCCCGAATGTTTAATATGACTATCCAAGATGCGGTTGTATCAGCGGATGTAGTAGCAGGTATCATTCCAGTTAACTAAATAAATGATTATGTGTTATTTGACTCAGGTGCTACATGTTCTTTTATAGGATGTGGATTTACTAAGCAACTGGGATTAAACCCTAAAAAGTTAGAAATACCTTTAGACGTTAAGGTAGCAAACGAAGCGATAATTCCCATTGAACACATTCATAGGAATTGTTTCGTAGATATTAGGGGGCAACAGATTATCGGTAGATCTTTTACCGATAAGGTTAAGAGAATTCGATGTAATTCTAGGTATGGATTGGTTAATTAACCATAGAGCGATAATAGATTGTCATAGAAAAAGTGTAAACCTAAGGTTTTCTAAGAAACCCGAGGTGGTGTTTATAGTAATAAATCACCGGGACGTTCTTGTTGTCTAACCATGACACAAGCTAGAAAAATGTTGAAGAAGGGGTGTAAGGGTTATCTGTGTCATGTGGTGGATACCCAAAGGGGGGGAGCATCATTGGAGCAGATAGCAGTAGTTCAAGAGTTTGCGAATGTGTTTTCGGAGGAGTTATCCGGTATTCTACCAGATAGGGATGTAGAATTTGTAATTGATTTGCTGCCGGGTACGACACCAGTTTCAAAGGCACCATATAGAATGACGCCAGTAGAGATGAAGGAATTAATGGTTCAATTACAAGAACTATTACATAGAAAGTACATTCAACTGAGTGTGTCTCCGTGGGCAGCACCCGTATTGTTTGTAAAGAAGAAGGATGGGTCGTTATGACTTTGTATCGATTATCGAGAGTTTAACAAGTTAACGATTTAGAATAAATACCCGTTGCCCAGGATCGGTGATCTATTTGATCAGTTGAAAGGGGCAAAGTATTTTTCTAAAATAGATTTGCATACGGGGTATCATCAACTTAAAGTAATGAAAGAGGATGTACCTAAAACGGCGTTCAGAATTCGTTATGGGCATTACGAGTTTCTGGTTATGTCGTTTGGGTTGACGAATGCGCCAGCCGCATTTATTGATATGATGAATAGAGTGTTCCAACATTATTTGGATAAGTTCATTGTAGTGTTCATTGATGATATTCTAGTCTATTCTAAGATGCCAGAAGATCATGCTGAAAATTTAAGAATAGTGTTGGAAACACTACGGAGGGAGAAGTTATATGCGAAATTCACTAAGTGTGAGTTTTGGCTTGAACAAGTGCAGTTTCTAGGACATATTATAGATAAAGATGGCATATCCGTAGATCCAGCGAAGGTGGAAGAAATTGTGACACCCCCAAATCCAGGCACCTCAATCCCACAGATTTTGTGTTCACTGTCCAATTAAATCATAACTAACTACCCATAAACAAAGGATATAATTAAACTCAAAAGCTTAAACAATAAATCTCCCAACAAAGGGTTACATAATATCAAATAAATCCCAGGTCATCTAACCTTTATTACAATCATCAGAGGAAAACTAAAACGTAATCATAATTAAATCTATTACATAAGCTTCATAGATAAAATATAAATTAAACGTTGTTGTCTAATCAAGAACTTTGTCCTTGCCCTTGCTTGTAGAAAGATTTTCAAACTTCGTAACTTCATCTGCATTGTTTTGTGCAAGAGTGAGCAAACAATTGACCACAAGAAGGATAATATACAATAACATTTTATGAATGACAATTAACCGATCTTTCAATGGTAAAGTATTCTTACCGGAACAATAAACTTTAATTCAACAGCTATGAGTTAAAAGGAATAATGAACGTTTAAGTTAACAATAGATATCAACATCAAAGAATACACTGAGGGTCAGAAGACCACGAACTCTATTCTAGGTTTTCAAGTATTTCTACTTTAACCTTTAACAGTCTAAAAGACTATAATCATCATCTATGTCCTAGGTTCACATGTGTTTCTACTGTAACCTTTAACAGTCTAAACGACTATATGGACCTTCATTCTGTACTCCAGGTGATCAGCCCTTTGTACTATGTATTGCGCAAACATTTTAATGCTATTACGTAGCTCTAATATAATCCCCTGATATAGGGTTGTTCATCTCAGCTTAGATTATCAGGTTTTGAACCAAAGGAAGTTTGGTTGGGAATTAACTTCAAAGGAAGTCTAGATTTTTAGAACGCTCATCAACTAAGTATTGGTTGAATCAGATAGGAACCAATAACTATTCAAGGGTTTGATTATAATATCTTCATGAACAAGGTATATCGATGAATCAATAAGGCTAGAGTATTAAGAATTTCTAAGTTGAACAAATATTATCATTGACAACATGCTTTCAAAGTTGTGTGAGTACATAAACAAACCAAATGAAGTTTGGTTTGGGTAGACTTCAAGGGTAATTTAGAGTTTGGAACATTCATCAACTAAGGATTAGTTGAATTGGTAAAGAATTGCTAAGCAACTTAGAGTTCGGTACAATAACGTAAGATAATACAATGACATTGAAGAACGAAGGTCAAACAACTGTTATTAATAGCTGAATAAACACACTTCTTACAATAATAATAGAGACTTTGAATAAAGAGATAAAGATTAACTAACTTGCTTAACAATAAATGAGGGTTAAAGAACTTGCATGACAATAAATCGTTAAACAATAGATTAAAAATAGAGAATTTGCATAAGTATATAACATAACAGTGAAAAGTAACCTTGCTGAATAATAAAGTAACAAAGGTTAGGGAACTTGCCTCGTGCGTAGGTTAAACAATCACTACTCACGTTCACCCCAAGTCCTAATCATACCATATGTATTGACAATACACATTAGTTACACTAACATTATCTTCATGAGTTGTTTTCTTACTTTTAGTATAGCTACTAACTAAGTTTAAGTTTAAATAACACTACATCTTTTCCTAAACATTGCTTTTTAGCTTTATTACAACTACTTAAGTGATCATGTCATTGCACCACATACACGTTAACTTGATACAATATCCTATTACATGTCCAACATGTTATCATTAAGTTATACTAATACACAAAGGGTTGCACTTGCATTCGCGCATCCCGACGCCCTCTGATTGGCTCCAAATATACAACAGTCCTAAAGATGACCATTTTGACCCTTCATAACGATTTCAAATTGAAAACCATAAAAAATAAAAGTTATAGGCCTATCCGTCCTCTTTCCAAATCATCTTGAATTACCTCAATCAGAGTTCGTATGCAAATGTTATGGCCATTTTACTACAGGTGGTCAAAACTTTCCGACCCAGACCACTTTTCTAGCGCTGGGGCGCAAGTCAGTGGCGTCGGGGCGCGAATTCTAGCGCCTGGGGCGCGAATTCCAA
Source organism: Panax japonicus (assembly GCA_020205505.1). Lineage (NCBI taxonomy): Eukaryota > Viridiplantae > Streptophyta > Magnoliopsida > Apiales > Araliaceae > Panax > Panax japonicus. Next base: position 25,480,820 of record CM035101.1, on the reverse strand, counting down.
CGCTGGGGCGCGAATTCAAGTACTGGGGTGTGAATATTTGGGCCATTTTTGGCGCTGAGGCGTAGATTTTGGCGCTGGGGCGCGAAATTCACAGCTGAGGCGTGAAACTTGTCACTGAGGCTCCGAATTACAGAACACCCCAAAATAAAACACAGAACAAAGCTTTGTCTTAATTTCTAACACCAATTAACATCTATAACTTTTGCAAATTACACATAAACTTCACCAAGCGTACACATACTATATTAACACAACTTAAACCATAATTCTAGAAAAATTAAATACTGGAATAGTATATTTTAAAACCAAAACTCTATTTTTGATATTTCTTAACACGGTGAACATTGTAATCACAATGATACACCAATTAGATTCTTTTGAACTAAGTTCTCAGTAATTCTTAACAAACTAACTAACATAGTCACAGTTCAATTTCACACACTAAATTGATCATCTTAATTGTTACTTACATAAGCTACATAAGAAATACATATACTGACATTATTTCTTCCTACTGTCAAACGAATTTAGCATGCAATTCTCGTTTAAGAACTACCTCTAATCATCATAAACTCATATAATCACAAGTAACCCATTATATAACAACAATTCAACAAATTTGAAATCACAGAGTATATAAAATTCTGTCGTAGGCTCATATATGCATATTCATATATAGTTAGGGAAAATACCTTCAATTAGCGTAATAATTCCTTGCAAACACCACTGAATTAGCTTTGAAATCCTTGTTAACCTCTGAGAATTGCAACTTCACAGACCCTTTTCTCCTCAACTCACTCTAGTCTCTCTCAACTTTCTCTCTGAAAACCTTTCTTTCTTTTCTTTTCTTAGGCTTAAGCCAAATGTCTAGAATATGTAAACATAATCAAGCGTAAAATAAAAGAAACTGATATGACCATAATAAGCCTAATAACTAATATCGGTTACAAAAAATATAACGTATAGATTATAAATATATTTTATTTATTATTTGATTATTTTATTTAATTTCAAAAATTAGAAATCTAAAAGCCATAAGGCTTGTTTGGCAAAAAGTCTTTAAAATAAAGACTTAATATTTTAAGCCTTGTTTGGTTAAATTAATTAAAAATTACTTTAATTTTTATTTTAATAAACCACTTACACTATAGTTTTACATCTCCTATTTATACCTCCATATTCAACATTAGTTAAATAATCAATTACAACATATTAAACAAATTTTCCCACTTAATCCAAATATCACAAAATTATAATTTCATTTAATAAATTAATATATCACTATAATTATTAAATTAAAACAACAATATAACATCTCATGTTATATTACAACTCTCTAAATTATAAATTAATTTAATTTTAGAATATTATCTAATAAATTTAATTCATAAATATTTAATAATAATAACCACAACAATAATAAAAAAAATTTATTTCATCAATTTCAATAATAAACACATAAAATAAATATTTATATAATTCAATAAATATTTAATATTACAATTTGAATTTTCGGATTGTTACATCCTTCCCTCCTTACAAGGATTTTGTCCCCAGAATCATAACTTAAACAATTCGTTCGTCACATCAGTAAATGAGTGGGAGCAACTGAAAATGCCAACCGAGGTTCGGAGTTTTCGATGGTTAGCGGGATACTATAGGAGGTTCATTCAGGACTTTTCTAAATTATCTACTCCGTTGACAAATCTGACAAGAAAGTCGGTGAAGTATGAGTGGACAGAAAAATGTGAAAATAGTTTTCAAGAACTAAAAAGGAGGTTGAGTGAGGCACCTATATTATCCTTACCAGATGATACAGGAAATTTTGTAGTTTATAGCGATGCTTCACATAGAGGACTAGGTTGCGTGCTCATGCAGCATGCCAAGGTCATTGCGTATGCATCACGCCAGTTAAAGGATTATGAGAAGGTCTATCCTACTCATGACCTAGAATTGCCAGCTGTAGTCTTTGCCTTAAAAATATAGAGACATTTTTTATACGGGGAGAAGTGTGAGATATACACAGATCATAAAAGTCTATCTTCACACGGAAGGAGTTGAATATGAGTCAGAGAAGGTGGTTAGAGTTGATAAAGGATTATGACTATGATATCCTGTATCATCCAGGAAAGGAAAATGTAGTAGCCGATGCGTTAAGTTGGAAGGGTAGGGAAAAGATGTCAATGTTAACGACTCAGAATGAGTTAATAGCAGAGATGGCAAAGATGGAGTTAGAAGTTAAGTTACCAAGTGAAACGGTGGAGATGTTATTCTTAATAGAGACTCGACCAACGATAGTGGAACGGGTTAAGGATGTACAGATAAGTACTGAAGAATGCGAGCGGATAAAAAATATAATAAAGGATGATGTGAAGACTAAGTATAACCTTTATAAAGAAGGTTTAATTCATTTTGAAGGAAGAATTTGGGTTCCAAATAATTCTGATTTAAAAGAAGAAATTATGTGTGAGGCTCATAGTTCGAGATACTCGATACATCCGGGTAGTACTAAGATGTTTCAAGACCTTCGTCAAAACTTTTGGTGGCCGAACATGAAGAGGGAGATCGCAAAATATGTTAGTAAGTGCTTAACTTGTCAGAACGTTAAGGCTGAACACCAACGACCGAGTGGGTTATTTCATCCACTGAAGATTCCGGAGTGGAAATGGGAGCATATCACCATGGACTTTGTGGTGGGACTTCCAACAACGAGGAAAGGATACGTGCTATTTGGGTAATAGTGGATCGATTAACTAAATTGGCTCACTTTCTAACAATAGGAGTTAGGTATAACCTAGAGCAGTTAGCTAAACTTTATGTCAAGGAAATTATTTCTTGACATGGAGTACTTGTTTTGATTGTCCCCGCTCGTCATCCAAGATTCACGTCGAACTTTTGGAGGAGTTTGCAAGAGCAAATGGGAACGCATTTTAGATTGAGTACGGCATATCAGCCACAGACGGATGGTCAAAGTGAACGTACAATTCAAACGCTAGAAGATATGTTAAGATCTTGCGTTATGGATTTCAAGGGGAGTTGGGATGAACGTCTACCTTTGGTAGAATTCACTTACAACAATAGTTTTCACGCTAGTATAGGCATGCCGCCTTACGAAGCGTTGTATGGGAGGAAGTGTAGAACACCACTTTGCTGGGATGAAGTAGGTGAACGTCGAATGTTGGGACCTAAGATGGTACAAAAAATGGCAGACATGGTTAAGCTGATAAGAACTCAATTAGGTAGCGGCTCAAGATAGACAAAGAAAGTATGCAAGTCCTCATCGAGAGAAGAGTGAGTTTGAAGTAGGATCGTATGTCTTTCTAAAAGTGTCGTCTTGGAAAGGGAAGATACGTTTTGGGAAGAAAGAGAAGTTAAGTCCAAGGTTTGTAGGACCTTTTGAAATTTTAAGAAGGGTAGGCGAGGTAGCTTATGAAGTAGCTTTACCTCTAGAGATGGAAAGAATACACAATGCGTTTCACGTGTCAGTGTTGCGTCCGTATAAACCGGACTACAAGCACATAATAGAATGTGAATCTATTCAAGTAGAAAAAGACTTAACGTATGAAGAACTTCCAATTCAGATTGTTGATAGGAAGGAACAAGTCTTGAGAAATAAAGTAATACCTTCAGTAAAGGTAATTTGGAGTAACCACGATGCTGAAGAAGCAATGTGGGAGCTCAAAAGTAAAATGAATGAAAAGTTTCCTCATTTGTTTATGTAAGAATATAGAGATTCTTGGGACAGAATCCTTATAAGGAGGGAAGAATGTAACGCCCGAGAATTTCAGATTTTGAATGAATTAAAATTTTAATTTATTATGTGGATTAAATGAATTTAATTGATTAATTATGTGAGTAAGATGTTTGAAGGTCGTTCTATGACCTAGAATGTGTAGAAGTGGTTAGTATTCTAGCTATGTGCTAGGATTAATTGTTTTGAATTATCAAGATGAAAAGGAATGTTTTCCGAGAATTTTCCCGTAAAAACACTATTCATCCGATTTCGTTCGGAGCTTAGGTTCGAAATTCAAAGAAATGCGTAATGATAGAATATAAAGATATAATGGACTATCCGATAATATTTCCGTTATGACAAACAAAGTTTTCGTTTGCGGACATAGAACCTAAGGGTTAGTGAAAGTGATTTTCGAAAGGGAAATGTAATGCGTATAATTATTTCGGTTATTATACGTATGAGATATGAGTATTATACTAGTATGAATACGAGTATGGCATGAAGAATAGTACGACGTATAATACGAATATTGTATGACTACTAGACGAAGAGAATATGTTAGTTATACACATGGAATACGATTAGTTCTGATGGATTATGAGTTACGGATTTGGTATAATCCAATTGGACTTGGATTAAGCAAGCCAAAGTCAAGCCCCAATTTTAAATTAAGTCAAGCCTAATCCAAGAAACCTAACCGCAGATCGAACTGGCGGGTCACGGGATTGGTAAAACCCATGGGGCAACCCATGAGATTATCCATAAAGGAGGTGGGAAGGCTACTTGGCCACCAAGTAAAGTGATTACTTGGTGGCTAAGTTGAAGAGGAGGTGGAATAGTATGGAGGTGGCCATTTGGACCATTTTGCCCCCATGTTAAATTCCTATAAATATAGAGCTTGGCTAGTTCTTTTGGTGATTTACAAAGATTGTCCAACCTATATTGAGAGAGAGAAAGAGCTAGAAACATATAATCAATCTACTTCTGAGCAAACCATAAGACGTTTAACAAAAATACGTAGAATGACAAAGGTAATATTCTCGTAAACAATACTCTTCATCTTTTTTTATTTTTTTCTCGTAGAGAATCGTAGATTGGTGGAGCATGTTTAGTGAGGAGGACTAAGGATGACTATTTATAATGAAAACATTGATAGGTCATAGATGAATGAAAATCGTAAGTGTTTATGTAACTTAAAAACCAAAGAAAGTCATGAACGTGAACTTAGTTATGATAGGACGATTTGAAAACCATCATATCTAGGGTATGTGCATATTGATTGGTTAGGATGTAGAGGATGAATCAATGGAGTGTTCCATTTTATTTGGCTTATAGAACAAGAGTAACGAAGTTATGACGAATTTTACGAAAATAGACGTTAAACGTCAAAAACGTAGAAATCTCAGATTAAGGGTCAAAAGTTGTTGTGTGACTTGAAAACGTTGGTTTTCAATGTCAACACGTGAGATAAGGTATTTAAGAGTCGTGGATAGAAGAATCGTCGAATTTCGACTTATAACGAAGAAAACGAGCATTGAACGCTCGAAAATGAGAAACGAAAGCTCAAAATGAACCTAAATTTGAATTCCAAATTAACGGATTCAAAAATGTAAAATTCTTATATGAACACCTAGAGTATGTAATTTTTTAGTTGTGAGCTTTCGAATGACCTAATTCAGATGTAAAACGAATAAGTTATGAAGCCGGGAGTTTCGTTGGAAAAACCAACTGTTTTGGCTAACTGGTGTAGAGGGGCGGCGGCACAACGCCAAACCCAGGACAAAAGGTCTGTGCCGCAGTGCCGGATCCGACCTTGCCCCCTGTTAATTGGCACCACATCACCGAGTTTATACTAGGGATGTCGCGCCACAGCGCTGACAGTGTAAAAAAGTTGATTAAGTTAGGTTTTGATTCTAAATTTATTGTAAACCAATAGTAAGACATGAATATAGTTAATGTTCATAATAAGGCTAACTTTAAATCACTTATAGGTGATAACGTTAGAAGATTTAGTATGGTTTAATAAGAATTAAACGAAGAACGAAAGAATGTAATAAGTAACACCGTGGATGATGTTCAATGTGGGTATTTCACCAATAATGATCGAATGTCGGTTAATAATGTAAGAACGTTAACAAGCCATAAAGAAGCATAGTAAGTCGAATTGACTTTATTAAAAGAGATAAATTCAAGTAAGACAAAGAAGAGAAAGAAGTTGGTTAAAGCAATAAAAGTAGTTATTTGTAAACTAATTATAGTGTGCTATGTGAATATATCATGTAGATTATGTAAAGACTGAGAATTGATTGAATATTATATTCGAAGACGCTTGAAGGCAAGTCTTTCTTAACGCTTGTCTAACCTCTGTGTTAGCCAAGTTTTCTATGATTCATGTTATAAGATGCATGAGTGGTTTTAAGGAAAGAGTAGATGCCTAGTTTTAACTCGGCTAGACAAGTCTTGAAGGATTGATTGATTTGTTTACAAGCCTTTCGATATAGAATTGTTAACACTATCATATACCAAGTATTTGGTACGGATGTAAAGGTAAGTTTGTCTATGAACAAACAAAAGTATTTTCATCGATTATTCGATGGGCACGCGAGGTTGCCAAATGTTGAACGTAAATACGTTTAACAAAAGAGTGTTGATCAACATAGAGTACAATAGGCTGATCACCTAGAACTGCTCGTAAGTAAAGACGGATGGATGGCCTTAGTGTCGGATGTACTTTTCAAGTATGAAAATGAAAAGAATATGTTCATGGTCTTTTGACCGGTTAAGAATTCCTAAGTTATTATATATACTTTGGAATCATTGTTATGAAATGAGAAGTACTAGTCAAATGTTTCATAGTGCTTAGTAATTAATTATTCAGTTATGGAAGTTAAGCATATAATTCTCAATGTGATATTCATATGATCCTTTGTTAGACTTACTGAGCTAGTTATGCTCACTCTTGCTTGAACCATATGATTGCAACTAAAGCCGAACGAACTGAGTTCTAAGAGAGATAAAGACAAGGCTAATGTGACAACCCGATATTTTCTATATAAATAAATCATAAATTTTGCGTATATTTTTTTTATTTATTAAAATAAATATGAATGATATGTGTCAAGGTAATGTGTAATTATAATTATATGTGTGATAAATAAAATTTATTTATTACATTGTGTATTGCAAATAAATTTATTTTAGCATTATTGACTATTATCAATTATATTTTTTTATACTAATTAATTCCTTATTGGAAATGTTTTTATTAATTATTTTTCAAGGAAAATATAATCTTATATTTTAATGGTAAGATTGCGTGTAAGGTATTATGTATGTATTTATGTGATGAATATATAATATATTTATTACATGACTGGTTATGAATAATTTTATTTTAGAATTATTGCTCATTATAAATTATATTCTTATAATAAATAATTTCACAGTAAAAATGTTTTTAATATTTATTTTCCATGAAAATATGATAATTAATATTAACTAAATAATATATGATATGATTATTAGAATTTTATAATACTTATTTTATTATATGAATTTGTTCAGGATATTAAGTTAATTATTTTAACTTAATTTATAATGATTAATTATGAAAGATAAATCAGATATAGAATCCAAACCCTAATTCTGAGTTTTGATCAAGGAATGAGAATAATAATATTATATTATTATTTGTCAGTGTTATAGATATATGTGGTTATGTGTGTAATGTTAATGTGTGGAATAATTTTAGTGTTAATGATAACCCTAATTAAAGTTCTAGAAAACCCTAAATCCTAATTTTAAGTGTTAAAACCCTAATTTGGAACTCAGCTGTGAGTTCAAGACTGTTGTTTAACTGTGTTATATGATATATGTTATACATTATATAATTTTATTATTAAAACCCTATTTAATATTTAGAAACCCTAATTTTAAAATAGAAACCCTAGTTTCAAACTGTTAAACCCTAATTGATTTGAAACCCTAATGCGAAAGTCATTCACGACTTTGAAAATTTGTTAAGTCGTTATGTAATCACGATAATGTGATTTATGATCGGTTTTATATGTATTAACCCTAATTAGGGAGAATCGTAATTATTCAAAACCCTTATTATTTTTCTATATTATAAACCCTAATTTCAAAAGATAAAAACCCTAATTTGCTTATGGAAACCCTAATTTAAAACTCAGGATGAGTTCGACACTGTTATATAACTGTGTTATATGGTGCATGCATGTTATGTATTATATAATTTTTATAGGTAAACCCTAATTAATATTTAGAAATACTAATTTCTAGAAACCATAATATTTATTTTATAAACCCTAATTTATTTAAATTGTAAACCCTAAATTGTTGATTTGGAAAGCTTAATACTAATTAGTGTATCTTAAACCTAATTAGTAAGGTGTTAAGTAATTAGAAACCTAATTAATTAAGAAACCATAATTTTGTATTTTAAACACTAAAATTTTATTATTTAATTATTTATTTTTATTTTATTTTATTTTTTTTAAACCCTAGATTGGAAATTCTAGAAATTGTTTAAACCTTAAAATGGTTCAAACCCTAAATCCTAAACTAAACCCTAAACCCTAAGGGTTTGTCAAGATTACAAGATTGCCTTAATTATATTTTGGAAATGACAAGAATGCCCTTTTGTGCATTATTGAAGGAAACTTGTAAAAATTTGCTTAACTTTAGTTGGCCAACAACTCCAACAACTCCTAACCACTACATTGACTTATAATGGACAGCAAATCAGCTAGCATTCAATGCATCATGCTTGTTATATATAGATTCAAGAGAGAGAAATTGCATTTGTTCACTTATTTTATGCAAAAATCCTACCCAACTCTCTCAAGCCTCATACCTCCGAAATTTCCAAGCATTTCAGTTCCTTTATCAAGCCCCATGATCAACATAAACAAATCAGCAACACAAGATCAAAAATCAAAGCATAAAGGTATAAAACCCTAATCCTAGAAATCCTTTGATTCTTTGTTAATTGATGAAATTGATTGTTCAAAGTTGTGTAATAAGGAGTTTAATAATGTTCTGGGTTGTTAAATTCATGACTCATAACATCAAAGTGCTCAAAATCAAAGTTTTTCCAACTTTTGAAAAACCGAAATCTGTTATTTTTAGGCAAATGTCAGAGGCTCTAGATCCGTGTATGTTATTTGTTTTTAATGTTTAAAAGTTTTAACATGTAGTCTGTAATGTGCTCTTTAATATTAAAAAAGAATCAAGTTCATATCTGTTATAGATCAGGAGTTATAAACGGCCAAACATCGTTGATCGAAACTGCCAAGAACACGAACCCAAAATTTTTTTGAGCGTTTTCCGTGGTGAACTTTGACCAGCGATTTCCGGTTGGATCTTTTATTGTTATGATGATGTTAAGTTTAAAGGTTGTAGTCCTACACGTTGTCTACACACTTTAATTGATAGATCACATAAACGTTACACGATCATCAAGTTATAGAGGTCCAAAGTAGGCACCTCGAACTGTTCTTCGTTAAGAACAGCCTTGTCAGACTTTTTGATGGCTAATAACTCTTAGATCTGATGATGTTAAGCCATGTTGTTTGTTGTTAATTGTAGTATTACATTAGCTCCACAAGACTTATGTATTATATCTCCTAGAAACATTTTGTACAGAAAGTTATACATGGTCAAACATGGCATGTTGATCACGAAGCTGTCAGTGTTCTTGAGCTCAAGAACACCAACAACGACGCTTTTTTGTCGCTAAAGGCCTATTGCGACAGTTTATTATTATTATTTCCGGAAATTAATTAATAAATAGAAAAAAATAGTTTTTAATTATTAAAAATACAAAATAAATTATTAAAAATTATTTTAAATTCAGAAAATTAGTTTTTAATTATTTTAAATATATTTCATATATATTTAATATTTTTGGAATATTAAAAGTATTTAATTTATTTAATTATAATATTAAATAAATTATTTAAAAATGATTTTAATATTTGAAAAATCATTTAAAATTATATTATGGTATAAGAAAATAATTTATGTTATTTTTGATAACTTTTAATATTATGTGATAATTTTCATTAATAAATTAATATTAATGATAATTAAGTTATTTATTAAATGAATTAAATAAATGAATTAAAAATGATTTTATCAAATTAAAAATCATTTTAAATAAGAATAAGGTATTTAAAAATATTTTAAGTTATAAAATATAACTTTTAATATTTAAAGGTAAATTTCATTAATTAATTATTATTAATGATGTTAAAGTTATTTAATAATTATATTAAATAATTTAGTTTAAAAATGATTTTAATATTATAATAATCATTTTAAATGAAAATAAAGTGTTTAAAGATATTTTAAGTTATAAAATATAACTTTTAATATTTAAGAGATATTTTCATTAATAATTTAATATTAATGATATTTATTTAATGATTAATGATATTAAATTTATTTAATAATTATATTAAATAAATAGTTTAAAAATGGTTTTATTTATTTAAAAATCATTTAAAAATGATATAAGTGAAATAAAAATATTTTAAGTTATAATTTATGACTTTTAATATTTAGATAATAGTTCATTAATATTTAAATATTAATGATAATTATTTAATAATGATTTTAAATGTTTTAAAAATCATTTAAGGGTAAAATTAATATGTTAAGAATATTTTGAGTTATTATACATAACTTTAATATTTTGGCAATGGTTTCATTAATAATTTAATATTGAATAAATATTAATGATAATAGAACTGTGTACTATTTAAGTCAATTAATAATGATTCTGATATTTCAAAAATTATGGTAAATGGTAATAATTATTTTATAATTATTATAAGATCATGAAAAATGATATGACTGTTATTTAATTAGTCTAAATGGATATTGAACAGCTGTTTAGAGTCTTAGACTCGATAATTACCCGATAAAGATGTCGGTAGACCGACATGGTTCAGAAATTTATCTGGACTTAGAAATTTAGTTAGTTAATTATTTTATTTGAGATTCAATGGTGGATAAAGTTGTGTGACAATGTGATTAGGAATGAGTTGATGTTTGTTTGTGATAACATGATTGTTGAACATGTATGATAATGTGATTATGTTATGTGCTGACTGCAATAAGCAGTACTATGTGTTATGATATGTGATTCTAATTGATAGAATGATCTTATTAATGATAGGTTTCGGTATAAAAGATAAATCTAAGTTATGAATAGTAAGCAGCGCATCAGACAAGTATCCTAACTTTGCATTTTCTTTATGCAATGGACAGAAGTGAGAAGTTCAGAATAATTTTTATTAATGTACATACTGTTAAACTTATATTATATACGCCCATTGATTATCAACATGTTAGTATATGATAATTCAGTTATATATATTCTGTTCGTTAATTTCTATAAATGATTATACAAGTGTCCCCACTTGGATAATCATTGTATTTAATCACATGTTGATACACCTTTGATATATATATATATGTTGAATTATATAAGACCTTTGTTATATATGAATTTACAGATGCCGTAAGCAATGCCGGTTACAGATGAATTTCTATTTAACCTTTTCGAAAATGAAAACAATGTTCATAGTATGTCACAAAAACCCCATGTATAGTCAATACATAGTTTTAAAATTTGAAAGAGGGTTGTTATGTTATCATTTTTGGTACAGATTACTTCACAACTACTGACTAGTTGTAGAAGAATATTATAAAGAAAATATTTAAATTCTTTCAGCTTATATATATAATACTTGCTGGGCACTCAAATGCTCATCCTTGCTTAATTTAAATGTTTACAACTAAGCATGGCCAACTGGAAAGTCAAGCCAGGAACAAGTGAAAAGGAAAGCAAACAGAATTTGTTTATTTGTATCTTTTGTAATAGTTAGACTGTACTAAGTTGATAAATTGTATTAAGTTAATGATATGTATTATATATCATGTAAAGAATGTTGTAAAGGTTGCGTACTTGGGATTAGACTCTGATAAATGTAAGTTAAGTTTAAAATTTATATTATTGTTACTATTATTAGTAATTATTCCGCTCATAGAAATGGTATCGTGCAGTACCGAGTTCGGGTTTCAAGTATCCGGGTTCGGGGACTTTACAGCTAAGATGGTTAGTTAATCGTCCTGTAATATAGTAGAGTATTTGTATGTAATATACTTATGAAAAACAAAGAATCTATTCAATTTATGAACCTGGGAAATGATTTTGTATTATTTTAATACAAAGATAGTAAATACAATTATTTTGTTGTTGTCTCAATGGAATGACTGTATGAATTATAGTATCGTGGAGCACCATCTGTCGGGTTGGAAGATACCTGGATTTGGGGGCATCACAGCTAACGATAATTTGTTGTTCATTATTTTAGTCATAATATTCTTTACTGGGCTAGTTAAGCTCACCCTTTTCCTTTTTGTTCCATTTTTCTTCTTAGGAGGTGAGAATATAGCGGGAACTAGCCGGGGTATGGAGTGATGGTTCAAGATAGTTATTTTAGTAGTCCTCACTATTTTATAAAATAGTGTATCAATAATTGTAATGAGAACTTATTTGAGTGTGGATATTGTCTAGAAGATAATATTTTTATTTAGACTCACAGTATATGTGTTGTTTTATTTTGCACGACAATTATAATAATAATGTTGTAGTTGGTTCTGTATCATGTATTTGGCGACTCAAAATGGGTGTTGTATACCTATTTTGGGGGTGTCACAGGTGGTCCCAACTCTTTGAACTACTTTGTTGTGACAAGACGTGCGTTGCTATTATTTTTACCCGTATTTTGTACATGAGTCTCTCTCGTTTGATTTTGTATAAACTGCAAAAAACTTCTAAACATCACTTCATTCATCGTTTGATCGGTGGTGTTATTTATAAGAGGAATATTGTCGTTATGTTGCACATTATCCTGTTTGGTGATTAAAGATGTCTCCCCGGTCTCATTCACTCCATTATTAACATTTTCAACTGTCATTCTGAAATACTGCCATAAAACAAGGGTTAAATAAAGAAATTGACATTCCATAAATTATCCCTATATTCCGACCGACCAATTAAACACAAATAAGCTTAGGTAGGGCACACTAAAAAAAGATTTACTCGTCACTCCCTTCCTAGTTCTAACCCCAGATCTCCATCAGAGATCATATCCCTAAGCTCTGATACCATCTATGGCGTCCCCAAAGTAGGTCCACACAACCCATTCTGAGTCGCGAAATACATGGTACAGAAAAAAAAAACTACAACTTCATTATTACAATTGTCATGTAAAATACGACAACACATGCGATGTGAGTTTAAATACAAATATTGTCTTCTAGACAATATCCAATCTCAAATAAGTCCTCATTACAATTATTGATACACTATTTTACAAAATAGTGAGGACTGCTAAAATAATTGCCTTGAAACATCACTCCACACTGCGACTAGTTCCCGCTATATTCTCACGTCCTGAAAAGAAAAATTGAACTAAAAAGAAAAGGGTGAGCTCAACTAGCCCAATAAAGAATATTATGACTAAGATAATATAGAACAAATTATCATTAGTCTTTAACATGGAAAAATATGATAGAATATAATAGCCAACAAGTTTTAGATCACTAACTGAAGTGGAAACAATAATCCATTATAAGAGTTAAGTAGAGCATGAAATCTACTATCTTCTATAATTTAAAAAGTCCATCATCAATATTTTATCCATGTAACATCAATCAATATACATCATGAACCAAATATTCATCTTTGCTTTACGGGCCAAAGATATTCATTTGTATCACCAGTTGGTCATGTTTATCTCAACACCTGTCTATCTTTGCACTACGGGCCAAAGATATTCATCGGGTAATCATTCATCTTTGCACTACTGGCCAAAGATATTCAGTTATATCATCATTTAGGACTTAGGATGATGAAAAATATCTTAAAGAAAATGAATCCAGTGAGATAAAAAGACAAAGATTAGGGATTCGTACTTTAGATAATCCAAGTTCAAAAATACTCGATAATAAACCATAGTGGAGCAAAATTCAAGAATGGAGATAAAAACATGGATACAATCAAAGATAGTAACCATAATAGACAACTTAGACCAAAAAAAGAAAATTTAATTTTTCTGTTAATAGTGCCGTATTCGTGAATAGTGCCGTATACGTGAATAGTGCAATATACTTGAATAGTAACCCCTACATGAAAAGGTAAAAATTTCATAAAAAAATCATACTTCGTGAATGGTACCCGTGAATAATACTGTATTCGTGAATTGTGCCGTATACATGAATAGTATCGTATACGTGGATAGTAACCTCGACATGAAAAGATACAAATTTCATAATAAAATTCGTACCAATTTTTTGGTATAATGATATTGAAAGAATTAACATCATTTACGAAAAAAATAACATCCCTTACCTTAAAGGAATAGTACTTCTGACTGAAATATCGGATATAATGCAGAAGAAAATTTGCACTACTTATCAACTCTCAAAGTATCTAAATACTCACAAAAATACGCTCGATATTATAGAGAAAGAAACTTCTGATTCTTGTGTGATTTTCAATTCTAACTATGCACCCTATTTATAGGAAATACTTAACACACCAAGATTGACAAAATCCCTACGGTGGCTTCTACGCACCTATCGTTGAAAAATGAGCACACCACTTTTGAAATAATTCTCAGCACATTTCACACAAACAAAGGACAAGAGTGGGGCCCACCCATTCTAGAAAATCTCCACTAAAATATTTTAAATTTAAACAATATTTAGAAACTTCAATAATTCATAATAAATAGCCCTTTTATCAGGAAACTATGAAACTTATGTCCATTCCATATAAAATTTAATTCTCTACAAGTTTGTAGAAGAAAGTTTTTCCAAATTCCGAATAGAAAATGATCGAAATCCACATACGGATAATTTTTAATACCTCCATTCCAACAAAATACTGATAAAATACCTCAGTTTTAATTCCTTCATTTATATCCATATTAAATAAATATTTCCATATCATATAAATCAACAATTAATTATTCAGAAATAATATTACAGAACTACAATATTGACAACCAGGCCATTTGTGACGGCCCCAAAATTAGGTAAACATCACCCATCTCGGGTCGCCAGATACATGGTACAAAATTCAAATACAACTTACAAATACCACTGTCGTGTACAATACGACAAAATATAAACTGTGAGTTTGAATACAAATATTATCTACTAGAGATTATACAAACTCAAAAGGAGTCCTCATTACAATTATTATCACACTATTTCACAGAATAGTGAGGACTACTAATGCTATCCTCTGGACCATAACTCTGTTCCCCGACTCGTCCCAGCTATATTATCATTTCCTGAAGAGAATAGTGAAGAAAGGGTGAGCTCAACTAGCCCAGTAAGAAATATTATGACTAAGATAATGCATAATAAATTATCATTAGCCTCCAACAATGTTAAACTGATAAAATACAATAGACATCAAGTTTAACTACAGCGGAACAAGCAATCCATTAAAAGAGTCAAGTAGAGAATAGAATCTACTATCTTTTATGATTTAAAAAGTTTTTCATCACTTTTATCGCTGAGACTAAGCTCAATAAATAATCCACATCATTAAATCATCCTTACACTACATGCCAAGGATATTCTTTAGTATCACGACCATGAATTATCAATGCACTACAGGCCAAAGATAATCGTGTTTTCATCAACGATCCTGATCATGCCATAAAACAATTCATCTTTGCTACTTTGGCCGAAGAGAATTCATAGCCATAATCATACCAAAAACTGTCCATCAATGCACTACGGGCAAATGAGGACTTTTAATTTTCACATCATTTGTACCATTACGGTCATGATTATACCGAATAATCCCTGGTCATCATCATACCAAGTCCATCTATGCACTACAGGCCACAGATGACTTTCAACATAACATAAACATGAGGATGATGACAATGATATAAGAATTCAATTAAACAAGTTGAAGAATTAATTTGTCCATGAACCAATAACATCCAAATTGTCAACATGATACTTCTTTGTAGAATAAAATTCAAGAATGCTCAGAAGAATATTTCCATGGAAAATACTGGATGAAGCGCAAATATCATGGATATTCCACTAATTTCATGGAGTATAAAAGTCAAAATTTTAATCAACGGAGTATAATACCGAATGGAATAACAAAAGATATCACCATGCATGCGGTACTTCGCATAGACGGTTATTCCAACAAAATAATAATAACGGAACCAGGTAAGGTGAAATTCACACCGATAGGATGTTCTAACAGAATAATAAATGCGGAATAATAAATGATGGAACCAAGTCCGGCGTATAGTACAGACAGGATATTCCGACAGAATAATAAAGACCGAATAATAAGAATTGAACCAGGTCCGGTATATAGCACAGACAGGATATTTCGAGAGAATAATAAAGACAGAATAATAGAAGAATGTCACCAAGTATAGGGTAGCCCGCGTATACAGGTTATTCCAACAGGATAATAAAGAAATAGAATAACAGAAGTTCTCTTCTTTAATACAAAAGAATAATATCCCTTACGGGTACAACAAATAATATTCCCTACTGTAAAAGAAGAGTATTCTGACTTGTAGGGCGATGATATACTCGAAGAAAACTTGTACTACGCTCAAAGATTTATTAAACTCTAAAGAAATACGCTCAAGATTATAGAAGAAGAACTCTCTTTATAGTTTCTCTCTCTAGAGTTTCAGTGAATTCGTAAGAAATAATGAAAAAACGAGCTTCTATTTATAGAAGAATGGAATGAATAGTAACCAACCCATGAACGGTCCAGATTGATTTACTTTAATCGGACGGTCCATATTTAAAGCAAAATCTTTTAAATAAAATATAATATATTCTATTTTATATAAAAAGATTTTTACTATGCAAATACTATGCAGGCACTATACAAATACTATGCATAATAAAATATAATATATTCTATTTATAGAATAACTTTAATAAAGTATTCTATTTTATATAAAAAGATTTTACTATACAAAATACTATGCACAATAGAATATAATATATTCTATTTATAGAATAACTTTATAAAAGTATTCTGTTTTATATAAAAAGATTTTACTATGCAAAATACTATGCATAATAAAATATAATATATTCTATTTATAGAATAACTTTATAAAAGTATTCTGTTTTATATAAAAAGCTTTTCTGTTATAATTTCAACCAACGGTCTGAAAAATTAGTACATCTCTTCATGGAATAATATTGTACCTAAAAATAATTTGGACCGAAAAGAAATATATTTTTCGGGTGAATAGTACCCCGTGAATAGTACTTCGGGAATAGTACTCTGTGAATAGTACCCCGGCACAAAAAGTGTCCCAAATACCCAAGTGAACAATACTAGGGTGAATAGTAATCGCGTGAATAGTAACCTGTGAATAGTAACTCGTGAATAGTACTCCGACACAAAAAATGCCCCAAATACCCGAGTGAACAATATTTGGGTGAATAGTAATTTATTAAATAGTAACCCATAAATAGTAACTCGTGAATAGTACTCCGACACAAAAAGTGCCCCAAATACTCGAGTGAACAATACTAGGGTGAAAAGTAATTGGGTATTTTATGACAACTTGTCTACTTTGAAAAATTTTCACATATCACCCTTAACTTTAAACTTTTATCAATTTAATTATTTACTAAAATAGAAAAATTGAATACTTTTATTTCATAAAATTCGGGGTCTCACAATCTCCCCTCCTTATGAAATTTTGCCCTTGAAATTTACGTACGTACCTGATATTCGAACAGGTGAGGATACCTTGACTTCATTTCAGATTGTACCTTCCCGGTAATTTCCTCTCTATCATGATTTTCTATTTCTCATCTCCAGTATTTCAAATATCATTCTAGAATATAGTTTCAAAATAAGTGTTAATTGACATACCACATAATACCCCTATATTCTGACCGACAATTTAAATAACAAATAAACTTAGGTAGGTCATACTAGCAAAGGAATTCCCTGTCTTTCCCCTCCTAGTTCTTGTCTCACATCTCAGCCAGGGATCATATCCCTAAACTTTGATACTAACTGTGACGCCCCCAAAATTAGGTATGCATCACCCATCGTGTGTCGCCAGATACATGGTACAAAATTCAAATACAACTTACTAATACCACTGTCGTGTACAATACGACAAAACATAAACTGTGAGTTTGAATACAAATATTGTCTACTAGAGATTATACAAACTCAAATGGAGTCCTCATTACAATTATTATCACACTATTTCATAGAATAGTTAGGACTACTAATGCTATCCTCTGGACCATCACTCCATTCCCCGACTCGTCCCAGCTATATTCTCATTTCCTGAAGAGAACAGTGAAGAAAGGGTGAGCTCAACTAGCCCAATAAGAAATATTATGACTAAGATAATGCAGAATAAATTATCATTAGACTCCAACAATGTTAAACTGATAAAAAACAATAGACATCAAGTTTAACTGCAGCGGAACAAACAATCCATTAAAAGAGTCAAGTAGAGAATAGAATCTACTATCTTTTATGATTTAAAAAGTTTTTCATCACTTTTATCGCTGAGACTCAGCTCAATAAATAATCCACATCATTAAATCATCCCTGCACTACAGGCCAAGGATATTCTTTAGTATCACGACCATGAATTATCCATGCATTACATGCCAAAGATAATCATGTTTTCATCAACGGTCCTGATCATGCCATAAAACAATTCATCTTTGCTACTTTGGCCGAAGAGAATCCATAGCCATAATCATACCAAAAACGGTCCATCAATGCACTACGGGCCAATGAGGACTTTTAATTTTCACATCATTTGTAACATTACGGTCATGATTATATTGAATAATCCCTGGTCATAATCATACCAAGTCCATCTATGCACTACAGGCCACATATGACTTTCAATATAACATAAAAATTCAATTAAACAAGTTCAAGAATTAATTTTTCCATGAACCAATAACGTCCAAATTGTAAACATGATACTTCTTTGTAGAATAAAATTCAAGAATGCTCAGAAGAATATTTCCATGAAAAATACTGGATGAAGCGCAAATATCAAGGATATTCCACTAATTTTATGGAGTATAGAAGTCAAAATTTTAATCAACTGAGTATAATATCGAATGGAATAACAAAAGATATCACCATGCATGCAGTACTTCGCATAGACGGTTATTCCAACAGAATAATAATAACGGAACCAGGTTAGGTGAAATTCACACTGACAGGATGTTCCAACAAAATAATAAATGATGGAACCAGGTCCGATGTATAGCACAGACAGGATATTCCGACAGAATAATAAAGACGGAATAATAAAAATGGAACCAGTCCGGTGTATAGCACAGACATTATATTCCGACATAATAATAAAGACAGAATAATAGAAGAATGTCACCAAGTATTGGGTAGCCCGTGTATACAGGTTATTCCAACAGAACAATAAAGAAATGGAATAACAGAAGTTCTCTTCTTGAATACAAAAGAATAATATCCCTTACGGGTACAACAAATAATCTTCCCTACCGTAAAAGAAGAGTATTCCGACTTGTAGGGCGATGATATATACTCGAAGAAAACTTGTACTACGCTCAAAGCTTTCTTAAACTCTAAAGAAATACGCTCAAGATTATAGAAGAAGAACTCTCTCTATAGTTTCTCTCTCTAGAGTTTCAGTGATGTCGTAAGAAATAATGAAAAAATGAGCTTCTATTTATAGAAGAATGGAATGAATAGTAACCAACCCATGAACGGTCCAGATTGATTTATTTTAATCGGACGGTCCATATTTAAAGCAAAATCTTTTAAATAAAATATAATATATTCTATTTTATATAAAAAGATTTTTACTATGCTAACACTATGCAGGCACTATGCATAATAAAATATAATATATTCTATTTATAGAATAACTTTAATAAAGTATTATATTTTATATAAAAAGATTTTACTATGCAAAATATTATGCACAATAAAATATAATATATTCTATTTATAGAATAACTTTATAAAAGTATTCTGTTTTATATAAAAAGATTTTACTATGCAAAGGAATATAGTGAGTTGATTTCAATATAACATAAAAATATTTGTGCGTAAACCCTAATTAACTTGATTCACAAAGGAATATAGTGAGTTGATTAACTGGGGTGTTCCTTGTAATTCCGCATCTTAAAGATTGGATTTAGGAGGATTTGTTCACGTGTCTTTGGAAGAAGTGCGTGAATATTCATAAAGCATTCTTGGATAACAATTCATAATAATTGATTTATTTTAAATGGGAAGTAAGTTAGTTTAAATGAAATACCAAGGGAAGTTGTAATCTTAACTTGTTAAATCTGCAGTTATTCTTGTGAAATTTTGATTTTTAATTATTAGTTTGTTAAGTTTAAAGTTTCAAATCACAAACAAAATTTTCTTAGTTTAAAATAGGATTAATTGCATTAGAGTTAGTAATTGATAAATATTAGTCTATTTCCTCGTGGGAACGATATCCTTGCTTGCTGAATATTACAATTGAACGCGTATACTTGCGTGGTAAAGTGCTATTAAAAATTTAGGCAACAAGTTTTTGGTGCCGTTGCCGGGGAACTTAGTTTAATATTTTGTCATTATTAAATTCAATGAAATTAATCTTAATTTAAACATTTTTTTATTTTTATTTTTTTTTATTTTTTTTTGTCTCTAGTCTAATTCCTTTTCAGGTACCATGAACAACTATGACTATCATTGGCTATATTCGAAAATGACTCGGCCAAGGGAGGCAAATAATTATGGACTCGATGAAAGTCAGCACAATTTGGGACACTTTAAAGGAAGATTGATGCTTTATCAGCACAAGTTATTCAAAGTGTAGCGGTGATATGTGAGTATTGTGGTGGAAACCATCCGAGTCATCAATGCACTATCAGTTTCGAGTCATTACAATATAGTGGTAACTTCAGTGATTATCCCAACAATTATGATTATTCCAGTAATTATCAGCATGAGTGGGGGAATCCACTAAATCTTTCATGGAGCGATGCCAATCTAGCCCAACCCTTTGCTCCATGCCAATCATACACTCCTGAATTACAAGTTCAACTCCCTAATCATGAAGAAGAAAGGATTTTAAGCTTGGAAGGACTTATTTCCAAGTTCATGGTTTTGATTGAGGACCAGACGAATAGTCAGGAGATGTCGATTCGAAATCTTGAGAACCAGGTGGGACAACTTTTCAACGCCATCATCAATCGCCCTCAAGGTGAAGTGTCAAGCAACATGGTTCCCGAGACTGATGGATTGCCCACGCTAAATCTGGAATCGGATGTTCCAAAAAAAAAGGATGTGGAAGGGGAGGAGACAAGTGGGGAGCAGGAAAAGAAGGTCGCCAAAGATCTAGCCTTGAGTTCTGACATAGATTAACTGATTTTGATAGTGCCCCATATATCTTCTCCACTAAAGTTTAAGGATCCGGTTAGATTTGCAATCATGTGTCCAATTGGTAGTAATTTTTTCGATAAAGGTATATATGATATGAAAGCTAGCTTAAAATTGGTGCCATGGTATGAAGAGAATGGGAAGAGAGATGAAGAACCAGTTTTTCTAAAAAAACTTCAACGTAAAAATTCGTTCATATATACAACTCAAAAAATGCCTAGTTATTTGAAGGTTGTAAAAGAGAATCTACCTATAAAGAACAAGCTAGGTGAATTTGAATCAATAACCCTTACTGATGGCAAACTCTCGAAAGTTACGTTATTACTAATGGATGGAGGGTTCCTCAATTTTTGAAGGGGAATTGGATAGAGAAAGAGAAGAAAGTCAGGCTGAAGACTATAAACAAAGCGCTAACTGGGAGGCAACCCAGGAATTTTTATTGATATTTTCTATTTTTACTTTTATTAATTTGCTTTACTGTTAGTGGTTAAACTTTTATAGTTTAGGATTTGTTACATCCATCGTTCTCTTACAGATATTCAATTTATTACAGGAAAGGAGGCCAAGCATTTATGATCTTAATAAGTTGAATGTCCACTCGTCAAAATCTCAAATTTCTAATCAATTCCGCAAATTTTGGTGTGGAAGGAAACACGTTATTGGAGGTATGGCATACAAGAAGCGTATAACACCAAAACAAGCACTGTACACTGGCCAAGCGCCTAGGCGCTCCAGACAAGCTAATATCAAGCGCCTAGGCGCTCCAAGTTTTTAAGACTTTGAGCAACCAAGCGCCTAGGCGCTCCAGACAGTACAAATTCAAGCGCCTAGGCGCTCCAACAGGAAAAAAAAAATTTTAAAGCCCTAATCGGGCAAGACTCTTCCAAACCCAAATCAAATACATTCTTGCTCTCATACTCCAACTCCAACTCACTCAACTCTCAACCCTCCTATAATTTAGCCACAATAATCCTAATCAAACACTAAATCTCCTACTAATTTCCACCATTGTCTGCATACCCCCCGGCTGATAAAGAAGAATCAGAAGAAGAGGATACTGACGAGGAATAAAGCTTCTATCTTCCAGGGAAGTCCTCAGTGCTTAATTTTTTTAAATTTTGTTGGTTATATACAATGAGGACATTGCATAAGTTAAGTTTAGGGGTGTAATTTTCCAGCTCCAGTTCATACATGTAGTATTCATCTAGTGCATTCATATAGTATTCAGTTAATAGTTTTTCATGTAGTTTGCATTCATGTAGTTTTCATTTTAATTTTCTAAATAAAAAAAAATTAAGCATTTGCATATTTCCAGCCGTTAGATAGTTTAAGTCTGTTTTGGCCAGTGATGAGATTGGAATTGAGTAGACAAGTATAGTATTGTCTGTTAAGACTTTGATGTGATTTCTTGTCATGATTTGAATCTTTACCTGTTTGAAACTGATATAATAAGGATAGCATAGTAAAAACAACTATGTTGACTGATTGAGTTTAAATTGACACATAATGGACTTCTAGAGGATAATGCTAATTTGAATGAATGAAAGACATGAATAGGCGAAGATGACTGATTTTAGATAAAAACTTAAGTTTGGGGGGAAAATTTGGGATATATAAGCTTTAAAAAATAAATAAATAAAAAATGAAAAAAAATTTAATACCGTGGCTAGTTTTGTTTCGGGGCCTTTGTTACTTGAGCTAGTACGCCCGAAGGGGGATCTTAAAACCTAGCGCCCTAAGGTCTTATATGGTCTGGGAGTCGTTGGTCGAAAGCTCGCTAAGGGGTAGCACTGTTGGCCTAATGGAATGAGACATTGCACAGTCATGGTTAAAAAAAAACAAAAACAATAAAACGGGAAAAGAGCAAAAAAAAAAAACCCCCGTAAAGCACAATAAAGCATAAGTATCCCGGATTGGACTCTTAAATTTTGGTGGATATTTGTCTTTAGTTGGTTTTAGCTTGTTCGTGAATTTTGTGAGTTTACACAGTATGATTCCTTTAAAGAGATTTATTATGTATTTTATTTAGCATTATATCAGTTAGCATGGATGTTAAGCACACACACACTATCAATAATAACAGGTTGAGATTTGATGATTGACGAGGAAATTATTAATCTGTCTTGGTATGATGTACTAGCATGATTATTGTGATTTCTCTGAGGCTTGATGAATAGATTTTGTTCTGTTTGACTGCTGGAATTTAAGCATGTATCTAGTTGCATTTGCATTGCATATTTAGTTATTGCATTGTGTTGTGTTGCTTGGGGACAAGCAATTGGTTAAGTTTGGGGGTATTTGATGAGTAGGTTTTATACCTATGAATCCGTTATTATTAAACTTAATTATTGTTATCTTTTATTATTTTTAGTATCTTTTTATGTGTTTTATGTTTATCTGTTGTAGGTTGGAGCTGGAGGGACAAATTGGTCATTTCGGAGAAGAAAAAGGTCAAAAATCATGAAAATTAAAGCTGAGTGGCATTTTTGTAATTCTGTGGTCCTGGTCAAGCGCCTAGGCGCTTGGAAATGGCCTATGTTGAGCGCCAAGGCGCTCTAGTGCGGAAAAAGATGCGTTTTTCTACTGCCAAGTTGGTTTTTGAAGCAAAATAGGAGTCTGAGTGAGGGCTGAGACCAATACAAATAGGAGAAGACTTTAGAAAAGACGGATCAACTAATTTTTCAAGAGATTTGCAGAGAGAACAAGGAAGAAAAAACACGAAGGAGAATTGCAAAGGCTAAAGATCTAAGAGAGAGTATTGGAGCAAATTCAGAGTTTCTTCTTCTCTTCTCTAGTTTTATTTTTTGTAACTATCTGGGATGTTTGGATTATTAATTTGGATGATGTTTCTCTTTATTATTATCATGAACTAAATTTTAATTAAGATTGCAACGGAACTTGGTATGTAGTTTAAATTGCAAGCTTCCCATTGAATGAAAGTTAGTTTTTATTGAATTGTTTATTATATCTTATGTTTATTGATTAATTGTTTGGCCAACAATTACTGTGATAATCTATATAAAATTGGAAGATGGAGTATAGATTGAGATTTGGATATGATAACATCTGTTCATATAATCTGAATAGGGTTAATATGATTAGCATTAGGATAGGAATATACCTATGTGTCTTTTGTATCCATTGAAAGAATTTGTGCGTAAACCCTAATTAACTTTATTCACATAGGAATATAGTGAGTTGATTAACTGGGGTGTTCCTTGTAATTCCGCATCTTAAAGATTGGATTTAGGAGGATTTGTTCACGTGTCTTTGGAAGAAGTGCGTGAATATTCATAAAGCATTCTTGGATAACAATTCATATTAATTGATTTATTTTAAATGGGAAGGAAGTTAGTTTAAATGAAATACCAAGGGAGTTGTAATCTTAACCTGTTAAATCTGCAGTTATTCTTGTGAAATTTTGATTTTTAATTATTAGTTTGTTAAGTTTAAATTTTCAAATCACAAACAAATTTTTCTTAGTTTAAAATAGGATTAATTGCATTAGAGTTAGTAATTGATAAATATTAGTCTATTTCCTCGTGGGAACGATATCCTTGCTTGCTGAATATTACAATTGAACGCGTATACTTGCGTGGTAAAGTGCTATTAAAAATTTAGGCAACAAGTTTTTGAAAAAATTTGTTGATCGATTTTCGCAATCAATGAATACGTGCAAGTATACACGGTCAACAAGTAATAAAGTGATAAGAAAAGTATCGTTCCCACGAGGAATTATTTAATAAAAATCACCAAGTACTAATTCTTAACCAAACTAATTTTATTTAAACAATCTCAAATCGTGATTTTTCT
Organism: Panax japonicus; assembly: GCA_020205505.1. Lineage (NCBI taxonomy): Eukaryota > Viridiplantae > Streptophyta > Magnoliopsida > Apiales > Araliaceae > Panax > Panax japonicus. The sequence continues at coordinate 25,455,750 of CM035101.1, read as the reverse complement.
AATTAAGAAAACTAAATTAACTAATTAAAACTAAGATTTTAACGAATGAATTCAAATAAATAAAGATTAAGACTTCAATATCCCCAATTATGAATTATAAATCAATTATCCAATTATCCCAATTATTATGCATACTGAATTGTTAACGGGAATTATCAAATGCCAAAAGTCCTTTTCCAAGTGATCAATTGCCTTCTATTTAATCCAGATTAATCTTGCTATATTCCTATGCAAAACAATTGAATTAAACTCTTTCCAATCCCAATTCCTTATGTGTTACATGCGGTGAACAAATATTTCCATTCAATTCACAAACCTAATTATTCACTTTGCAAATAACTAAGTCACATGATATCATGCCCAGTTCTAACCCTAGAATTCCTCTTCCAATTCCTTCTAGAGTAACAAAGTAATTACTGATCAGATAATTAAGCAATAAGCACAAGACAAGATAAACAACTCACTTTAACATAAATAATTGAAATAAATCAAATAATCAATTTATAATTATAAAAAGTTCAATTGAAATCTTAATAAAAAGAATTAGTTCATAATTAATGAATTAAAACCAAGAATTCATAATTGAATAGACATTAAAAGATAAAAGTGAGATGATAGAAGAGAATAAAATCTGTTGTCAGCAAATCTGATGCTCCCCTCTTGCTCTTGCTCTTGATCTTCAATGGTCTCCAAGTTGATTCAATCTCCAAAACTAATAAGAAATAGGGTTATGTTCTAATCTAATGGAGTGTATCTCTAATCTAAGCTATGTAATCTCCCTTTATTTTATGCCTTACATCATGTATTTATAGGTTACAAGTTCAATTTTTACCTTATGAACAAACCCAATCCTATTTGGAGTCAAAAAGGTGTCAAAATTCGTCCAAAACGCGTCCAGGCCCGCACCAAGACTTTCCCCAGCGCCCCAGCGCTGGGCACGGCGCTGGGATTCTGCCCCCTAGCGCCCCGGCGCTGCAAATAGCACTAATAATCGCTCCCCAGCGCTGGCCCAGAATCTGACATTTTCTGCTCCGACGTCCTTTGGGAAAATGGCCATAACTTCTTCGTTCGAACTCCGATTTTGATGATTCAAGATGTTATGGAAAGAGGAGAAGTAGATCTACAACTTTCATTTTCAAGTTTTACGAAATAATGTCTGGAGCTATAGTCAAATTGGCTCTGAAGTGACTGTTATGTAAATGGCAAGCCGAAAACGCGAATCTAGCCACCCCGAACGTCGATCCATATAACTTTTGTCCCAAATCCTACAAAACAATATAAAACATGCTTGAATAGACACAAACACATAAAAACCTCCTAAAAGACTTGAGAACAACAATAAATTAAGCCTTGAATGTATCCAATTCATGTGTATAAAACTCACTCATCAAATACCCCCAAACTTAAAACTTTGCTTGTCCTCAAGCAAAAAACACAAAAATGTTATGCAATGCAATATAATGAAACTAATCTATATGCCTACGAATCCAACAGTAATGACAGAAACAAGTCTATTCAACCGGCCTTAGAGAAATCAAGTAAACATGATAATACATCATATTAAAACAAATTAGTAATTTCCCAATCAATCATCAAATCTTAGACTGTTATCACTGATATAGTGCGTGTGTGTTCCACAACAATGTTAACTGATATAAAATTAAATTTAAGACATAATAGATATCTTCGAAGGCATCATACAGTGAAAACTCACAAAATTCACGAACAAGCTAGATCCAACTAAAGTCAAACATCCACCCAGTTCAAGAGTCCAATCTGGGATACTTATGCTTTACTTTTCATTACGGGGCTTTTTGCTCTTTTCCCGTTTTATTTTTTTTTTTAACCATGACTGTGCAATGTCTCATTCCATTAGGCTAACAGTGTCACACCTTAGCGAGCTTTCGACCAACGACTCCAAAACCATATAAGACCTTAGGGCGCTAGGTTTTAAGATACCCCTTCGGGCGTACTTACTCAAGTAACAAAGGCCCCAAAACAAAACTAGCCACGGTAATTTTTTTTTTCTCTCTTTTTTTTAGATAGATGGTTGGTGAGTGCGTTTTACGCTCCATCTCACGCTAGTGTTTATGGGGAGTGTTTCTCCTCAACCCACCACAAGACTCAACATGTTTTTTTTAAAGCTTATATACCCCAAAATTTCCCCCCAAACTTAAGTTTTTATCAAAATTTAGCCATATCCGCCTATTCATGTCTTTCATTCCTTCACACTAGTATTATCCTTAAGAAATCCATTATGTATCAATTTAAACTTAATCAGTCAACATGGCTGTTATTTACGTGCTAACCTTAATTATATCAGTTTCAAACAGGAAAAGATTCAATTCATAACAAGAAATCACATCAAAGCCTGAATATTCAATACTATACTTATCTATTTAACTCCAGTCTCATCATTGGCCAAAATAGACTTTTACTATCTAACAGTTGGAATCATGTAAATATAAACTAACTGCAACAAACATAGTAAACTAACTACTATTTTTTCGATTTTTAATTTTTTTTTAAAACAAAAAACAGAATGCAAAAACAAAATGTAAATAACTCGAAAAGATAACGAACTTACAATGTAAATAACTAACTATATGCAATATGACACTAAAATTCCCCCAAACTTAAACTAGACATTGTCCTCAATGACTAAAATAGAAAAAATTAAAGCAGATGACTTCCCTGAAAATATAGCAATCTTCCTCCTTGTCCGCTAAGTTTGGAGAATAGGCTAAGCACGTGGAACAAATTGGGCACCACACTTGAATTTGACTTGAATAACCTGTAAAACCATGATAAAAGCAATTTTATTAAATCCTAAATAAATGCAAATTCAAAACTACTAATATAAAACTTAATAAAAACTAAAAATAAAAAATAAAAATTAAACTTTGGTTGCCTCCCAATAAGAGCTTGTTTTATAGTCTCAGCCTAACTTTGTCTGGTTTATGCTATCCAATTCCTTTTCGAAAGTTGAGGAACCCCCCATCCATCGGAAATAATATAGGTTTTGGTAGGTTCCCATTTACGATAGCCATTGTATTAAAGTCACCTAGCATGCTTTCTTTAGATAAGATCACATTCAAGAACGTCCAACATCTAGGTGGTATCTCCATTGTGTCTGCGAATATACTCTGGTATTGAGGCTTGTCAGACACAATAATTTCTTCTTCTATCTTCTCCAGCTCATCGTACCATAGTTTCGAAGGTGTACTTGCTTTTACATCATAGAGAGTATTGCTGACGACATGACTACCAATCGGACAAGGTTTTGCAAATCTAACCGGACTCTTGAACTGTGGAGGAGAAGGCACTTGAGGCATAAATAACATTGGCTCATCATCATTGGGTCTCGCAATTAGTTCTTCACCGACCTTGTTCTCATTATCCCCACTTGTCTCCTCTTTTTCGTCTCGTGGCTCATCCAGTTGTAGATTTGGCTCGGGCTCACCATCAGTCTCAGAATCTGTGTCATAGGGCCAGGTGTATTGAGGACGGTTGTTCAACTCATGTGCTATCTGTTCCAATTGATTTTCCAGATTCTTTAACGATGCCCCATGGCTTTGCAAAGTAAGATCTACTTGACTCAATTTCTTATCTTGTTCCTCGTTCTTTTTGTCAGAAGCTCTAATGAATTTTTCTAAGGCTTCTTCCAAACTTGATATCCTCTCTAGTTGTTGAGTCGGATTTTGAAATCCGGAGGTGTGTTGTTGTCTAGGTGGTTGAGTTGCAGCTTGATTGTTACTCCATGAAAAATCCGGGTGATACCCCCAATCCTGATGATAGTTATTGGGATAGACATAATTATTGGGGTAATCACCACTATACTGTACCCGCTCGAAACTGATGGCGCATTGATGACTCATATGATTTTCAGCACAATAATCACAAGTAACCGCCATACTTTGACGACGCTGAGCTTCAAAAGATTCAAACATCCTCGAAAGTGTCTCAATCTGTGCAGACAATGCAGAAAGTTTCTCGAGTCTTTCAATCTCCGCTCCTCTTGGTTGAGTCATGTTCGTGTATGGCCATTGATACACAAAGTCATCCATGGTACCTGAAAAGAGAGAATTATAGAAAGAGAATTAAAAATAAAAATAAAAATATTTAAATTAAGACTAATTTGATTAAAATTAATATTGGACAATAATTATTAAATTAATTCCTCGGCAACGGCGCCAAAAACTTGTTGATCAATTTTTGCAATCAATGAATACGTGCAAGTATACACGGTCAACAAGTAATAAAGTGATAAGAAAAGTAACGTTCCCACGAGGAATTATTTAATAAAAATCACCAAGTACTAATTCTTAACCAAACTAATTTTATTTAAACAATCTCAAATCGTGATTTTTCTAATTAAGAAAACTAAATTAACTAATTAAAACTAAGATTTTAACGAATGAATTCAAATAAATAAAGATTAAGACTTCAATATCCCCAATTATGAATTATAAATCAATTATCCAATTATCCCAATTATTATGCCTACTGAATTGTTAACAGGAATTCTCAAATGCCAAAAGTCCTTTTCCAAGTGATCAATTGCCTTCTATTTAATCCAGATTAATCTTGCTGTATTCCTATGCAAAACAATTGAATTAAACTCTTTCCAATCCCAATTCCTTATGTGTTACATGCGGTGAACAGATATTTCCATTCAATTCACAAACCTAATTATTCACTTTGCAAATAACTAAGTCACATGATATCATGCCCAGTTCTAACCCTAGAATTCCTCTTCCAATTCATTCTAGAGTAACAAAGTAATTAATGATCAGATAATTAAGCAATAAGCACAAGACAAGATAAACAACTCACTTTAACATAAATAATTGAAATAAATCAAATAATCAATTTATAATCATAAAAAGTTCAATTGAAATCTTAATAAAAAGAATTAGTTCATAATTAATGAATTAAAACCAAGAATCCACAATTGAATAGACATTAAAAGATAAAAGTAAAATGATAGAAGAGAATAGAATCTGTTGTCAGCAAATCTGATTCTCCCCTCTTGCTCTTGCTCTTGATCTTCAATGGTCTCCAAGTTGCTTCAATCTCCAAAACTAATAAGAACTAGGGTTATGTTCTAATCTAATGGAGTGTATCTCTAATCTAAGCTATGTAATCTCCCTTTATTTTATGCCTTACATCATGTATTTATAGGTTACAAGTTCAATTTTTACCTTATGAACAAACCCAATCCTATTTGGAGTCAAAAAGGTGTCAAAATTCGCCCAAAACGCGTCCAGGCCGGCACCAAGACTTTCCCCAGCGCTGGGCACGGCGATGGGATTCTGCCCCCTAGCGCCCCGGCGCTGCAAATAGCACTAAGAATCGGGCCCCGGCGCTGGCCCAGAATCTGACATTTTCTGCTCCGACGTCTTTTGGGAAAATGACCATAACTTCTTCGTCCAATCTCCGATTTTGATGATTCAAGATGTTCTGGAAAGAGGAGAAGTAGATCTACAACTTTCATTCTTGAAGTTGTACGAAATAATGTCTGGAGCTATAGTAAAATTGGCTCTAAAGTGACTGCTATGTAAATGGCAAGCTGAAAACGCGAGTCTAGCCACCCTGAACGTCGATCCATGTAAATTTTGTCCCAAATCCTACAAAACAATATAAAACATGCTTGAATAGACACAAACACATAAAAAAAATCCTAAAAGACTTGAGAACAACAATAAATTAAGCCTGAATGTATCCAATTCATGTGTTTAAAACTCACTCATCAATTTCCCAGGCATTCAGGTTGCTATCCCATATCTTCTGGGTGATTTGAGTCGCCACCCCTAAGTTTACTTACACGCAAATGAGGTAAAAGCTGGATTTGATCTTCCTTTTTCCTATTGAGGAGGAGCAAGTATTTTGACATTGATTGGCATGTGATGCAGGTTCCCAGCTTTACACAGCCTTGAGGGAACTAGTTCAGCATACACTTCCTGTATCAGGCTCTGCATCCAGATTATCGAGGTATAGGGCATGATTGGGGCTTTGGGGCGTTCTTTTCCATTCTACCCTGTCGTTATCCCTGGGGTTACCTCAGGGCATCGTCTGAGCGCTAGTTTTACCAGACTCAGTCTCTCCATTTGTTGGAGTTCGGCTGAGGTGCTTAAGGGGAGTATAGTCCGAATGGGTCCTTTGAGCGTAGACGCTATGAGTGGGCTGTTGAGTTAGCCCATCCCTACTGATGTTAGAGTCAGGGATCACATTCTTCGGCGATTGTTCCTGGTTATCATCAGGGTTGTTTAATAGAAGACAACTCTTCTACGATTTCATTCACTTTGATTAGCGCCACGCAAGAGGTGGACCATATTGGAGAGTATGATTGGGGTTCCTATAGCTTCGCCTATTTCCTCAGGGGAATGCGAATGAATTCGCAGGGCTTGACCGAGGCTTGGCTAGGATTTTACCCGTTTCTGCTGGTGAGTAGTTCCCTTTTGATTTCCCATTTACAGGTTTAAGAGTATTCACTGACAGTAGATGTATTGCCTTTGTGTTAGCAGTTTTGGTCCTTTGAGAGGCTTCCATGTTTGTGTCATTGAGTGTGTTTAACTTAGATACCTATCCACGAGGATGGCGATGGCATCACTCCATTTTGGTGGAGGTTCCTGTAGCGGAGGGTTTAACCCATTGTCGATTATAGTTGGAGTTGTTGACAGCTGATGTCATCACTTCGATTCCCTATTATGGGGGAACATTTGACCATTGGATTTGAGGATGGATTCCCGACTGGTGTCGAGCACGTGATATGCACCCGTAGGATTCCTATCTTCACAAATGGAGGATGGGAGCTCTATTTAGGAGAACGTGTTATTAGGAGCACCAAAGGAGAGATTCATGTACCGATCTTGCCTCATGCCAAGCATTACTGGCATGTGTTGCAGTCACCAATCGATGGCATCCCATTGATGTGTATGGACAGATATACTTATTTAGAGGGTTCACATACTCATGATACGCTCCATCGATCGATGGTGGTCCCCTCGTACCATTGGAGCCCAGACCCGCGCCACTCAATTTATAGGGGATATGGTTCTTGGATCCATGATGATGATGGATTGGCTGACCTGTGTCTGAGATTCGACTCATTTGACACAGATTGATTGTTTGACCCAACAGTTGGACCGGGCACATTTCTTCATCCGGCACTTGGGTAGAGATCCTTTAGAGGTAGATACTTTTGATCCTTCCAGCTCAAGCGCTGGCCCATCAGGTGACCCATATGGCTTTGCCAGTGTAAATCCTCCCTTGTATAGGCCTGACATCCCTGTTGATAGAAATCCAGTGACTCAAGAGGAGTTACATCAGGTGGACAAGATTGATGATGTAGATATTGACACCATTGCCTTCTTCTGATGTGTATTCTCGTTATCTCTTTTGATAGGCCTCTGTTAGATATTGGGTGGCTGTGCCCCAATCTCGCTATATCTTTTAATAGGCCTCTATTAGTAGTAGGGCGTCTGTGCCCCATTTCCCTGTATTTTTAGCTGTACAGAGATGATTTATGTAGATGATGATGTACTTAGGAATGTATATACTATTTTCCATTCCCTACATCATATTGCCATCTATTATCTATAATGCATGTATCATGTTATGCATATATATGTATGTCCAGAGATATTCAGCATTGACCTCTGGATGGTCTTATGATATGGCCTACACAGATGTCTTCCTCGACAGTCAGCCGCATAGATCACACCCTACCAGTGTTGATAGTTTCCCGTTTGAGGTCATGGTATGATAGTATGTCACCTACAGATAGGGTGACTGTAGATCATCTATTACATCATTCTATGACCCTCTTGATGTTTCAGGTTCCCATAGGCCTTGTAGAGGGTATGTTGGATCATTGGATACCGGAGAGATGGGTTTTCCAGTTTAGTACTCAGGAGTTAACTCCTACATTGGAGGAGTACGCGCGGTTAACGGCTTTGCCCTTAGACAGACCTTGCACTCATATGGCTATCAGAGATATGCGCCGGTAGTTCATGGCCCTCACCAGGTTACGACGTAGAGTAGTAGAGGATGAGATTACATCCGGTCATGTATTATCCCAGCGTTTCTTGATATATAGGTTTGGCTCATTGGACAACTACGTACGACATTCTGGGGATTTTACTACACCAGAGGATCCGTGGTGTTTGGACAGAGTGGATGTATTCGTGATGTGTGTAGTGGTGTATACGTACATGCCACGGTATTTGAATGAGCTGGACATCGATGTTATCATGGAAGTGAGAGCTCTCAGGGAGGGTCATACCATCATTCCGATGATTATGGTGGAGACGTTGAGGTCAGCCACGTTTTGAAGCACCTACCCTGCAGGGGTATTTACAGGTAGTTTGGCCATGTTATACGTGTGATTTATGTCACACTTGAGACCGGTTGGTACTTTCCTCCTACACGGGTACTGCTTTACCCATGATATAGCTATATCTTACTCCTTTCAGCCATCAGAGTGTACAGACGCTATGTCTTGGTTGATATTCCTGGTGGGGATCATAAATCTTTTTGGCATATTATCGTGCATAGGGCTCAGTTCACCCTATAGCTTCATTACCTCCCTCTGCCTGTTTTGAAGGGCATGACTACCTACCACCCACTGACTGTGATGTCACAGTTTGACCAGTTCCAGGACTTCCATCCTTTTGAGGGGGCGTTAGGTTAGTGTTTAGCTTCTCGCCATCTATCAGTAGAGAACCGATCCCGGGTGTATGCATGTTGGGATCAACGTGATATAGCTGATTTTTATGTTAGCCATCCAGGTTGTTTGCTAGAGTATTTTGCGTGGATAGAGATAGAGACTTCATCGGTTGTGGCAGTATCAACAGTGCCGGGCATTTATTCAGATAATGGAGAGCCCATGGAGGACATTGATTCACACACCGAGGATGAGCCATTTACTGGGTTGCCATAAGCTCTTTTAGATTTTCCCAGTACTAACACTGTCGTGATCCAGCATTCAACACAGTACTTCAAACAGAGTCTCCATTTGATGACCTTCGAGAGAGATCATGCTAGAGCCTTGATGTTGACAGCTCTTAATGGGAGAGACGCATCTCTATTAGAGAGAGACGAAGCATTATCTCGTAGAGATACCGCTGTTATTGAGTGGGATGAGGTCAGATCAGCCAGAGATGCCATGATAAGCGAGAGGGATAGCGCCATATCTGCCCGGGATGTAGCCGTTACAGATAGTACCACAGTGAGGTCACTTACTACTTGCATGATTATAAAGATGAACACGTATATTGATCAGCATCGCGTCACCATGAAGATGGTTGTAGATCTGTTAGCTCATGTGGGTACCCTTGTACAGGAGACCACATCGTTACCTCCTTCTTCTGAGAGGGATGCCATGTTGGGCTTGATAGCTCGCATATACACTGATTTGTAGATGGGCTTGTATTTTCCTACACAGACTAGCTTAGCCATTTTTTTATGTACAGTTCATATTGTATATATCAAACGACATTATATATGTTGGGGAAATATATTTTTGATCACTTCCGTTTTAGTTATGCCTTGTTGCTTGCTTTATATTTACCTCATTCTTCAGGGCTTGTGATCTTGATATATTCTAAATTCCTCCTTGATGGATGGACATTGAGTTATCTCAAGATATTTCAAAATGGATCGTTGATCTGTGTGTATTCCTTACCATCTTTGATGTCTTGGGACTGGTTTATTTTTGTAAATGTGTAGAGGAATGTGGTTTTCCTCTCTGAGGTTGACCGCAGCATAGATGGTCGTCGATACTCCTATTTAAGAAGAGCCCAGTTAGTACTATCTCTTATGGATTGGTGTTTCTATTTGAGGAGTCAACCGCAGCTTAGATGGTTGTCGAGTCTCCCATTTACATGGGGAGGTCAGGTAATTCCATCCCTTTGGTCTGAAGTCAATGAAATATGGTTAATTGAAGGATGATCCCAATATCGTTAACAAGTGTTTGTGTTTTGGTAGGGGGTTAGACCGAACCATGAATGGCTGCCTACGTACTCCTATTGAAGAGGAGTTCAGGTCTGCGTAGTTCGAACCTGGTGTGGAGGTTCTACGATGTATGTGGGAAAAAGGGTGTAGGAATGTTTTTGTTGTTTTTGTTTTTGTAATGAGAAGGGTGTAGAAATGTTTTTATTGTTTTAGTTTTTGTAATGAGAAGGTTGTAGAAATGTTTTTGTTATTTTTGTTTTTGTAATGAGAAGGGTGTAGAAATGTTTTTGTTGTTTTTGTTTTTGTAATGAGAAGGGTGTAGAAATGTTTTTGTTGTTTTTGTTTTATTGCGACCGGACCATATAAAATATGGCTGCCTATGTACTCCCGTGTATCAAGGAGATTAGGTCGGCGTAGTTCGCCCCATGTTCGGGATGATTTGCAGCCAATAAAAAATTTGATCCCATATTCAGGACAAACTGCGGGGGAGAAAGTTTAATCCCATGTACAAGATAAATTGTAACTGTGAATTTTTTTTCCCTTGTGGGGTAAAACTGCGGGTGTCAAAGGTTCAGTCCCTTGTGGGATAACCGGAGTTGAGTAAGGGTTCAAAACCAAATGGAGAGAAAAGGATCTGGCGATCCAAAACCAGGCTGCTGATTAGAAAATGTGTTTGTCCCTAATGGGGCAGATGAGTGTGAATAGAAGTTGTATGTAGTGAAGGGTTAGAAAACCTGAAATAACTGGGGATCTGATGATCCAAAAGCAGGAAGTTTGATTTATGGTGACCTCAAACATAGTACAGTTTCAAGGTGTCCGAGTTGATAAGCTGTGAAAATTCATCGCCGTCCATTTCCTGTAATCTGAGAGCACCTCCTGTAAATACCTCCTTGACAAAAAACATGCTTTCCAAGTTAGGGACGAATTTTCCTTTGGATTGATCTTGGTTTTCAATGATCTTCTTCAAAACTAAGTCATGTTGTTTAAATTGTCGTAGCCGGACCTTTCTGTTGTAGGACATGGTGATCCTTTGTTGATATAACTGACTGTAGAAGATAGCAGTGTCATGCCTTTCATCTATTAGAGTCAATTGGTGATATATATCTTGTACCCATTGCTCTTCATTCAGCTGAGCGTCTATCAACACTTTGAGGGATTCCATTGCCACTTCTATGGGGAGCACTACTTCAATCCCATAGGTTAATGCGTAGGGGGTTTCCCCAGTGGAAGTGCGCATCGATGTTCTGTAGGCTAACAGAGTAAGAGGCAATAAGTTAGGCCATCCTTTGTGGTTCGAGGACATCTTTTGCATGATCTTCTTGATGTTTTTGTTAGTCGCTTCAACATCACCATTCATCTTTAGACGGTAGATGACGGAGTTGAGATGTTTGATGTGGAATTTACTGCATAACTCCTCCATTATTATTTTGTTGAGGTTATTGGAATTGTCTGATATAATTACCTCTGGTTGTCTATATCGATAAATGACATTGTTTTTGATGAAAGCAATGATAAATTCTTTGGTAACCCTGGGGAAGGAGGTTGCTTATTCCCACTTGGTGAAGTAGTCGATTATGGTGAAGATAAACTGATCCCCATTACTAGCTTTGTGCTCGAAGGGCCTGATCATGTCCATTCCCCACATTGAGAAGGGCCAAGACAAATTCATATTGTGGAGTTCCCATGGAGGGGCGTTGATAGCATTCTCATCAATTTGGCATTGATAACATCTCTTGACGTGATCATCATAGTCATCTTTGAACATGAGCCAGTAATGCCTTGTTCTGAGGATTTTCTTAACAAGTAGGGGGCCGCTCATGTGTGGGCCACATACTCTGCCATGGATCTCATCCATGAGCCTTTGAGCTTGGTCCTTGTCCTGACATCTGAGGAGACCTAATCCTGCATCTCTTTTATAGAGTGCATCTCCGCTCAGGTAGAATTTCATGTCCAGTAGATGAATCCGCCTTCTTTCAATCAGGCTCGCGTCAGTGGGTGTAGATCCATCTTGTTAGTACTCCTTATTATGCTGATATCAAGGGTGTTGGATGGGAGGTAGTTCATCTGATACTTCTCCAATGTAATTCCCATAGGTCGGAGCCTTTTGTTGGGTAAATGTGAGGGTTGACATGTCTTCTTTGTCATGTATGTTGATCAAGGTTGCTAGTGCATCTGCAAAATCATTCTTATTTTAAGGAATGTAGAGGAAGGATATTTCTTCAAAATCCAAAGCCATCTGTAGAACCTACCGACGGTAAGGCAACAAGTGTAGACCTTTGGTGTGATAGATTCCTGTGGTTTGTCTGATTACCAACTCGGAATCTCCAAAGATAGTTAATGATAAATAGGTTTTATATCGACTTATTCGGTATCTGTTACTTGAATTATTTGCTTAATCTCATGTTTCTTAGTTACTTTTCATGCATTTTGTGTTCGTTTTGTAGATTATAAGCTTGGGAGTTGAAATCGCAAAGAATTGGTATGAAAACGCAAAGAAAAGAAATCCGGACATCGTTTGTGCTTTTATGTTTATTTCATGTTCTTAGTTTGGAACTCAGATTACATTGTAAAGCTTCTTATTAGCTTTCCGAAACATCTTGAATCATTCCAATCGAAGTTCGGATGCAAGAGTTATGCCATTTATACCAACGGACGTCGAACGTCACTGTTTTCGATGGACATTTGCATAACTGTCACTTCCGGCCCACATTCGTCCTTCATCCATTCGTTATTTCTAAAATCATAAAGAATGAAAGTTTTAGATCTCGTCGATATCTTCGATTTGATAGGTGTCAGGCCTCATAATTTTTCCCGGATCAGAAGTTATGACTGTTTTCCCAAAGGATGTTAGAGCAAAAAATTTCCTTCATAAAACTGCCGCCGAGATGGGTATGCGAGTCACAAGACAGGCCCCTAGCCCATCGAGGCGGCTCCAAAACAAGCTTAGACCCCCACCGGGGCTGGGGTATGCCCAGAAAATGTGCGAAAATGCGAATTTTGGTCCAATTTGAGTCCGAAAAGGATTGTTTCGATCCGATTGACAAAAGGACTTCCAAGAGAACTTTCAAAGGACTTAAAGACATGTAAAGAGACTTATAAAAGGACCAATATCAAAGCTAATAGTTGCAATAGAGGCTCACATTGAAAGCTACCTCAAATAGGTGGTTATTTTGGAAAGTATAGTACTGGATCAAGAAACGCTAAGTATAACTGATAGGTAAAGTATAGTTAAAGGATATGTGGTTAATGTTGAGTTCTTAAACTCGTATAGTTATGGTGAGTTCTTAAACTCGTATGTTTGTGATGAGTTCTTAAACTCATAATGTGTTATAAGTTGTTTCAAATCGGATATAGTTATGTATAAATGGATATGGAGAATAATGGAAATAGATAGGTTACTAAGCAATTGATCGTTAGTGAATGTGTAAGGAATATGTAGTATTAGTGTTAGTTGGATATTTATGTATCATGTTATGCATATATATTTATGTCCAGAGATATTCAGCATTGACCTCTGGATGGTCTTATGATATGGCCTACACAGATGTCTTCCTCGACAGTCAGCCGCATAGATCACACCCTACCAGTGTTGATAGTTTCCCGTTTGAGGTCATGGTATGATAGTATGTCACCTACAGATAGGGTGACTGTAGATCATTTATTACATCATTCTATGACCCTCTTGATGTTTCAGGTTCCCACAGGCCTTGTAGAGGGTATGTTGGATCATTGGATACCGGAGAGATGGGTTTTCCGGTTTAGTACTCAGGAGTTAACTCCTACATTGGAGGAGTACGCGCGGTTAACGGCTTTGCCCTTAGACAGACCTTGCACTCATATGGCTATCGGAGATATGCGCCGGTAGTTCATGGCCCTCACCAGGTTACGACGTAGAGTAGTAAAGGATGAGATTACATCCGATTATGTATTATCCCAGCGTTTCTTGATAGATAGGTTTGGCTCATTGGACAACTACGTACGGCATTCTGGGGATTTTACTACACCAGAGGATCCGTGGCGTTTGGACAGAGTGGATGTATTCGTGATGTGTGTAGTGGTGTATACGTACATGCCACAGTATTTTAATGAGCTGGACATCGATGTTATCATGGAAGTGAGAGCTCTCAGGGAGGGTCATACCATCATTGCGATGATTATGGTGGAGACGTTGAGGTCAGCCACGTTTTGAAGCACCTACCCTGAAGGGGTATTTACAGGCAGTTTGGTCATGTTATACGTGTGGTTTATGTCACACTTGAGATCGGTTGGTAGTTTCCTCCTACACGGGTACTGCTTTACCCATGATATAGCTATATCTTACTCCTTCCAGCCATCGGAGTGTACAAACGCTATGTCTTGGTTGATATTCCTGGTGGGGATCATAAATCTTTTTGGCATATTGTCGTGCATAGGGCTTAGTTCACCCTATAGCTTCATTACCTCCCTCTGCCTGGTTTGAATGGGATGACTACCTACCACCCACTGACTGTGATGTCACAGTTTGACCAGTTCCAGGACTTCCATCCTTTTGAGGGGGCGTTAGGTCAGTGTTTAGCTTCTCGCCATCTATCAGTAGAGAACCGATCCCGGGTGTATGCATGTTGGGATCAACGTGATATAGCTGATTTTTATATTAGCCATCCAGGTTGTTTGCTAGAGTATTTTGCGTGGATAGAGATAGAGACTTCATCGGTTGTGGCAGTAGCAACAGTGCCGGGCATTTATTCAGATGATGGAGAGCCCATGGAGGACATTGATTCACACACCGAGGATGAGCCATTTACTGGGTTGCCATCAGCTCTTTTAGATTCTCCCAGTACTAACACTGTCGTGATCCAGCATTCAACACAGTACTTCAAACAGAGTCTCCATTTGATGACCTTCGAGAGAGATCATGCTAGAGCCTTGATGTTGACAGCTCTTGATGGGAGAGACGCAGTTCTATTAGAGAGAGACGAAGCATTATCTCATAGAGATACCGCTGTTATTGAGTTGGATGAGGCCAGATCAGCCAGAGATGCCATGATAAGCGAGAGGGATAGCGCCATATCTGCCCGGGATGTAGCCGTTACAGATAGTACCACAGTGAGGTCACTTACTACTTGCATGATTACAGAGATGAAAACGTATATTGATGAGCATCGCGTCACCATGAAGATGGTTGTAGATCTGTTAGCTCATGTGGGTAACCTTGTACATGAGACCACATCGTTACCTCCTTCTTCTGAGAGGGATGCCATGTTGGGCTTGATAGCTCGCATATACACTGATTTGTAGATGGGCTTGTATTTTCCTACACAGACTAGCTTAGCCATTTTTTCATGTACAGTTCATATTGTATATATCAAACAACATTATATATGTTGGGGAAATATATTTTTGATCACTTCCCTTTTAGTTATGCCTTGTTGCTTGCTTTATATTTACCTCATTCATCAGGGCTTGTGATCTTGATATATTCTGAATTCCTCCTTGATGGATGGACATTGAGTTGTCTCAAGATATTTCAAAATGGATCATTGATCTGTGTGTATTCCTTACCATCTTTGATGTCTTGGGACTGGTTTATTTTTGTAAATGTGTAGAGGAATGTGGTTTTCCTCTCTGAGGTTGACCGCATCATAGATGGTCGCCGATACTCCTATTTAAGAAGAGCCCAGTTAGTAGTATCTCTTATGGATTGGTGTTTCTATTTGAGGAGTCAACCGCAGCTTAGATGGTTGTCGAGTCTCCCATTTACATGGGGAGGTCAGGTAATTCCATCCCTTTGGTCTGAAGTCAATGAAATGTGGTTAATTGAAGGATGATCCCAATATCGTTAACAAGTGTTTGTGTTTTGGTAGGGGGTTAGACCGAACCATGAATGGCTGCCTACGTACTCCTATTGAAGAGGAGTTCAGGTCTGCGTAGTTCGAACCTGGTGTGGAGGTTCTACGAAGTATGTGGGAAAAAGGGAGTAGAAATGTTTTTGTTGTTTTTGTTTTTGTAATGAGAAGGGTGTAGAAATGTTTTTGTTGTTTTTGTTTTTGTAATGAGAAGGTTGTAGAAATGTTATTGTTATTTTTGTTTTTGTAATGAGAAGGGTGTAGAAATGTTTTTGTTGTTTTTGTTTTTGTAATGAGAAGGGTGTAGAAATGTTTTTGTTGTTTTTGTTTTATTGCGACCGGACCATATAAAATATGGCTGCCTATGTACTCCCGTGTATCAAGGAGATTAGGTCGGCGTAGTTCGCCCCATGTTCAGGATGATTTGCAGCCAATGAAAAATTTGATCCCATATTCAGGACAAACTGCGGGGGAGAAAGTTTAATCCAATGTACAAGATAAATTGTAGGTGTGAATTTTTTTTTCCCTTGTGGGGTAAAACTACGGGTGTCAAAGGTTCAGTCCCTGGTGGGATAACTGGAGTTGAGTAAGGGTTCAAAACCAAATGGAGAGAAAAGGATCTGGCGATCCAAAACCAGGCTGCTGATTAGAAAATGTGTTTGTCCCTAATGGGGCAGATGAGTGTGAATAGAAGTTTTATGTAGTGAAGGGTTAGTAAACCTGAAATAACTGGGGATCTGATGATACAAAAGCAGGAAGTTTGATTTATGGTGACCTCAAACATAGTACCATTTCAAGGTGTCCGAGTTGATAAGCTGTGAAAATTCATCGCCGTCCATTTCCTGTAATCTGAGAGCACCTCCTGTAAATACCTCCTTGACAAAAAACATGCCTTCCAAGTTAGGGATGAATTTTCCTTTGGATTGATCTTGGTTTTCAATGATCTTCTTCAAAACTAAGTCATGTTGTTTAAATTGTCGTAGCCGGACCTTTCTGTTGTAGGACATGGCGATCCTTTGTTGATATAACTGACTGTAAATGAAAGCAGTGTCATGCCTTTCATCTATTAGAGTCAATTGGTGATACATATCTTGTACCCATTGGTCTTCATTCAGCTGAGCGTCTATCAACACTTTGAGGGATTCCATTGCCACTTCTATGGGGAGCACTACTTCAATCCCATAGGTTAATGCGTAGGGGGTTTCCCCAGTGGAAGTGTGCATCGATGTTCTGTAGGCTAACAGAGTAAGAGGCAATAAGTTAGGCCATCCTTTGTGGTTGGAGGACATCTTTTGCATAATCTTCTTGATGTTTTTGTTAGTCGCTTCAACATCACCATTCATCTTTAGACGGTAGATGACGGAGTTGAGATGTTTGATGTGGAATTTACTGCATAACTCCTACATCATTATTTTGTTGAGGTTATTGGAATTGTCTGATATAATTACCTCTGGTTGTCTATATCGATAAATGACATTGTTTTTGATGAAAGCAATGATAAATTCTTTGGTAACCCTGGGGAAGGAGGTTGCTTATTCCCACTTGGTGAAGTAGTCGATCATGGTGAAGATAAACTGATGCCCATTACTGGCTTTGTGCTTAATGGGCCTGATCATGTCCATTCCCCACATTGAGAAGGGCCAAGAAAAATTTATATTGTGGAGTTCCCATGGAGGGGCGTGGATAGCATTCCCATCAATTTGGCATTGATAACATCTCTTGACGTGATCATCATAGTCATCTTTGAACATGAGCCAGTAATGCCTTGTTCTGAGGATTTTCTTAACAAGTAGGGGGCCGCTCATGTGTGGGCCACATACTCCGCCATGGATCTCATCCATGAGCCTTTGAGCTTGGTCCTTGTCCTGACATCTGAGGAGACCTAATCCTGCATCTCTTTTATAGAGTGCATCTCCGCTCAGGTAGAATTTCATGTCCAGTAGATGAATCCGCCTTCTTTCAATCAGGCTCGCGTCAGTGGGTGTAGATCCATCTTGTTAGTACTCCTTATTATGCTGATATCAAGGGTGTTGGATGGGAGGTAGTTCATCTGATACTTCTCCAATGTAATTCCCATAGGTCGGAGCCTTTTGTTGGGTAAATGTGAGGGTTGACATGTCTTCTTTGTCATGTATGTTGATCAAGGTTGCTAGTGCATCTGCAAAATCATTCTTATTTTGAGGAATGTAGAGGAAGGATATTTCTTCAAACTCCAAAGCCATCTGTAGAACCTACCGACGGTAAGGCAACAAGTGTAGACCTTTGGTGTGATAGATTCCTGTGGTTTGTCTGATTACCAACTCGGAATCTCCAAAGATAGTTAATGATAAGTAGGTTTTATACCTACTTATTCGGTATTTGTTACTTGAATTATTTGCTTAATCTCATGTTTCTTAGTTACTTTTCATGCATTTTTTGTTCGTTTTGTAGATTATATGCTTGGGAGTTGAAATCGCAAAGAATTGGTATGAAAACGCAAAGAAAAGCAATCCGGACATCGTTTGTGCTTTTATGTTTATTTCATGTTCTTGGTTTGTAACTCAGATTACATTGTAAAGCTTCTTATTAGCTTTCCTGAAACATCTTGAATCATTCCAATCGGAGTTCGGATGCAAGAGTTATGACATTTATACCAACGGATGTCGAACGTCACTGTTTTCGATGGACATTTACGTAACTGTCACTTCCGTCCCACTTTCGTCCTTCATCCATTCGTTATTTCTAAAATCTTAAAGAATGAAAGTTTTATATCTCGTCGATATCTTCGATTTGATAGGTGTCAGGCCTCGTAATCTTTCCCGGATCAAAAGTTATGACTGTTTTCCCAAAGGATGTTAGAGCAAAAAATTTCCTTCACAAAACTGCCGCCGGGATGGGTATGCGAGTCACAAGACAGGCCCCTAGCCCATCGAGGCGGGTCCAAAACGAGCCTAGACCCCCACTGGGGCTGGGGTATGCCCGAAAAATGTGCAAAAATTTGAATTTTGGTCCAATTTGAGTCCGAAAAGGATTGTTTCGATCCGATTGACACAAAGACTTCGAAGAGAACTTTCAAAAGGACTTAAAGACATGTAAAGAGACTTATAAAAGGAGGAGAATCACAAGGATTAAAGGAGATTAGAGACTAGATAGAGGATTCCATTAGATTAGATTAGAGTAAATTAGATCAAAACACTAGTTCTAATTAGATTTGGAGATTGAAGCAACTTTAAGACCATTGAAGATCAAGAGCAGTAGCTTGAGGAAGATGGAGATTTTCTGACAATAGATTAAATCTCTACTCTACTCTTATTTTTATCTTTTAATGTTATTTCAAGTGTGGATTCTTAGTTTTAATTCAATTAACTAATTATTTGTTTGAGATTACAATGGATCTTATTGTGCAGTTTATTTTAATATGCTTCGTTATCAATTATTATGTTCTATTGTGAGGATTGTCTATTGTGATTTGGACTTATTTATTTAATTGATTGGCCATCAATTATCGTGATAATCTATATGAACTCGAGAGATGAAGTATTGATTTAGATCTTATCATGATAGCATGTGTTTAGGATTTTGTTAGTAGCTTAAACTTGATGAGTGTTAAGGTAGAGATATGCTTGACACCGCATATAATCGAATATAGAACTTATTCTTCAACCTTTTTCAATTGTAATTCACACAGAGATAAAGTGGGTTAGTTGATTAAGGTGTTTAACGGATTTCTATCTTAATTGTGGATTGACGTTAATATGGGTATTATACATCGAGAGGTGGTTTTATCTGCTTTAGTGTTCTTGATTATCAATTCAGGATAGAGAATAATTGATGAGAAGGGTGCTAACTTAAATGAAGCAATAAGTGAAGTTGTGATCTTAAATCTCCGTTATCTTAATTTAACTAGTGGAATTTAGTAGTAGTTTAATTTATATAATTTGAAATTCATTCGTTTACATAAGACTGAGTTGGTTACGGGTTAGTAATTGGTGATTTTTGTTAAATAATTCTTTGTGGGAACGATACTCAACTTATCACTTTATTACTTGTTGACCACGTATACTTGCGTGTTGTGTGTAACTAGATTTTACCCAACAGTTAACCGTCTGAAGTTTTAGCCCCATGATACAGCCTTCATACTCAGCTATGTTGGTGTTGGCAAACTGTAATTTGACGGCGATTGGATGCTGCTCCCCTGTAACGGATACTAGAACTGCTCCAGCCCTAGAACCTTCCATGTTTATAGCTCCATCAAAATACATCTTCTATGTTTGGCGTTCATCGTACTGATGGTGTTTCTAAATTGCCATTATCATTATGGAAGTATGTTTCCAAGGGTTTGAAGTCCCCTGAAGGTGCGGCGGCCAGTTAATATGAAAATCCTTGACCTTTAATGGACTTTTGTGTCACGTAAACGATGTCAAATTATTGTAGGATCAACTTCCATCTGGACAATCGGTAGTTCAACATGGGTTTACTGAACATATACTTGAGAGGATCCACGCGAGATATGAGATGGGTTGTGTGACAATGGAGGTAATGATGTAACCTCATGGAAACCCATGCTAAAAGCACAACAAGTCTTCTCAATCAGAGTGTACTTGTGTTCACTGCTGATGAATCTTTTGTTGAGGTAGTAGATAGCTCGCTCTTGGCCTCCATCATCTTTCTATCCCAACATGCAGCCCAAGGCATTGTCACTTATGGAAAGGTACATGAATAGGGTAACATCATCCTTGGGTGGTACCAAAAATAGGAGCTTTAACTAGCAGCTCTTTGATTGTAAGGAAGGACATCTGACACTCATCATTCCATTTCATGGAGGAGTTCTCCCTTAACAATTTGAAGATAGGCTCACATGTTGCCGTGAGTTGAGAAATGAACCTGCTAATGAAGTTGATTCTTCTCAAAAATCCCCGTATTTCCTTATCTGTTTGAGAAATGGGCATTTCCATGATGGCCTAGATTTTGGTGGGATCCATCTCAATCCCATTATGGCTGACTAGGAATCCTAACAACTTGCCTGATTTAAAGCCGAAGGCGCACTTGGCTGGATTCAACTTCAAGTTGTACTTACGCAACCTGTTGAAGAGCTTTCTGAGATGGTCTAAGTGGTCTTCCTCCTTCCACGACTTGACAATGATGTCATCCACATAGATCTCTATCTCCTTATGCATTAAATCATGGAAAAGAGCCATCATGGCTCGCTGGTAGGTAGCTCCAGCATTGATGAGGCCGAACAACAGCCGTCTATAGCAAAAGGTTCCCCAAGGAGTGATGGATGCAGTTTTCTCACGATCCTCTTCAGTAACCATGATTTGATGGTACCTCACGAAGAAATCAGCAAAGGAGTATATGTCGTATTGAGCAATGTTATCAATGAGGATGTGGATAAATTGCACATGAAAGCTATCTTTAAGGCACACTTTATTCAGATCCCGGTAATCCACACAAACTCGCACCTTCCCTCCTGGTTTAGGCACGAGAACTATATTAGATAGCCAATCAGGGTACGTGGACACCATGATGATGCCTGCTTGAAATTATTTCATAATTTCTTCTTTAACTTTTAAACTCCACTTAGGTTTTAATCGCCTGAGCTTCTTCCTGACTAGCTTGAATCCCTTTTTGATAGGGAAGCGATGAATGACAATGTCAGTGGACAAACCCACCATGTCTTTATGGGACCATGCAAACACATACTGGAATTGGGTTAATTGTATAACCATGTCATTCCTTTGGTTTGGAGTGAGGTCTGAACCAATTTGAATTAGCTTAGGGTTTTCTAAGATTTTGAGATTGAAGGAAGTGGTTTGATCAATGTTAGGTTTAGGTTTATCTTCGACCCATTCTCTGATCTCTAAGGTATCTCAACGTCCTCTTGTATTTCCATTAAGTTTGAGTCCAACTTTTCATCAAAGTTACAATCCTTGTGGAGAAAAGGCACCTTTTCAGAAAATATAGGCACATCTAAATTTAGAGTCCTAAAACAAAATATGATTTCACTTAATATATATTAAACTGTTGAATCATACAAAGTGTTAGCATGTACTGATAAAATAACTGCTAATACTGTACAGAAAAGTAAGCATTTATGATTATCTACAGGGAAGAAGGAGTTTCTGCCCATTTTACCCTTGTCGACCAATGAAAGGAGTGATGCTCTAATTATCAATGGTGAAGTCCTGATGGACTGCAGTGATGGAGGGGATGTCATCATCCTCCTTCTCCCTAATGATGACCATTACATCTGGGCAATCATCGTCTGGGGTTTATCTATTTGTGGATCATCATGGACAATGATGCGTACGTTTGACATCATTCTGACGATGTATTGTTTAAGTCTTCGTTCCTCTTCTTCAACTTTGGGATTTGGAACCAAAACTTCTTTCCCCTTTACCAGTATCGGTTTAGGAAATAACATAGTCATTACATGGGCAGACACCTTTACCAGAGACTGTACAGGCTCAGGAACTGTAGGTGGAGATAATCGCCATGTGGCTTAAGCTGAAGGAATCTGTTTATGATTATAAGTATTCCTGTGACTAGAACTGGAAATATAGCCTAATCTGGTTGTCCCTGTTTGACTTGGAACTTGAATGGGGTGCTTGATGCCTTGATTGTCTTTTCCTAACCCTTGTCCAGGTTGATAACCCAATGACATCATTTCTTGAGTGGCCAACAGGATGGTAGTGAGTGTTGCTCACCTCCAGGGCATGAAAACTGACCAGCTTAACTTTTAAATTGAAGTTGATGAGTGTTTTGTTACCTTGTTCAGGACATTCTGTCTCAGCATCGACAGTGACTAGGCTATTGTTGATAATGTATTTAAGTTGCTGATGAAGAGTGGAGGGGATAACCCCGTCCATATGAATCCATGGTTTTCCCTAGATCAGGTTGTATCATATATCTATTTTGAGCACGTGGAAAGGTATGCAGAATGTATGTGGACCAATCTCCACTGGCAGTTCAATCTCCTCGACAGAGTTTCGTCGGGATCCGTCAAAAGCTTTAAAACTGTATGGCTACTTTGGATCCGATTGAGATTGATGTTCATCTTCACCAGAGTAGCATAAGGACATACATTTAGAGACAAACCTCCATCGATCAAGACTCCTCCCACCATATATCTGGAGGACAAAACCGCAATGTGCAATGACTTACAATGACCAGTCCCTTCAGGAGGTATATCGTCATCAGTAAAAGATATCACATTATTGTTAAAACTGTGATCCACCATATACTGGAATTTCTCAATATCTATTGACTTAGGCAGTTGAGCTTCTTCCAAAACCCTGATTAATACCTTCTCGTGATCTTCAGAGGAGAAAACTAAGTCCAGTATAAAAATTTGATGTGGAGCTTCTCTTAAGCTTAAAACCACATTGGCTTCATGATGGCCCATAGTACGGAGAAATTCATCCACCTTTTCAATGGGAATCTTTCCCTTTGACTTGTTGGTAGGCTTCATCACCCATTGGGGAAGATACAATGGATTGTCCTTCGACACTATAACAGTTATGTGAGATGTGGATCCTTCAGCCCCTTCATAATTCCATGGAACTTTTCGTAGGCTGACAACATAATATTGTGGTTTGCATGGGAAGATAATTGGCTCTGGCGCAACCACTTTCAAAGGATTGTCAATACCTTTGAGCTGAACGGGTTGGATTGTATGTGAGGGTGTAGCTGTATCTGCCTCAGAAAATATAACTTCTACGACTTCCTTATTCTTTGTAGGAAATGCATCCCCACTCTCTAGTATCACATCATCACCGTCTGCCATCTGTAGGACATCGCTATCAATTAAATTCTGAATAAGGTGGCGGAGTGCCCATCATTCTTATGTGATGTGACCGCTAGATTCAGAGTGATACTGACACACTCCATTGAAATCAAACCGTCTTGAACGCGGGCTGATTGGAGGTAGCAGAGCTGTGATTCTTCCTTCATTTATCAACATCTGCAGTATTTCTTCCATTAGTTGGCCTATGTATGTAAATTCCCTTTTCTTGGCAAAATCCCGACGGGCTTTAGCATTTGCTCTTTTGGTAATTTTATCCTCCAGTGTTTCCTTTTCTGGAGTACGCAATGGAGTGTTGGTAACAAGAGGAAGGAAAAAGGCATGCTCCTGACTAAATAATTGGCGTGTAACCTGATGCTGATGGACCGCCAGTTATGCCAATTGGCAAAGTTGCTCACACAGAGCATTTATTTTTCTTTCCATTGTAAACTGGAACTTTGCATAGTCCCATTTGCCAGCATCATCCTTGTTTGTCTAGGAAGATCCATCATTATGATTATTAGAACTCTGTCGACTACTCTAATTAATCATATTAACCTCCTCTTCTTTGTGTTGAGGAAGAGGGTTGTCTTGCACATGGTGTTGATCAGGGTTTGGTGACAACGATCTCACCGCTGTCTATGATCCACCATTATGATCTTGTGTTTCAAGGCCCGACATGATAAGCAAACTTCCGAGTAGCATTGAAACCTCTCTCATTCGGGTTTGCTGGTGGAGGAAGATGCGTAATTTTCTTCTGAGTGGTCAGAAGATTAAGAATGTTCCTGAGTGAGTCCCCTAAAGGCGTGAACACTCGAGTGCGTTTGAATTCTCCACCCTTAGGCAATGGAGGGTTTGAAGATTGTGCTTGAAAGTGAGTGTAATTTCTCCTTTGGATATGCATATTCTTGCTGCCTTTCTGACCTTGTAATATCAAGGAAACATGTTCCTCTTTCTTTTTATGGACCCTCTGGGGGTTATTTCCATAATTTCTGGACTGGATGTGCTCAGCAACAACTTTAAGGGCAGATAGGTCTTGAATTTTTCCTGTCTTCAATCCAATCTCAGCCATATCCCCATGTTTAATCATTTTAGAGAATGGTTTGCCAATACCAGCTAAGACTCTCTCATAGAAAGGAGCTTCTTGTATGTCTATGAAGGTCATCACCATCTCTGACTCATTCATAGAGGGAACAACTGGAGCAGCAAGGCGCCTCCATCGTTGAGCATACTCTCTAAAAGATTCATTGGTTTGTTTCCCGACTTTAGTAATTTGGTACCAGTCAGGGGCCATTTGAGATTGGAAGTTGTACTGAGTGAGGAAGGCATGAGCTAGCTCCTCCCAGCTATGGATCTTTGAATTGTCTAATCTGGTATACCACGATCAGGCTTCTCCAGTCAGACTTTTCTGGAACAAATGCATTTTGAGCTTCTCATCCTCAGCATAAGATTTGAGTTCTCCAATGAATACCTTCAAGTATGTGTAAGGGTCTCCTAACCCGTCATACTTTTAAAAGTCTGGAGTTTTTAACTTCTCTGGATAATGCACACCAGAGAATATACAAAGGTCAGCATAGGAAACACTCCCATGTGCTCTAATTCCTTCGATAGAACGGATGGTCTCTTCCATTTAAAGGACTTTGTTTCTGATGTCACCGGTATCTAGATCTTCTTTGATATGGGTGGTATCATGAATTTTGTTGGTTAGATCCAACTGAAGCTCAGATACTGGAATGGCTTTATCCGGACCTTGGGTTCTTCCTTGTGCAAAGTATTCAGCATGTACGGGTATCCTTGTACCCTGAGTACATTGGTGTAGTTGTTTAAGCAGAACAGTCAAATCTTTGATTTGTTTACTTAATTCGTCGAATTCTTCATGGAAGATAGGATTAAGATTAGCCTGGTCAGATGAAGACATAATTGGTTGTAGGCTCGTGGCCTTTTTGGACTTTGATAGGGTAATAGGTCCGATTATTTCCCTGCGAAAAACTGACGTAGTTTAGTCTTAGGGAGTGTATAAATGTTTATATGCTATATGATGTATCTATTTTAGGAGTATTATCCTGCAAAATTGATGTTAGCTATTTGTAATAAAGGATAGCTTGTAAATATTTATAAATATGTGTGTACACATATTTCTTCATATTTCTCATTACATGGAGATGAATATGGAATGAAATTACAAGTAATTGACTTTATGAGTAATTTGAAATGAGAAAGCATGAGAGACTTTCTTTCGTGTTTGGTTTATTAGAGGGTAACCTATCTTAGGCTACTCTTACGATTTTTTTTTCATGAAGGTTCGCAATTCATCGCAATTTACTCGACGGGAAGTTAATCCGATCTTTCAACTGGAGCGAATTTGGGTGGTGCCTTTCCTGAGCCTCGTTTGAATTAGTCTTCCTACAAGTCCAGTAATCAAACACCGACGAGATAGCTTCCTGAAGGAGGAACCACACAATATACATTGACATACAACGTGTCTCACCGTTTATAAAAATGATGACATGTGCGAAGCACTAATATCACAAGCAGATATAGTGTAAAACATTAAGTACAGTAAGTAATGCATTGGTACACATCCATCAAATGTAAATGCAATATCCACACACAAGCATATAACAGTTTTGAAAAGGTTGTAATAGTGGCTTAAGTCCTCTTACTGGTGTCCCCAGTAGAGTCGCCACCGATCGACGTCGGGATTTTTATTTGTCCCTTTTCTGTTTTTGCCTTTTGGTGTTCTCATGTTAGGTGAGATTTGTTTGAAAAAACAAATTGTGAAAAGGTCCGACATTTATATATCGACGATTGGATTGTAAGAGTCGCTAGTTGATTTTTTAAATGGCTGTACCAACACAATCGAGAAAAGATTTTCACATTGACCTAGTGATGTGACACTGCTTAACGGGTCTGTAAAACCGAGATTCGTTAGGGTCCGGGGACTTGATTATGCGGAGGGAAGGTGTTAGGCACCCCCCGACATCTGTGTTACCACGGTGACCGCCACTTTTTAATTAAACTGTTATATGAATGTGTGTGTGTGTGTGTGGATCATTATGCA
This sequence comes from Panax japonicus, assembly GCA_020205505.1. NCBI lineage: Eukaryota > Viridiplantae > Streptophyta > Magnoliopsida > Apiales > Araliaceae > Panax > Panax japonicus. Next base: position 25,429,145 of record CM035101.1, on the reverse strand, counting down.
ATTCTTTGGAAGTAGTGCTATGCCTCATTTGCACCTATATACAAAGGGTTTGAATTTGTGTAAAAATTCAGTTTTAAACAAGATATAGTAGTGATGTTTTGTATAAAGAGGGTTTTCAAACCCTTATGCTCAATAGTAATTGAGGCCTTTGATACTTCCATTTTATTATGTGTTCGGCTGGATTGCTTTTATTTTTGAGATGCGAAGCATCTTCGAGAAAATAATATACATAGCAGTGCCGAATAATTTATAAGCCGTGTACAGCTGAAATTGTCCATCACGGGAACCGAATCTAGATTCATTAGACTGAATCTGTGATCACATGATTCCTAGGCTCACATGATAGAGTAATTTATATGAAAGCTATAAACAGTTATATGTATAAAAGCTGTAAATATATATATATATATATATATATATATATATATATATATATATATATATATATATATATATACAGACAGGATCAACCACCACGAAGCACCTCCATGTGAGATCGGAAATGTAAATATATAAAAGTGGTAAATAAATATATAGAGACATGATCAACCACCACGAACCACCTCCATGGGGGATCAGAAATGTAAATAAAGCCGTAAAAATGATCAACCGCCACGAAATAAACTCCAGGCGGGACGAAATGTAAAGAAAGCTGTAAAAGGCCATGAAGTAAACTCTAGGCCTATAAGAAATATATATATATATATATATATATATATATATATATATATATATATATATATAGCGACAAACGCACATGATATATATCGATCCCGGCTCGGTTTATCATTTCGGCGATTTGTCGCTATATATATATATATGTTGTTGCATCCGGTACGTTTACTGTATTTATATATATATATATATATATATATATATATATATGTAATAAACGCTTCAGATGTAAAATCCAGACTCATCGAACAAAGTTCGACCACAGTTTATATATAAGTATATATATAAAAGCAAATAAACACTCCGGACGTGAGTCCATGCTCTATCGAGGCATAACTCGATAATGTTAGTCTATATATATATATATATATATATATATATATATATATACAAAAAAATAAATAAAAGTCGCGGACCGAAGTCCGGGCATACACACGCAACATGACTCTCAACGTGAAGAACGATGTGTGCAAAGATGAAGAGAAAGGCTTTAAAGTGTGTTAGAAGGCTTACAGTGGACTACCAAAGAAGACTTTAATGACTTGAAAGGGATGAACACTCGACTCCCGCCGGTAAAAACATAGCAATATATAAGCTCATAAGTATTTAAAATGAGAAAGCACTCAGTTTATAGTGTGTATAGAGCAAATTGGACAGGGCTTCCTCGCCTTTTCTCTATGCAAAATGGCTACCCCAAGCCCTCTATTTATAAAGGGGGGAGCCGCAGGTGTACCTGCGGCAGCCGCAGATGGGAGTATGCGACTTTGCATTGACTATCGGGAGTTGAATCATGTCACCATCAAAAATAGGTACCTGTTACCTCGCATTGATGACCTGTTTGACTAGTTGCAAGGTGCTAAATTCTTTTCAAAGATCGATCTTCGTTCCGAATATCATCAGTTAAAGATTAAAACTGATGACATTCCAAAGACTACTTTCAGAACTCGGTACGGGCATTACGAATTCCTAGTCATGTCTTTTGGATTGACTAATGCTCCTGTTGCCTTCATGGATATGATGAACCGAGTATTCAAAGAATATTTGGATCATTTTTTGGTTATCTTTATTAATGGCATCCTCATATACTCCAAAAGTCGTGAAGATCATGAGCAACACTTGAGGTTGATACTCCAAAAGCTTCGTGAAAATAAGTTATACACCAAGTTGAAGAAATGCGAGGTTTGGCTTGAGGAAGTAGCATTCCTTGGGCACGTGATATCGAATTAGGGAATATCAATTTATCTCGCGAAGATTGAAGCAATACAAAGTTGGGAGCAACCTAAGTCAGTAACCGAAGTACGTAACTTTCTAGGCTTAGCTGGTTATTATCGGAGATTCGTGGAAGGATTTTCTCGAATCACGACTCCATTAACTCAGCTGACTCGAAAAGATACAAAATTCAAATGGAGCGAGGAATGTGAGAAGAGTTTTCAAGAACTCAAGAGGAGACTCATTTCAGCACCTATTCTGATAATACCATCATGTTTGGAGGGATTTCTCATCTACAGTGATGCTTTAGGCAAGGGTTTAGGATGTGTTCTCATACAACATGGGAAAGTCATAGCCTATGCCTCACAACAACTCAAAGAATATACAACATGGGTTTAGGATGTGTTCTAACTGATATGGACTTTGCTATATTTTCTATTTTCGACGGAATTCTCGACAGAATTCTTCAATTACAATATCTGTGGGACCTTCTTTATTTTATTTATGGATTGTAATTAGTTTCTAATATTGAAATATACTAAGTAGCATTTACTTAGTTTCCTACTAATAAAATCAATTGAAAATAAACTAAGTAGCATTTACTTAGTTTCAAACTACTAAAAAAATAAAATAATATTATCACATAAACTAAATATAAATTATATTTTGTATGATAAGATAATATAAAATAATAAAATCAAATAACATAATTAAGATAAAATAAATAAAATAATTTAATTTAATTTAATTTACCTTAAATAAATTGTAAATAATATAATATAAAATAAAATATAGTATATTAATACAAATAATATAATTTAATATAAAATAAATTAAAATAAAATAAAATTTGTAAAATAAAATTAAAAAAAATAAAAATAAATATTATTTATAAAATAAAATAAAATAAATAAATTCTTTTGATAAAAATAAATAAATAAATAAAATTAAAATAAATAAAACAAAATAAATTAAAAATAAAGTAAAATAAAACAAAACAAAACAAAACAAAATAATTTCTTTTGATAAAAAATAAAATAAAATAAAATAAAATAAAATAAAACAAAAAAACAAAAAAAATGAAACAAAATAAAATAAAATAAATAATAAGTGTCGTTTGCTTAGTGTTTCACAACTAAATTAAATTGAAATACTTATAACCTTTACTAAATTAAATAGTATTTGCTTAGTTTTCCACAACTAAAATAAACTAAATATGCTTGACAAATGTAATACACTTATTAGGAGCTTTAGTAAACTAAGTAGCATTTGCTTAGTTTTTCATAGCTAAATCAAATTGAATATGTTTGACACATCATGTAGTATACGTAGGAGTTTTAGTAAACTAAGTAACATTTGCTTAGTTTTTCACAATTATAATAAACTTCATATATTCTTGTGCATGTAGTATATATAGGTAGGAGCTTAGAAACCCGTTTGACATTCACTCATTAGGAGTGAATGTTGAATAATTCCCAGTTTGGGACTGATACTGGATGTTATGTCTCTCACTTAGGTTAGTGCCAATTCATATGGTACGTTTTTATAAACTTGGGATAATTTTCAGCTAGTGTCTCTACATGTTCTCCGAGTGCATACTTAGACTAAGTTGTCTTGGTATATTTCGTGTACTTGAAGACCACGGGAAGGTGCTGCTGAAATTTTCTTAAAATAAAAGAAACGTGCTCAATATTGGTAATAGTGAGGAGACACATCTAGGAACGGGATAGAAGCCTAACTGGTGTAAAGTGGAGATATATATTAGGTAAACTAAATTCATGCATAGACCAAATTCATGATTATTCTTGTTATAATTGGGTATTTTCTTCAATTAAAGATGTTAGCCGACCGGAGTTAGATGTGCCGTAGGATACAGATTAATGGGAGGGGATTAGTTGATGCGTATCGTAATGGGGTGTCCAATTTTATGAACAAAGCAATTGAACATGCTGATGATCCGAACGGAAAGCTGAGATGCAAGTGTCTGAAGTGTTAAAACAGGATCTGGAAGATTGCCGATGAAGTTAAAGTTTACTTATATTCACGCGAGTTTGTGGATATATATTCGGTATGGATTCATCACGGGGAATCAGCTGAGTTTAGAGAACTGAAAAACAATACTATAGACCAACTAGTTCACGGGGATTCGCAATCAGAAAATTATGATGCCGTACAGATGTTGGTTTATGTGTATGGCCCTACCAATATTGTGTGGGCTGAAAACGAGCATGCGTCAAATAGTGCTCATCAAAAGCCAAATGATTCAACATATGCCTTCTACAAGATGTTATTTGAATCGGGGTTCCCATTGTATCTTGGAAATGACAAGCACACTAGGCTTTCTGCAATGACGAAGCTTTTACACTTCACGAATGAGCATGACTACAGTGAGAGAGGATTCAATGATTTGCTTACTATTATTAGTGAGTTCTTACCTAGGAATAATACTCTGCCCGCGAATTACTATGAAGTGAAGAAGACGGTTAAGGGGTTGAATCTCGGGTATGAGAAGATTGATGCTTGTGAGCCAGATTGTATGTTATACTATAGGGATGACAAAGATAAGGTGCAGTGTGATATCTGTAACTTGCCTCGGTACAAGATCACAAAACGTGGGGGGAAGGAGAAATATGTTCCAAAGATGATATTACGGTACTTTCCTCTTATGCCGAGGTTGCTACAGCTATTTATGTCTTTGCACACTGCTGAGCATATGAGTTGGCATGGAACAAAGGATGTCATGCCTGGTCAGCTGAATCACCCAGCAGATGGAGATGGATGGAATAATTTTAATGCCAATTTTCCATAATTTGCTGACAAAGTTAGGAATGTCAAGCTTGGTATGGCTAAAGATAGATTTTGTCCATTTAATAATTTTAGTCAGCTATACTATGTTTGGCCAGTTATTATGGTAACTTACAATCTTCCACTGTCAATGTGCATGAGGGATCCGTATCTTTTCTTGACTTTACTCATACCGAGGGATAAGAGTCCTACAAAAGACAACAACGTGTACCTTAGACCATTAGTCGATGAAAGTAAGATGTTATGGGAAACAGGTGTTCAGAGTTTTGATAAATCTGCCAGACAGAATTTTTGTGATGACGGTTGCCTTGTTGTGGACTATCACTATGTTGACGAATTCAAGGAAGATGTGGTGGTAGATGATGTCGTTGACGTAACCGATGTTGACGAAGTTGAGGAAAATGTGGTTGTTAGTCCGTATGTTGTTGTAGAAGATGATACCGAGGAAGAAATTGATAAGCAAGAGGAGGAGGCAGAATCAGAGGATGAAAATGATTTTGATTCTAGCAGGTTTGATGACGTACTTCTTAACTAATTGGTGTTTTGTAAATATTTTAGTACTAAAAAAAATCATTAGAATAAATTAACTAAAATTTAATGTCATCTCTGTCTGTTATTTCAGTAGTATAACTATGCCTAGGCATAGCGGTGGAGGTGGCTGTGGTGGCGGCTATAAAAGATCGGATGATGGCTCCCAGGGCGGGTCGTCTTCATCAGCGAGTGAGTTAATTTTGTTTTGGCTCAATAACACTTATTTTCATAATTTTTTATATAAAAAAACGTCTATTTACTATTTTTTGACAATGTCATAACTATATTATACATACAGATGCTAGACGTCGGCGTCAACGAGGGCCTAAACTCGGTTGATTAGGTCGTCTACTGGTAGTTCCTAACACAGTTCGTGTTGATGTCGGCTCATTGGTGTAGGTTTCAACTATAATATATTATGCTCAATTAAATGATATTATTATATGATTAATAAATTAAAACAATCCATTTAAATTTTGTATTATAGTATTATGGATCCTGTCGTTAAGGTGACCGTACACGCCATATGCCTGACACATCTCTCTACTGGATACATGTGATTTAGCCAGTATGCGAGGTACGATCCTGGCTTTATGGTGACAGTGTTGCGCAAGTTTCACGTAAGTCGAATTACATATACTAAATCAAAATTTTGGTTCTAGTTATTTATATATTGTTCAAATATTTATTGATATGTACGTTATGTCCATTTGATAGAGGTATTATAGATATGAGGTCGACATCACTAACGCGGACAACGACGCTATTATTTTTGCACACATTTTGAAGAACTATGCCGACTAGCTGTACGAGATACGGCAGAGGGTAGCCTTGACAGTTGAAGATCGCAAAAGATAACTATACGAGATCATCAGCCACCGACAATATCAGATGCAACATGGGCTGCCATGTGTACATACTGGGATGATGATGCCTTTAAGACCAAGTCCAAGCAGATGAAGAAGAATTGAGGCCAGCTACGAGTTGTTCATACTTCTGGCTCACAGTTATTTTAAGAGGTTAAGTTGATATGTATTTATATTTAGTTTAGTTTAATATTAAACTACATCTATAGTAAAGTAAGGTGATATTAATTAATATATAACTTAGGCCATGCGGAGCAGCTTGGGTCGACCTCCTACTATGATGGAGTTTTGGGATAGAGTCCATACGCCGAAGGATTCGACTTTGTCATCGACGATGTCTCCTTCAACATAAGATATACGGGTAATACATTTACTATAATGATTATAATTTAGGATCATATTACATAATTAATATGATGATACCGAGTTAACTCACATGTACATAGCTAAAAATTATAGGAGCTGTTTGAGAAGTTCTAGGACACATGTGTAGCTGAGTTGCAGGCTGCTAGGGGCGATCACGAGATGTTTATCTCTAGATAACGAGATAGGTCTCTGAGTTACGTCTCAGGATCCTCCTAGTAGCACTACCAGTCAGTATCGAGTGTGGGGGTTGCCAAGGATACCAACCTATACACTACCTGAAGGTATAATATTTTAGTATATATTTCTCATATGGATAAAGTAATCTTAATTATTATTCATGTTATATTTATTTTTGTAGGCACTAGCCAACGTCTGCGACCGAGAGCCCCCGTGGGACCATCACATATGGGCGCTGGCTTAGACGATGCTATGTTCCAGAGGGTTATACCTGCGGTGTCGGAGCGGTATGGTACGGATCCTTTATTCCGTCATCAGGACCTGCCTAGTCGTGCTCGTCTCCACCAGCTTGCTCAGGACATCGCAGCTGGTGCCACCGCCGAGAGTAGAGGTATCCCTCTGGAGCAGTTCACTGCGATACGCGACGAGGTCATCTGATTGGTGGTTACCTTACTCTTGGACGCTTTTGGGCCGCTGTAGAGTCAACCCTCACTACTCAGTTCATTTTAAATCCCTTTATTCTGCATGTTATTTAATTTTCATTTATTTGCATCTTTAATTTTAATGGACTAATGAGTTATATTTTTACTTGTATTAACAGGGTCCTCATTCTGATCACGAGCGGAGGGACAACGATGACTATAATTTTCATACGCCAGATCAGCAGCATCGACACACGCCCGATGATCCTCCTCATACTAGGGGTAGTTTTTGTAACGCCCCCAAATTCAGGTACTTGAAACCCGAACTCGGTGCTTTACGATACCATTTCTATGAGTGAAAATAATACTAATAATAATAACAATAATATAGATACCAAACTTAATTTACATATTTATCAGAGTCTAATCTCAAGTACGTAACCTTTAATACATTCATTACAATACATGATAATAATAAGTATCATAGTCTTAATAAAGATAAACTATTACTGTGACGCCCCCAAAATAGGTATACATAACCCATTCTAGGTCGCCAAATACATGGTACATAAATAAAATATAAACTTCTTTTATACAATGCAACAACAGCGTAGCTAAGATTTTTTACACGAATATTATCTCATAGACAATATTCAAACTCAAATAAAGTCCTCATTACATTTATTATTACACTATTTTATAAAATAGTGAGGACTACTATAGCCACCATCTCGGACCGTCACTCTGTTCCCCGACTAGTCCCAGCTATGTTCTTATTTCTTGAAGAGAACAATGAAAGCAAAAGGTTGAGCTCAACTAGCCCAGTAAGATATATTATGACTAAGATAATGCAGAATAAATTATCGTTAGCCTTTAAAAGTATTAAACTGATAAAATATAATAAACATCAAGTTTAACTGCAGCAGAACAAGCAATCCATTAGAAGTGTCAAGTAGAGCATGATATCTACTATCTTCAATGATTTAAAAAATTTTATCATCAATTTTATCACTGAGACTCGGCTTAATAAATAAACCACATCATCGAATCATCCCTGCACTACGGGCCAATGATATTCATGTAGTCATCAATGGTCATGATTATACCGAATAATCCCTGGTCATAATCATACCTACAACTATCCATCAATGCACTATAGGCTAATAAGGATTTTTACCACATCATTTGTAACATTACGGTCATGACTATACCAAATAATCCCTGGTTATAATCATACCAATCTATAGTACATCTATGCACGTAAGCCAGAGATGACTTTTATCACAATATAAGCATGAGGTTGATGACAATGTTATAAGAATTCAATTAAAAGCAAGAAAAGGATAAATTTTTAAAGATTTATAATTTAATTATCTAGAATTTAATAATGTCCAAATTGTCAATATGGTACTACTTTGTGGAGTAAAATTCAAGAATAATATTGTATCAAAAATGATTTAGACAGCAAAGAAATCAATTTTTATCATGAATAATTTCCCGGGTAAATAGTACCCGAGTGAATAGTACCCCATAAATAGTACTTCAAGAATAGTACCCTGTGAATAGTACTTTATGAATAATACTTATGAATAGTATTTTATGAATAGTACCCATGAATAGTATTTTATGAATATTATCCTATGAATAGTATCGTAAAAATGAATACTACTCATGGACAGTACTCCGACATGAAAAGCTTAAAATTTAACAAGAATGTACAAAAAATATCCTTGTGAAACAATACTAGATGAAGCGCAAATTTTAAGGATATTTTACTAATTTCACGGAGTATAGAAGAAATACTTTAACAAAATGAGGGTATAATCTGGAATACGAGACAAAATAATATTACTCATATACTACAGAGTATGGAAGAAAATATTATTCCTATGAATACTAAACAAAATAATATCTCTTACCTCAGAAGAAGACTGGATACTAGAATAGTGAAGTAGCAGACTTCTCTTCTCTTCTCTCTCTATAGCGTATCTCTCTATAATTGCTCTTGTGAGTCTTAGTGAATTGGTGAGAATGAAAGAAGAATGAGCTTCTATTTATAGGAAAACATAGTTTCGATAATTGCACGTTTTGGGGCTCGAAATATTATAGTATAATACATTCATCTTTTCTTTCATTTTTAATTTAGTCCTGCAAGTATTATCAAACTTGCACCACCTCCCCTAATAGTACATCATGTAAATCAATAGTACAATAATGTGAATCAATAGTTCTATACATGTAAAAAAAATAATTACAGTATAGTACCTTCATCTAGACCTCCATTTTTAATTTAGTCATGCAAGTATTATCAATCTTGCACCACCTCCCCTAATAGTACATGCATGTGAATCAATAGTACACATATGTGAAAAAATAGTTACAAGCATGTGAATTAGTAGCAATTAATTACTCATTTATCCGATTAATTACCCGATTGCTCAATATAACCTCCAAACATCAATTATTATCGAAATAGATGTCGATTTCCATTAACACTAATAATCCCAACACAATGAAAATATCAATTTCATCTTTAATCAATACAAACTTATTCATCATTAATATTATAACTCACAATATTTAATAACAAGATCATTTTCAGGAAAGAGGGGGCTTTCCGATAAGAATATCTCCCTATTGGCGCGTAATTAGGTGACCAAACCTCTCATTGACAGAACTTTCTAGACATTATCAATATTGCTAATAATAATATGAATAACTTTGTCGTCTCAATTATTGACTTAATAATATAAAATATTATAAAGATGATACTTTGATAATAATTGAATCAATAATATGAGAGATAATATGCAATAATTACTGTAGCAATAATTGAGTATAACTGAGTGACTTCTCACGTAAGCATCAATAATTAATATCGTGTGCTACTATTCAACCACGCGTATTAATGTACTTTTACCACCGGATAATTCAATAATTTAACGGTAAAACTTTTGCCGTTATTTTTATAAAAAGATAATTCTGTCATTTTCTAACTACGATAATACTTCCGTTGTGGGGTCCACCAATGATTGTGATGTCGTACGAATATTTCCTGTTAAAACTAATATTCCCCGACCAATTGAATAATATATAACCACTTGCTTACTTTGCAAAATTTGTAAATAATACTCATAACTATAACATTATATCAAATCCACACCATAATATTCAAAAATATATTTCAAGAAAAATTAATCTTTATTCATAAAAGTTGGGGTCTTACAATTACATAAGATAACACAAAACTCATTCAGCAACCTTTCCTTTTCCCTTGTTCTTAGCAAAGCCTTCAGGTTGTTCACACTTAGCTGAAAACATTATAAATTAAGCAAGGATGAGCATTTGAGTGCCCAACAAGTAATAGCAATTATAAATATTAGCTGAAATGATTAAATGTTTTCTTTGTACGACACTTCTACAACGAATCAATAGTTGTGAAGTAAACTGAACCAATAATAATATATTAATTCTATATCAAATTTTTGAAACTATGTACTGACTATATATGGGGATTAGTCGACAGACTATGAATATTTTTTTCTATTTTTGAAAAGGTTAAACAAAACATCATTTGTAAACCATTATAACTTACAAGCACGGGGGGTGATCAGCCCGTTATGTCTTGTATTGATCAATACTACATACAAGAACGATATTATCGTTCATCTATTCGCCTTTGGCGCACAAAAAGTTTTCTCATGTACGGGATGTTCATATTTAGTCAGGATTCCAAACCAAAACAATTCGGTTGGATAACAGTAAGGTTTTATCTTGTTCAACAATAATCTATAAGTTTGTGTCTAGCCAAATCAATAAGCTTATACGGATTTTAAGTTAACATATACATACTGGAAATTTTTAATGTGTATCAACATGTGATTAAATACAATGATTATTCAAGTGAGGATACTTGTATAACTATATATATAACGAACAAAATAAATATTTGAATAATAATATAATACTATGTTGATAAACAATGATCGAATATAATATATATAACAATAGGGTTAATAATCTGGCACGATAATAATATAATTCTGAAACTTTCTTACTTATGTCCATTGTATAAAGTAAATGCAAAGGTAGGATACTTGCCTGGTCTGCTGCTTACAGTTATAAAACTTAGTTTTATCTTTTATATAGCAACCTATCAGTAATAAGATCATTTTACTTATTAGAATAACAAATCGTAACACATAATATTACTTATTGCAGTTAGCATATAACTTAATCACATTGTCACACATGTTTAACAGTCATTGGTTGACAAATAAACACGTATCTAATCAAATTATCTAAGTCCAGATCAATTTCTGAAACATGTAGGTGTACCGACGGCTTTATCGGGTAATTATTGAGTCTGAGATTCTATCCTGTAATTCAATAACTGTAAATATCAGTTATATTATTTTTAATTGACTTATAATAATTTTTAAATAATTATTATATTTTATCATGATTTTTCAAACATCGGAATCATTATTAAATGATTTAAATATTAAATAATTCTATTATCATTAATTTTTAATTAATATTAAACTATTAATGAAACCATTGCCAAAATATTAAAGTTATTTATAATAACACAAAATATTTTTAAAGTACTAATATTACCCTTAAATGATTTTTAAAATATTTAAAATCATTTTTAAATAATTACCATTAATATTTAAATATTTATGTACTATTTATCAAAATATTAAAAGTCATTACTTATAACTTAAAATATTTTTAATTCATTTATATCCTTTTTAAATGATTTTTAAATTAATTAAACCATTCTAAAACTATTTATTTAATATAATTATTACATAAATTTGATATCATTAATATTAAATTAATATCATTAATATTAAATTATTAATGAAATTATCCTCTAAATATTAAAAGTTATATTTTATAACTTAAAATATTTTTAAACACCTTAATTTCATTTGAAATGATTTTTAAAATCATTTTTAAACTAAGTTATTTAATATAATTATTAAATAATTATAGTATAATTATTAATGAAATTTACCTTTAAATATTGAAAGTTATATTTTATAACTTAAAATATTTTTAAATACCTTATTATTATTTAAAATGATTTTTAATATAATAAAATCATTTTTAATTAATTTATTCAATGCATTTATTAAATAACTTAATTATCATTAATATTAATTTATTAATGAAATTTATCACAAAATATAAAAATACTTTAAAAATAACTTAAAATATTTTCTTATATCATAATATAATTTTAAATGATTTTTCAAGTATTAAAATCATTTTTAAATAATTTATTTAATATAATAATTAAATAAATTAAATACCTTTAATATTTTAAAAATATTAAATATTTATGAAATATATTAAAAATTATTAAAAACTAATTTTCATACTTTAAAATAATTTTTAGTAATTTAATTTGTATTTTTAATAATTAAAAACTAATTTTCTCTAATTATTAAATAAAGTATTTAATTGTAGTAATAAAGTGTCGCTAAAGACTGTCTATAGCGACAGAACCGTCGTTGTAGGCGTTTTTCACCCAAGTCCAAAACATTCATGTCAGTTTCAAGTGGGTAGGTTTGACCAAGTGTAATTCAGTGTGTATTATGTTTCTGGTCAGGTTGTTGGTCAGATCTCATAGTGATAATGCAAAACTACATGATCCAACAACAAACATGGTCATAACATGCATCAAATGAAAGATCTAATGGCGTAAAGTAGCTGTCAGATTTGTTCTTCATTTCTGGGTTTGCCCAGAAATGAAGAACAGATCGTGGGTCTTACTATGGGATTCCACTACATGCTAGTCTTGTAATATTTTTATGATCTAATGATTTCAGTGTATAGAAAACATGTAACTAAAGAGATCTATTACAGAAAACACATCTAACAACACATCAAGCAGATAAGGTCCGGTCAAAGCCATGTCAGAACCGTGTTATTAAGTTTTCTGGTTTCCCAGAAAATTGTAATCGTGATCGTCCGGGCTAGTTTGACCATCAATTAAATCAAATCTGTATGTTATTCAGGTGATCTATAAGCCTTAATCTGTAGTCCATATACCATACAATAATCTTGTTACAACAACAGAAAAAAAAATAATAAACAACTAACAGATCAAAGCCCATGAAATCGCTGTTAGACCGACCTATGGAAATATGGGTTACCCAGAAATCTCCCGCTCAATGTCGGTCAACGTGTTTTGACCATGAATAACATGAAATCTGTTAATGTTCTGACCTTGATATAAGTTCCAGTTTAAAGAGATCATAGCATACTACAAGATCAAAGCTTAAAACACCCAAAAACATAAACAGAGAAAGATCTACAGGACCTGACATTATGTTGTCAGACACAAAAAAACAATTCCCAGATTTTTGAAAATTTCAATTTTGAGCAATTAGGTGTTATGGATCTACAAGATACCAACCCAGATCACTTAAATAGACTACAAAAAACATGTTTGAACATAAAATCATAATATCTAACATAGCAATTGAATTGCCAAAGGATTTTGTGGGTTTTGAGTTGAGAGAAAATGGTTGAGTGTTTTGTGCAAAATGAGCTAACAATTGATATTTTCTCTATCCCAATCTATTTATACAAGTCTTAAATGCATGTATTGGCTGATAATGGACTGATTGCTGGCATTATTTAAGTCACAATGTTAAATGAGTTGGTCACGAACTCCTAGATTTGGTATGATTTGCAAGCAAGCTTAATAAAGACTATAAAAGGGCATTATGGACAATTGACTTGTGATTTTAATGGCACTTTGGTCATTTAACAAACCCTTAGGGTTTAAACCTAAGGTTTAGCACAAAAATTGCAAGATTTCCAACTAGGTTTTAAAATAAAAAAATTTAGTTTCTAAATTATAAAAATTAAGGTTTCTTTAATTAGATTAGGTTTCTAAATACATTATATAGGAATATTAGGGTTTAAAGTCCACTAATTAGCATTAATCTTTATCATTTAAGGGTTCATAAATTAGCATTTAGGATTCTTAATTTGATAATTAGGATTTTAATTAGTAGTTAGGGTTTTAAAAATTAGGGTTCTCCTTAATTAGGGTTAATATCTATAATATCAACCGTTAATCACATTATTGTGATTACATAACATTCTTAAGCTTGTATCCGACTTTTGAATTAGGGTTTAACATCTTGAAACTAGGGTTTTCTAATTTTTTAGAAATTAGGGTTTCTAAATATTTAATTAGGGTTTACCTAATTAAATCTATAATAATTAACATTAATCACATCACACAGTTATATAAAAGTCTTGAACTCTAATTCGAATTTCAAATTAGGGTTCAATAAAGCAATGCTAGGGTTTTCTATTATTCTACTATAAATGTTCTACAAATTAACATGATACACACATCATGCATATTTATAGCACTAAAATATAATTATTCTTATATTATCATTCTCATTCCTTGATCAAAATCCAAAATTAGGGTTTGGATTTCATATCTGATTTATCTTGCACATATATTACTATTAATTAAGTTAAAAATAATTAACTTAATTAACTAATCTCAAATAAACCACATAATAAAATAAAATAATTATTGTGACGCCCCCAAATCTCGGTCTCTTCCAACCCGACATATGGTGCTCCACGGTGCTACAGTTCACACAAACATTCAATTGAAATGCCTCAAAAGAACGAACATGTCTTATATATATTCCAAAACAATACTACCATTACCCAGGTTCTTTATAACTGTTACATTTGTTCTTGTCATAATATCAAATATTATCATTACAAACCTATACTATTACATAGGTAATCTACAAGTTCTCTTTAGCCTTCCCTTTATCCTTGTCGAATCCTTTGGTCCATTCGGTCAAAGCTGCATTCATATGGTTCAAGCAAGAATGAGCATAACAAGCTCAACAAGTACAACAATTTCATTTAAAAAGCATGATTGAAACATAGGAATCGTATATCTTCAAGAACTGGATAATAGTTATGAAGTACTATCCATAATTCAAAATAGCATTTCTTTTCCTTCAAAACGTTTTACAACAACAATATTCAGTAATTCATTAATTCTGGTCCAAGACCACAAGTATTTCATAATTTCTCTGAAAAGGACAACCCGACACGAAGTCCGTAAGCCCAGCATATCTTACAAGCACTTCTAGGTGATCAGCCTATAGAACTCTATGTTGATCAACACTACATCCATTAAACGTGTGTACGTTTAAGTTGTGGCAACCTTACATGCCATCGAATACTCGATGAAAAATACATTTGTTTATTCATATTCAAGCTTACCTTGAATTCGTACCAAATAATTAGCGTAGGATAGCGTTGGTAGTTCTATACTGAAAGACTTGTAAATAAATCAATCAATCTATCAAGATTAGTCTAGCTGAGTTAAAATGGGCCTCGACTCTTTATTTCAAATCATACATGCATCTCATAACTTGAATCATTTGAAAACCTGGCTAACACGAAGGTTAGACAAGTGTTTAGAAAAACTTGCCTTCAACGTCTACTAGAGTAAAATTACGTTTCCTTTGAGTCTTTACGGTCTCTACAACACATAACCACATAATATACCACATTAGGTCATGAATGAACATACTTAGTTCCTAAACAATCTTACCCTTCTTCTCAATCTACTCATGTATTAGATTTGTTATTATTGCTTCCGGCTTACCGTCGTTCTTTTACATCGTTCTTACCAACTTCTTTTTCTTATATAACTTAATTGAAATTATTCCATTATTACAACTCGGTTTGAGTTAATTATCCTTCCTCACAGTTTACTAACGTCCTTACGAAATTAATTGACACTTAATCGGCATTGGTTATGTACACTTATTGTACATCATTCCTGTTTACATTCAATTAACTTTCTTTAACTCTAAGTGATCGCACTTGAGGTTTAGTTATGACTTAACAATATTTTATTAAGTCCATTAGTTCATTGTTAAACAATTTCCATTCAAGTTCTACTTGTAACCATTCTTTACTGTCTAGGTTTTAAGGCTGGCGTTGCGGTGCCGACTATTACTCTTGGTGTCGCGCTGCGGTGTCACGTGTTGCTACTAGAAACCCGAACTCAGTGCTGCAGCACGAGTCCCTTCATTATGAGTCACGCTGCGGTACGAGTTTACAGGGACTGAGGCTCACTTTGGCGCTACGGCGCCAGCTATTTGGCTTGGATTCGCGCCGCGGTGCGGGCTTTGTGCCACAGATTATTTTGACAGATTTTTCAAATGATGAGATTCCCGAACTCTTAACTTCTTCGTTATAGGTTCGAATTAGCTCGTTCAAGAGCCTACAGTTCACAAATCACATACTCTACGTGTTCATGCAAGAATTTTATATATTTGACTTAGTTTCCAAAAATTTCACCTATTAGTCCATTTTTAACGAAAACGATAAACGTTCGTGAACGTTCAACGCTCGTTTCTTCGTTCTAAGTCAGAATATGGTCATTTTTGAGTCCATAAATCTATAATGCCAAATAAGACTTTCTCAATTGAAAACCAATGTTTCCAAGCCAAATATCAAAATTCAACTTTCATTCTGAGAATTTCACGAATTCGACGATTGTCGTCTAATCGTGTGAATTCCGGCGAAACTTCGTTACTTAAGATTTGTTTTTTGTTTCAAATGGATTCAATTCATCATACTAACATCTTAACATACTTACTTCATTAACTTATAATCATGATAAGTTATTACTTGTTCTTTATAAGTTTGTAACTTATGAACTATAGATTACTTACTATGATTCCATGACTTATCATGATCTTAATCTTTTAACCACCATTCTTGCTTCTTATTATTATACCAATTCCATTAATGTTAACATGTTACAAGCTTTTACAAGTTCTTCTTAAGTTCATAACGTCATTAATTGCTTATCTTACAACATGACTTAATTACGGCTTATTATTACTTAAGCCATTTGATTCATTATTCCAACCCCTTCTTAGCATACATGTTCTACCACCACCCACTTCTCTAACAATAGAAGAGAAAGAGAATCATGGTTCAAGATGGCTTACCCTTTGATGATCACTTGCTAAGCATTAATCTTCTTCTTGCTTCTTGTTTATTTGAATAATGAAAGGTCTAACTTTCTATGTTATTCTCACTTATTCTCTCTAACCAATAAGTTGTTAGTGTTTTGAATAAGGAAAAAATGAGATAGCAAGCTTCCTATTTATAGAAAATCCTAAGTGAGGGCATAATGGTTAATAAGACACCTCCACCTTCTTAATCCACCTCCTTACTATTCATTACTTCCTAATTAAGTTAACTTGGCCACCACATCTACTTAGCCACCAAGTCACTTGCTCACCACTTATCTAGGCCATTAATGTAACTTGTTTATCACAACTTCTATCATTTGCTTGCCCATCACAACACTTAAGCATTAAGTTACTTGTTTATCACTTTAGATCACCCATGGTTTAAACCATGGGTTTAAACCAACACATAAACCCCTGGTTTTTGCTTTGGGCTTTAGCTTAATTAGTTAATCGAACTTAACTTATACATTGGGCTTGTAATTAAACAAACACTTGGCTTGTTCATTAACTTATGTTGGACTTAACTATTCTTACATTTGGGCCTTGTCATACTTCCCTTTGGACTTTAATATTAAATCATATTGGATTTGTACATCCCACAAAATCCACAAGTCTATTCACAAATGGCTTAAAGCCTTATAACATACACTCTACGTATAATTCTCGTATTCTTACTCGTATACTTATTCATCATATACGATATACCATCATCCATACATACTCGTATACTACTTCGTATCATACTCGTATTCTCTACCTCGTACAATACCTACGTATTATACAATCATTACACTAACTTCTTATCGCTTGATTTTCCTAACGTTCTCAAATTAAGTCCACAGGTGAAATATTACGTTTTCCATAACTGAAATATTATTGGATATTCCATCTCACCGTGATATTCTATCGTTACGTATTTCTCGGAAGTTCAAAAATAATTCCCGAGCAGAAATGCGTGAATAGTGTTTTTTGAAAAATTTCCCAGAAAACTTTTATTTTCATCTTAGAAATTCAAACACTTTCATTCTACCATGTAGCCAAAATACTACGATGTTCCGATATGTTTAGGTCATAGAACGACCTTCAATTATCTTGCTCCTATAAATAATCAATTAAATTCATTTAATCCACATAATTAAATAAAATTTTAATTCTCCTAAAAATTCAATTTTCTCGGGTGTTACATTATTCCCTCCTTATAGGGATTATGTCCCCAGAATCTCGCTAATAATTATATAAACAAATGAGAAAAAGTTTTCTTCATTTTAATCTCGAGTTCCCAAAATGCTTCTTTGACATTGGGGTTCTTTCATATCGCCTTCAACAAAGGTATTATCTTATTTCACATGACTTATTACTTCCTATCAATAATTTGAGCTGGAAGCTAAACACTTACTAACATATTACACTTTTTCCTTTTATTAGTCCTTCTTTTAACTTGGAATTATATGAAACTCAAATTCCTCCTTCAAAACCATACTATGCTTAGTCTTCTATTTATCATGTGTCCTCTTCTTCATTCGCTTGCATTCTTCGGTACCTAGTAGTACTTAATCAACTTGTTTTATTTCGTGGATTGAGTCTACATTGTGCATAACATTTCTACCCCGTAATTTAACTTCTAACCCTGTTCTCGCCATCACCGTTATTAACTCATTCTGAGTCATTAACATTGATAGCTTTTCCTACCCTTCCTACTTAACGCGTTGGCTACTACATTTACCTTCCCTGAATTATATAACATATCACCGACATAATCTCTTATCCATTCGAATCACCTTCTCTACGTCATATTCATCTCCTTCTGTGTGAAGACATATATATCACACTCTTAGAGTCCGTGTATATCTAATACTTTTCTCCGTATAAATACTATCTTCTGATTTTTAATTCAAAAACTACAACTGCCAATTCTAGATCATAAGTAGGATAGACCTTCTCATAATCCTTTAACTGGAGTGATGCATATACAATGACTTTGCCATGCTACATGAGCACGCAATCTCGTCATCGATGCAAAACATCGAGATACACTACAAAATTCCCCGTATCATCTGAAAAAGACAATATAGGTGCTTCACTTAACTTTTCTTTTTAGTTCCTGAAAACTATTTTTTCACTCCTCATTCCCAACATACTTATCAATAACTTATTTGTATACCTTCTAAGCTAAACTTCACACTTAGTGAATTCCATATCCAACTTCTCCCTCCGTAGTGTTTCTAACACTATCTTCAAATGTTCAGCGTGATCTTCTGGCGTCTTGAAATAGACTAGAATATCACCAATGATCATTACGACACTCTCGTCAAAATATTATTCGAATACTCTGTGACGCTAATGGTACCTTCAACCATAGCACCTCACCAGAGTACCTATCAATTTGCCTCCTTCTTCCTTATTTTCTACCGACAATACCCCACACACAAATCTATCCTAGAAAAATTCTTTGCCCTTTCCAACTGATTAAATAGATCATCGATCATGGGCCATGGGTATTTATTCTTAACTGCTAACTTACTCCTATTACGATAGTCGATACGCAACTGTAACGACTCACCCTCTTTCTTAACATCCTCCTAACTTGCGTATTAGTTAGACAAAAATACTGTTCCGGTGATTTATTACCGCAAATTACTACCTTACGTTTTCTTAGAAAACCGACTATTCATACTTTTATTCTAACGATTTATTAAAATTCTATGGTTACTTAACTCATTCCTATCGAGAATTTCTTCAAATTCTCCCCACTTAATCGGTACTTATCTACCGATACTAGCTTACCTTTATTTATTCATGACATATTTCTACGAATATAATTAACGAAAGTTATTTCTTCCTCCTCTACCCTAATGTTTAAAGGTACTTATAATCCTTTACAGACAGACTCCTAGATCAGTCTTCCAAATGTCTTACACGCTTCGATCTTACACTAAGGATCCCCTTGTCCCACTCCAGTATTCCCAGAGTTAAATTTTTTTCTTTTTGGCATACTTCCACTGACATTCTCTGCCTTGGTTCCTCTATCTCCATTATTCTCATTCTTATTCTTTATCTCATTATGGTATTGGGTTAACGCCTCACTACCACCCTCTTATATAATAACCTTCTCCATAATGGTCTCATAGGAAACCCTCTGGAATACTACAATCCCACCATAGATCCAGAGTTTTAGGTCCTGCTCAAACCTACGAGCCTTCATCTCCTCAGTGTCCACTTAGCGTGGAACAAACCTTGCCAGTTCATTGAATTTGGCTGCGTACTGGGGAACCGTCATGTCCCCTTGTTTAAGTTCAAAGAACTTAATCTCCATTCTCCCCTGCATACCTATAGGGAAATAATTCTCAAAGAAAACCTTCTTGAATTGTTCCCATGTTACCGCATCTGTTCTAGCCTCAACCTGGTGAGCCTCCCACCAAAAGTTGACATCCCTTTTTATCTTGTAAGTCGCAAAAGAAATCTTTTATGCCTCACCTACATTTGTAATAACAAACCCCTTCTCTAATTCCTTTACCCGCGTCTGGGCTTCTAATGGGTCCGTCGTTCCTTTGAACTCCGGCGGACCTACGCTTTTAAACTCTTTAAAGATAGTTGTTCTGGCTACCCTAGGTTTCACGGGTACTCTACCCCCGGTTTGGTTAAATGCAGCTGTTAATAAATTAACTAATTCTTGCATACATTTATTTTAATATCCTTGGTTTTCATTATGCGATTTCGCTTCTTGATTACGTTGTCTTTTCCTTGGCGGCATTTTCTGATTAAATAAAATAAAATTTCATTATTATCTACTTATTTACTTAGTTATCGCTTTTCAAATAACAACTCGTACCACAACAAAGCATGTTAAATGAAAACTTCATTATATTAATATCCTTCTTCATAGTTTAAAACTATTTACAATTTATTTTCATAGCCAAAAGCTATTACAATTTCTATCCCGCAATTGAACTTCCCAAAAGTTGGGATTTACAAAAAGACTACCATTTTATACAAAAGAGGGTTTTACGTCACTACACACATATTAATAACTCTAGACTTCTAATAATGCATAACAACATCCTCATATTTCTCATTTGCAATCATCGCTACGGTATCCCGACTAATAGTGTGTCGAGTTTATCCTGACTCAATGGAACAACAAGCAACTTTCAGCTTATAATCCTTATGAGCTCTCTCATGGATGTAAGACATCCGGGTTATCTTCCGGTCCTTCTCCCCCAGTTCCCTACGAAGCTCATCGGCCTCCTTCTTAAAATCCCTATCTTTATTTATCATGAGCACTTTCTCATCATGCTCTGACTCAAAATCTGCTTCTACAGACTCCTTCACTACATAAAGAGCACTAATCTATTCATTCGGATTCTGCACATTTGCACTCAGTTGCACATTCTTGTCAAGCTCTGCCAGATACAATGATCTCATTGTATATGGAGCTGATGACTCTAGTGTAGGTACCACCGTAGTAGCCGATGTTACCTCCATTCCTTCATCCATATCGCTCATCATATCCAAGTATGATGTCAAGGATACATCTCCCTCGGAGTACTCTTCCTCAGAAAAATACTCCTCTGTCTTAGACTCCTCTAGAATCACTATTGGTACCTCCGCCACTGGCATAGGTACAGGCTCTACTCTGTTCACAAGCTATTCGCTCCCCACGTGTATATCTATATACATCAAGCTATCGATCGACATCCTACAATAACACATAACATGTTGATTAGTACATAATACACAATAGTATAAGCACAAATCACATTTAATTTATTTAGGGTTAGTTTCCAACTTTTAAATCTTTCGGTACTGAGTTTTGTCAATACCTTATTAACTCATTCGACTCAAGTAAAGCTAGAGTTTACTTCCTTCGGACTTCTCTTCTTTAACGAGGTTATTAGACTAAGGTTCTTCCCCCCTTAAGTTTTATAACCTAATGCTTTGATACCAATCTGTGACGTCCCCAAATCCGGGTCTCTTCCAACCCGACATATGGTGCTCCACGGTGCTACAATTCACACAAACATTTAATTGAAATGCCTCAAAAGAACGAATATGTCTTATATGTATTCCAAAATAATACTACCATTCTCTAGGTTCTTTATAACCGTTACATTTGTTCATATCATAATATCAAATATTATCATTACAAACCTATACTATTACATAGGTAATTTACAAGTTCGATTTAGCCTTCCCTTTATCCTTGTCGAATCCTTTGGTCCATTCGATCTAAGCTGCATTCATATGGTTCAAGCAAGAGTGAGCATAACAAGCTCAGCAAGTACAACAATTTCATTTAAAAAGCATGCTTGAAACATAGGAATCGTATATCTTCAAGAACTGGATAATAGTTACGAAGTACTATCCATAATTCAAAATAGCATTTCTTTTTCTTCAAAACGTTTTACAATAACAATATTCAGTAATTCATTAATTCTGGTCCAAGACCATGAGTATTTCATATTTTCTTTGAAAGGGACAACCCGGCACGAAGTCTGTAAGTCTGACATATCTTACGAGCACTTCTAGGTGAGCAGACTATAGTACTCTATGTTGATTAACACTACATCCATTAAACGTTTGTACGTTTAAGTTATGGCAACCTCACGTGCCCATCGAATACTCGATGAAATATATATTTGTTTATTCATATTCAGGCTTACCTTGAATCCGTACCAAATAATTGGCGTAGGATAGCGTTGGCAGTTCTATATTTAAAGACTTGTAAAAATATCAATTAATCTGTCAAGATTAGTCTAGCCGAGTTAAAACGGGCCTAGACTCTTTATTTAAAACCATACATGCATCTCATAACTTGAATTATTTAAAAACCCGGCTAACAAGAAGGTTAGACAAGCGTTTAAAAAAACTTGCCTTCAGCATCTGCTACAGTAAAATTATGTTTCCTTTGAGTCTTTACGGTCTCTACAACACATAACCACATAACATACCACATTAGGTCATGAATGAACATACTTAGTTCCTACACAATCTTACCTTTCTTCTTAATCTAATTATATATTAGATTTGTTATTATTGGTTCGAGCTTACCGTCGTTCTTTTACATCGTTTTTACCAACTTCTTTTTCTTATATAACTTAATTGAAATTATTTTATTATTACATCTCAGTTTGAGTTAATTATCATTCCTCACAGTATATTAACGTTTGTACGTTATTAATTGACACTTAATCGGCATTGGTTATGTACACTTATTGTACATCGTTCCTGTTTACATTCAATTAACTTTCTTTAACTCTAAGTGATCACACTTGAGGTTTAGTTATGACTTAACAATGTTTTATTAAGTCCATTAGTTCATTGTTAAACAATTTTCATTCAAGTTCTACTTGCAACCATTCTTTACTGTCTAGGTTTTAAGGCTGGCGTTGCGGCGCCGACTATTACTCTTTGTGCCGCGCTGAGGCGCCACATGTTGCTACTAGAAACCTGGACTCGACGCTGTGGCGCGAGTCCCTTCATTACGGGTCGCGCTACTGCGTGAGTTTGCAGGGGCTGAAGCTCGCTTTGGCGCTGTGGCGCCGGCAAATTTGTTTGGAGTCGCGCCACGGCGCGGACTCTATGCCACAGATTATTTTGACAGATTTTTCAAATTGTGAGATTCCCGGACTCGTAACTTCTTCGTTATAAGTCCGAATTGGCTCGTTCAAGAACATATAGTTCACAAATCACATACTCTACGTGTTTATTCAAGAATTTTATCTATTCGACTTTGTTTGCTAAAATTTCACCTATTATTCCATCTTTAACGAAAACGATAAACGTTCGTGGACGTTCAATGCTCGTTTCTTCGTTCTAAGTCGGAATCCGGTCATTTTTGAGTCCGCAACTCTATAATGCCAAATAAGACTTGTCTCCATTGAAAACCAACATTTCTGAGTGCAATGTCAAAATTCGACTTTCATTCCGAGAATTTCACGAATTCGACGATTGTCGTCTAATCGTGTGAATTCCGGCGAAACTTCGTTACTTAAGATTTGTTTTTTGTTTCAAATGGATTTAATTCATCATACTAACATCTTAACATACTTACTTCATTAACTTATAATCATGATAAGTTATTACTTGTTCTTTATAAGTTTGTAACATATGAAAATATAGATTACTTACTATGATTCCATGACTTATCATGATCTTAATCTTTTAACCACCATTATTGTTCCTTATTATCATGCCAATTCCATTAATGTTAACATGTTACAAGCTTTTACAAGTTCTTCTTAAGTTCATAACTTCATTAATTGCTTATCTTACAACAAGACTTAATTATGGCTTATTAATTCTTAAGCCCTTTGATTCATTATTCCAAACCTTTCTTAGCATACATGTTCTACCACCACCCACTTCTCTAACAATGGAACAAAAAGTGAATCATGGTTCAAGATGGCTTACCCTTTGAAGATCACTTGCTAAGCCTTAATCTTCTTCTTGCTTCTTGCTTATTTAAATAATGAAAGGTCTAACTTTCTAGGTTATTCTCATTTATTTTCTCTAACCAATAAGTTGTTGGTGTTTTGAACAAGGAACAAATGAGCTAGCAAGCTTCCTATTTATAGGAAATCCTAAGTGAGGGCATAATGGTCAATAAGCCACCTCCACCTCCTTCATCCACCTTCTTACTATTCATTACTTCCTAATTAAGTTAACTTGGCCACAACATCTACTTAACCACCAAGTCACTTGCTCACCACTTATCTTAGCCATTAAGTTAACTTGTTTATCACAACTTCTATCATTTTCTTGCCCATCACAACACTTAAGCATTAAGTTACTTGTTTATCACTTTGGATAACCCATGGCTTAAACCATGGGTTTAAACCAACCCATAACCCCTAGGTTCTTACTTTGGGCTTTAGCTTAATTAGTTAATCTAACTTAACTTATACATTGGGCTTGTAATTAAACAAACACTTGGCTTGTTCATTAACTTATATTGGACTTAACCATTCTTACATTTGGGCCTTGTCAAACTTCCCTTTGGACTTTAATATTAAATCATATTGGATTTGTACATCCCACATAATCCACAAGTCTATTCACAAATGGCATAAAGCCTTATTACATATACTCTATGTATAATTCTCGTATTCTAACTCATATACTTATTCATTATATACGATATACCATCATCCATACATACTCGTATACTACTTCGTATCATACTCTTATTCTCTACCTCATACAATAACTACGTATTATACAATCATTACACTAACTTCTTAATCTTTGATTTTCCTAACGTTCTCAAATTAAGTCCACAGGCGAAATATTACATTTTCCATAACTGAAATATTATTGGATATTTAATCTTACCTTGATATTCTATCGTTACGTATTTCTCAGAAGTTCAAAAATAATTCTCGAGCAGAAATGCGTGAATAGTGTTTTTCAGAAAAATTCTCGAAATGCTTTTATTTTCGTCTTAGAAATTCAAACACTTTCATTCTACCACATAGCCAAAATACTACGATGTTCCGATATGTGTAGGTCATAGAACGACTTCAATTAGCTTGCTCCTATAAATAATCAATTAAATTCATTTAATCCACATAATTAAATAAAATTTTTAATTCTCCTAAAATTCCGATTTTCTCGGGCGTTACAATTATTATAATGATTTTATAATCATTTCATATATTATTTAAATAATATAATAATCATATTTTTATGGAAATTAATTAATAAAAATATTTCTATTATAAAATTAATTACTATAAAAATATAGTTTATAATGATTTATAAATCTTTAAAAACTTATTTGTAATTATTCAGGAAATAAATAATTTTTTTTATTTCTCACAATATACATACCCATTACCTGGCTCAAATTCCCTCCTTTAAAATAAAAAAAAATTATATGCGAAATTTCTTATTTATTTATATAGAAAATATCGAGTTATTACATTCACCCTCCCTTATACAGATTTCGGCCCCAGAATCTCCAATTTAAAACTTATACATACAAGGGTACATATCATACACAATCATTGCAAG
This sequence comes from Panax japonicus, assembly GCA_020205505.1. NCBI lineage: Eukaryota > Viridiplantae > Streptophyta > Magnoliopsida > Apiales > Araliaceae > Panax > Panax japonicus. The sequence continues at coordinate 25,403,015 of CM035101.1, read as the reverse complement.
TCAATCTCAATCATATTTGATCGAACTGATCTTTAACTAATCAACATAGCGCTTGTCTATCTGATTAAACAAAAAAATTTGATTCATAATAGAACTCAAATTCTTCCTTCAAAATTTCTTTATAAATTAATTTACTATATATAGAAAAATTATATATAAGAAAATAAAAGTTATTCGAATAATACCTGGAGTTCCTTCACCAGCTACCATGGTATCCTGGACCGTTATGTTGAAGACTCTCGCGGTTGATTTTTTTGGTTTGTTTGATGAAGTCAGTCCTGTGATCGCCAGAGTCCCGCTGCCTTTCCCAGTAGTCACACTCCCTGCCTTCATTCTCCTTTTTGGACAATCCTTCACCTTATGCTCCATTGACCCGCATATAAAACACCCAGTGTTCATCCTTGGATTGGGGTAGTTGGGAGAGATATAGCCCTCCTGCCCGCACTTATAACATACAAACCTACCCTTTAGACACTCACTAAACTGATTTTTCCCGTAATTCTTACACTGCACAATCTGTTTCTTCACACCTTCTTGTTTCACCTGAACATTTCCAAAATAGTTCCCCTTCCTCTTTTCACCCCTATTCCCACTATTAGTTTCCACCTTCTCAGCTCCTACGACCTTGCCCTTGTTCCATTTTCCTTGTTTTAGAGGATCATAGTATCACTCCCCTCCTCAGTTACAATAGCTTTTTCCTTGAGTGATGAAAATGTAGAGATCTGCAACACCGCCACCTTGTTGTAGAGTAAGGGTTTTAATCCCAGCTTGAACCTCCTCGTCTCCGTATCAACTTGATACGAAACAAACCTAGCTAATTCATTAAACTTTGCGGCGTATTCTGACACCGTCATATATTCCTGCTTTTATTCCAAAAACTTCACCTCCATCCTAGCATGCATACTAGATGAAAAATAATTTTCGAAAAACAAAGTTTTGAACCTATTCCTTCTCCTGCCCTAGCTTGATTTTCTTCCCACCAAAAGTTTGCCTCCCCTTTCATCGTGTAGGTGGCAAAAGCTATCTTTTGACCCTCAAATACCCTAGCTATTACAAACGCCTTTTCAATTTCCTTAACCCAAGTCTGGGCTTCTACAGGTTCAGTTTAACCTCTGAATTCTGGCGGTCCTACAGCCTTAAAATCTTTGAAGTTCGCCAAACGATTGTCTGGCGGGTTTCCGCGGCTGGTATTCCTTGTCACATAGCTTGAGCTACCATATTCGTAAAGTTTTGTATTGGGTCATGTTGTTGTCCTTCAGCTTTGTTGACAGATTCTTCTGCCCTTTGGTTTCGAGTTCGACTTCTTGGTGGCATTATCTAGTTAAATAAGACCATAAATTTAACTTACATTCTAAACCTTATTGTATAAGTTTAACAGATAACACGAAGTTTAATAAAAAACTTATTCCATTAATCAAACATAGATTCATATTCATTAAACTAAGTCATAGCACTTTACATAACATAGCACATACTGTTATCCCTTAGCGACAACAAAAGTTAGGATTTACTGCTACAACTTATGTAAAAGTTTGAGAATATTACATAGAACACACATAATCTAACAGTACTTATACTACTGGTTCACTACGCCTTTTTCTTGATCTTGGACAACCTTTCACCTGATGACCTTCTATCCCACAAATAAAATATGTACCTTGCTTATAGTGGGGACAATAAAGAGAGGCATGTCCCTTGTTGGGTAAAATCTAATTACGCACAACACGCAAGTATACGTGGTCAACAAGTAATAAAGTGAAAGTAGAGTATCGTTCCCACGAGGAATTGTTTAATAAAAATCACCAAGTACTAACCCGTAACCTACTCAATCTTATTTAAACGAATGAATTTCAAATTATATAATTAAACTAATTCTAATGACTACTAGTTAAATTAAGATTACAGAGATTTAAGATCACAATTTCATTTATTGCTTCATATAAGTTAACACACTTCTCATCAATTATTTTCTATCATGAATTGTTAATCAAAAACACTAAGGCAGATAAAACCATCTCTCGATGCATAATACCCATACTCACTTAAATCTACAGATGATAGAATCAAGCAAGACACCCTAATTAACTAATCTATTATATCTCTATGTGAATTACAATTAAAAAGGATTTATAGCACAAGTTCTCTATAAGATTACATATGGCGTAAATGCATATCTCTATCCTAAACACGAATCATGAATTCCATCTATGCAGAAATTACAAACACATGCTATCATGATAAGATCTAAATCAATACTTCATCTCTCGAGTTCATATAGATTATCACGATAATTATTAGCTAGACAATTAAGCAATTAAGTCCAAATCACAATAGACAATCCGCACAATAGAACACAATAATTGATAGTGAAGCATATTAAAATAAACTACACAATAAGATCCATTGTAATCTCAAACAAAGAATTAGTTCATTGAATTAAAACTAAGAATCTACAATTGAATAATCATTAAAAGATAAAGATAGAAGAAGAAGATGAGAAGATAGAATCTCTTGTCTGTCGATTTGATGCTCCCTCCTTGCTCCTACTTTTAATCTTCAATGGTCTCCAAGTTGCTTCAATCTCCTAATCTCATAAGAACTAGGATTTTAATCCTAATCTACTCTAATCTAATCTAACGGAATTCTCCCATAACTAGACTATCTCTCATCTTTTATGTCTCTCATCATGTATTTATAGTTCTAATGGATATCCTAGCAAGTTAGGCAACTAAGAATCCTATTCTAGCTCAAATTGGACACCAAATAACCCAAAAAAGTTGTCCCCTCGCCGCCTAGCGCACCCCGCGCTGTCCCTAAGTCATTCTGGGTGTGCCCCACGCTGCAGTGGCCGACACTTTGGTGGACTAGCGCGCCCCGCGCTATGTATACTTCATTTATAGCGCGGTCCGCGCTACGCTGTTTTCTACTGCGACGTCCTTTGGTAAAATAGGCATAACTTTTGATCCGCTTGGAGTTACGGGGCGTGGCACCTATCAAATCGAAGATATCGACGAGATATACACCTTTAATTCTTTGAGGATTGACAGATTCCATCCTGAGAAAGGAGGAAATTGGTCTTGAAGTAGATTATATGTAAATTGCAAATATGACAACTCTTAGCTTTGATCTTTGTTGACAAAAAGGCCATAACTCTCGCATCCGAACTCCGATTGGGATGATTCAAGATGTTACGAAAAGCTAAGAAGTAGATCTACAATAAATTCCAAACTCAAAGCCAAGAATATGCATCCAACTTGGTGTTAGAAGTTCTTCAATATTCTCTTCTTGTATTTGGTTGCGTATTTTGGTCCAAAAGATGTCCGAATTGCTTTCCCTTGCTTCTTCATGCCAATGTTATGTCATAGCCTACAAAATAACATAAAATGTATGAAAAGTAATTAAGAAACATAGGTTTAAGCAACTAATTCAAGTAATAGATACCGAATAAGTAGGTATAAAACCTACTTATCAAATACCCCCAAACTTAAACATTTGCTTGTCCTCAAGCAAAAACACAAAACAACAATGCTATGCAATGCAACTAATTTACATGCTTATGAATCCAGTAGTAATGACAAAAACAAGTCTATTCAATCGGACTTAGAGAAATAAAGTAAACATAATAATATATCATATCAAAACAAATCATTAACTTCTCAATCAATCATCAAATCTTAGACTGTTATCACCAATATAGTTCGTGTGTGCTCCACAACAATGTTAACTGATATAAAATCAAATTTAACACATAATAAGTCTCTTCGAAGGCATCATATAGTGAACACTCAAGAAATCCAAAAACAAGTTAGATTCGACTAAAATTAAACAATTACTAATATCGAGGGTTAACATGGGATACTTATACTTCATTTTTCATCTACGGGGTCTTTTTGCTCTTATTTCCCTTTTTATTCTTTTTTTTTGAATGATGGATAGTGAGTGCGTTTTACGCTCCATCTCACGCCTGTGTTTATGGGGAGTGCATTTCACGCTTCTTCTCGACCCACCACATGACTCAATTTATTCAACTCAATATCTTTTCTTCTTTTTTTTCCTTCTCTTAGAAGCTTATATACCCTACTTTTTCCCCCACACTTAGGTTCTTGCCTAATTATTCGCCTTTACTGCCTATCCTTGTCATTCTCTTATTTAAACTAGCATTATCCTTTAGAGATCCTTTATGTATCAATTTAAACTCAATCATTCAACAAGTTATTTTTACTGTGTTATCCTTATTATACCAGTTTGAAACAGAAAAAGACTCAATTCCTAACAAAAAATCACATCAAAGCTCTAATAATCAGTGCTATACTTGTCTACCCAATTCAAATCTCATCATTGGCCAAAAAAAACTGTAAATATCAAGCAGCTGGACTCATGCAAGATGTACTAAATGTTATATAAACATAGTAAACTAACTACTAATTTTTCAATTTTTCATTTTTTTTCAAGAATACAAAAACTAAATGTAACTATACGAACTACAATGTAAATAACTAAATATATGCAATACGACACTAAAATGTCCCCCAAACTTAAACTAGACATTGTCCTCAATGGCTAAGATAGGAAAAATTAAAAGTGAGGACTTTCCTGAAAATACAGCATTCCCGCCTTGTGTGCTAAGTCTGAAGAATAGGCCAGACACAATGGAATAGATCGGGAACCACACTTGAGTTGGACTTGACTAATATTGGAAATTAACCACTTTTAATGCCTAGGATGTCCGAGCGGTGCAGCCCGCGCAGTATATATGCCTTAAATGATTTTGGGGTTCCATCTTTGTAAAGATGTCTCAATTTGAATGAATTTGTACATGGAATGGATTAGATTTAGGATTAGATTGTTGTGTTTATAACTGATAGGAAATTGACTTCTTGGATGGTTGGAGTTCATATAGGGGATGGAAAACCAACGTGGTTAGGAAGATGGGGATGGACTGGTTTAATAGGAATGGAAGTTGAAAAGGAGAAGGAGAAGTAAAGATGTTGTAATGGGGGTTATGGAGGATAGAAAGTGTAATGGGTGTAGGAGAAGTGGAGAAGTTGCATGTATTAAGGAGAGGTGGCTTGGATCAGTCTAGAACACGTCCCTATATCTGTTTAGTGTCTGATATTCCCGAGTAGCGCGTGTCAGGAATAAGCATGTGAATGTTATTCCTATTTATATATGATTTGATTATGATATATATGTATATGAATAAATAATATGCAAGTATGCTTGCATTAGGAAAAGCTGTAAAGTCCTCTGATAGATAATAGAAATATGTGTACAAGGACTTAAAATGAATTGATCAAATATGTTAGGTTGATCCTACATAAGAAAGACAGCTTTGTAAAGTCCTTAAAAAGAAATGATGTACAAGGACTACAAATATAGAAAGATTAAGCTTGTTAGGTTGATCTTATGATGTAATAGATAGGCTTGTATGATCATCGAGCACTGCACCAGAAGTCGTAGTCTGCCAGGAGTAGACCTGGGAAAATTGGCCCAGGCTCGCGGGCCGGGCCGGGCTGTCCCGTAAAAATTGGGCTTTGGGCTTAACTTTTTTAGCCCATGGAAACTTGGGCGTTTTTGGCCCGGCCCGTTTTTGGCCTGGCCCGGCCCGTGGCCCTTGAGTTTTTTTTTAAAATAAAATTTTGCTACTTGTAGGGCTTGAACACAAGACTTGTAAGTAAATCAATAAGAGTTCAAACCAACTAAATTACAACAACTATTTGTTTTTAATGCAATCTTCAATAAATTTTTACTATATTTGAAAATTATAATTAAGATATGTAGTTAATGTAGGTAATTAATTAATAATACTAATTTATAATACTATTAAAATTTTAATTGATTGAGATATGTAGTTAATAATTTCAAAGTATAAAACTATTAAACTAACAATTATTAGTTTAAGTTAGATAATATAATTATAAAAATTTAAAATTATCTATATATTAGTATTAATTACAGTATTTATTATTTTTAAAAGTTAAAAAAATTATATTAATTTTAAAGAATCAAATTTGATTATATACTTTGAATTACTAGCAATATATAATCCGAATCAACCACTAATTTTTTAGATTGCAAGTCCAAAATCTATACACAATAATATAGATAATTTTATCCCTTAATTATGCAATCCCCTCTACTTATTGTAGCACATTTGGAAAGTAAATCAATCATTATCTCTTAATTATGCATTCCCCCTACTTATTTGGAAAGTAAATCAACCATTATCCCAAATCATGCCTTTAGAATAATATCTAAAATTATAATACTATTAAAATTTTAATTGATTGAGATATATAGTTAATTTAAGTAATTAAAATTATTATTAATATTTATTATTATTACTATTTTTGGTGTATCAAGATTTTATAAAAAAAAATTAAAAAAAAAAGAGGAAAAGCCCGCAGGCCGGCCCGGCCCGTACAACCCGGGCCGCGGGCCTCACTTTTTCAGCCCTCCAAAACCGGGACCATTTTTAGCCTGACCCATTTTTGGCTCGCCCTCTCTCGGCCCGGGTCCGCCCGCCCGTTTATTAGGTCTAGCCAAGAGAGTCAAAGTTAACTCGGGAGCCATCGAGGCAGGATATGAGTATTGAAGATAGTGAGATCTCGGAGTTCGTACACTTCTAGGAGGAAACGAAGAAGGATCGTAGTGTGTCGAGAAGAGCTTCCTCGGGATCATAGTGTGCTGAGGAAGTTATGTTCAGAATCGTAAAGACAGCCTACCTATGAGCTGAACGATCATCTTCCAGAACAAAGTCAAGGATCGTAGACTACACTCTGAATTCATAGAGTTCATTAAGTGAAGGCAGAGATCGTAGTCGGGCAAGATCAGATGAAGACAACAAGCACAAGGAAAAAATCGTAGAGTGTCAATATCTGATCTCGGGATCGTAGTGTCTGCACAGCCAAAGCTGAATCGTAGAGTGCAGAACTATGACTCCAATAGAAGTGCTCATAATGCTAAGTCAGAATCGTAGAGCAGATACGATTCTCAATAAATGAGCACTCCCAGAATATCCAAAGGAACGAAGCCTCTGGATGGCACTGCAAAGATGTAATCCACTGTAAGGGAACCAGAGAGCACTCAACGAATGGTATGAAGGCTAACAGAATATCTCATCACAAACCCAATCAGCATTAAGATTGAGGTGTAAGGCCATTCGTGATGAAGTTTTCCACAAGGAGATCCAAAGAAGATTTCAGAAGCTGATTAAGGAAAGTCAGTTTATGCAGTAGCTATCAAGTGTACAGAAAACAATGATCTTGGAAACAACCAAGATCGTTGTTTTTGCCAAACAAAGAAGGAACTGGTGGAAGGTGAACCAAGATACTGGTCGGCTTCAGAAGAGCAAGGATAAAGTGATTAAGTGCAGTGTCAGTTCATTGATGATAAATGAGCGGATGATCACCAGGAGAAAGCAAGCTGGACGCGCCACAAATCAGAAGTGTCTTGATATTCATAAGGGGACCAGAGCAAAGAATTAGGCCATCAGTATCTGAGAACAGTCAAAGCAAACAAAAGTATTGAAGCACTGCACAATACAAGGAAGAGGTGTTCTAAATTGAAGATCCAATCAACACTCTTCAGGATCATAGTGTTAACTCTACTAGTCAACGAGCAGCAATCAACAAGACACTACGATTAGGTCCTTGAAGACATGCATCAGAATCGTAGAGTTCGAATACCTGAAGACTGAAGGATTTGTAACGGTTTAATCTGAAGGGTAACTTTCGGACAAGTGCTTATTGAGAGCATCGATGCAAAAGGACAACCTCTGATCAAGAAATTATAAGAAGTAAAGTATTCGACCTGCCCAAGACATAAAAGTGATACATTTGACAGGGTAAGTGAAATAGTAGACTGTAGCATCAGAAAAAGTATGACAAGTCACATCAAGTAGTCTACATCAAGCAACTTGAGATCTGTGAAGATATTTGAATAGCCTTCAACGGTTACTTTCCAACAGAAGGATTGGGAAGAAGTATAAATGAGAAAGAGATTCAAAGATCAAAGGTTGCTGGAGTTGTGTATTTTTGAGAGAAGGTGGATTGATCCAATGAAGTGATAGTGAGTCCGAAGGCTCACTCTACAATCCACCAAGAACACTCAGAAGTCAGATCAAGCAAGAAGTAGAAGTGTGAGTTCTACTATGTAGAAGCGAGAGTTCTACTACATGAAGAGTGTTCTGAACTGCCGAGAGAAAGAAGAGCATCATGCCATCTGGATGTCCATCATGGGAAGACTGTAAGTACAATAGAGAAGAGCCTATAGTCATCTTAGCAAGTCCATCATGAGAAGACATCGAGTAGCAAGAAGGTAGATCACAAAAGCCATCTTGGTGTCAAGCATGAAAAAGCTTCTAAATACCTTACAGAATAGCTTACAGTCATCTTAGAAGCCTCTCATGTGCAGCCATCAAGTACCAAGGAGAATGATCTTCAAGGCAGTTCATCAAGGGGTCATCCAGAGTAGTTGAGCAACCTAAGAAGCTGAGCATCATACAACACTTAACTGCTTTTCAAGGATGATCAAGCCAAGCTGCTGAGGATAGATGATGTTTAAAGCATGAAGACATCTTAGCAGCTCAGCACTGACTCCAACAACAACAAACAAACAACTCAACAAAGCCAGGGCTTAAGGGGTCCTTGTCCAGAGGGACTAAACAAAGTAGGGCCAAAGGGTCCTTGTCCAAAGGGACTAAATAATGTTCCAAGCCTGCTGGGCTTGAAGAATTCCTAGGGAACTAGAGGAGTCCTAAGGCTGCTGGCCTTGAAGAGTTCTTAGTGAGCTGAAGTCCCAAGGCTGTTGGCCTTGAAGGAATCGTAGAGATTCAGGGTGCTGCTCTTCCTTAGTGGAAATCCTGCTAGTTGAAAGCAGAAGAGTGGATTGGGAGCTTGAGTCTCTGAACCACTTAAAACCCCTTGTGTCTTTTACATTATGTCATTCACATTATGTCTATAACTGTTATAACTGCTATGTATGTTCTAACTACTTACAACTAAACCAACCCAATGAACAATGTATGTATAATTATGAATATACCAATGAAGGAGAATCTTTTACTTATTCCATTGTGCTTGAAAAATTCTTATGTTTGTCATATACTTAAATATGAACAATAAAACATAAACTAGAAAAGTATTTGAAATAAAAAGGATCTATTCAACCCCCCTTCTAGATCTATTGTGCCCTCTAGGAACTAACAGTGCGATCTGCGCTGGGTATAGACACGGCTTAGCGCACCCCGCGCTAGGCAAGCAGTGGCTTTTGAACTGGTAACGCGCCCCACGCTTGATATAGGCTTGGCATATCGCGGTCCGCGCTGGGCAGTTAGTAGTTTTAGGGCGCATCAGTGCATTCCGCGCTTTCAGATCAGCGATGTAGCGCGGTCAGCGCTGTGCTTGCAGTTGGTTTCCGAGATGCTAGCTTGTCCTGCGCTGGGTCTAGGCATTGTATAGCGTAGCCCGCGCTGGAAGGACAGTAGCTGAATGAATTTTCTTTTTCTTCCCTTACCTGCGAGCATACCATTATGCAGTTATTATTCGTTGAAAACTTAATATTTGAGCTAGACTATAAACTAAAATATAAAGAATAAATAAGGAAGAAAATGTTTAGAGCTTGGGTTGCCTCCCAAGTAGTGCTAGTTTTAACGTCATAAGCCCGACTTTGTCTGGTCAGCACTATCCAATTTCTCTTTGGTAATTGAGGAACCCTCCATCCATCGGAAACAATGTAGCTTTTGGTAGATTCCCAATTGTGATAGCCATTGATTTAAAGTCACCTAGTATTCTTTAATTTAGTATGCTCTCAATAGAGAACGTCCCATAGCTAGGTGTTTTCTCTATTGTGTATGTGATCACTTTGGGGCATGGAAGCTTGTTATACACAATGGGCTCTTCGTCTATATTCTCTTTCTCATCCCACCATGGATTCAAAATTGTACTCGCTCTTATGTTATCAAGAGCTTCGCCGACGACATGACTACCAAGTGGGCATGATTTTACAAATTTGACCGACTCTTTGATCATTGGTGGAGACCCATTTAGATCTTCACCGACCTCTATTTCATTATCCCCAATTGACTCCACATTTTCGATATCTTGTGGCTCGTCTAGTCACAGATTTGGTTCGGGTTCTCCGTCAATTTCGTCATCCATGTCATGAGGCCAAGTGTTTAGAGGAATGTTTCTTATGGCTTTGGTCATTTGCTCTATCCGATCCGTAAGATTTTGAATTAATATCTCTTGATTCTGAATTGACCGCTCTTGATTAATCCTACTCTCCTAATTTGATGCTATGAACTTGGACCACATTTCCTCCAACCTTGAATTATCTGTCTTAGTCTCGGAAGCCATGTATTGCGGACCATATGTGGAAATAGTGATGAGCTGTTCCATCTGGTTCTGAAAATTGTAGCTCGATATTTCTTGACTCATCATCCTCTCCTCTTGGTCTGCTATGCCCTTCAATATTACATCCATCGAATTTGGCTTTTCTTCTTGTGGCAATGGAGGCGGACATGAAAAATCTGGTGTGTATGATGGATTTGGAGCGTAGTATTGATCTTCATAATTATAGCTCCATGACGAATCCGGGTGATACCCCCAATCTTGGTGATAATTGGCATATGCTTAATCGTTGAGGTATTCACCACCGTGTTGTCCCGGCCCAAAACTAACAGTGCATTGATGACTTGGATGATTACCAACACAATATTTGCAATTAACTTCTATCCTTCGATTACGTTAGGCTGCAACAATGTCCAACCTCCTCAAAAGTGTCTCAAACAACACTGATATTGCAGAAAATAAATTGAGACCATCAATCCCCGATCCCTTTGACTGAGTCATTCTCGTATACAACCATTGATTATTAAATTCCGACATGGTACCTAAAAAGAAAGAAAAATAGGAAGAGAATTAAATAAAAAGGAAAAAATGTTTAAATTAAGACTAATTTGATTGAAGCTAATATTGGCAAAAATATATGAACTAATTCCCCGACAACGGCGCCAAAAACTTGTTGGGTAAAATCTAATTACGCACAACACGCAAGTATACGTGGTCAACAAGTAATAAAGTGAAAGTAGAGTATCGTTCCCACGAGGAATTGTTTAATAAAAATCACCAAGTACTAACACGTAACCAACTCAATCTTATTTAAACGAATGAATTTCAAATTATATAATTAAGCTAATTCTAATGACTACTAGTTAAATTAAGATTACAAAGATTTAAGATCACAACTTCACTTATTGTTTCATATAAGTTAAAACATTTCTCATCAATTATTTTCTATCATGAATTGTTAATTAATAACACTAAAGTAGATAAAACCATCTCTCGATGCATAATACCCATACTCACTTAAATCCACAGATGATAGAATCAAGCAAGACACCCTAATTAACTAATCCACTATATCTCTATTTTGAATTATAATTAAAAAGGATTTAAAGCACAAGTTCTCTATAAGATTACATATGGCGTAAAGGCATATCTCTATCCTAAACACTAATCATGAATTCCATCTATGCAGAAATCATAAACACATGTTATCATGATAAGATCTAAATCAATACTTCATCTCTCGAGTTCATATAGATTGTCACGGTAATTGTTAGCTAAAATGTGACGCCCCCAAAATTAGGTATACGTCACCCATCTTGGGTCGCCACTTACATGGTACATAAATTCAAATAGAACTTAATTATACAACTATCGTATAAAGTACGAAAAAACATAAGCTGTGAGTTTTAATACAAATATTGTCGTCTACACAATATTCAAACTCAAATTCAATATTATTACATTTATTTTCCACTATTTCACTGAATAATGAGGACTACTAATGCTATCATCTTGTCCGTCACTCCGTTTCCCGACTAGTCCCTGCTACGTTCTCATTTCCTAAAGAGAACAATAAAAGTAAAAGAGTGACCTCAACTAGCCCAGTAGGAAATATTATGACTAAGATAATGTAGAATATATTATCGTTAGCCTTCAACAGTGTTAAACTGATACAATATAACAACCATCAAGTTTAACTACAGTGGAACAAGCAATCCATTAAAAGAGTCAAGTAGAGAATAAAATCTATTATCTTTTATGATTTAAAAGGTTTTTCATCACTTTTATCGCTGGGACTCAGCTTAATAAATAATCCACATCATCGAATACCCCCTGCACTACGGCCAATGATATTCTTTAGTATCATGACCACAATTATCCATGCACTACGGGCCAATAATATTTGTGTATTCAATAATGGTCATGATCATGCCAACAACTATCCATCAATGCACTACGGGCCAATGAGGACTTTTATCACATCATTTGTAACATTACGGTCATGATTACACCGAATAATCCCTGGTCATAATCATACCAAGTCCATCTATGCACTATAGGCCACATATGACTTTCAACAAAATATAAACACGAGGATGATGACAATGATATAAGAATTCAATAAAACAAGTTCAAGAATTATTTTACCCAGGAACTAATAACGTCCAAATTGTCAACATGATACTACTTTGTAGAGTAAAATTCAAGAATGCTCATAAGAATATTTTCATGAAAAGATACTGGATGAAGCGCAAATATCAAGGATATTCCACTATTTTCATGGAGTATAGAAGTCAAAACTTTAACCAACTGAGTATAATAAGGAATTCAATAACAAAAGAAATCACCAGGCATGCGATAGACCACACATGCAGGTTATTTCAACAGAATAATAAATAATAGAATCAGGTTCGGCGTAAAACGCACAGACAAGATATTCTAACAGAATAATAAAGACGGAATCAGGTCCGGCGTAAAACTCACAGACAAGATATTCCAACATAATAATAAAGACGGAATCAGGTCCGGCGTAGAACGCACAGACAGGATATGCCAACGGAATAATAAAGACGGAATCAGGTCCGGCATAAAATGCACAGACAGGATATTCCAATAGAATAATAAAGAAGGAACTAGGTCCGGCGTAGAACGCACAGACAGGATGTTCCAACAGAATGATAAAGAATGGAACAACAGAAGAATTTCACCAAGTATAGGGTAGCCTGCGTATACAGGTTATTCCAACAGAATAATAAAGAATGGAATAACAGAAGTTCTCTTCATAGATAAGAAAGAAATAATATTCCCTACCTCAGAAAATTTGGATATTGGAATAGTGAGGTAGCAGACTTTTCTTTTTCTTTCTATGATTTCTCTCTATAATAATCTCTCTAAAGCTTTTATAAATTGGTGAGAAATCAATGAAGAATGAGCTTCTATTTATAGAAAAATATAGTTTCGTTAATTGCACATTTTGGGGCTCAAAAAATTTCAGTACAATACCTCTAACTTTTCCTTTATTTATAATTTAGTCATGCAAGTATTATCAATCTTGCACCAACTCCCCTAATAGTAAATAATGTGAATCAATAGTTCAATTATGTGAATCAATAGTAAAATCATGTGAAAAATACGAATTACAGTATAGTACCTCCATCTATACCTCTATTTTTAACTTAGTCATGCAAGTATTATCAATATTGCACCAACTCCCCTAATAGTAAATAATGTGATTCAATAGTACACATATGTGAACAAATAGTTATATAACCATGTGAATTAGTAGCAATTAATTTCTCATTTATCCGATAAATTACCCGATTTATCAATATAACCTCTAGACATCAATTATCATCGAAAAAAATGTCGATTTTTACTAACCCAAACAATTCAAACATAATGAAACTATTTTTATCAAAAATATAAATTTTGAAATTTCGAAGTTTGACTTTTGCCTAAAAAAGTCAACTGTTGAATTTTTGACCAAATAGTGAATCCCAAAATTTTTTGTGTTTATAGACTATTTTTTACTAATTTCGTCGTTCCAGACTCAAATATTACGTCCGCGTCTCCAAGTTCAACTCCGAACAACATTCATCATTAATATTATAACTCACAATATATATCAACCAGGTCGTTCCCAGGAAAGAGAGGGCTTTCCAATAAGGATTTTTCCCTATTGGCGCGCAATTAGGTGACCAAACCTCTCATTGATAGAACTTCTATACATTGTAAATATTGAAATTTATAATATGAATAATTTTGTCGTCTCAAGTATTGATTTAATAAAAAACCATTTTATGAAGATGATACTGTGACAATAATTGAATCAATAATATGATAGATATGATGCAGCAATTACTGTAATAATAATTGAGTATAACTGAGTGACTTCTCACGTAAGCATCAATAATCAATACCGTATGCTGCTATGCAACCACGCATATTACTGTACTTTTACTATCGGGTAGTTCAAGAGTTAACGACAAAACTTCTACCGTTATTTTCATAAAGTATTTTTGTAGTTTTCTCAATCCGACAATAATTCCGTTGTGGGGGTCCACCAATGATTGTGCCGTTGTACGAATATTCCATGTTAAAACGAATATTCCCCGACCAATTGAATATTATATAACAACTTGCGTAATTTGCAAAATTTTTAAATATTACCCACAACTATAACATTATATAAAATTCACACCATAATATTCAAAAATATATTTCGAGAAAATTTAATCTTTATTCAAAAAGTTGGGGTCTTACAACCTCCCCTTCTTATGAAATTTCATCCTCGAAATTAGGGTGCGTACCTGGTATGTCGAAGAGGTGAGGATACTTTGATTTCATTTCAGATTCTAACTCCCAGGTCATTTCCTCGACATCGTGGTTTCTCCACAAAACTTTGACTTGAGGTATAACCTTGGAGCGTAGAATATGTTCCTTCTTATCCTAGATTTTAACAGGAACCTCTTCATACGTTAAATCTTCCTCTATTTCGTCTGGTTCTAACTCAATAATGTGGTTCGGGTCTTTCACATATTTACGTAACATGGATATATGAAAAATGTTATGAACATGAGACATACTTGGCGGTAACGCAAGTCTATAGGCCACAGTTCCTACTCGATCGAGGATTAAAAATGGGCCAATGAATCGAGGATTGAGCTTTCCTCTCTTTCCAAATCTTGTAACTCCTTTCCATGGAGCAACACGTAACAACACATGATCTCCAATATTGAATTCTACGTCATTTCGATGAAGATCAGCATAACTCTTTTGTCGATCTTGTGAGATTTTTATACGTTGTCAGATCATTTGAATCTTTTTCGTAGTCATACGTACCAACTCTTGTCCAAACAACGTTGCTTCACCAGCCTCATCCCAACATACTGGAGAACGACATTTTCTTCTATACAACGCCTCAAATGGAGCCATGCCAATACTTGTTTGATAACTGTTGTTGTAGGAAAACTCCACCAATGGTAAAAACTTGTCTCAACTTCCCTTGAAGTCAAGGACATAGAGTCTTAATAGATCTTCAAGAGTTTGAATGGTCCTCTCCGACTGCCCGTCCGTCTGAGGATGATATGCCAAGCTAAATCGTAAATTTGTGCCCATAGCTTTTTGCAAACTAACCCAAAATCTTGAAGTGAATCTTGGGTCTCGGTCAGAAACTATGGATACTGGCATACCATGTAGTCTTACAATCTCATTTATGTACATACTAGCAAGACATTCAAGTGTATAAGTTTCTCGTATAGGTAAGAAATGAGTAGACTTGGTCAATTTATCAAAAATGACCCAAATTACATCTATGCATCTAAGAAACATAGGTTTAAGCAACTAATTCAAGTAATAGATATCAGATAAATAGGTATAAAACCTACTTATCAAATACCCCCAAACTTAAACATTTGCTTGTCCTCAAGCAAAAACACAAAACAACAATGCTATGCAATGCAACTAATCTACATGTCTACGAATCTAGCAGTAATGACAAAAACAAGTTTATTCAACTGGCCTTAGAGAAATTAAGTAAACATGATAATACATCATATCAAAACAAATCATTAACTTCTCAATCAATCATCAAATCTTAGACTGTTATCACAAATATAGTGCGTGTGTGCTCCACAACAATGTTAACTGATATAAAATCAAATTTAACACATAATAAGTTTCTTCGAAGGCATCATACAGTGTAAAATCAAGAAATCCAAAAACAAGCTAGATCCAACTAAAATTAAACAATTACTAATATCGAGGGTCAACATGGGATACTTATGCTTCATTTTTCATCTACGGGGGATTTTTGCTCTAATTTCCCTTTTTATTCTTTTTTTTAATGATGGATAGTGAGTTCATTTTACGCTCCATCTCACTCCTGTGTTTATGGGGAGTGCATTTCACGCTTCTTCTCGACCCACTACATGACAAAATGTATTCAACTCAATATCTTTTCTTCTTTTCTTAGAAGCTTATATACCCCACTTTTCCCCCCAAACTTAGGTTCTTGCCTAATTAGTCGCTTTCACTGCCTATCCTTGTCATTCTCTTACTTAAACTAGCATTATCCTTTACAGATCCTTTATGTATCAATTTAATTTTAATCATTCAACAAGTTATTTTTACCATGTTATCCTTATTATACCAGTTTGAAACAGAAAAATACTCAATTCCTAACAGGTCATGCGTAATCCGCACAGATAGGATATTCCAACAGAATAATAAAGAATTGAATAAAAACAGAATTCACCAGGCATGCGATAAACCGCATAGACAGGTTATTCCAACAGAATAATAAAGAAAGGAATAATAACCCTTACGTGTATTGAAAGAAAATAATTCTCTTCATGAATACGAAAAGAATAATACCCCTTACCTTAAAAAGAAGAGTATTCCGACGGGTAGGGTGCGGATATACTTGAAGAAAACTTGCACTATTTTTTACGCACAAAACTTTCTTAAACTCTAAAGAAATATGCTCAAGATTATAGAAGAAGAATTCTCTGAATTTCTGGTGTGATTTTCAATTCTAACTAAGCATCTTATTTATAGGAGAACAGAAAGGATACTATGTTTCACTATGCAATAAAATATAATATATTTTATTTATAATCAAATAAAACAAAACTTTATAAAAAGTATTCTATTTTATATAAAAAAAAATTACTATGCAAATACTATACAAACACTATGCAAATACTATACATAATAAAATATAATATATTGTATTTATAATCAAATAATAAAAACTTTATAAAAAGTATCCTATTTTATATAAAAAGTTTTAACTATGAAAACACTATGCATAATAAAATATAATATATTCTATTTATAATCAAATAAAACAAAACTTTATAAAAAGTATTATGTTTTATATAAAAAGTTTTCTGTTTTATTACATTTATAATAATAATAAAACAACATATATCACCATTATTATAATTCACAATATTAATCGACCAGGTCGTTCCCAGGAAAGAGGGGTCTTTCCAATAATGATTTCTCCCTATTGGCGCACAATTAGGTGACCAAACCTCTCCTTGACAGAACTTCTAGACATCGTCAATATTGCAAATAATAATATTAATAACTTTGTCGTCTAAATTATTGATTTAATAATATATAAAATATTGAAATAATTGAATAAAATAACGTGAGATACTATGCAACAATTACTGTAGCAATAATTGAACAAAATTGAGTGACTTATCACGTAAGCATCAATAATCAATACCGTGTGCTACTATGCAACCACGCGTATTACTGTACTTTTAACACCGAGTGTTTCAACAGTTAACGGTAAAACTTTTGCCGTTATATTTATAAAATATTTTTGTCGTTTTCTCAATCTGACAATAATTCTGTTGTGGGGTCCACCAATGATTGTGTTGTCGTACAAATATTTCCTGTTAAAACGAATATTCCCCGACCAATTGAATATTATATAACAACTTTCGTACTTTGCAAAATTTATAAATATTACCCACAACTATAACATTATATCAAATTTACTCCATAATATTCAAAAATGATATTTATAAAAAATTCATCTTTATTCATAAAAGTTGGGGTCTTACAACCTCCCCTTCTTATGAAATTTTGCTCTCGAAATTAGGGCACGTACCTGGTATGTTGAAGAGGTAAGGATACCTTGATTTCATTTCAGATTCTAACTCCCAGGTCATTTCCTTAACATCATGGTTCCTCCACAAAACTTTGACTTGAGGTATAACCTTGGAGTGTAGAACATGTTCCTTCTTATCCAAGATTTTAACAGGAACCTCTTCATACGTTAAATCTTCCGCTATTTCGTCCGGTTCTAACTCAATAATGTTGTTCGGGTCTTCCATATATTTACGTAACATGGATATGTGAAAAACATTATGAACAGGAGACATACTTGGCGGTAAAGCGAGTCTATAGGCCACAGTTCCTACTCGATCGAGGATTAAAAATGGGCCAATAAATTGAGGATTAAGCTTTCCTCTCTTTCCAAATCTTGTAACTCCTTTCCATGGAGCAACACGTAAGAACACATGGTCTCCAATATCGAATTCCACGTCCTTTCGATGAAGATCAACATAACTCTTTTGTCGATCTTGTGAGGTTTTTATACGTTGTCGGATCGTTTGAATATTTTTCATAGTCATACGTACCAACTCCGGTCCCAACAACATTGCTTCACCCACCTCATCCCAGCATACTGGAGAACGACACTTTCTTCCATACAATGCCTCGAATGGAGCCATGCCAATACTTGTTTGATAACTGTTGTTGTAGGAAAACTCCACCAATGGTAAGAACTTGTCCAAACTTCCCTTGAAGTCACGGACACATAGTCTTAATAGATCTTCAAGAGTTTGAATAGTCCTCTCCGACTGCCCGTCCGTTTGAGGATGATATGCCGAGCTAAATCGTTAATCCGTGCCCATAGCTTTCTACAAACTAACCCAAAATCGTGAAGTGAATCTTGGGTCTCGATTAGAAACTATAGATACTGGCATACCATACAGTCTTACAATCTCATTTATGTACATACGAGCAAGACGTTCAAGTGTATAAGTTTCTCGTATTGGTAATAAATGAGCCGACTTGGTCAATCTATCAACAATGACCCAAGTCGCATCTATGTCTTGAGAAACCATGGGAAGACCGGTAAAAAAATCCATGGTAATGTGTTCCCACTTTCATTCTGGAATTTCAAGTGGTAGCAATTGACCTTTTGGTACTTGATGCTCCGCCTTGACTCGTTGACAAGTTAGACACCTTGATATAAACTCCGCAATCTCTCTCTTCATATTGCTCCACCAAAATGTATGTCGGAGATCATGATACATTTTGGTACTCCCAAGATGGATTGCAAATGGTGTGTTGTGCGCCTCCATCATGATTTTATACTTTAAATCAGGGTCGTTAGGAACACAAAATCTAGAGTTGACTCGAAGTATTCCTTCCTCATCGATTCTTTCTTCTGGCATAACACCTTCTTGCACTTTCTTCCTCATACGCATCAGTTCCAGGTCTATAGCTTGAGCAGCTTTAACTTTATGGATTAAAGTTGGTTCTACTCGTATATTTGCCATCATCATGTTGGTCCCTGGAGTCTTTAACTCTATATCCATCCTTTGCAAGTCATATAAAATGGGCCTTTGCATTGATAATATCGCACTCATACCCGCATATGATCTTCTACTCAATGCGTCAGCTACTACGTTCGCTTTATCAGGATGGTATTGAATAGTGTGATCATAATCTTTCAGCAGTTCAAGCCAACGTCGTTGCCGCATGTTGAGTTCCTTTTGAGTGAAGAAATATTTGATTCTTTTATGATCCGTAAAGATCTCTACTTTCTCCATATACAAGTAATGCCTCTAAATTTTATGTTTGAAGACAACAGATGCCAACTCTAGATCATGAGTAGGATAATTCTTCTCATATTCATTGAGTTGCTGAGAGGCATAGGATATGATTTTCCCATGTTGCATGAGAACACATCCTAACCCTTTGCCTGATGCATCACTGTAGATGTCAAATCCCTCCGAGCCAGATGGTATTGTCAGAACAGGTGCTAAAATGAGTCTCCTCTTGAGTTCTTGAAAACTCTTCGGGGTCTTACAACCTCCCCTTCTTATAAAATTTCGTTCTCGAAATTGACGTACGTAACTGGTGTTTCGAAAAGATGAGAATACCTCACTTTCATTTCCGTTTCCAACTCCCAGGTCATTTCTTCAATAGCATGGTTCCTCCACAAAACTTTAACTTGTGGTATGACCTTCGTACGTAGGACATGTTCTTTCCTATCCAAGATCTTGACAAGTACCTCCTCGTACGTTAAGTCTTCGACTATCTCGTTCGGTTCTAACTCAATGACGTGGTTCGGGTCTTTCACATATTTACGTAACATCGATACGTGAAAAACGTTATGAACACGCGTCATACTTGGAGGTAAAACGAGTCTATAGGCCACAGTTCCTATTCGATCGAGAATTTCAAATGGATTAATAAATCGAAGGTTTGAGCTTTCCTCACCTCACCGATTCTCGCTTTTGAAATAACAACTTCTTGCACCTCCTTCTTCAAATTCATCAGCTCCGGTGTGTAGCTTGAACAGCTTTAACTTTATTAATTAAAGTCGATTATACTCGTATATCATCACGTGGGTACCTAGAGTTTTCATCTCCATCTCTATTATTTGTAAATTATACAAAATGAGTTATTGACAATATCGTACTCATACTTGTATACGATCTTCCACTCAACACGTCAGCTACCACGTTCGTTTTTCTAGGATGGCATGGTCAGAACATGAGCTGAAATGAGTCTCCTCTTGAGTTCTTCGAAGCTCTTCCCACATTCCTTGCTCCATTCAAATTTTGTATCTCTACGAGTCAGCTGCGTTAATGGAATAGTGATTCGAGAATATCCTTCAACGAATCTCCGATAATAACCAACTAAGACTAGAAAGCTACGTATTTCGATTATCGACTTAGGTTGTTCTCAACTGTGACTCATATCCCAACCTTGGATAGCACGTTACAATGACACCAATAAGTTTACTATCGCACGAATATGGTGTCCCCTACGGAGAGTCTGGCTTCGGTGCATTCCACAAAGGAAGTCACCAGATAAAGGCTCAGGTACCAAATTCTATAGTTGAATTTTTTAACTCCTGAAGTTCAATAGGAGCCATTCGATATGAGATTTTAGAAATGAGTTTTGTACCGGGTTCAAAGTCGATACAAAATTTAATATCAAGCTTTGGGAGTAAGCCAAGAAATTCTTCAAAAAATATGTCAGGAAAAATTAATAACAATAGGAATATTATTCAAATCTGATATGTCTTTATTCAAATCCATAACATGGACTAAGAAAACTTGACATCCATAATAAACGAATGACTTCATGGCTTGATATATAAATGTTTGACTACAATGGTTTGATTGCTTAAATTCGAATAACAGGTTGCTTAGGAATATGAAAACTAACAACCTTACGAAAGTAATCAATTTCGGCATGATGAGTAGTTAACCTTAAAATCACATCAAAAGCAAATATCTCTATAGAAATAAGGTTAACAGGTAATGTGATAGTTCCAACCTGAATCAAGCAAGATTTCTAAACAACGGATGTAATGAAAGTTTCTCTTAACAGAGTCTCCATAAATATGTCAAAGTCTAATTTCTCCGTAGTCAAGTTCAAACGTTGAGCGCAAGCAAGAGTGATAAAAGAATGGGTAGAACCGGTATCTAGTAAGGTATAAACTTCACAAGAATTTATAATTAACTAACCCGTGCTAACTTCGTTCGGGTTCCTCGCATTTTGACTGGTCACGACAAACGCTCTTCCAGGAACCGCTGATTTCGACTTATCCGGGACATCCTTTTGAGTCACCATCCCCGCTGGACTGGGTTTCGCTACCGTACACTCTCGAGCGATATGTTCTTCTTTTCCACAATTATAGCATACATTAAACTGTTGTGGGCAGTTTGGGCTAATATGTCCCTCTTTACCGCATTTGTAACATACAACCGGTGGTCTTTTTCCTCCCTTAGAACCAGTTGCTACTGGCGTTGACGTCTTCACATGGTCGTTGTTGAATCTCCTCTTTTTAAAATCTCCTCGCGACTCGCTTCTTCTATTTTCATGGCCACGATTACCACCAGAGTGGTTACCGCCTTTGTCCGTAATCTTCTTTCTCCGCTGGTTATTGTTATTCTGATGACTGCTATTTTCGGTATGATCCTGGTTATGGTCCCTCGATTGAACGTACTCGTTATTTCGCTCTAACAACTGAGCCCTGTTGACAACATCTTAATAGAGAGAAAATTTATGAGAAATGAGACACTGACGTATGCCGAGTTTCAAACGTCTCAGAAACATCCGCGTCATATGTTCCTCATTCTCCACCAAATGAGGTGCAAACCTGGATAACTCCGCGAACTTCGCCTCGTACTGGGACACCGTCATGTTATTCTGCTCCAGTATAATAAACTCCACTTCTTTCATATGACGAATACTTTCAGGGAAGTACTTGTCATTGAACTGTTTCTGAAATGTCTCCCATGACATGCTGAGTGCAGCTGGATGGGTACACTACACAGATTCCCACCAGTAATCTGCCTCGTTACGGAACATAAAAGTAGCGAATGGAACTTTATGTTCCTTTGTGCATCCCAAGACATAGAATATATTGGTAATTTGTTTGACCCCCGTCTCTGAATTAATTAAATATGGCTTTCCCCAGAATTCTGGTGGTCCCAACTCTTTGAACTGCTTGGCTGTGACCACCCGTGAATTGCTATCATTTCCTCCTGTATTTTAAACACGAGTCTCCCTCGTCTGATTTTACATGAACTGGAAAAAGCTTCTAAACATCCCCTCGTTCATCATCTGCTCAGTGGTGTTGTTCACAGGAGGAACATTGCCAGCCTGTTGCACGTTCTCCTCGTTGGTCAGTACAGGCGTCTCCACGGTCTCATTTCCACTGTTAATATTCTCAGTCGACATTCTCAAATACTGTCATAAAACAAGGGTTAATTAAGAAAATAAATATATCACATAATATCCCTATATACTAACCAACTAACAAATAAGCTTAGGTAGGACACACTAGCGAAGGATTTACTCGTCTCTCTCCTCCTATTTCTATTCCCCGATCTCCGCCAGAGATCATATCCCTAAGCTCTGATACCAACTGTGACGCCCCCAAAATAGGTCCATTCCATCCAACCCATTCTGAGTCGCCAAATACATGGTACAGAAATACCTACAACTTTATTATTACAACATATAAACTGCGAGTTTAAATACAGATATTGCCGTCTAGACAACATCTACAAGCAAATAAATCCCCATCATAATTATTGATACATTATTTTACAAAAATGGTGAGGACTACTAAACAACTCTCTCTAGAACCTTCATTCCATACCCCGACTAGTACTCGCTATATTCTCGCCTCCTGAGAAAAAAATGGAACAAAAAGGAAAAGGGTGAGCTCAAATAGCCCAGTAAAGAATATTATGACTAAGATAATATACAACAAATTATCGTTAGTCTTCAACAGGGAAAAATCTAATAGAATACAATAGACAACTAGTTTTAAATCAACAACTACAGCGGAAACAAAAATTCATTAGAAGAGTTAAGTAGAGAATGGAAACTACTATCTTCTATATATGAATTTAAAAGTTCATCGTCGATATTTTATCCCTGTAACATCAATCAATATATATATCTAGAATCAAATATTCATCTTTGCGCTACAGGCCAAAGATATTCATCAGTTGGTCATGTCCATCTCAACACCTGTTCATCTTTGCACTACGGGCAAAAGATATTCATCAAGAAATCATTCATCTTTGCACTACAGACCAAAGATATTCAGTAATATCATCATTTAGGACTAAGTATGATGAAAAATATTTTAAAGAAAACAAATTCAGTGAAACAAAAGAACAAGTATTAAGGATTCGTACTTTAAACAATTTTCATTCAAAAATACTTCATAAATAACCAGAGTGGAGTAAAATTCAAGAATGATCAAAATATGGATACAATCAAAGCTAGTATCCACAATAGATATTTTAGACAAAAAGAAGAAATTTCATTTTTCGGTGAATAGTGTCGTATTCGTGAATAGTGCCGTATACGTGAATAGTGACGTATACGTGAATAGTAACTCCGACACCAAAAGATAGAAATTTCACAAAAAACATCACCATGCTTCGTGAATAGTACTCGTGAATAGTAACTCGTAAATAGTAACTCGTGAATAGTAACACATGAATAGTAACCCCGGCATGAAAAAGTTCCAAATTTGATAAAAAGTTCCAACCAATATTTCAGCATAATGATATTGAAGAAATAATATCATTTGAGAAGAAAATAACATCCCTTACCTCGAAAGACAGTACTTCTAGTTGAAACACCGGATATAGGCTATGACTTGAACTTGCACCGTATAGTAATACTCAAAGTATACTCAAAATACTCACAAGAATACGCTCGATAATATAGAGAGAGAAAACTTCAGTTTCTGGTGTGATTTTCAATTCTAACCTAAGCACCCTATTTATAGGAAAATGCTTAGAACACCAAAGCAGAAAATTTAATATAATATTAATATATTTAATAAATTCTCTACGCCCATCTAGACAATCTGATCTCAGCCATCAACACATGTTAAATGAGGGAACCAAATGAAAAAAATGTTTTTTGTAAATAAAAATATTTTAAACTTCCAAAAATCAATTATTTCGGAGCTTCGGAACTTCAATAATTCACAATAAATAGCCCTTTTGCCCGAAAATTCGAATCTTGCGTGTTTTTATAGAAAATTCAATTCTCTACAACTTTGCAGAAGAAAGTTTTTCAAAATTCTAAACAGAAATTGACCAAAATCCACAAACGGAAGATTTTACAGGCTATAATCAAATTTCGGTCAATAATTGTGTCCACCAACACAGAAAATATGTGTTAAACATTTAATGCCACAAAATATTCTTCCTCCTCATATACTCATATATCCCACATTCATTATAAAAATATCACCGTTAATATATTATTAAAATAATATATTTCAATGAATTATTTTATTATAAAAAGATAAAATATTAATTTTCAACAATTGTCACATTAAAAATTTTCTCCATCTATATCCTCATAAAATTAATATTTTTTTCATCATATAAATCAATAATTAATTATTCACAAATAATATTACAGAATCACAGTACTGGCAACCAGGCCGTTCCCAGAAAAGAGGGGGCTTTCCAATAAGAATTTATCCTTACTGGCGCGCAATTAGGTGACCAAACCTCTCCTTAGAAACTCTAATTATATATTTTAGTAGCCCTAATTATTAAAAATTGTAAACACTAATTGCCAAACTGGCAAGGGTAATTATGATTAGGGGTACTAAACCCTAATGTGCATGTATAATTTAATCATTAACCTAATCTAGTTAACAAACCTTAAATTTAAAAAAAAAATTAGAAACTAAAATTTTAGTTTATAATTTTATTTTTACCTTAGTTGCTAAATTTTATTTTTGCTAAGTGCTAAACCTTAGGGTTAAACCCTAAGAGTAAAACCCTAAGGGTTTGCAAATGACAAGAATGTCATTTAATTGATTTATCAAAAGACCCTTTTGCCATTTTGTGCATTAAAGAGGCTAAGGTGTAGGTTTTGACATTTAGGTTGAGTTGTTAACCAACTCTTACTAACCCCAACAACTACATGCACGAATTTTCCAGAAAATCAGTCACTTTTCCAGCCATACATGCATCTAGCTTAATATTTATATAGATCAGAGAGAGAAAATGTTGCTTTATTGCTCATTTATATCACAATAACCATATAAGACCCTCTCTCTCTTAAACCAACGAAATACTTTGCTAAAATCAGTCAAGAATCGAGCCCTACTACCATCCCTTACAAATTAGTAGCCTAAGATCAAGATTGTTCAAAGAAAGGTATAAACCCTAGCTTGAAATTTGATCTTTGATCCTTTGTTAAATTTTATGTTTAAGTGTTTAAATATGTTGTATATATTGCTAAACCATGATCTGGGTTGATAGAAAGTAGATCCATAACATCTAGAGGCTCGGATTAGGCATTTTACAAAAACTAGAAAAATACATTTTTGTCTTCTGACAACGAATGTCAGTCCCTACATCTATGTGATCTGTAAAGTTTTTTTGTGCTTTAAAAGCTTGTAGTTGTAGTCGTGTATGTGTTCTTTAGTCTGAAAGTGGAATCAGGGTCATGGGATGTGTATATTTGAAGTTATAATCGGTCAAAGACCGTTGACCGGCATTGACCGGGCCATTTCTGGGTAGCCCAGAAACCGAGAACAAACGTCTGATAAGTTCTTGTTGGCCTTTGATCTGTCAGGATTATGATGTTTTGAGTTATATATTGTAATAATGTTGTATTATGTTAGTCTAGCTTCACATAAATTCTTTTATAACCATTAGATATCATATATATTGGATTTGGTGACTGGTCAAAGTTGGTCAGACGTTCATGAAATCAGTTTTCTGGGTAACCCAGAAAACTGATGAGCATGACGACTGACAGACTTTGACCAGATTATATCTTTCTTTTATATTGTTGTTATGATAATTTTTGGTGATAGATATGTAGACCTACATGTGTTCTACAATCTGGACCTCTCAAATCACTAAAGAATCACCTAGACCACAAGTTGTGGAAGCCCAAAGTAGGCTACATGAACTGTTCTTCATTTCTAGGTAACCCAGAAATGAAGAACAACCTCTGACAGCTTGTTCATGGGCCTAGATCTCGCTGGTAATGCGTGTTTTGATGATGTTTATTGTTGGATCGTGTAGTCTGGTATTTATATTACTTGATCTGACAAATAGTAGACCCAAAAACACAACACACACTAAATTAAGCTTGGTCAAAGTGAGCACATCGTCAACTGCATTGAATTTATGGGTTGTATGAAGAACATGAAGAACACCTATAGCGACGGTTCTGTTGCTATAGGTGGTCTTTAGCGACAGATAGTAATTTAGTTTTCGAAAATTAATTAATAAATAGAAAAAAATAGTTTTTAATTATTAAAAATACAAAATAAATTATTAAAAATTATTTTAAATTCTGAAAATTAGTTTTTAATTATTTTAAATATATTTCATAAATATTTAATATTTTTGGAATATTAAAAGTATTTAATTTATTTAATTATAATATTAAATAAATTATTTAAAAATGATTTTAATATTTGAAAAATCATTTAAAATTATATTATGGTATAATAAAATAATTTAAGTTATTTTTGATAACTTTTAATATTATGTGATAATTTTCTTTAATAAATTAATATTAATGATAATTAAGTTATTTATTAAATGAATTAAATAAATGAATTAAAAATGATTTTATTAAATTAAAAATCATTTTGAATAAGAATAAGGTATTTAAAAATATTTTAAGTTATAAAATATAACTTTTAATATTTAAAGGTAAATTTCATTAATTAATTATTATTAATGATATTAAAGTTATTTAATAATTATATTAAATAATTTAGCTTAAAAATGATTTTTATATTATAATAATCATTTTAAATTAAAATAAAGAGTTTAAAGATAATTTAAGTTATAAACTATAACTTTTAATATTTAAAGGATATTTTCATTAATAATTTAATATTAATGATATTTTAATGATATTAAATTTCTTTAATAAATAGTTTAAAAATGGTTTTATTTATTTAAAAATCATTTAAAAAGGATATAAGTGAATTAAAAATATTTTAAGTTGTAATTAATAACTTTTAATATTTGGATAATGATAAATTAATATTTAAATATTAATGATAATTATTTAATAATGATTTTTTTGAAATGTTTTAAAAATCATTTAAGGGTAATATAAATGTTTTAAAAATATTTTAAGTTATTATTAATGACTTTAATATTTGGTATTGGTTTCATTAATAGTTTATTATTAATTAAATATTAATGATAATAGAATTATTTATTATTTAAATAATTTAATAATGATTCTGATATTTCAAAAATTATGATAAATGATAATAATTATTTAAAAATTATTATAAGGTCATGAAAAATGTTATAACTGGTGTTTAAGATATCTAAGTGGATATTGTATAACTGTATAGAGTCATAGACTCGATAATTACCCGATAAAGTTATCGGTAGACCGACATATTTTAGAAATTTATCTGGACTTAGATAGATTGACTAGATAAGTGAATTATTTGTGATTTAATGGTGTTAAAATTATGTGACAATGTGATTAGGAATGTGCTTACTGCAATAAACAGTATTATATGATATGATATATTATTCTATTCAGACAATAATCTTTTTAATGATAGGACTTGATAGAAAAGATATATCTAAGTTGTGTAAGCAGCAGACAAGGCAAGTATCTAACCCTTTGCATTTACTTTATGCTAAGGACATGCGTAAGATAATATCTGAACTGTTCAAATATTTCAACCTTTGTATATACTTATGCAATGATTCTGTATAAGTAAGCTATTAAGCAATAATTGTTGTACAATTTCCTTTATCCTGTTAATATTGTTCAAGTTATTTATTCTGTTCGTTAATTTCTATAACATGGTTATACAAGTGTTTCTACTTGGATAATCATTATATTTTATCACATTTTGATACATACTTATAGTTGCCTAGTATGTATACATTGAAATAAAAGTCGTCTAAGCTATTTGATCCAGCTAGACATAAATTTAAAATTGTTGTTGAACAAGATAAAACTTTACTGTTATCCAACCGAATTGTTTTGGTTTGGATTCAAGACTGTTATGAACATCCCAATTATGGGAAATTTTTATGCGCTAAGGCGGACAAAGGATGAACGATAATATCGTTCTAGCAATGTAGTATTGATCAATACAGGGCATAACAGGCTGATCACCCCAGTGCCCGTAAGCAATGACGGTTTACAGATGAATTTCTGTTTAAACCTTTTCGAAAATATAAAATAATGTTCATAGTCTGTCAACTGATTCACTTTTATAGTCAATACATAGTTTCAAAAATTTGAAATCGAAATGACATGTTGTTGATTATTGGTTCAGCTTACTTCACAACTGTTGATCCGTTGTAGAAGTATCTTTCAAAGAAAACATTTAATCCTTTCAGTTAACTATTATTGTTGCTATTACTTGCTGGGCACTCGAATGCTCATTCTTGCTTCATTTTTAAATGTTTTCAGCTAAGTGTGAACAACCCGAAGGATCTACCAAGAACAAGGGAAAAAGGAAAGTTGCTGACTAAATATTTAAGCTATTCTATGTAATAGTCTGACTTTATGATAAGGATAATAAATATTATTATTATTATCATGTAACGAATGTTTAAAGGTTTCGTACTTGGGAACTAAACTCTGATAATATGTAAATTAAGTTTGAAAATCTATATTATTGTTATTATTATTAGTATTATTCCGCTCATAAAAATGGTATCGTGAAGCACCGAGTTCGGGTTTCAAGTACCTGGATTTGGGGGCGTCACAAGAATTCCACCAATGGTAGGTACTTATCCCAACTCCCTTTGAAATTTAGGACAAAAAGTCTTAATAGATCTTCAAGAGTTTGAATATTCATCTCTGATTGCCTATTCGTTTATGGATGGTATGCCGAACTGAATCGTAAATCTGTGCCCATAGCTTTCTACAAGCTAACCCAAAATTGTGAAGTGAATCTTGTGTCACGATCCAAAACTATGCATACTGGCATGCCATGCAATCTCATAATCTTATTCACTTACATATGAGCAAGACGTTCAAGGGAATAAGTCTCTCGTATAGGCAAGAAATGGGCAGACTTGGTTAATCTATCAATAATTACCCAAATCGCATATATGCCTTGAGAAACCTTGGGAAGACCCGTAATGAAATCCATAGTAATGTGTTCCCACTTCCATTTTGGAATCTCAAGTGGTTGCAATGGATTCTTTGGCACTTGAGGCTCTGCCTTTACACGTTGACAAGTTAAACACCTCAAGATAAACACTATGATCTCTCTCTTCATATTTTTCCACCAAAATGTTTGTCGAAGATCATGATACATTTTAGTACTCCCAAGATGGATTACGAACGGTGTGTTGTGTGCCTCCATCATGATTCTATGCTTCAAGTCAAAATCGTTAGGAACACAAAGTCTGGATTTGACTCTAAGTATTCCATCTTCATCAATTCTTGCTTCTGGAATAGCACCTTCTTGCACTTTCTTCTACATACGCATCAGCTCTATATTCATAGCTTGAGCAGCTTGAACTTTATCGATTAAAGTTGGTTCTACTCGTATATTTGATATCATCACGTGGGTACTTGGATCCTTTACCTGTATCTCCATCCTTTGCAAGTCATACAAAATGGACCTTTGAGTTAACAACATTGTACTTGTACCCGCATATGATCTTCTACTCAATGCGTCAGCTACCACGTTTACTTTTCTAGGATGATATTGGATGGTGTGATCTTAATCTTTCAACAACTCGAGCCAACGTCGTTGCCTGCGTGTTGAGTTCCTTTTGGGTGAAGAAATATTTGAGGCTTTTATGATCTGTGTAGATCTCCACTATCTCCCCATACAGGTAGTGTCTCCAGATCTTCAACATGAAAACGACTGCTGCCAACTCCAAATCATGTGTAGGATAATTCCTCTCATATTCTTTAAGTTGTCGCGAGGCATGTGCTATGACTTTCCCATGTTGCATGAGAACACATCCTAACCCTTTGTCTGAAGCATCATTGTAGATAACTAATCCATCTGAACCAGATGGTATTGTCAGAACAGGTGCCAAAATGAGTCTTCTCTTGAGTTCTTGAAAACTCTTCTCAAAATCCTTGCTCCAACCGAATTTTGTATCTTTACAAGTCAGCTGAGTTAACGGAGTAGCGATTCGAGAAAAACCTTCCACAACTTTTCGATAATAACCAGCTAAGCCCAGAAAGATACGCACTTCAGTTACCGACTTTGGTTGCTCCCAACTTTGTATGGCTTCAATCTTCGCCAGATCGACAAATACTCCATGTTTTGACACTACGTGCCCAAGGAATACTACTTCCTCAAGCCAGAACTCACATTTCTTCAGTTTGACATATATCTTGTTATCACGAAGCCTTTGCAGTACCAGCTTCAAATGGTGCTCATGATCTTCACGGCTTTTGGAATAGATGAGGATGTCATCAATAAAGACAATAACGAACTGATCCAAATATTCTTTGAACACACGGCTCATCATATCCATGAAAGCAATAGGAGCATTAGTCAATCCAAAAGACATGAATAAGAATTCATAATGCCCGTACCGAGTTCTAAAAACAGTCTTTGGAATATCCTCAGTTTTAATCTTCAGCAGATGATATCCAGAATGAAGATCGACCTCTGAAAAGAATTGTGCTCCTTGTAACTGGTCGAATCAAGTCATCTATGCGAGGTAGCGGATACCTATTCTTAATGGTGGCATGGTTCAATTCTCGGTAGTAAATACAAAGTCGCATAGTTCCATATTTCTTCTTTACGAATAACACAGGAGCACCCCATGGAGATGTACTAGGACGAATGAAACTGATGTCCAACAAGTCATGTAGTTGGACCTTTAACTCTTAAAGTTCAATAGGAGCCATTTAATATGGGGTTTTAGAAATGGGCTTTGTACCAGGTTCAAGATCAATAAAGAATTCAACTTCACGTTCTGGGGGTAGACCGGGAAGTTCTTAAGGAAATACATCAGGAAATTCACTAACAACAAAAATATTATTCAAATCTGACGTGTTTTTGTTCAGGTCTGTGACATAAGCTAAGAAAGCTTGACATCCGTTTTTCAATAAACGAATATCTTTATGGCCTGATATGACACTGATTGACTTTAATGGTTTGGTTGTTTGAATTCGCATAATAGGTTGGTTAGGAATATGAAAACTAACAACCTTACAAAAACAATCAATTTTAGCATGATGCGTGGCTAACCAACCAATCCCTAAAATCACATCAAATGTAAGAATTTTCAACGAAATTAGATCGACAGGTAATGTTATGGTTCCAACATGAATCAAGAAAGATTTATAAACAATAGATGTAATTAAAGTTTCTCTTAACGGAGTCTCAACAGATAAGTCAAGGTCTAATTTCTCTGGAGTCAAGTTTAAACGTTGAGCACAAGCAGGAGAAATAAAAGAATGGGTAAAACCGGTATCTAATAAGGTATAAATTTTGCAAGAGTTTATGATTAGCTTTCCCGTGATCAACTCGTTTGGGTTCCTCGTATTTTGGTAAATCACGACAAACGCCCTTCCCGGAACCACCGACTTTAACTTGTTCGGGACAGCCTTTGGGGTCACCATCCTGTTGAACTTGGTTTTGCAACTAGACAATCTCTAGCTATATGACCTTCCTTTCCACAGTTATAACACACCTTGGATTGTTGTGGGAAGTTTGGGCTAATGTGTCCCTCTTTCCCGCATTTGTAACAAACGACCGGTGCTCGTTCTCCTCCACTAGAAACAGTTGATGTTTGTGCTGATGTCTTCACGTTATCATTGTTGTACCTTCTCTTCTTGAAATTTCCTCCCGACTCGCTCTTTCTATTATCACGGCCACGATTACCACCAGAGTTCTTACCACTTTTGTCCGAATGTTTTCCTCCCTGCTGGTTTTCATTGCTTCGATGACTGTCGCCTTGAACATACTCATTATCTCGCTCTAATAATTGAGCCCTGTTTACAACATCTGAATATAAAAGAAAATTTATGAGAGATAAGATATTGCCGAATCTCGGGTTTTAGACCTCTCAGAAACAACCTTGTTATTCGTTCCTCATTCTCTACCAAATGAGGTGAAAACCTGGATAGCTCTACTAACTTCACCTCGTACTGGGACACCGTCATGTTATTTTATTCTAGTCTGATAAACTCTACCTCCTTCATATGACGAATACTTTCAGGAAAGTACTTGTTATTAAACAGTTTCTGAAATGTTTCCCAAGACATGTTAAGTGCGTCATGATGGGTACGCTTCACAGACTCCCACCAGTAATCTGCCTCATCGCGGAACATAAAGGTAGCGAATGGAACCTTCTATTCCTTTGTGCATCCCAAGACATTGAATATCTTGGTAATATGTTTGACCCACGTTTTTGCCTTGATCGGATCCGGCTTTCCAATAAATTCTGGTGGTCCCAACTCCTTGAACTACTTGGTTGTGACAAGCGGCGCATTGCAATCAATTCCACCCGTATTCTGTGCACGGGTCTCCCTCGTCTAGTTTTGCATGAACTGGAAAAAGCTTCTAAACATCCCATCATTCATCATTTGTTCGGTAGTGTTGTTTACAGGATGAATATTGCCTTTCTGTTGCACGTTCCCCTGGGTGGTGATTAAAGGTGTCTCCACGGTCTCATTCACTCCATTGTTAACGTTCTCTGCTGCCATTCTCAAATACTGCCACAAAACAAGGGTTAATTGACATGTCACATATTATCCTTATACCCTGACCAACCAAATAAATACCAAATAAACTTAGGAAGGTCATATTAGCGAAGGAATTCCTAGTCTCTCCCCTCCTAGTTCTTATCTCACATCTTAGCCAGGGATCATATCCCTAAGCTTTGATACCAACTGTGACGCCCCCAAAATAGGTATACATCACTCATTCTGAGTCACCAAATATATGGTACAGAAACAAATACAACTTCAGTAATACAATTGTCGTACAAAATACGACAACACATATACTGTGAGTTTGAATACAACTATTGTCTAATAGAGAGTATACAAACTAAAAAGGAGTCCTCATTATAATTATTGATACACTATTTTACAAAATAGTGAGGACTACTAATACCCCTATCCTGAACCATCACTCCATATCCCGAGTAGTTTCTGCTATGTTCTCACCTCTTGAGAAGAAAAATGGAATAAAAAGGAAAAGGGTGAGCTCAACTAGCCCAATAAAGAATATTATGACTAAGATAATATACAACAAATTATCATTAGTACTCAACAGGGAATAAGCTGATAAAATATAATAGACAACAAGTTTTAGATCAACAACTGCAGCGGAAACATCAATCCATTAGAAGAGTCGAGTAGGGAAAGAATTCTACTATCTTCTAAGATTTAAAAGTCCATCATCAATATTTTATCCCTGTAACATCAATCAATACACATCTTGAATAGAATATTCATCTTTGCACTGCAGGCCAAAGATATTCATTAGGTAATCATTCATCTTTGCACTACAGGCCAAAGATATTCAATTATATATGTGACGCCCCCAAATCTGGGTCTCTTTCAACCCGACAGATGGTGCTCCACGATGCTACAGTTCACACAAACATTCAATTGAAAAGCCTTAAAAGAACGAATCTGTCTTATATATATATATATATATATATATATATATATATATATATATTCCAAAACAATACTACCATTCCCCAGGTTCGTTATAACCGTTACATTTACTTTTGTCATAATATCAAATATTATCATTACAAATCTATACTATTACTTAGGTAAGCTACAAACTTACTTTAGCCTTCGCTTTATCCTTGTCGAATCTCTTGGTCATATCGTATAAGATGCATTCATATGGTTCAAGCAAGAATGAGCATAATAAGCTCAGCAAGTACAACAATTTCATTTTAAAAGCATGCTTGAAACATAGGAATCGTATATCTTCAATAACTGGATAATAGTTACGAAGTACTATCAATAATTCAAAATAGCTTTCATTTTCATTCAAAACATTTTTCAATAACAATATTCTATGAATCATCAATTCTAGTTCAAGACGTGAACGTCTTATAGTTTCTTTGAAAAGGACAACCCGACACGAAGTCCGTAAGTCCGACATAGCTTACGAGTTCATCTAGGTGATCAGCCTATAGTACCCTATGTTGATCAACACTACATCCGTTAAACGTGTATACATTTAAGTTGTGGAAACCTCACGTGCCCATCGAATAATCAATGAAAATATATTTGTTTATACATATTCAAGCTTACCTTGTATCCGTACCAAAGAGTTGGCATAGGATAACGTTAGCAATTCTATATTGAAAGACTTGTAAACAAATCAATCAACTTATCAAGATTAGTCTAGCCTAATTAAAATGGGCATCAACTATTTCTTTAAAACCATACATGCATCTCATAACTTGAATCATTTGAAAACATGGATAACACGAGGGTTAGACAAGCGTTTAGAAAAACTTAACTTCAACGTCTGCTACCGAATAATTACGTTTCCTTTGAGTGTTTAGAGTCTCTACAACACATAATCACATAACATACCTCATTAGGTCATGAATGAACATACTTGGTTCCTAAAGAATCTTACCCTTCTTCTCAATCTAATCCCGTATTAGATTTGTTATTTATTGGTTCTAGTTTTTCGTCATTCTTTTACATCGTTCTTACCAACTTCGTTCTCTTCTATAATTTAATTAAAATTATTTAATTATTACAACTCTGTTCGAGTTAATTATCCTTCCTCACGGCTTACTAACGTCCTTACGTTATTAATCGAAACTCGATCGTCATTGGTTAAGTACATTTATTGCATACCATTTATGTTCATTGCCGACTTATCTTTAACCTTTAGTGTATTACTTAAGGTTTACAATTATGCTCCATTGAGTTTATTATTGTATTAGTTCATTACTAATTACTTATCTCAATCACTTTACTTATAATCCTTTATTACTGTACATGACCTAGTGCTGGCGATAAGGCGCCAACTTTTTCTCTTGGGTTCGTACCGCGGCGCGGGCTTTAGGTTTCAAAATTTCGGTCACGGCGCTGCAGCGCCATTCCTAGTGTAATTGGTCGCACTGCGGTGCCAGTTAACAGGGGCGAATGTCCGGTCTCATGCTGCAGCACCGGCCATTCCTACCTTGAGTAGCGCCGCGGCGCCGACTCTGTGTATCATACAAATTTTGATAGATTTTTCTTTTAGTGAGATTCCTGGCCGCGTAACTTCTTCGTTATATGTCCGAATTGGCTCGTTCAAGAGCCTACAGTTCATAAATTACGTATTCTATGCGTTCATGCAAGAATTTTATCTATTTGACTTCGTTTGCTAAAAACTAACTTATTAGTCCATTTTTAACGAAAACGATAAACGTTCGTGAACGTTCAATGCTCGTTTCTTCGTTCTAAGTTGGAATCGAGCCATTTTTGAGTCTGTAACTCTATAATGACAAATACGACTAGTCTCCATTGAAAACCAATGTTTCCTAGCTCAATATCAAAATTTGACTTCTATTCTGAGAATTTCACGAATTCGACGATCGTCGTCTAATCGTGTAAATTCTGGCGAAACTTCGTTACTTGAGATTTTTAAACCATTTCAATTGGATTCAATCCATCATACTATCATCTTGACATATATGCTTTGTTAACTTATATACATGATAAGTTATTATTTGTTCTTAATAAGTTCAAAACTCATAAACTTATAAACTACTTATTAAAGTATAACATACTTGATTTCATTGCTTATAACTTATTAACAAGTTAAGTCCTTATATCATTATTCTTACATCTTATTAATCATGTTAACTTCTTAATGTAAACATATTACCACTTCTTACAAGTTCTTATACTTTCATTATTGTTCTTCACAAGTTCGTAACTTAAATGATTACGAATAGCTTATTCATAATTTATACGACTTATTAAGACTTAAGCCCTTTGGTTTATCATTCCTTAACATATACTAGTTCTACCAATACACCCTTCTCCAACAATGGAAGAGAAAGAGAATCAAGGATTAAGGTTGCTTACACTTTGATGATCACTTGCTAAACCTCAATCCTCTTCTTGCTTCTTGCTTAATAAGAACTCTAGCTTTTTCTCTCAAGCCATTAATCTATAAGTTGTTGTGGAAAATATAATAATAGAAGTCTAACTTTATAAGTGCTTATTCTCTCAACCAAATAAGCTCTCAACTTATGTGTTTATTGGATGAAAAACTAACAACCAACAAATGAAAATAAAGCTTGCTTTTTATAGGATTTTTAAGGTTAGGGTATTTTGGTTATTAGGCCATCCCACCTCCTTAATCACCTCCTTACTATTCCTAACTTAAGGCTTAAGTAAACTTGGCCACTAAGTCTACTTGCTCACCACAACACTTGGTCACCACACTTACTTAATCATTAAGTATACTTGATTATCACATTAATCACTTTGTGTGCTCACCACACTAACTTAGCCTCTAAGTTTACTTGTTCATCACATTGGATCATCCTTGGGTTGCTGCATGGTTCTTACCCATTGGATAATTACTTTTGGCCTTAGCTTAATTAACTTACTTAATCATTTGGGCTTCGAGCATAATTTTACTTTGGGCTTGTAATTAAACAAACATTGGGCTTGCATTAATAAATCTTTGGGCTTTACATTACAAACACTGAGGCTTGCACATTAAATTACTTTGGACTTTCATATTAATTCATATTGGACTTAACCATCTCCTACATTTGGGCTTTATCATTAATCCCATTGGACAATACATATATTTCCTACACAATTCAACAAATCCATTACATTTGACTTACAGCCTTATAACGTATTATACGTATAATTATTGTATTCTAACTCATATACTAGTTCATGATATACGATATACCATCATTCATACATATTCGTATAATACCTCGTATCATACTCGTATACTCTACCTCGTACAATTTACTTATCATACAATTATTACACTAACTTCTTAACGCTTGATTTTCCTAACGTTCTCAAATTAAGTCCACAGGCAAAATATTACGTTTTCCATAACTGAAATATTATTAGATATTCCTTCTCACCTCAATATTCTATTGTTATGTATTTCTTGGAAGTTCAAAAATAATTCCCGAGCAGAAATGCGTGAATAATGTTTTTCATAAAATTTCTCGAAAAACTTTTATTTTCGTCTTGGAAATTCAAACACTTTAATTCTACCACGTAGCCAAAATCCTACGATGTTCTGACATTTATAGGTCATAAAACGACCTTCGATTAGCTTGCTCTATAGATAATCAATTAAATTCATTTAATAAAAATAAAAAATTAATTCTCAAAAATCCGATTTTCTCGGGCGGTACACTATCATCATTTAGGACTGATGATGATGAAAAATATCTTAAAGAAAATGAATCTTGTGAGATAAAAGAACAAATATTAGGGATTCGTATTATAGTTTTTCCAAGTTCAATAATACTCCATAATAACCAATTTTGAAGCAGAATTCAAAAATAAATATCAAAACATGGATACAATCAAAGATAGTAACCATAATAGACATCTTGGACAAAAAGAAGAAAATTTTATTTTTCGGTGAATAGTGTCGTATACGTGAATAGTGTCGTATATGTGAATAGTAACCTCGACACAAAAAGATAGAAATTCCACAATAAAATTCATACCAACATTTCGGTATAATGATATTGAAAGAATAACATCATTTAGGAAGAAAATAACATCCCTTACCT
Organism: Panax japonicus; assembly: GCA_020205505.1. NCBI lineage: Eukaryota > Viridiplantae > Streptophyta > Magnoliopsida > Apiales > Araliaceae > Panax > Panax japonicus. Next base: position 25,364,635 of record CM035101.1, on the reverse strand, counting down.
CAAAATAACGGTACTTCTGATCGCAATATCGGATATAAAGCCGAAGGAAGCTTGTACCGAACAAGAACTCTAAAAGTATCAAAATACTCACAAAAATACGCTCGAAAATATAGAAAGAAAGAGAACTTATTTCTGGTATGATTTTCAATTCTAACCTAAGCAAGCGCCAATTTATAGGAAGATGCTAGAACACCAAAGGAGACTAAAATAATAAAATAATATTATTATTTTTTTAAAATCTCTATGCATGCTTCAATTGAATTGATGAGCAGTCATTTCGGAAGAAAAAATAGCAGCCCATGTGCATTCAACACCAACCAAAAGTGGGTCACACCCAATTTAAATAAAAATTATTCTATTTTTCGAAACTTCAGTAATTCATAGAAAATAGCCCGTTTATCGAAAAAATGCGAATTTTATGTCCATTCCACATGAAATTGAAATCTCTACAACTTTTGTAGCTTAAAGTGTTTCCAAATTCCAGATAGAAAAAATCTGAAATCCACAAACGGATGATTTTTAATACTTCTAATCTGACAAAATACTAATAAAACACCTCAGCATTATTTCCTTCATTTATAACCACAATAAATATATCCATCATTTATATCCACATCAAATAAATATTTTCTTATCATATAAATCAATAATTAATTATTCACAAATAATATTACAGAATCACAATAATGACAACCAGGTCGTTCCCAGGAAAGAGGGGGCTTTCCGATAAGGATTTTTCCTTACTAGCGCGCAATTAGGTGACCAAACCTCTCCTTGACAGAACTTTCTAGACATTGACAATAATGTTATCTAATAATATTATTCAAATAATATGAATTATTGATATGATAATAGAAAATAATGTGCAGTGACAATTATTGAACAACAATAATATAAAATATCAATGCAACAATTATTGAATCAATAAAATGAAATATTGAACATTAATTACTGTTACAATTATTGAGTAGTTCCTTCTTACGTAATAATCAATAATTTCAAAAATACTGTGCAATACCGTGTACTACTGTGCAACCACACATTTTACTGTATTTTAACCACCAGGTATTCCAACAGTTTTAACAGTAACAATTACGTCGTTATTTATAAAAACTCAAACTTGTAGTTTTCTTCATTTGACAGTTACCCTTTATGGGGCCCACAAATGGTTGCGCCGTCGTACGAATATTCCACGACCAAACGAATATTTCCCGACAAAATGAATATTTTATAACCACTTGCTTATTTTGCAAAATTTGCGCATTTCACCCATAACCAACGTATTATATCAAATTATCACCATATTATTCACAATAATAAATAGAGGAAATTCGATTTTATTTATAATAAGTTGGGGTCTTACAACTGCTACCACTGGTATTATTATTTTGTCATCTGCTTTCTCTTGGTTTATTTGACTCGTTATCGTGTTCGAATAACTGAGCCCTATTAACAATAACTAATTACAAACAAAGTTTGTGAGAAATTAAGTATTGACGTATCTCGGGTTTCAAACCTCTTAGAAACATCCGCATCATTCTCTCCTCATTATCAACCAAGTGAGACGCAAACCGGGACAACTTGGCAAACTTAGCTTCGTATTGCGACACGGTCATATTGTTCTGCTCCAACTTGATGAACTCTACCTCTTTCATGTAACGAATACTTTCGGGAAAGTACTTTTTGTTGAATAGTTCTTGGAACTTATCCCAAGACATCTTCAGTGTGGGAGGTTGAGTACGCTTTATTGATTCCCACCAGTAATCTTCCTCTCCTTGCAACATAAACGTGGGAAAGGGAACCTTTTGCTCCTCGGAGCATCGCAAGACATCAAATATCTTCGTGATCTGCTTTAACCACACTTCCGCCTTAAGTGGTTTTGGCTCTGCAATAAACTCCGGTGGTCCCAGCTCCTTGAACTATTTAGCAGGGATCGTCCGAGAGTTTCCAGTGTTTCTACCTACATTTTGGATAGGAGTCGCTCTCGCCTTATGTTGCATGAATTGTATAAAGCCTCTGAACATTTCATCATTCATCATTTGGTCAGTGTTGTTGTTTGCATAAGGATTGTCGCCTTCCTGATGCACATTATCCTGATTATTGATATGTGGAGGCTCAACGGTCTCATGTGCTCCATTGCTATTCTCAACATTCTCGGATGTCATTTTCAGATACTGCCACAAAACAAAGGTTAATTAACATGTAAATATTATCCCTATACTCTGACCGACCAATTAAATACCAAATAAACTTAAGTAGGTCATATTAACGAAGGAATTCCCCGTCTCTCCCCTCCTAGTTCTAGTCTCATATCTTAGCCAGGGATCATATCCCTAAGCTTTGATACCAACTGTGATGCCCCCAAAATAGGTATACATCACCTATTCTGAGTCGCCAAATATGTGGTACAGAATACAAATACAACCTTAAATATACAACATGAGTTGTGAGTTTTAACACAAATATTACCTTCTAGACAATATTCAAACTCAAAATAAGTCCTCAATACATTTATTATCACATTATTTCATAGAATAGTGAGGACTACTAATGATATCATCTGGACCGTCACTCCGTTCCCCAATTAGTCTCTGCTACGTTCTCATTTCCTGAAGAGAACAATGAAAGAAAAATGGTGAGCTCAACTAGCCCAGTAAGAAATATTATGACTAAGATAATTCAGAATAAATTATCATTAGCCTTCAATAGTGTTAAACGGATAAAATATAACAAACATCAAGTTTAACTGCAGTGGAACAAGCAATCCATTAGAAGAGTCAAGTAGAGAATAAAATCTACTATCTTCTATGATTTAAAAGGTTTTTCATTACTTTTATCGCTGAGACTCAGCTTAATAAATAATCCAAATCATCTCTGCACTACGACCAATGATATTCATTAGTATCACGACCACAAATTATCCATGCACTACGGGCCAAGGATATTCGTGTATTCATCAATGGTCATGATTATGCTAACCACTGTCCATCAATGCACTACGGCCAATGAGGATTTTTTACCACGTCATTTTTAACATTATGGTCATGATTATACCGAATAATCCCTGGTCATAATCATACCAAGTCCATCTATGCACTACAGGCCACAAATGACTTTTAACATATTATAAAAATGAGGATGATGATAATGATATAAGAATTCAATAAAAAAAGTTCAAGGATAAATTTTTAATGATTTATAATTTAATTTATCTAGAAATCAATAACATCCAAATTGTCAAAATGATACTATTTTATGGAGTAAAATTCAAGAATGCTCAGAAGAATATTTTCATGAAAAGATACTGGATGAAGCGCAAATTTCAAGGATATTCCACTAATTTCATGGAGTATAGAAGCCAAAACATTAACCAACTGAGTATAATAGAATATATGAAATCGCAAATGGATTTTTGTCGCCATGCGGTAATACACGTAGACAGATTATTCCAACAGAATAATAAAGAATGGAATAACAGAATAATTCACCAGGCGTGCGTAATCCGCACAGATAGGTTATTCTAACAGAATAATAAAGAATAGAATCAGGTCATGCGTAACCCGCACAGACAGGATATTCCAACAGAATAATAAAGAATGGAACCAGGTTATGCGTAATCCGAATGGACAAGATATTCCAACAGAATAATAAAGAATGGAATAAGAACAAAATACACCAAGGATGTGATAGACCGCACAGACAGGTTATTCCAACAAAATAATAAAGAATGGAATAACAACCCTTACGAGTATTGAAAGAAAATAACTCTCTTCATGAATACGGAAGAATAATATCCCATTACCTTAAAAAGAAGAGTATTTCGATGGGTAGGGATGGGATATACATGAAGAAAACTTGCACTATTTTCTACGCTCAAAATTTTCTTAAACTCTAAAGAAATATGCTCATGATAATAGAAGAAGAATTCTCTGAATTTTTGGTGTGATTTTTAATTCTAACTAAGCATCCTATTTATAGGAGAATGAAAAGAATAATATGCTGCACTATGCAATAAAATATAATATATTCTATTTATAATCAAATAAAATAAAACTTTATAAAAAATAGTATGTTTTGTATAAAAAGTTTTTACTATGCAAACACTATGCAGGCACTATGCAAACACTATGCATAATAAAATATAATATATTCTATTTATAATCAAATAAAGCAAAACTTTTTAAAAAGTATTATGTTTTATATAAAATATTTTTACTATGCAAACACTATGTATAATAAAATATAATATATTCTATTTATAATCAAATAAAATAAAACTTTTTAAAAAGTATTATGTTTTATATAAAAAGTTTTTTGTTTTATTACATTTATAATAATAATAAAACAACATTTATCACCATTATTATAATTCATAATATTAATCGACCAGGTCGTTCCTAGGAAAGAGGGGGCTTTCCAATAAGGATTTTTCCCTATTGGCACGTAATTAGGTTACCAAACCTCTCCTTGACAGAACTTCTAGACATCGTCAATATTATAAATAATAATATTAATAACTTTGTCGTCTCAATTATTGATTTAATAATATATAAAATATTGACAATAATTGAATCAAATAACGTGAGATACTATGCAGCAATTACTGTAGTAATAATTAAAAAAAACTGAGTGACTTCTCACGTAAGCATCAATAATCAATATCGTGTGCTACTATGCAACCACACGTATTACTGTACTTTTAACACCGGGTGTTTCAACAGTTAACGGTAAAACTTCTGCCGTTATTTTTATAAAATATTTTTGTCATTTTCTTAATTCGACAATAATTTCGTTGTGGGGTCCACCAATGATTGTGTTGTCGTACAAATATTCCCTATTAAAACGAATATTCTCCGAACAATCGAATATTATATAACAACTTGCGTACTTTGCAAAATTTATAAATATTACCCACAACTATAACATTATATCAAATTTACTCCATAATATTCAAAAATGATATTTATAGAAAATTCATCTTTACTCATAAAAGTTAGGGTCTTACAACTTTACTGATTAGAATAACATATCGTAACACATAATATTGCTTATTGCAGTCAGCACATAACCTAATAACATTGTCACACATGTTTAACAATCATTGGATCACAAACAAACATGTATATAATAAAATTATCTAAGTCCAGATCAATTTCTAAAACATGTCAGTGTACCGACAGCTTTATCGGATAATTATCGAGTCTAAGACGTTATCCTGTAATTCAATAACTGTAAATATCAGTCATATTATTTTTAATTGACTTATAATAATTTTAAATAATTATTATATTTTATCATGATTTTTTAAACTCAAAAATCATTATTAAATGATTTAAATATTAAATAATTTTATTATCATTAAAATTTAATTAATATTAAACTATTAATGATATTACGCCCCCAAATCCGGGTCTCTTTCAACCCGACATATGGTGCTCCACGGTGCTACAGTTCACAACAACATTCAATTGAAATGCCTCAAAAGAACGAATATGTCTTATATATATTACAAAATAATACTACCATTCCCCATGTTCTTTATAACCGTTACATTTGTTCTTGTCATAATATCAAATATTATCATTACAAACCTATACTATTACATAGGCAATCTACACGTTCACTTTAGCCTTCTCTTTATCCTTGTAGAATCCTTCGGTCCATTCGGTCTAAGCTGCATTCATATGGTTCAAGCAAGAGTGAGCATAACAAGCTCAGCAAGTACAACAATTTCATTTTAAAAGCATGCTTGAAACATAGGAATCGTATATCTTTAATAACTGGATGATAGTTACAAAGTACTATCAATAATTCAAAATAGCTTTCCTTTTTCCTTCAAAATATTTTACAACAACAATATTCATCAACTCATCAATTTTGGTTCAAGACGTTAATGTCTTATAGTTTCTTTTAAAAGGGAAACCCGACACGAAGTCCATAAGTCCGGCATTGCTTACGAGTACATCTAGGTGATCAGCCTATAGTACCCTATGTTAATCAACACTACATCCATTAATCGTGTGTACGTTTAAGTTGTGGAAACCTCACGTGCCCATCTAATACTCAATGAAATACATTTGTTTATACATATTCAGGCTTACCTTGAATCCGTACCAAAGAGTTGGTATAGGATAGCGTTAGCAATTCTATATTGAAAGACTTGTAAATAAATCAATCAACTTATCAAGATTAGTCTAGCCGAGTCAAAACTGGCATCGACCCTTTCTTCAAAACCATACATGCATCTTATAACTTGAATCATTTGAAAACTTGCCTTCAGCGTCTGCTACCGAATAATTATGTTTCCTTTGAGTCTTTACAATCTCTACAATACATAATCACATAATATACCACATTAGGTCTTGAATGAACATACATAGTTCCTAAAGAATCTTACCCTACTTCTCAATCTAATCACGTATTAGATTTGTTATTATTAGTTCTAGCTTTCCGTTATTTTTTACATCATTCTTACCGACTTCTGTCTCTTCCATAACTTAAGTGAAGTTATTTCATTAATACAACTCGGTTCAAGTTAATTATCCTTCCTCACGGTTTACTAACGTCCTTACGTTATCATCCGAAACTCGATCATCATTGGTTAAGTATACTTATTGCATATCGTTCACGTTCATCTTTAATTGACTTTCTTTAACCCTAAGTGATCAAATTTAAGGTTTAATTATAACTTAATAATGTATGAATAAGTTCCTTAGTTCATTACTAAACAATTTCTCTTCATCTTTACTTGAAACCATTCTTTTCTGCCTAGCTTTTAAGGTTGGCGCTGCGGTGCCGGTGACCCTTTGTTGTGCCGCGCTGCGGCGTCGCCCATTAGGGCTTGGAGACCGGACTCGGCGCTGCGGCGCGAGTCCTTTTGTTAACTATCGCACTGCGGTGCGAGTTTGCAGTGTCTGGAGCTCACTTTGGCGCTGCGACGCCAGTCATTTAATCTTGGAGTCGTGCCGCGGCACGGACTCTGAGCCACAGATAGTTTTGACAGATTTTCAACTTTACGAGATTCCCGGACTCGTAACTTCTTCGTTATAAGTCCGAATTGGCTCATTCAAGAGCCTACGGTTCACAAATTACGTACTCTATGCGTTAATGCAAGAATTTTATCTATTCGACTTCGTTTACTAAAATTTCACCTATTAGTCCATTTTTAACGAAAATAATAAACGTTCGTGAACGTTCAACGCTCATTTCTTCGTTCTAAGTCAGAATCCGACCATTTTCGAGTCCGCAACTCTATAATGACAAATACGACTTGTCGCCATTGAGAACCAATGTTTCCAAGCTCAATATCAAATTTTGACTTCCATTCCAAGAATTTCACGAATTCGACGATCGTCGTCTAATCGTGTAAATTCCGGTGAAACTTCGTTACTTGAGATTTTTAAACCATTTCACTTAGATTCAATCCATTATACTAACATCTTGACATATATGCTTCATTAACTTATAAACATAATAAGTTATTACTTGTTCTTAATAAGTTCAAAACTCATAAACTACTTATAATTCTATTTCTTATGATTTATCACGGCTTTAATCTTTTAACCATCATTCTTGTATCTTCTTATCATACTATTGCCATTAATGTAAACATGTTACAAGTTCTTACGATGTCTTATTAAGTTCCTACTAACTTCATCACCATTATCATATGACAAGTTCTTACAAGATCTTCATAAGTTCATAACTTATATAAGTAGAAATGACTTGTTCATGACTTATTACGGGGTATTAAGACTTAATCCCTTTGATTTATCATTAGTTAGCATACTAGTTCCCCAATACCCCCTTCTCTAACAATGGAAGAGAAAAAGAATCATGGTTCAAGAATACTTACTCTTGTATATTCTCTTGCTACACCTTAATCTTTTTCTTGCTTCTTGAAAATCTAACAAAGGTCAACTTCTATTTTTCCTTGCTTTTTCTCTCAAACCAATAAGCCATAAGTTGTTGGTGGAAAATCTAACAAGGAAGTCTAACTTATATTTGCTTATTCTCTCTACCATATAAGCTCTCAACTTGTGGGATGAAAATGAATCAACACACAAAATGAAATCTAGGCTCTCTATTTATAGAATTTCCAAGGTTAGGGTAGTTTAGTCTTTTAGGCCACTCCACCTCCTTACTATTCATTACTTTGTGACTAAGTTAACTTGCTCACGACCTTAACTTGGCCATCACACTTTCTTAATCACTAAGTATACTTGTTAATCACACATAAGCACTTTGCTTGCCCACCACTTAAGTTATCCAATGCTTAGCCCTTAAGTCTACTTGGTCATTAAGTTTACTTTCTCCCCACAACACTTAGCCCTTAACTTTCTTTTCTTACTCACCACTTTGGGATATCCATGGATTGCTCCATGGGTTTAAACCATCCTATAACCCATAGGTTCATACTTTGGGTTTCTAGCATAATTTGCGTAACTAAATCATTTGTGCTTACATTAATTTACTTTGGGCTTCACATTACAAACACTTGGGTTTGTACATTAAATTATATTGGACTTAACCATTCTTTACTTGGCTCACATAATACTTAACAAATCCTACCAATTCTACAAATTCAATACATTGAGCTTAACGCCTTATAACGTATAATCATGTATTCATCTCGTATTCCCCTCGTATATTTATTCAATATATACGATATACCATCATTCATATGTACTCGTATAATACCTCGTATCATACTCGTATTCTCTACCTCGTACAATACCTATGTATTATACAATCATCGTTTGATTCATTAATCGCATTACACTTCCTTCTCGTAAATCATTTTACTTAAAAGTTAGGTTTTAAGTCCACAGGCGAAATATTACGTTTTTCATAACTGAAATATTATTGGATATTCCATCTCACATCGATATTCTATCGTTACGTATTTCTCGGAAGTTCAAAAATAATTCCTGAGTAGAAATGTGTGAATAGTGTTTTTTCAAAAAATTTCTCGGAAAGCTTTTATTTTTGTCTTGGAAATTCAAACACCTTAATTCTACCACGTAGCCAAAATACTACAACGTTCTGATATGTTTAAGTCATAGAATGACCTTCAATTAGCTTGCTCCATAAATAAATCATTAATTTCATTTAATAAAAATAAAAATTTAATTCTCAAAAATTCGATTTTCTCGGGGCGTTACACTCTTCCCTCCTTATAAGGATTCTGTCCCCAGAATCTCGCTAATAATACCTTTACCACAGAGGATAATTTTTCTTTTATTTTAATCTTGAGTTCTCACAATGCTTCTTTGACATTAGGGTTCTTTTATTTCACCTTCATCGAAGGTATTATCTTAATTCACATGACTTATCACTTCATATCAATAATCTGAGTGTTAAACACTTATTAACACATTACACGTTCTTTCTTTTATTAATTCTTCTGTTAACTCGTACATATCTGGAACTCAAATTCCTCCCTCAAAATAAGACTATACTTAGTCTTCTACTTATCCTGCATCATCTTCTTCATTCGCTTGCATCCCTCATTACTTAGTTGTACTTACTTAACTCACTCCATTATCGTGGATTGAGTCTACGTTTTGAATAACAATTCTACCCCTTCATTCCTTAATTTAACTTCTAACTCTGATCTTACCATTTCCGTTATTAACTCATTCTGAGTCGTTAGCATCGATAACTTTCCCTACCCCTCCTACTTAATGTGTCGGCTACAACGTTTACCTTCCCTGAATGATATAAGATATCCCAGTCCTCTCTACTACATATTCAACTCTTCTGTGTGGAGATATTTCAGACTCTTAGAGTCCTTGTATATCTCACGCTTCTCTCCGTATAAATACTATCTTCATATTTTTAATTCAAAAACTACTGCTTCCAATTATAGATAATAAGTAGGATAGACCTCCTCATAACCCTTTAACTGGCGTGATGTATACACAATGGTATTGCCACGCTATAAGATCACGTAATCATAACATCTATGCAAACATCGAGATACACTACAAAACTTCCTCCTATCATCTGATAAAGATAATACAGGTGCCTTAATCAACCTTTCTTTTAAAACCTGTGACGCTAATGGTACCTTCAACCATAGCATCCCACAAGGGTAACTATCAAATTGGCCACAGACTTGATTGGCGCACCTTACGAAAAATCCTACTTCCGCACATTAGTCAACCTAAATGACATAACAAGAAACTTGTCGTAACCATAACGAATTTTGAACGTCATCTTAGGTACCTCCTCCTTCTTCCTTACTTCCAACCGACTATACCCCATAATACATCTATCTTTATAAAAATTCTTTGCCCCTCTCAACTGACCAAATAGATCATCGATCCTGGGCCATGGGTATTTATTATTAACTGCTAACTTACTTCTGTTACAATAATCGATACGCAACCATAACGACTCATCCTCTTCTTTAACATCCTCCTAACTTACGTCATGGTTCGACAATAATAATGTCGCGGTATTTTATTACCGTAAATAACCTTAGATTTTTTGAGAAAACTAAAGGTTCACACTTTACTTATAACTATTTGTTATAGCTCTATGGTTAATCAACCCATTCATACCGAGAATTTCCTCCAATTCTCTCAACATGAACAATACTTATCTACTGATACCTACTTACTTCTATTATCCATGAAATAATTTTCACGAATATAATTTAACGAAAGTTAATCCCTCCTCCTCTATCTTAATATTTTAAAGGTATTTATAATCCCTTCTAGACAGACTCCTAGATAAGTCTTTCCACACGTCTTACTCACCTCGATCCTTCACTTAGGATCCCCTTGTCCCACTTCAGTATTCTCGGAGTTAAAAATATATGTCTCTTTGGCATACTGCCACTACCATTCTCTACCTTGGTTCCTCCCTCTCTCTGGCTCTCATCTTATCCCTCTTTGTGGTATTGAGTCTACAACTCACTATCACCTTATGCTATAATCACCATCTCCAGAATGATCCCATAGGAAACACTCTAGATCACCAAAATCCCATTATAGAGCTAGGGTCTCAGGCTCTGCTCCAATCTATGAGCCTTCACCTCCTTCTTGTCCACTTGATGTGAAACAAACCTTGCCAATTCATTTGAATTTGGTCGCGTACTGGGGAAATGTCGTGTCCCCTTGCTTAAGTTCTAAGAACTCAGTGTCTATCCTCCCTCACATGTCTTATAAGGAAAATAATTCTCGAAGAAAACCTTCTTGAATTGTTCCCACGTTACTACCTCTGTTTCAGCCCCACCCTGGTGAGCCTCCCACCAAAAGTTGGCTTTACTCTTCCTTAGGTAAGTTACAAAAGAAAACTTTTGCGGCTCACCTTCGTTTGTAATAACAAAATGCCTTCTCTATTACTTTTACCCATGTCTGGGACTCTATTAGGTCCGTCGTTCCTTTGAACTCTGGCAGACCTACGCTTTTAAACTATTTATAGGTAATCATTCTAGCTACCCTAAGATCCGCAGGTACTCTACCCTTGGTTTGGTTAAATACAGCCGTTAATAAATTAACGAACTCTTGCATAGGGTTGTTCAGACCCCCTTCATTATCATTACATGATTTTGCTTCCTGATTACGTTATCTTCTCCTAGGCAGCATTATTCAGATTAAATAAATAAAATTTCATTATTATCTATTTATTTACTTCGTTATTAATCGCCACATACCAGATCGCATCATAACAAATCATTTCCATGAAAAATTATTTATATTCATATTCTCTTTCATAGTTAGAAACTATTTACAACTTGTTCTCTATAGCCAAAAGCTATTACATTTTCTATCCCACAATTGAACTTCACAAAAGTTGGGATTTACAAAAGACTACCCTTTAAAAGAGGGTTTTACGTAATTACACACATATTTATAACTTTAGATTTCTAATAATACATAACAGCATCTTCGTTTTTCTCATTTGCAATCATTGCTACCTTATCCCGACTAATCATATGACGGGTTTGACCTGACTCAATGGAATAACAAGCAACCTTCAGCTTGAAATCCTTATGTGCACTCTCATGGATATAATACATCTGTGCTATCTTTCGGTCCTTCTCCCCCAGTTCTCTACGAAGCTCATCGGCCTCTGCCTTAAAATTCCTAGCCTGCTCAGCCATAAGCACCTGCTTATCGTGCTCTAACTCAAAATCTGCTTCTGCAAACTTCTTAGCTTCATGGAGATAACTAATCTCTTCACTCTGATTCTGCACAACTGTACCCAGTTGCACATTCCTGTTAAGCGCTGCCAGATACAATGCTTCCATTGCATCTAGAGGTGATGACTCCAATGTAGGTACCACCGTAGTTACCGATGTTACCTCTCATTTCTTCCATATCATTCATCATACTAAGGTATGACGATATATCCATCTCTCCCTTTGAGTAGTCTTCCTCAAAAAAGTACTCCTCCGCCTCCGACTCCGCTAGAATCATTAATGGTACCTCTGCCACCGGTATAGGTACAGTCTCTACTTGGTTCACAAGCTCTTCACTCACCGTGTGTATATCTCTATACATCAAGCTATTGATCGACATCCTACAATAACACATATGTTGATTAGTACATAACACAAAATCATATAAGCACAAATCACATTTAATTTATTTAGGGTTACTTTGCATCTTTTAAATCTTTTGGTACTGAGTTTCCTCAATACCTTATTGACTCATTCAACTTAAGTAAAGCTCGAGTTTACTTCATTCAGACTTCTCTTCCTTAACAAGGTTATTAGCCTAAGGTTCTTCCCCCCTTAAGGTTTATAGCCTAATGCTTTGATACCAACCTGTGACGCCCCCAAATCCGGGTCTTTTTCAACCCGACATATGGTGCTCCACGGTGCTACAGTTCACTCAAACATTCAATTGAAATGCCTCAAAAGAATGAATATGTCTTATATATATATTCCAAAAAAATACTACCATTCCCCAGGTTCTTTATAACCGTTACATTTGTTCTTGTCATAATATCAAATATTATCATTACAAACCTATACTATTACATAGGCAATCTACACGTTCACTTTAGCCTTCTCTTTTTCCTTGTAGAATCCTTCGGTCCATTCGGTCTAAGCTACATTCATATGGTTCAAGCAAGAGTGAGCATAACAAGCTCAGAAAGTACAACAATTTCATTTTAAAAGCATGCTTGAAACATAAGAATCATATATCTTCAATAACAGGATGATAGTTACGAAGTACTATCAATAATTCAAAATAGCTTTCCTTTTTCCTTCTAAGCATTTTACAACAACAATATTCATCAACTCAGTAATTTTGGTTCAAGACGTGAATGTCTTATAATTTCTTTGAAAATGGCAACCCAACACGAAGTCCGTAAGTCCGGCATTGTTTACGAGTACATTTAGGTAATCAACCTATAGTACCCTATGTTGATCAACACTACATCCATTAAACGTGTGTACGTTTAAGTTGTGGCAACCTCACGTGCCCATCGAATACTCGATGAAATACATTTGTTTATACATATTCAGGCTTACCTTGAATCCGTACCAAAGAGTTGGTATAGGATACCGTTAGCAATTCTATATTGAAAGACTTGTAAATAAATCAATCAACTTATCAAAATTAGTCTAGCCGAGTCAAAACTGGCGTCGACCCTTTCTTCAAAACCATACATGCATCTCATAACTTGAATCATTTGAAAACCTGACTAACAAGAAGGTTAGACAAGGGTTTAGGAAAAACTTGCCTTCAACGTCTGCTACCGAATAATTACGTTTCCTTTGAGTCTTTACAATCTCTACATTACATAATCACATAATATACCACATTAGGTCATGAATGAACATACATAGTTCCTAAAGAATCTTACCCTACTTCTCAATCTAATCCCGTATTAGATTTGTTATTATTGGTTCCGGCTTTCCGTTATTCTTTACATCATTCTTACCGAATTCTATCTCTTCCATAACTTAAGTGAAGTTATTTCATTAATACAACTCGGTTCAAGTTAATTATCCTTCCTCACGGCTTACTAAAGTCCTTACGTTATCATCCGAAACTTGATCGTCATTGATTAAGTATACTTATTGCATATCATTCACGTTCATCTTTAATTGACTTTCTTTAACCTTAAGTGATCATACTTAAGGTTTAATTATAACTTAATAATGTATGAATAAGTTCCTTAGTTCATTACTAAACAATTTCCCTTCATCTTTACTTGAAACCATTCTTTTCTGCCTAGCTTTTAAGGTTGGCGTTGCGGCGCCGGTGACCCTTTGTTGTGCCGCGTTGCGGTGTCCCCCATTAGGGCTTGGAAACCGGACTCGGCGCTGCGACGCGAGTCCTTTTGTTAACTATCGCGCTGCGACACGAGTTTACAGTGTCTGGAGCTCACTTTGACACTGCGGCGCCGGTCATTTAAGCTTGGAGTCGCGCCGCGGCGCGGACTCTGAGCCACAGATAGTTTTGACAGATTTTCAACTTTGCGAGATTCCCGGACTCATAATTTCTTTGTTATAAGTCTGAATTGGCTCATTCAAGAGCCTACGGTTCACAAATTACGTACTCTATGCGTTCATGCAAGAATTTTATCTATTCGACTTCGTTTGCTAAAATTTCACCTATTAGTCCATTTTTAACGAAAACGATAAACGTTTAACGCTCGTTTCTTCGTTCTAAGTCAGAATCCGGCCATTTTTGAGTCTGCAACTCAATAATGACAAATACGACTTGTCTCCATTGGGAACCAATCTTTCCAAGCTCAATATCAAAATTTGACTTCCATTCCGAGAATTTCACGAATTCGACGATCATCGTCTAATCGTGTAAATTCCGGCGAAACTTCGTTACTTGAGATTTTTAAACCATTTCATTTAGATTCAATCCATTATACTAACATCTTGACATACATGCTTCATTAACTTATAAACATAATAAGTTATTACTTGTTCTTAATAAGTTCAAAACTCATAAACTACTTATAATTCTATTTCTTATGATTTATCTTGGTTTTAATCTTTTAACCATCATTCTTGCATCTTCTTATCATACTATTACCATTAATGTAAACATGTTACAAGTTCTTATTAAGTTCCTACTAACTTCATCACCATTATCATATGACAAGTTCTTACAAGATCTTCATAAGTTCATAACTTATATAAGTAGAAATGACTTGTTCATGACTTATTACGGCTTATTAAGACTTAAGACCTTTGATTTATCATTACTTAGCATACTAGTTCTACCAATTCCCCCTTCTCTAACAATGGAAGAGAAAAAAAATCATGGTTCATGAATACTTACCCTTATATATTCACTTGTTACACCTTAATCTTCTTCTTGCTTCTTGAAAATCTAACAAAGGTCAACTTCTATCTTTCCTTGCTTTTTCTCTCAAACCAATAAGCCATAAGTTGTTGGTGGAAAATCTAACATGGAATTCTAACTTATATTTTCTTATTCTCTTTACCATATAAGCTCTAAACTTGTGGGATGAAAATGAATCAACACACAAAATGAAATCCAGGCTCTCTATTTATAGAATTTCCAAGGTTAGGGTAGTTTAGTCTTTTATGCCACTCCACCTCCTTACTATTCATTACTTTGTGACGTAGTTAATTTGCTCACCACCTAAACTTGGCCATCACACTTCTTAATCACTAAGTATACTTGTTAATCACACATAAACACTTTTCTTGCCCACCACTTAAGTTATCCATTGCTTAGCCCTTAAGTCTACTTGGTCATTAAGTTTACTTTCTCCCCACAACACTTAGCCCTTAAGTTTCTTTTCTTACTCACCACTTTGGGTTATCCATGGATTGCCCCATGGGTTTAAACCATCCTATAACCCATAGGTTCATACTTTGGGTTTCTAGCATAATTTGCTTAACTAAATCATTTGGGCTTACATTAATTTACTTTTGGCTTCACATTACAAACACTTGGGTTTGTACATTAAATTATGTTGGACTTAACCATTCTTTTCTTGGCTCACATAATACTTAACAAATCCTACCAATTCTACAAATTCAATACATTGAGCTTAAAGCCTTATAATGTATAATCATGTATTCATCTCGTATTCCCCTCGTATATTTATTCAATATATATGATATACCATCATTCATACGTACTCGTATAATACCTCGTATCATACTCGTATTCTCTACCTCGTACAATACCTATGTATTATACAATCATCGTTTAATTCATTAATCGCATTACACTTCCTTCTCGTAAATCATTTTCCTTAAACGTTAGGTTTTAAGTCCAAATGTGAAATATTACATTTTTCATAACTGAAATATTATTGGATATTCCATCTCACATCGATATTCTATCGTTACGTATTTATCGGAAGTTCAAAAATAATTCCCGAGCAGAAATGCGTGAATAGTGTTTTTTAGAAAATTTCTCGGAAAGCTTTTATTTTCGTCTTGGAAATTGAAACACTTTAATTCTACCACATAGCCAAAATACTACGACGTTCTGATATGTTTAAGTCATAGAATGACCTTCAATTAGCTTGCTCCATAAATAATCCATTAAATTCATTTAATAAAAATAAAAATTTAATTCTCAAAAATCCGATTTTCTCGAGGCGTTACAAATGAAACCATTGCCAAAATATTAAACTAATTTATAATAACTCAAAATATTTTTAAAGTACTGATATTACACTTAAATGATTTTTAAAATATTTAAAATTATTTTTAAATAATTACCATTAATATTTAAATATTAATGAACTATTTATCAAATTATTAAAAGTCATTACTTTTACCTTAAAATATTTTTAATTCATTTATATCATTTTTAAAAGATTTTTAAATTAATAAAACCATTCTAAAACTATTTATTTAATATAATTATTAAATAAATTTAATATCATTAACATCATTAATATTAAATTATTAATGAAAGTATCTTTTAAATATTAAAAGTTATATTTTATAACTTAAAATATTTTTAAACACCTTAATTTAATTTGAAATGATTTTTAAAATCATTTTAAACTAAGTTATTTAATATAATTATTAAATAAGTCTAATATCATTATTCATGAAATTTACTTTTAAATATTGAAAGTTATATTTTATAACTTAAAATATTTTTAAATACCTTATTATTATTTAAAACGATTTTTAATATAATAAAATCATTTTAAATTAATTTATTTAATGTATTTATTAAATAACTTAATTATCATTAATATTAATTTATTAATGAAATTTATTACAAACTATTAAAATTTATTAAAAATAACTTCAAATATTTTCTTATATCATAATATAATTTTAAATCATTTTCAAGTATTAAAATCATTTTAAAATAATTTATTTAATTTAATAATTAAATACCTTTAATATTTCAAAAATATTAAATATTTATGAAATATTTTAAAAATTATTAAAAACTAATTTTCAGACTTTAAAATATTTTTCAGTAATTTAATTTGTATTTTTAATAATTAAAAACTAATTTTCTCTAATTATTAAATAAAATAATTAATTTTAGTAATAAAGTGTCGCTAAAGACTGCCTATAGCGAGAGAACCGTCGCTATAGGTGTTATTCATGTTCTTCACCCAAATCTAGAACATTCATGTCAGTTTCGAGTGGGTAGGTTTGACCAAGTGTAATTCAATGTGTATTATGTTTCTGGTCAGGTTGTTGGTCAGATCTCATAGTGATAATGCAAAACTACATGATCCAACAACAAACATGGTCATAAAATGCATCAAATGAAAGATCTAAAGGCCTAAAGTGGCTGTCAGAGTTGTTCTTCATTTCTGGGTTTGCTTAGAAATGAAGAACAGATCGTGGGTCTTACTTTGGGCTTCCACTACATGCTAGTCTTGTAATATTTTTATGATCTAATGATTTCAGTGTATAGAAAACATATAACTAAAGAGATCTATTACAGAAAAAATATTTAACAACAACACATCAAGCAGACAAGGTCCGTTCAAAGCCATGTCAGATCCGTGTTCTTAAGTTTTTTGGGTTACCCAGAAAATTCCAATCATGATCGTCCGGGCTAGTTTGACCATCAATTAAATCAAATCCCTATGTTATTCAGGTAATCTATAAGCCTTAATATGTAGTCCATATACCATACAACAATCTTATTACAATAACAGAAACAAAACAATAAACAACTAACAGATCAAAGCCCATGAAATCGCTGTCAGACCGACCTGGGGAAATCTGCGTTACCCAGAAATCTTCCGGTCAATGTCGGTCAACGTGGTTTGACCGCGAATAACATGAAATATGTTCATTTTCTGACCTTGATACAAGTTCCAGTTTAAAGAGATCATAGCATACTACAAGATCAAAGCTTAAAACAACAAAAAACATAAACATAGAAAGATCTACGGGACCTGACATTACGTTGTCAGAAGCAAAAAAAATCCCAATTTTTTGAAAATTTCAATTTTGAGCACTTAGGTGTTAGCGATCTACAAGATACCAACCCAGATCACTTAAATAGACTACAAAAAACATGTTTTAATATAAAATCATAACATCTAACATAGCAACTGAGATCAGATTTCAAGTTAGGGTTTATACCTTCTATGATCAAATTCTGATTCAAGGCTACTTATTTTGTTATGGGTGTTAGTGGGGCTGGTTTTGGGGACTGAATTGCCAAAGGATTTCGTGGGTTTTGAGTTGAGAGAAAATGGTTGAGTATTTTATGCAAAATGAGCTAACAATTGATATTTTCTCTCTCCCAATCTATTTATACAAGTCTTAGATGCATGTATTGGCTGATAATGGACTTATTGCTAGCATTATTTAAGTCACAATGTCAAATGAGTTGGTAACCAACTCCTAGATTTGGTAGGATTTGCAAGCAAGCTTAATAAAGAAGAGAAAAGGGCATTATGGACAATTGACTTGTGATTTTAATGGCACTTTGGTCACTTGGCAAACCCTTAGGGTTTAACCCTAAGGTTTAGCACAAAAAATTACAGGATTTCAAACTAGGTTTTAAAATAAAAAAATTTAGTTTCTAAATTATAAAAATTAAGGTTTCTTTAATTAGATTAGGTTTCTAATTACATTATACATGAACATTAGGGTTTAAAGTCCACTAATTAGCATTAAGCTTTAGCATTTTAGGGTTCATAAATTAGCATTTAGGATTCCTAATTTGACAATTAGGATTTAAATTAGTAATTAGGGTTTTGAAAATTAAGGTTCTCCCTAATTAAGGTTAATATCTATAATATCGGTCGTTAATCACATTATCGTTGTAACATTCTAAAATTTTAAAGTGTAATATTAAATATTTATTTATTTATATAAGTATTTAATGGATATGATTATTTGTTGAATAAATAATTGTTCAATTTGAGGTGATGTGGTTTAGTTAATTATTTGTTGAATAAATAATATATATTAAATATTTATTTGCAATATTAAATATTTATTGAATTATATAAGCATTTAATGGCAATTTGAGTTGATGTGTTTAGTTAATTATTTGTGAATAAATAATTAAGGAGCTAAGAAAATTAATTGTTATTAGATTATATACCAATTTAATTTAATAAGTAAACTAGAGAGCTTACAGTGATTTAAATAAATTATAATATTTTAAATGGGAATTTGTAATTTAAAATATTAGTTGGTCGAATAAAATTACAATTATAAAAGAAATTATAGTTATGTGATATTAAATTATGTGTTAAAGTAATTTAATAGATTAATATTTTAATTGATTAATTAATTAAGTAGAAGTGTGACTAATAACCTAGCTATAAATGAGTTATTAAAATAAATTAAAGGACTTTAATTCAGTTTTTCCAAACAAGGACTAATGTTTATTAAGTCTTTAATATAATTGTGTTTTACCAAACAAGGCATAAGGATTAATTGGTTATATTTTTAGTGGTTAGCTAAACAAATCTTATGGCTTTTTATTTTCAAAACTCAAATAACTGATATCAGTTATATGTTTTATATTTATATAATATAATAAATATATATTATATCTTATACGTTATATCATAAGACGTAAGAATAGAGGAGAGAGGTTAGAGAGAAGAAATGAAAAACTCAGAGGAAGAAGAAGAGAAGAACAAGAGAAGAGAGGAAGAAAGGCTAGAGATTGAAGAAAAAGAAGTTTGAGAATAGAAAGGAATAGCCATCATCATCTTCTTCAAGGTATTTCTTCTATTCTTTTAGTTTTTTAAAAGTTTAGTTTTTCTCTTTGCAAATTCTCTGTAGAATCCTTGGGTAAACATGAATTTTTGTTGCTATGTGGCTTTATACGACATACTAGTGATGTTAAAATGATTTTCATAAGTTATAACCAATGTATTGTTGTTATGTATGTAGTTTGTGAAGAAAACCTTTTTTTTACAGAGAGTTTTTGGTGAATGAATATGGGTTAATTTAAAGTAGAAATTGAGGGATAATTAGTTGTTTAGTTGATAAATTGATCATCTAATTTGATAGAGTAGGTGTAATTATTGATTAGATGCTTGGAATTAATTGTTTTGGTTGAAAAACAAAATTTACAGTGTTGGTTTTCATTGAAATATCAAAAATGGAGTTTTTGTCAAAAAATTGAAATTGAAAGTTTTAAATTCGTTGTTTATGTTGTTATATGGGTAGAAACATGTTAGAAGTTCTTGAATTATGTCTACATGAAATTTTTATAGGAGTTGCATGTGAATTAGTCTGTTAGAAACGAGATTGTAGGCCAAATTGGCTTTTTCTTGTACTGTTGCCGAAGCTGTCAGTCGATACTGAAGTTTCGCGCCGCGCCGCGCCGCAGCCCAGCATTATGTTAGTGGTGCCGCAGCGCCATCACCACGCCACAGCGTGGCTTCGTAGTGTATTAACCGCGCCTCAACGCCATCACCACGCCGCAGCGCGAACCACAGTGTAAACTGTGGCGCCGCGGCGCAAGTTAGCAAAATGGTCTGACAGTGTACTTTTTGTACACAAAATTTTAAGCAAAATATTATGTGATGATAGTAGGATTGTAAAATATTAATTTTAGTATTTCTATACTATGAATAATTATGTTATTAAAGATTAACTTGTGTTATGACTTGATTATGTGATTAAATAATCAAACATACATGATGAATGTAGTTAGTTAAGTTTGTAAAGTGGTAGTGACTAACTATGTCATGATGACGTGTATATATATATATATATGTATATAGGGTATTGTGATTCGAATTGATTTGGTTTAGCCTACGCGCAAGGCAAGTTTTTAATCCTTTATCTTATTGAATTAATTATTGTTTTCAATTCGATTACCTTATAATGATGTAATATGTCTAAACTTTGGTTTGATGTTGAACAAGTTATTCTTGTATTTCACTGGTTGTTTAGCATGCATTACTAAATTGCTATGCATGTTTAGTATTCAATTCTAATTAACCTTGGCTTAAAATTGTTCAAGCAAGGTATGCTATAGTTATTCAAATTGTATGCTATTATATTATTCCTAAAGCATGATTTTAGTTACTATGATTGATTCAATCACGATTATTCTATAGTATAATGTCACTGATTTTATTCAACTAGTCCCTTAGTTGATGTTCTTTGAATTCTAAATCACCTTGAAATCTTATCCAAACCGAACTTCCTTTGGTGCGGACTTGTACTCTAAATACTGAGATGAACAAGCCTATTGTTATGATTAGGGGTTAACTTACGAATAACGTTAAAATGTTTGTGCACAATATATTGTACGAAGGGCTGATCCCCCTAAGTACGAGATCCTTATAGTCTTACGACTGTTAAAGTTGGAGTTGAAAGATTACTTGCAACTGTGGACGTAGTTCACAGTCTTACGGCCCTCAGTGATGTATATTTTTCCATATTTTGGGATTTCAGTTTCTGATTATTATTGATAGAGTACTATTCACTTTGATGAGCCTATTTCGATAGTTATTATTGTTATACTCCTATTGATTTCATATTATATCCAGTGAGCAATTGTTTTGCTCACTCTTGCATATTTATAAACTCATTGCAGCTAAAGAAGAGAAGGTAGGTGAACCTTCGACTAGCAAAGGAAAGGGAAAAATGTACAAGTGATGAAGACTTGTAATTTTTACTTTGATTAAGATGTTAGACTTTTATTATGTTGATCTTAGACTTTATTTTAAAGAAGTTATGTAATATTTTCCGCATTTGAATGATGCTTAAAGGTTAGATAACCTGGGAGATTTTTATTTAAGTTGAATCCTGTATGTACAGGTTTTGATTATTCAATTTTATTATAATTGGGTAGTTAGAAATGAATGTTTTGATTAAGTGAACACTGAATCCTGTGGGAATAAAGTACCTGGATTTGGGGGTGTCACATGTTGGTATCAAAGCTTTAGGTTATGAACCTTAGGTGGGGGAAAAGCCTTAAGAAATAACCTTTGAAAAGATAGTGGAGATAACTCTTATCGAGTTTTAGGAAGAAGTAATAAAACACTTATGTGTGCTTATGTGATTTTAATTTATGTACTCGTGAGTGCCGAGTAGTAATGATTAATAATTAAAACTTTAAAACTTTGTTGTCAGGATGACTAATGTCGGAGAATCCAGTCAGGCTAGGGAGGAGGGACCTCAAGTGCCTATAGAGGAGGAGCCTCGCGACATTCAGGTAGTTTGGGATCAACTACTACCACGGGAGTCAGTCCCGTTGGTCACAGTAGTTGAAGATGAAGATGATGATGTGGAGACAGACGAGGAGGATCCCTTTGAGTTACCACAGAAGGATGAGGACGAGGAGGAAAGGATTCCACTTAACTCGATAGCAGGCCGTATATACGATGGGGTGCATGACCGTAATGTGGAACTTCAGGATACATTTGAGGAGTTGCAGGAGATAGTAGCTGAACAACAGACTGTAATGACACAAAAAGACGGCGAGATTCAGGATCGTGAAGAACGACTGACAAATGTCGAGGAGAAAATAGTACAGACTGAATGAGAGAAAGGGCAACTGATCGAAGTGGTCGTTGAACTGAAGAACAAGCTGAGAGAAGAAGCTGCTAAGAGGGAAAGAGCTGAAGATGCTTATGAAGAAGCTTTTCAACGAACAAGATTAGCAGTAAGAGACACGCAAGTAAAGAGGATGAAGATGGAAGAGATGGATAAAGTATTTAACACCGCAATTAATCGAGCTCAAGATCGGGTCATGGGATATCCAATTCAGTTCGAGACGCTGCCATCATTCGTGTTAGATCGAAGAAAAATGTTTTGAGTCATGGAGGAAGAACATGATAGGGCTAAGAAGTATCTAAATAGAACATCGTAGTTGTTGTACGATGAGTGAAAGGTTAAATAAATTGTAAATCCCAAGTGTTATGCAACTTATGGGATATGACTATGATGTTGTCCTGAAACTTTTGTAGTTCAGGAAAGTAATGTAGATAGCAGAGATGGTATTGTTTTATGTTTTCAAAAAGGTTATGAATAAATAAAAGTTGTTACTTTATTCAAAGTGTTATGTGTTATGTGGTTATTTCTTTTACGGTGGCAAGTTAATTAGAAAAATACTTAAAGAGGCTGAGTAATAGTCTAATGGATATTTTGTTTTAACAGAAAATGCCTCCCCGACGTGAACCACCCCGACAGAGAAACAATGAGAGAACTACCAATAATGACAATGTTGACGGTAACCCTGTTCAACAACTAGTGACACTACTAATAGGAGCGTTGCAGAATCAACCACAAAACCATGGTACAACGTTTAAGGATTTCAAGGTGGTTGGACCACCTGAATTTTGGGGGTCCATGAATCCAGTCGAAGAACAAACCTGGATTACAGAGATAGAAAAGGTGTTCGATGTCGCTAGGGTAGGGGATGACCAGAAGACTTCTTTCGCAACATTTATGTTGAAATCAGAAGCTAGTTATTGGTGGCAGGCCAAAAAAACTCGTGAAGGGCCAGGACTGATGACCTGGGATAGGTTCAAGGAGTTGTTCTTTGAGACCTATTTTTTAGAGAGTTCGAAGAGTCAGCTAGAAGTGCAGTTTCTAGAATTAAAGCAGGGAATGATGACGGTATCTGAGTATGCCGTGAAATTCAATGAATTGGCGAGGTTTGTGCCATATCAAGTCAGCACAGATGAGCGTAAGGCGAAGAGTTTTGAACAGGGACTAAAGACTTGGCTGTACAGTAGGGTTTCCCTATTCTAGTTGAAGTCATTTACAGCGGTGATGGAGAAAGCATTACTCGCTGAAGGTGGAGGCGAGGCAGTGAAAAAGTTCAATCAGGAACAAAAGAAGAAGAAGAATGAGAATGAGATTATGAATGGAGGTGGTAACGGTGGAAACAACAACAACAACAATAACAACTGCAATAACAGCTTGAAGAGGAAGTGGAATGAGAACATGGGTGCTGGAAACCAGCAGGGTAACCAGCAGAACAAAATGTTTGAAGCATGTGCGACGTGTGGGAAATTTCATAAGGGTGTGTGCTTGATGGGGAAGCGAGTACGCTTCAATTATGGCCGGGAGGGTCACATCACCCCAAATTGCACTCAACCGAAGAAGAATGTATGTTTCACGTGCGGATCCAAGGATCACTTTACTCGTGAGTGCCCTAAGAAGAAGGATGGAGTGACAACCAGAAGTAATGGAGGTACAGGGGCCATTCCAGGACCTGCAGCATCAAACAAAACCACAGCCAGAACCTTCAACATGACTGTGCAAGATGTTGTGCAATCAAAAGATGTGGTGTCAATTATTATCCCAATCAATCATATAAATGCTTATGTATTATTTGATTTGGGTGCTACTTGTTCGTTTATATCTGATGAATTTGCTAAGAGGTTAGAATCGCCTAGAGAAGAACCGAATTTTCCTTTGAACACAGAAATTTTAAATAAGAAAGTAATCCCTGTTAGATTCGTATACAAGAACTGTAGGGTGAACATTAAGGAGAATATCTTGTTGGTAGATTTGATTCCGATTAGACTCAGGGAATTTGATGTAATTTTGGGAATGGATTGGTTGTTCAAATACGGAGCGGTAATTGACTGCCAAAAGAAGTGTGTAAACCTTATGACTCTATCAAAGGTAGTATTTTATGGTAGCAGGTCGCCTAGACAAATGAAATGTCTAACGACTATGTAGGCCAAGAAATTGTTGAGTCAAGGCTGTGTGGGCTATTTAGCTTACATAGTCGATACTCAGAAGAAGAATGTGAAACTGGAAGAAATACCACTAGTGAGGGAATTCGAAGACGTGTTTCCAGAGGATTTACCAGGACTTCCGCCTGACAGAAAAATTGAGTTTGTGATCGACTTAGCGCCGGGAACAACACCAATATCGAAGGCCCTGTACAGAATGGCTCCGGTAGAAATGAAGGAACTTATAGTACAGTTTCAAGAGTTGATGAACAAGAAATATATTTAACCAAACGTATCGCCGTTGGAAGCGCCAGTTTTATTCTTTAAGAAGAAGGATGGATCAATGCGTCTTTGCATCAATTATAGAGAGTTAAAAAAAAGTCACTATTAAGAATAGGTATCCGTTGCCTAGAATAGATGACTTGTTTGATCAGCTGAAGGGTGCTAAATATTTCTCAAAAATTGATTTGAGAAGTGGGTATCACCAATTGAAGGTTAGAAAGGAGGATATACCTAGAACGACATTCAGAACTCGGTACGGACATTATGAGTTTCTGGTGATTTCTTTTGGTTTAACAAATGCCCCTGCTGCATTCATGGATTTAATGAACAGGGTGTTTAAACCATTCTTAGATAAGTTTGTAGTGGTATTTATTGACGACATTCTAGTGTATTCCAAGACTCAAGAAGAACACGTGGAACACTTACGTTTGACATTGGACTAAGAAAGGAAAAGTTGTATGCAAAATTCTCTTAAGTACGAATTTTGGCTCGACCGTGTACAATTTTTGGGTCATGTTATTGACAAGGATGGGATTTCAGTGGATCCATCAAAAGTGGAAGTTGTAATCAATTAGGAATAACCAAGAACACCATCAGAAGTGAGGAGTTTCTTGGGACTGGCTGGTTATTATAGAAGATTTATTCAAGATTTTTCTAAGATAGCCACTCCGCTAAAAAATTTGATAAGGAAAACTGTAAAATTCGTTTGGACAGAGAAGTGTGAAGAGAGTTTCCAAGATTTAAAGAAAAAGTTAAGTATGGCACCTGTGTTGACATTACCAGATAATATATGAAATTTTGTGATGTATAGTGATGCCTCACATAAAGGGTTGGGTTGTGTTCTTATGCAGAACGACAAAGTTATTGCGTATGAATCAAGACAACTGAAGGATTATGAGAAAGGGTATCCGACTCATGATTTTGAATTGGCTGCAGTTGTATTTGCTCTGAAGATATGGAGACACTATCTTTATAGAGAGAAATGTGAAATCTACACAGACCACAAAAGTTTGAAGTATATTTTCCCTTAGAAGGATTTGAACAAGCGTCAAAGAAGGTGGATGGAATTGATAAAAGATTATGATTGTGAAATCTTTTATCATCCGGACAAAGCGAATGTGGTGGCAGATGCTTTAAGAAGGAAAGGTCGGGAGAAGTTGAAGCTGATAACAACTCAGGAGGAGCTCATTTCAGCAATAATAAAACTGGAGTTGGAAATCATATTTTCAAAAGAATCTGATGAACAACTATTCCAGATAGAAGCGGGTCCAACTTTAGTGGACAAAATGAAGAATGCTCTATTACAAGATGAAGAGTGTGGAAAAATCAAAGAGAATCTGATTGAGAGTAGTGATGTAAAATACAAGATCAATACCAAAGGACTACTGCGGTTTGAGGGAAGAATCTGGGTTCTAGCAACACCAGAGCTGAAAGAAGAAATTTTAACCAAAGCTCATAGCTCAAAATATTCAATTCATCCAGGAAGCACGAAAATGTATCAAGATTTGTGCCGAAATTTTTGGTGGCCGAATATGAAAAGGGACGTTGTAGAATGCGTAGAAAAATGCTTGACATGTCAAAGAGTAAAAGCCGAACATCAATGACCCAGCGGATTACTTCAAATGTTGGAAATATCGGAATGGAAGTGGGAACACATCACGATGGATTTTGTGGTTGGTCAACTACTTAGAGAGGATGTGATGCGATGGTGATAGTGGACAGACTGACGAAGTCAGCGCACTTTTTACCAATAAAGATTAGATTCAATCTTGATCAGTTGGCAAGATTGTACATTAAAGAGATAGTTTCGGGGCATGGAGTGTTAGTATCAATTGTGTCCGATAGAGATCCGCAATTCACATCAAATTTCTGGAAGAGACTACAAGAATGCATGGGGACACAGTTGTGAATGAGTACGGCTTATCATCCACAAATAGATGGCCAAAATGAACGAATAATTCAGACATTGGAAGATATGCTGAGAGCATATGTCATTGATTTTAAAGGAAGCTGGGAAGAACATTTATCGTTGGTGGAATTTGCTTACAATAATAGTTACCACGAGAGCATCGACATGCCACCGTACGAGGCGTTGTACGGCAGAAAGTGCAGAACTCCACTGTGCGGGGATGAAGTCGGTGAATTCCAACTGTTAGGACCAGAACTGGTACAACAAACTACTGACATTGTCAAACTCATCAGGACAAGATTAGTAGCAGCCCAAGACAGACAGAAAAAGTATGTTGATCAACACAGACAAGATCGTGCATTCGACGTAGGAACTTTTGTATTCCGAAAAGTTTCTCCCTAAAAGGGGAAAATTCATTTTGGTAAAAAGGGAAAGCTAAGCCCGAGGTTTATTGGACCCTTTGAAGTGCTGCGAAGAGTGGGAGAAGTGGCTTACGAGGTAGCTCTACCTCCAGAGTTGTAAAACATTTATAATGTTTTTCACAGTTCGGTGTTACGACCATATAAACCCGACTACAAACATGTGATCGAGTATGAACCATTACATTTCGAGAAAGATTTGTCTTATGAAGAGGTTCCTATCCAGATAGTCGACAGGAAAGAACAAGTGCTCAGGAATAAAGTGATACCTTATGTGAAGGTGATATGGAGGAACCACAATGCTGAAGAAGCTACGTGGGAACTCGAAGAGAAAATGTTGAAAGAATACCCTGAGTTATTTGTTTAATCTGTGTCTTCGATTTTGGGGACAGAATCTTTGTAAGTAGCGAATAATGTAACGAATGATTTGTTTGAGTTGTGATTCTGATGACAGAATCCTTGAAAGGACAGAATGATGTAAAATTCCAGAATTTTAAAGTGTAATTTTAAATATTTATTAATTTATATAAGTATTTAATGGATATGATTATTTGTTGAATAAATAATTATTCAATTTGAGTTGATGTGGTTTAGTTAATTATTTATTGAATAAATAATTAAATAATATATATTAAATATTTATTTACAATATTAAATATTTATTGAATTATATAAGTATTTAATGGCAATTTTAGTTGATGCGGTTTAGTTAATTATTTGTGAATAAATAATTAAGGAGCTAAGAAAATTAATTGTTATGAGATTATATACCAATTTAATTTAATAAGTAAGCTAGAGAGTTTATAGTGATTTAAATAAATTATAATATCTTAAATGAGAATTTGTAATTTAAAATATTAGTTGGTCGAATAAAATTACAATTATAAAAGAAATTATAGTTATGTGATATTAAATTATGTGTTAAAGTAATTTAATACATTAATATTTTAATTGATTAATTAATTAAGTAGAAGTGTGACTAATAACCTTGTTATAAAGGAGTTATTAAAATAAATTAAAGGACTTTAATTCAGTTTTTGCCAAACAAGGCCAAATGTCTGTTAGGTCTTTAATATAATTGTGTTTTACCAAACAAGGCATAAGGATTAATTGGTTATATTTTTAGTGGTTAGCCAAACAAGCCTTATGGCTTTTGATTTTCAAAACTCAAATAACTGATATCAGTTATATGTTTTATATTTATATCATATAATAAATATATATTATATCTTATACGTTATATCATAAGACGTAAGAATAGAGGAGAGAGGTTAGAGAGAAGAAAAGAAAAACTCAGAGGAAGATGAAGAGAAGAAGATAAGAGAGGAAGAAAGGCTAGAGATTGAAGAAGAAGAAGCTTGAGAATAGAAAGGAATAGTCATCATCATCTTCTTCAAGGTATTTCTTCTATTCTTTTAGTTTTATAAAAGTTTAGTTTTTCTCTTCGCAAATTCTCTGTAGAATCCTTGGGTAAACATGAATTTTTGTTGCTATGTGGCTTTATATGACATACTAGTGATGTTAAAATGATTTTTATAAGTTATAACCAATGTATTGTTGTTATGTATGTAGTTTGTGAACAAAACCTTTTTACAGAGAGTTTTTGGTGAATGAGTATGGGTTAATTTAAAGTAGAAATTGAGGGTTAATTAGTTGTTTAGTTGATAAATTGATCATCTAATTTGATAGAGTAGGTGTAATTATTGATTAGATGCTTGGAATTAATTGTTTTGGTTGAAAAACAAAATTTACAGTGTTGATTTTCATTGAAATATCAAAAATGGAGTTTTTGTCAAAAAAGTGAAATTGGAAGTTTTAAATTCGTTGTTTATGTTATTGTATGGGTAGAAACATGTTAGAAGTTCTTGAATTATGTCTACATGAAGTTTTTGTAGGAATTGCATGTGAATTAGTCTGTTAGAAACGAGCTTGTAGGCCAAATTTACTTTTTCTTGTACTGTTGCCGAAGCTGTCAGTCGATACTGAAGTTTCACGCCGCGCCGCGGCCCAGCATTAGGTTAGTGGCGCCGCAGCGCCATCACCACGCCACAACGCGTCTTCGTAGTGTATTAACCGCGCCTCAACGCCATCACCACGCCGCAGCGCGAACCACAGTGTAAACTGTGGCGCCGCGGCGCGAGTTAGCAAAATGGTCTGACAGTGTACTTTTTGTACACGAAATTTTAAGAAAAACATTATGTGATGATAGTAGGACTGTAAAATATTGATTTTAGTATTTCTATACTGTGAATAATTATTTTATTAAAGATTAACTTGTATTATAACTTGATTATGTGATTAAATAATCAAACATACATGATGAATGTAGTTAGTTAAGTTCGTAAAGTGGTAGTGACTAACTATGTTATGACGACGTATATATATATATATATATATATATATATATATATATATAGGGTATTGTGATTCGAATTGATTTGGTTTAGCCTACGAGTAAGGTAAGTTTTCTAATCCTTTATCTTATTGAATTAATTGTTGTTTTCAATTCGATTACCTTATAATGATGCAAGCTGTCTAAACTTCGGTTTGATGTTGAATAAGTTATTCTTGTATTTCACTTATTGTTTAGCATGCATAACTAAATTGCTATGCATGTTTATTATTCAATTCTAATTAACCTTGGCTTAGTATTGTTCAAGCAAGGTATGCTATAGTTATTCAAATTGTATGCTATTATATTATTCCTAAAGCATGATTTTAGTTACTATGATTGATTCATTCATGATTATTCTATAGTATAATGTCATTGATTTTATTCAACTAGTCCCTTAGTTGATGTTCGTTGAATTCTAAATCACCTTGAAAGCTTATCCAAACCAAACTTCTTTTGGTGCGTAATTGTACTCTAAATAGTGAGATGAACAACACTATTGTTATGATTAGGGGTTAACTTACGCATAGCGTTAAAATGTTTATGCACAATACATTGTACGAAGGGCTGATCCCCCTAAGTACGAGGTCCTTATAGTCTTACGACGGTTAAAGTTGTAGTTGAAAGATTACTTGCAACTGTGGACGTAGTTCAGGGTCTTACGACCCTCAGTGATGTATATTTTCCATATTTTGGGATTTCAATTTCTGATTATTATTGATAGAGTACTATTCACTTTGATGAGCCTATTTCGATAGTTATTATTGTTATACTCCTATTGATTTCATATTATATCCAGGGAGCAATTGTTTTGCTCACTCTTAAATATTTATAAACTCATTGCAGCTAAAGAAGAGAAGGTAGGGGTGAACCTTCGACTAGCAAAGGAAAGGGAAAATGTACAAGTGACGAAGACTTGTAATTTTTACTTTGATTAAGATGTTAGACTTTTATTATGTTGATCTTAGACTTTATTTTAAAGAAGTTATGTAATATTTTCCGCATTTGAATGATGATTAAAGGTTAGATAACCTGAGAGATTTTTATTTAAGTTTAATCATGTTTGGGCAGGTTTTGATTATTCAATTTTATTATAATTAGGTAGTTAGAAATGAATGTTTTGATTAAGTTAACACCGAATCCTGTGGAAATAAAGTACATGGATTTAGGGGTGTCACAATCGTGATTACATAACAGTCTTAAGCTTGTATTCGACTTTTGAATTATGGTTTAGCATCTTGAAACTAGGGTTTTCTAATTTTTTAGAAATTAGGGTTTCTAAATATTTAATTAGGGTTTACCTAATTAAATATATAATAATTAACATTAATCACATAACACATTTATATAACAGTCTTGAACTCTAATTCGAGTTTCAAATTAGGGTTCAATAAAGCAATGCTAGGGTTTTTTACTGTTCCACTATAATTGTTCTACAAATTAACATGATACACACATCTACTATAATTGTTCTACAAATAAACATGATACACACATCACACATCATTCATATTTGAAAATTTTATAGTTTAAACCTTGTATTTCATATTGCGCTTTTATGTGAACAAGTCATTTTTGTATATATTATGGACTATTGTAGTTCATATAGAGTATTTTTGTATATTTTATGGAGTATTTGTGACACCCCCAAATCCGGGTACGTCAATTCCCACATGATTTGGTGTTCACTATACAAACATCATATGTCTATCTACACATAATAAATAAAAACATAAATAGATAGAAATAAATCCTCTCCTTAAGGAGTTACATCATTGATGATTGGGTAATATACCCATGAATCGGATATGTTTGGGCTTAAATTATTGCATTCTCAAGTTATTTAGAAGCATTTTTATTGTGTTTAGTTGTTATTTTGCATATTCGGGAGCTACAGGGGCAAATTGGGAAATTTGAGCAAATGAATGGCAGTTTGGTAATTAATTCAAAGTCCAGCATCGGGGCGCTGGGCCGTGACCACAGTTGACCAGGATGCGCGTTGACTAGGCGTTTGACTTGCATTAAAGAAGAGGTTACTTGACAAGTTAATTTGGAAAAGGATTGTGGTACAAGATGAGAAGTATATAAGGGTTATTTTCATTGAATTAGGGGACTTATCAACCACAATTGGAGGCTAAGCAAGGGATTATTGGAAGATTGAAGGATTGGCGCTAGAGTTTTTTCTCCTTCTCCTTGTTTTCAATTTATGTAATTTCTTAAGGATGTTTTGCAAAAGATTGTTGGTTTTAATTTCTGCTGTGAACTAATTTCTTTAATTAAGATTTCAATTGAACTTTTTATGGCTATAAATTAGTTATTCAATTTATTTCAATTATTTATGTCAAAGTGAATTGTTTATCTTGCCTTGTATTTATTGATTAATTATTTGGCCAATAATTGCCTTGTTACTCTAGAAGGAATTGGAAGAGGAATTATAGGGTTAGAACTGGGCATGATAACATTGACTTAGTTATTTGCATAATGAATAATTAGGTTTGTGAATTGAATGGAAATATATGTTCACCACATATAACACATAGGGAATTGGGATTGAAGGAGTTTAATTCAATTATTTTGCATAGGAATATAGCAAGATTAATATGGATTAAATAGAAGTCTATTGATCACTTGGAAAAGGGCTTTTGGCATTTGAGAATTCCTGTTAAAAATTCAGTAGGCATAATAATTGGAATAATTGGATAATTGGTTTATAGTTCATAATTGGGGATATTGAAGTCTTAATCTTTATTTATCTAAATTCATTCGTTAAAATCTTAGTTTTATTTTATTTGATTTATTTTAGGATAATATTATTTATTTGTTTAATTTAGTTTTATTATTTAGAAAAATCACACTTTATGGTTGTTTAAATAAAATTGGATTGATATAGTGTTAGTAGTTGGAATTTATTGATTAGAATTCTCTGTGGGTTCGACACTCTATCTTATCACTTTATTACTTGTTCACCGTGTATACTTTCACGTATTCATTGATTGCGAAATCGATCAACAATCATTTGAAATAAATACATCAATCCCATGTCATACTAACCTTAAATCATAACTGCTGAAACATAAACAATTAATAAGCTTACACAACATTAACATAAGTCTAAACATAAATACATAATCATAATGACAACAAGTCTTCATCACTTGTTAATCTTACCCTTGCCTTTGCTAGAAGAAGGCTCGTCGGACCGTTCGTTCTTAATTGCAATGTTATTATTACGCAAGAGTGAGCACGATTGCCCACAAGTATAATAATGAAACAACAATATAATAACATGCGAGTGAATCAAAGACTTCTGGAATAAGAACTCAACTTTTGAATCAAGAATGAATAACAAGAATAAAAATAACTTCTGAGGGTCATAAGACCATGAACTATGTCCTAGTTTATCAAGGGTTATACTTGAAACCTTTAACAGTCATAAGACTATGGACTCTTCTACTTGTACTTAGGGGGATCAGCCCTTAGTACCATACTGTGCACACTATCTTAACGCTAACACAAAACTAATCCTCTATACATGGTTGTTCATCTCAGTTTGACATTAGAGTCCGCACCAAAGGAATCACACACACACACACACGCACACACACACATATATATATATATATGCTAATTATGCCATCACAATTGCATATACACGAAATTTATTATTAACCAATCATAAAGAATCTTGGATTACAAACAATTTTTGTAAAGAATTTTATACTACAGTCAAGAACACAGAGACTCTAGGAACTATGCCATATTAACATATATATGTGCATATAGACATATATATATAATATGGAGGTTATGAATAATACATTCTTCTGTTAGCTTGCTTAATCCTTGTTAACCACATCAATCTCTCACCAGTCTCTCTCAAACTCTGACAAGTCTCTCTCAAAACTCTCTGTAACGTTTCTTTCTTCTCTCAGTATTAGACTAGGCTACTAACAATAGTAAGCGTAAACTAAAATGATAGGCTAGCCAACGTAAAATAAAACTGATAGGTAATAATACGCCTACTAAATAATATTAGTTACAAAAATATAACATATGGGTTATAAATAAATTTTATATTTTATTTATATTATTATAATTCAAAATTCAAAATTCAAAAATCCAAAAGCCATAAGGCTCCGTTTGGAAAAACTCTTTAAAAATTAAAGACTTAATATATTTAAGCCTTGTTTGGCAAAACTAAATTAAACTCTTTTAATTTATTTTAATAAACCATCTATAATATAGTTTATGGTCACACTTAATTTAATTAATTCTAATAACAATTTATTGAATAAATTTACCACATAAATCAATACAACAAAATTATAATTTTCTTTATAATTATAATTTTATTTTATAAATTAACACATCATATTAAAATATTATTATAATAATTCATTTAATCATTATAAACTCTCTAACTTAATTATTAAATTAAATTAGAATATTATACCATAATAATTAATTTTCTTAACTCTTTAATTATTTATTTAACAAATAATTATCCAAATCAAATCAAATTAAACAAATATTTATTCAGTAATAAACACATCCATTAAATATTTATATAACTTAAAAAATATTTAAAATTCTGGATTGTTACATCTAGATTGTTATGTAACTGTGTTATTATAATTAAGTTTAATTATTATGGAATTTAATGATAATTAGGGGAACCCTAATTGTTACTTATAAAACCCTAATGATTAAAACCCTAATTATTAAATTAGTAACCCTAATTGCGAATTATAAGCTGTAATGCTAATTAGTGAATTATTAAAACTAATTCCCAAGTTCAAGGTAATTAGAAACCAAAATTAATTTAGAAACCATAATTTATAATTTAGGAAACTAAATTGTGAATTTTTAACCCTAATTAGAAATCCCACAAAATCAAAATGTGTGAGGCCTTAGGGTTAATCCCTAAGGGTTAAACCCTAAGGGTTTGTCAAGATTACAATAAAGCCATTAAAATCATGATCAAAAAGGCCAAACTACCCTTCTTATATTATTTAGTAAGTTACTTGTAAGTCTAACAAAAACTTTAGTTGGTAAACCAGCTCTTGACTTTCTCAAATGTTCAATAACTCCATCAATCAGCCTCATTTAAAATTACAATTTAAAATTCTGGATTGTTACATTTTTTCCCTCCTTACAAGGATTCTGTCCCTAGAATCACAATTCAAACAAATCATTCATCACATTCTTCCCTACTTACAAAGATTATGTCTCCAGAATCGAAGACACATATTAAACAAATAACTCAGGGTAATCTTTCATCATTTTATCTTCGAGTTCCCACGTAGCTTCTTCAACATTGTGGTTCCTCCATATCACCTTCACAAAAGGTATAACTTTATTCCTAAGCACTTTTTCTTTCCTGTAAACTATCTAGATAGGAACCTCTTCATAAGGCCTCTTCATAAGATAAGTCTTTATCAAAGTGCAATGGTTCGTACTCGATCACATGCTTGTAATTGGGGTTATACGGTCGTAACACCGAAACGTTAAAAACATTGTGAACGTTTTCCAACTCTAGAGGTAGAGCTACTTCATAAGCCACTTCTCCTAATCTTCGCAGCACTTTAAATGGTCCAATAAACCTCGGGCATAGCTTTCCCTTTTTACCAAAATGAATTTTCCCCTTCCAAGAAGAAACTTTTAGGAATACGTAATTTCCTACGTCGAATGCACGATCTTGTCTGTGTTGATCAACATACTTCTTCTATCTTTCTTGAGCTACTACCAATCTTGTCCTGATGAGTTTGACAAGATGAGCTGCTACCAGTTTATTGTACCAGTTTTGGTCCTAACAGTTGGCATTCACCAACTTCATCCCAGCACAGTAAAGTTCTGCACTTTCTGCCGTATAATGCTTCTTAAGGCGGCATGCCGATGTTAGCATGGTAACTGTTGTTGTAGGAAAATTCCACTAACAGTAAATGTTCATCCCAACTCCCTTTGAAGTCTATGATGCATGCTCTCAGCATATCTTCCAATATCTGGATTGTTCGTTAGCTTTGGCCATCTGTTTGCGGATGATAAGCTGTACTCATTCTTAACTGTGTTCCCATACATTTTTTCAGTCTCTTCCAGAAGTTTGACGTGAATCGCGGATCTCTATCTGAAATAATTGACACTAGAACTCCATGTCTAAAAACGATCTCTTTAACATACAACCTTGCCAACTGATCAAAATTGAATCTAATCTTTATTGGCAAAAAGTGTGCTGATTTTGTCAGTCTGTCCACTATCACCCAAATCGCATCACATCGTTTCTGAGTAGTTAGAAGACCCACCACAAAATCCATTGTGATGTGTTCCTACTTCCATTCTGGTATCTCCAACGGTTGACGTAATACTCTTGGTGTTTGATGCTCGGCCTTGACTCTTTGACATGTCAAGCATTTCGCGACACATTCTGCAACATCTCTTTTCATGTTTGGCCACCAAAAATGTTATCGTAAATCTTGATACATCTTCGTACTTCCGGGATGAATCAATTATCTTGAGTTATGAACTTCGGTCAAGATTTCTTCTTTAATCTCTGGTCTTGCTGGAATCCAAATTCTTCCCTCGAATCTTAGCAATCCTTTGATATCGATCTTGTATTTCGCATCACTTCCCTCAACCATTTTCTCTTTGATTTTTCCACATTCTTCATCTTGTAGTTGAGCATTCTTAACTTTGTCCACCAAAGTTGGACTAGCTTCCATCTGGAATAGTCGTGCATCGGATTCTTTTGGAAATTTTATTTCCAACTCTAGCTTTGTCATTGCTGAAATAAGCTCCTCCTGAGTGGTTATCAGCATCAACTTTTCCCAACCTTTCCTACTCAAAGCATCTGCAACCACATTTGCTTTGTCTGGATGATAAAAGATCTCACAATCGTAATCTTTTATCAATTCCATCTATCTTCTTTGACGCATGTTCAGGTCCTTCTGAGTTAAAATATACTTCAGACTCTAATGGTTTGTGTAGATCTCACATTTCTAGCCATAGAGATAGCTTCTCCATATCTTTAGAGTAAATACTACTGCGGCCAACTCTAAATCATGAGTCGGATACCCTTTCTCATAGTCCTTCAATTGTCTTGAAGCATATGTAATAACTTTGTCGTCCTGCATAAGAACACAACCCAATCTTTTATGTGAGGCAGCACTATACACCAAAAAGTTTCTTGTATTATCTGGTAATGACAACACAGGTGCTTCATTGAGCTTCTTCTTCAATTCGATAAAACTCTCCTCACATTTTTCCTTCCAAACAAATTTTACAACTTTTATCGTCAAATTTATCAACAGAGTGGCAATCTTGGAAAAATCCTAAATAAATCGTCTATAATAATCGTCCAGTCCCAAGAAACTCCTCACCTCCGAAGGTGTCCATGGTTGTTCCCAATTGATTACGTCTTCAACTTTTAATGGATCCACTGAAATCCCATCTTTGTCGATCACATGTCCCTAAAATTGTACACGATCTAGCCAAAATTCACACTTAAAGAATTTTGCGTACAACTTTTCCTTTCTTAGTGTCTCTAACGTCAAACGTAAATGTTCCATATGTTCTTCTTGAGTTTTAGAGTACACCATAATGTTGTCGATAAATACCACCACAAATTTGTCTAAGAATGATTTAAACACTTTGTTCATCAAATCTATGAATGCAGCATGGGCATTGGTCAAACCAAAAGACATCACCAGAAACTCGTAAAGTCCATACTTAATTCTGAATGTTGTTCTCGATACATCCTCCTTTCTTAATTTCAATTGGTGATACCCACTTCTCAAATCTATTTTCGAGAAGTATTTAGCACCCTTTAATTGGTCAAAAAAGTCATCTATTCCTGTCAATAGATATTTATTCTTAATAGTGACTTTGTTTAATTCCTTATAATCAATGCAAAGATGCATTAACCCATCCTTCTTCTTCTTCACGAATAACACCGACGCTCCCAACGGTGATAAGCTTGGTTGAATATATTTCTTGTCTAACAGCTCTTGCAGTTGTACCATCAGTTCTTTCATCTCTACCGGAGCCATTCTATACGGGGCCTTCGATATTGGAGCAGTTCCTGGCTCTAAGTCGATCACGAACTCAATCTCTCTGTTAGGCGGAAGTCTTGGAAAATCCTCTGGAAACACATCTAGAAATTCCCTAACTACTGGTATCTCTTCCAGTTTCACACCCTTTTTCTGAGTATCGACTATGTAAGCTAAATAACTCACACAGCCTTGACTCAACAATTTCTTGGCCTGCATAATCGTCATACATCTTGCAAGTCTAGGCGATTTGCTACTATAGAAAACTACCTTTGACAGAAGCATAAGGTTTACACATTTCTCTTAGCAATCAATTATCGCTCCATAATTGAACAACCAATCCATTCCCAATATAACATCAAACTCTCCAAGTTTAATCAGAATTAAATCTACCATAATGATATTCCCCTTAATATTCACCCTACAGTTCTTGTATACGAACCTAACAGGAATTACTTCCTTATTCGCAATTTCTATGTTTAAAAGGAAATTCAATTCTTCACTAGGCAATCCTAACCTCTTAGAAAATTCATCAGATATAAACAAACAAGTAGCACCCGAATCAAATAATTCATAAGCATCTATATCATTGATTGGGATAATACCTGACACCACATCCTTTGATTGCACAACATCTTGCACAGTCATGTTGAAGGTTCTGGCTGTAGGTTTGTTTGATGTCGTTGGTCCAGCAATGGCCCATGTACCTCCTTTGCTTCATGTTGTCTCTCTAGCCTTCTTCTTAGGGCACTCACGAGTAAAGTTATCCTTCGACCCGCATGTGAAGCAAACTTTCTTCTTGGGTTGGTTGCAATTTCTGGCTGTGTGACCCTCCTGGCCACAGTTAAAGCATACTTGTTTCCCCATTAAGCATATACCCTTGTGAAACTTCCTGCATGTAGCACATGCTTCAAACTTCTTATTCTGTTGATTACCCTGCTGGTTTCCAGCACTCATATTTCCATTCCATTTTCTCTTCAGATTATTGTTACCATTTCCACTACCAGCACCACCATTCTTAATCTCCACTTCATTCTTCTTCTTTTTTGTTCTTGATTAAACTTTTTTACTGCCTCGTCTCCACCTTCAGTAAGAATTGCTTTATCCAGTACTATTGTAAATGTCTTCAGCTGGAACAGGGAAACCCTACTGTACAACCAGGGCTTTAGTCCATGTTCAAACCTCTTCATCTTGCGCTCATCTGTGTTGACTTGATATGGCGCAAACCTCGCTAACTCGTTAAATTTTATGGCATATTCTGATACCGTCATTGTTCCCTGCTTCAGTTCTAAAAACTTCACCTCCAACTGACTCTTCGAACTCTCTGGGAAATAATTCTTGAAGAATATCTCCTTAAACCTATCCCAAGTCATCATCCCTTGTCCTTCTCGAGTTTTATTGGCCTGCCACCAATAACTACCCTCTACTTTCAACATAAATGTTGCAAAAGCAGTCTTCTAATTCTCCCCTACCCTCACAACATCGAATACTTTCTCTATCTCCATGATTCTGGTCTGTGCCTCAACTGAATTCATGGACCCACGGAATTCTAGTGGTCCAACCACCTTGAAGTCCTTAAATGTCACAGCTTGATTTTGCGGTTGATCTTGTAGTGCACCCATTAGTAACGTCACTAGCTGCTAAATAGGGTTAGCTTCAACGTTGTCGTTATTGGTAGTTCCCTCAGTGGTTCTTTGTCGGGTTGACATCTTGGTGGCATTTTCTGTAAAAATATACTCATTAGATTATTACTCAATTCCTTTAAGTATTTTCTACTTGTACCCCATAAAAGAAATCATCACATAACACATAACACTTTGAATAAAATAAAATAATAACTTTTATTCATTCATAATCTTTTTGAAAAACATAAGAACAATAGCATCACTGCTATTTACATTACTTTCCTGAACTACTAAAGTTTTAGGATAACATCATCATCATATCCCATAGGTTAAATAACACTTGGGATTTATATATTATTTAACATTTTTTTAAAATCATATATAAGATACATTCCCTACGATGTCCTACTAACATAATACGTAGCCTTACGACGTTTTTCCTCCATAATCTGGAACATTGTTCGGCGATCTAATATGTACGATGGCAGCGTCTCGAACTGAATTGGATAACCCATGACCCGATCTTGAGCTCGATTGATCACGGTGTCTAATACGTTATTCATCTCCTCCATCTTCATCCTATTTGTTTGTGCGTCTCTCTCTGTTATCCCAGCTCGTTGATAAGCTTCCTCGTACGTGTCTTCACCTATTGCCCTCTTAGTAGATTCTTCTTTCAGCTTGTTCTTCTGTTCTGCGATCTGTTCGGTCAGTTGTTTATTCTCTCCTTCAGTGTGGACCAGCTTCTCCTTGACATTATTCAGATGTTCATCTCGATCCTGGATCTCGTCGTCCTTATGTTCCATCGAAGTCTATTGTTCAGCTACTATCTCTTCTGACTCCTCGACGGTATCTTAAAGTTCCACATTGTGGTTATAGACTTCATCGTACATGCGAGCAGCGATCGAGTTCAGTGGAATATCATCCTCCTCGTCCTCGTCATCCTTATTCGACCGTGGCAGCTCAAAGGGATCCTCCTCATCCGTTTCTACATCATCATCCTCATCTTCAACCACTGTGACCACCAGAGCTGACTCCCGTGGAAGTAGTTGTTCCCAAATCACCTGAATGTCACGAGACTCCTCTTCTCTAGGCATCTAAGGTCCTTCCTTCCTAGCATGACTGGATTTTCTGACATTAACCATCCTGATAACAAAAATTTTAAGTTTTAATTACTAATAATTACTATTCAACACTCACGAGCACATAAGTTGTAATCACATAAGCACATAAGTGTTTTATTACTTCTTCCTTAAAACTCGATAAGAGTTTATCACCACTATCTTTTCAAATGTTACTTCCTAAGGCTTTCCCCCCACTTAAGGTTCATAACCTAAAGCTTTGATACCAACATGTGACACCCCCAAATCCATGTACTTCATTCCATCAAGATTTGGTGTTCACTTAATAAAAACATTCATGTCTAACTACCCAATCATAATAAAATTGAATAATAAACCTTCTCATTAAAGGATTACATTAATAAAAATCTCCCTAGGTTATCTAACCTTTAAATACAAACATTCATATGAGGAAAATTAAATAACTTCATTACAATAATTCAAATAAAGTCTGACAAATAAATGTCAACATATTACAAGTCTTCAATACTTGAACTCTTTCATTTTCCTTTACTGGTGCTAGGTACATCGACCTTCTCAACTTTAGTTGTAATGTTTATATAAGCAAGAGTGAGCAAACAATGCTCACTTGAAATAACAATGAATAAAACTTTACAACATTTGCCAAATAAAAGGCTCAATAGAACTGAACAATATGTTCTATTAATGATAATCAAAATTTTGAAATATATATCTGAGGGTCATAAGACCACGAACTATGTCCATAGTTATAAGTAATTTTTCAACTTAAACTTCAACAGTCATAAGACTATAGGGACTCCTCGTACATAGGGGGATCAGCCCTTCGTACAATGTATTGTGCACAAACATTTCAACGCTAAGAGTAAATTATCCCTTAATAATAGGGTTGTTCATCTCAGTATTTAGAATACAAGTCTGCACCAAAGTAAGTTTGGTTTGGATACGTTTCAAGGTAATTTGGAATTCAACGAACATCAACTAAGGATTAGTTGAATAAAATACAATATCATTATGCTATGGAATAAATCATAAATGAATCAATATTGTATACTAAGGTCATGTTTTAGGAATAATCTAATAGCATAAGTATTGAATAATATAACATACCTTGCTTGAATAATATTAAGCTAAGGTTATTTAGAATTTAGTATTGAGCATGCATAACAAATAGTAAATTGAACGATAAAACTTGTTCAACATCAATATCAGAATGTAGAAACTTGCATTCTAAATAACAATTTACAGTTTAGAGAAACATGCTTAACATACGAATATGGTTTAAGAAACTTGCAACATTTATAATCAAGATAGAGATAAAGGAATTTGTTTAAAAGTAACAAATTAAGGATAAGATACTTGCGTTCAATACACGAATTGAAAGAAGTTAAGAAACTTGCACAACAAAGGTTTAGGGTTAGAAAACTTGCCTTTCGCGTAGGCTAAACCGTAATAGTTTGATTCTCAATATCCTAATCATATGCCATTAGGACACAATTAGTCACTACCCATAATAAGTATCTATTTCAAGTATGGTTTGATGTTTAACCATATAATCAAGGTACATCGATAAAATAATAATAACACTCGTTAGGTATTAATAATATGCTCATTAATAGCACTATAATACCACGATAATACAATCACATTTTTAACAATCATAGTATTGCATTACATCAACAATTACAGACTTTGTGCAAAAAAAAAGTCATTTTTGGACATTCTGTTAACCGGCGCTGCAGCGCCACAATTTGTATTGTGGTCTGCGTTGCGGCGCGGTTCTGGCGTTGCGACGCGGTGTCTAAGCTAGACAGTGGCGCTGCGATGCGAAGTTGGCGCTGCGGTGCGAAGTTGGCGCTGTGGCGCTGACTTTGGCGCTGCGGCGCGAGGTTTTTTTATGCGGCTCTGACTTTGGCGCTGAGGCGCCGAAACTTACAGAACTCTGTGGCGCCAAAACTTACAGAACCGAGCACGAAGAACAGAACAAAGCTATTTTTGTCTGTTTTAAAAGTTTTTAGCAGCTAAATTAATACCTTTAACTTATGTAAATTACATATAACCTTTATCCATCATACATATATCAATCTAAAACAACAATTTTAGAAAACTTAAATCATTGAATGCCATGTTTTCAACCAAAACTCCATTTTTTTGACAAAACTAACACTATAATCCCAATTTATAGACCAACTTAGTCCATTCTAACTATATTCTCTTCGTTTCTTACCAAATTAATACAATCCATGCTTAATTTATCCATTAATTAACAATCAAATATCAATTTTGGTAGTCTTATATACCATGTTCATACATATATTCACTGTAAAACCAATTTATTTCTTTTAAACGTAATTTAGCATACAATCACACACACACATATATATATGTGTGTGTGTGTGTGTGTGTGTGTTAATTATGTCATCACAATTGCATATACACGAAATTTATTATTAACCAGTCATAAAGAAGCTTGGATTACAAACAATTTTTGTAAAGATTTTTATGCTATAGTCAAGAACACAGAGACTCTAGGAAGTATGCCATATAAACATATATACGTACATATAGACATATATATAATATGGAGGTTATGAATAATACCTTCTTCTGCTTGCTTGCTTAATCCTTGTTAACCACATCAATCCCTCACCAGTCTCTCTCAAACTCTGACAAGTCTCTCTCAAAACTCTCTGTAACTTTTCTTTCTTCTCTCAGTATTAGACTATGCTACTAACAACTGGAAGCGTAAACTAAAATGATAGACTAGCCAACGTAAAATAAAACTGATAGGTATTAATACGCCTACTAAATAATATCAGTTACAAAAATATAATGTATAGGTTATAAATATATTTTATATTTTATTTGTTTTATTTATATTATTATAATTTAAAATCCAAAAATCCAAAAGCCATAAGGCTCCGTTTGGGAAAACTCTTTAAAAATTAAAGACTTAATATAGTTAAGCCTTGTTTGACAAAACTAAATTAAACTCTTTCAATTTATTTTAATAAACCATCTATAATATAGTTTATGATCACACTTAATTTAATTAATTCTAATAACAATTTATTGAATAAATTTACCACATAAATCAATACAACAAAATTATAATTTTCTTTATAATTATAATTCTATTTAATAAATTAACACATCATATTAAAATATTATTTAATAATTCATTTAATCATTATAAACTCTCTAACTTAATTGTTTAATTAAATTAGAATATTATCTCATAATAATTAATTTCCTTAACTCCTTCATTATTTGGTTAACAAATAATTAACCAATTCAAATCAAATCAAACAAAATATTTATTCAACGATAAAAACATCCATTAAATATTTATATAAATCAATAAACATTTAAAATTACAATTTAAAATTCTAGATTGTTACATCGAGACTGTATTTAACTGTGTTATTATAATTAAGTTTAAGTATTATGGAATTTAATGATAGTTAGGGAAACCCTAATTAATACTTGTAAAACCCTAATGATTAGAACTCTAATTATTAAATTAGTAACCCTAATTGTTAATTATAAGCTCTAATGCTAATTAGTGAATTATTAAAACTAATTCCCAAGTTCAAGGTAATTAGAAACCTAAATTAATTTAGAAATCATAATTTATAATTTAGAAAACTAAATTGTGCATTTTTAACCCTAAATAGAAATCCTACAAAATCAAAATGTGTAAGGCCTTAGGGTTAAACACTAAATATTAAACCCTAAGAGTCAAACCCTGATGGTTTGTTAAGATTATAATACAGCCATTAATTTCATAATCAAAAAGACCAAACTACCCTTCTTGTATTATTTAGTAAGTTACTTGTAAGTCTAACCAAAACTTTAGTTGGTAAACCAACTCTTGACTTTCTCACATGTTCAATAACTCCATCAATCAACCTCATTCATCAGATACATGCATTACAACACAATATATATAGCTTCAAGAGAGAGAAATGTCACTTTTTAAGCCCATTTGATCACCATACTCATCCAAGTCTCTCTCTATCTCTCTCTAACCCATGAATTTCTTTAGCATTTCAGTCCCCAAAACAAGCCCCACTACTACTCACAATAAATCAGTAGCCTAGATTCAAGATTTGTTCAT
Source organism: Panax japonicus (assembly GCA_020205505.1). Classification (NCBI taxonomy): domain Eukaryota; kingdom Viridiplantae; phylum Streptophyta; class Magnoliopsida; order Apiales; family Araliaceae; genus Panax; species Panax japonicus. The sequence goes on along the minus strand of CM035101.1, from coordinate 25,319,672 downwards.
AAAAGGTATAAACCCTAATTGCAAATCTGATCTTGATCTATATGTTAGATGTTATGATTTAATGTTAAACCATGTTGTTTATGGTGTAAATAGATGATCTGGGTTGCTAGATGTTAGATCCATAACATCTAGAGGCTCGGATTTGAAGTTCTTCAAAATTTGGAAATTTTTGTTTTTGTTGTGTGACAACGAATGTCAGACCCCATAGATTTCATTATGTTTATAGATTTTGTGTTTAAAATGTCCCAGAGCATGCTTAGGCTGTGAATTAAAGACGGTCAAAGGGAGCCTCTTTAACACTGACTGTCAGTGTTCAAGAGCCCCAAGAACACCTATCACGACAAGAAACCATCGCTAAAGCCTTTAGCGACATATTTAATTATTTTAGTTTTCTAATTTCCAGAAAATTATTAAAAATAGAAATAAATTCTATAAATCATTTAAAATTAGAAATTAATTTCTGAAAATTACAAAAATAAATTTAAAATTTATTTTAAGTTATGAAAATTAACTTTTAATAATTTACATATTTTTCATAAATATTAGTATTTATTTGAATATTATTGATAATTAATTTATTTATTAAATGCAATAAATAAATTAATTAAAAATGATTTTATTATATTAAAAATCATTTTAAATGATAATAAGGTATTTAATAATATTTTAAAGTATAAAACATACCTTTTAATATATTAAGGCAAATTTCCTTAATTATTTAATATTAATGACATTAGATTTATTTAATACTTATATTAAATAAATTATTTAAAAATGATTTTAATATTATAAAAATCATTTTAAATGAAAATAAATAGTTTAAAAATATTTGAAGTTATAAAGTATAACTTTTAATATGTAAAGGTAAATTTCATTAATAATTTAATATTAATGATATTAAATTTATTTAATAATTATATTTAATAAATAGTTTTAAATGGTTTTATTGATTTAAAAATAATTTAAAAAGGAAATAAATTGTTTTAAAATATTTTAAGTCATAATTAATAACTTTTAATATTTTGATAAAATAGTACATTAATATTTAAAAATTAATGGTAATTATTTAAAAATGTTTTTAAAATCATTTAAGGGTAATAAAAAAGTTTTAAAAAAGTATTTTGAGTTATTATAAATAACTTTAATTTTTTGACAATGGTTTCATTAATAGTTTAATATTAATTAAATATTAATGATAATAGAATTATTTAGTATTTAAATTATTTAATAATGATTCTAGTGTTTAAAAAATCATGATAAATTATAATAATTATTTAAAAATTATTATAAGGCTATGAAAAATAATATGACTGATATTTAAGTTATCTAAATGAATATTGAACTACAAAATAAAGTTTTAGACTCGATAATTACCCGATCAAGGCGTCGGTACACCGAAATATTTCAGAAATTTATCTGGACTTAGATAATTTGACTAGATACGTATTTGTTTATGATCAAATGACTGTTTAACTTATGTGACAATGTGATTAGGTTATGTGTTGACTGCAAATAGTAGTACTATGTGTTATGATCTATATTTCTAATCGATAGAATGACCTTATTAATGATAGGTCTTGATCTAAAAGATAAAACTAAGTTGTGTAATTGTAAGCAGCAGCTCAGACAAGTATCCTATCTTTGCATTTACTTTATTTAATGGACATGCGTAAACGAATATCTGAACTATTCTTTTTCATTATTCCAAAATCTTAACCTTTGTATAAACTTATGCAATGATTCTGTATAAGTAAGTTATTAGATTATAATATGTTGTACAAGTTCTTTAATTCTGTTATTATATATATATATATATATCCTGTTTATTAATTTCTAAGCATGGTTATACAAGTGATCTCACTTGGATAATTATTGTATCACATGTTGATACATACCTATTTATATCCGGTATGTATACATTAATTAAAAGTCGTCTAAGATATTTAACCCAGCTAGACACAGATTTAGAAATATCATTGAAACATGATAGAATTTTATTGTATTCAATTGAATTGTTTTGATTCGGATTCTCGACTAAATATAAACATCCCGAACACGGGAAAAATTTTGTGCACCTAAGGTGGATAAGATGAACAATAATATCGTTCGTGCATGTAGTATTGATCAATATAGGGCACATTGGGATGATCACCCTCATGCCCGTAAGTTATTACAGTTTACGAATGAAGTTCTGCTAAACCTTAGTGAAAATTGAGAACAAAGTTCATAGTCTGTCGACTAATCTCCATTTATAGTCAGTACGTAGTTTCAAAATTTTGATATATAATTGATATGTTGTTATTATTGGTTCAGCTTACTTCACAACTGTTGATTCCTTATAGAAATGTCATTCAAAAAAATATTTAATCCTTTCAGCTAATATTTATTGTTGTTATTACTTGTTTGGTAATCAAATGCTCGTCTTTGCTTTAAATTTAAATGTTTTTAGCTAGGCATGATCAATCGAAAGGTTTAGGCCAGGACAAGGGATTGGAAAGCAAATAGAATAAACTTATGCTATATTATGTAATAGTTTAACTTTATTATGAAAATAATATCTATTAATTATCATGTAATGAATGTTTAAAGGTCGCGTACCTGGGATTAGACTCTGATATATGTAAATTAAGTTTGATATTTATATTATTGTTATTATTATTAGTATTATTCCGCTCATAGAAATGGTATCATGAAGCACCGAGTTCGGGTTTCAAGTACCTGAATTTGAGGTCGTCACACTAGCTCCTCCATCTCTATTTTTCTTACATGGTCCTCATCCTTCAATTTCTACATCTTTGTCTGCCTTTCCTGAGCTTCCGTCTCTAGCTCCTCAACTCGACACTCCAACTCCAAAATCCGCTCTTCATATTCTCCCAAAATCCAATCCTCGAACGTGATCACATTGGAATCTTTCGCGTGCTCATACTCCATGGGTTCCTCCTCGAGATTCGACTCTACCTCCTCATCATCCTCATTTTCGACAAGGGCTACTGTCGAAATTTGCTCAGCTACCAACGGTGACTCGAACACCACGTATATATCACGTGGTTCCTCCTCTACTAGTCTACTAGGTCCTCACATATCTGTCATCCTACAACCACAAACACAAGACAACAAACTCCATTAGAATGTTAAATAAAACATAGGTTCATTGTATAAAATGAAAATATATTTCATAAGACCACTAACTCTTAGGCAAAACTCTACATGAGTTTTATCTCTTTCTATTCTCTAAATTCCTCTAAGGTTATAATCTAAGGGTTCTCATTCCTAAGATTTATAACCTAACGCCTTGATACCAACCTGTGACGCCCCCAAATTCAAACACTCATATCTTGAATTTGGTGCATCACGTGCTAGCTCGAATATACTACTAAAATCACCAATAACAGAAAAATAAAATAATTTACATTGATTTAATATAATTATTCTCATCCCAAGGTCTCACAATCGTTACTACAACATTACATAGATAAGTGTAAAATGTCACTTAAACTTAAATTAGTCAATTCTTAATACATCATAATAATAATATTTCTAACCTAAAGGACTAAAGCTATGTCGTAGCCTCGCCCTTATCATTCCCGAAAGTACTACCTTGCTCTGCCTTAACTGTAAAGTTTTTAGGAAAGCAAGAATGAGCAACAAATTTTTCCAGCAAGTAATATAGCAATATGGGTGAACAATTATAAAGTTTGAAATCTCAATGTTATAACAATAGATGATATTTCAAGGATAACAAGAAGTATCAATAGTTCTCAATAAGTGTCGCTATGAACTGGAAAATATCAACAAGATTTAAAGGTTTAATCATTTCAAGGTTCCAGAAGGAACACTGAGCAGTCACAAGGGACTAAGAACTCCTACTAGAATTAACAGTATTATACTTAAAATCCAATATAAACAAGTACAACAGGTGATCAGCCTAAAGTACACTACATTATGCGTAACATTTAAACATGCTAGTATGAGCGCACATCGGTTCCCCGATAATTATATAATTTACCCTTCAATGAGGATTGTTCATCTCTATGACGCCCCCAAATTCATATCACACTTTTCTCAAATTTGGTTGTCATGTACTAACTCTAATAATAAATCAAAATCTCACACAACGAAATATTAGAATAAATTACATTATTATAACATAATTATTATTGTCCCAAGGTTTCGTAACTTAAACATCTCTTACAATACGTTCAACAAAATTAAACATAATTTAGATATAACTAATACATATCACATATTATGTCATTACATGAATATAATAATCTCCACTAAATATAAAATACTCAGTAGCCTTACCCTTGCTAGTATCAATCCTTGAGGGGCCACCTTGCTTTACCTTAACTGAAATGTTTTTAGGGAAGTAAAAATGAACAACAATTTTGCCCAGCAAGTAATATAGCAATAAGGCTGTTCAATTTAGCTTTATGTTTTTCAAGGGTACGACAATAATGATAGTTCAAAGATAACAAGAAGTATCAATAATTCTTAACAATAGTCGCTATGGACAGAAAATATCAATAATATTCAACGATTAATCAATTCAAGATTTCAAAGTAATGAATACTGAGCAGTCACTAAGGACTGAGAACTTATCCTAGAAAAAATAGTAATAAACTGCTAATTCTATAAAATGAGTACAACAGGTGATCAACCTAAAGTACCATGTGTAATTCATTACATTTAATCATTCTCAAGTGCGCACGTTGGTTTTCTGACAATGTATATGTCCCCTACCAAGAGGGTTTTTCATCTCAGTTATAAGAGTCTGCACCAAGTTAATTTGGTTTGGATAGCTTTCGATCAAATATCAATAGTCTAGCCGAAGCAATGGCTTGGACAGTTTTCTTTCGCAGTATATATATGAACAATTATCGTTTGAAATCAATGTTTGTAAACAATTTCATTTCTAGATTACGAAGTATTATACCTTCAAAGTTCTACTTGTATGATCAATAATAGCAAAAGTTTAAGTAATTCTCAATAAAGAGTAGGGTTCGAGTACTTGCATTCAATATATAAATCAAATAATATTCAAGAACTTGCACAAATCCAAATTGTGTAAGTTCAAAAAATTTCTCAATATAAAAGAGAGTTCGGATACTTGCCTTACGCCAATTATAATATCCTATTCATGTATAATCATATTAGTTATACAAGTTTAATCTGTACACCTGTTATCTTAACTTCATATGATACACCAATATAATTTATCGGTACTAAACATATATTGCTAGTCTTTTCTTAATCATATGATCTCATACATAAATTACCACATAACACTAAAATCGGTTTCTAAGATGTTATGTCATTTAGAGAACATGGTTTGCCATCACATTTTGACTTAAGGGTGTAGTTATAGTATTCTTCCCTTATCATACTTATTCACACATGTATATTATACGGAACATGTACCACTGATTAAAGTAACAATATAGACATGCATCAACCCTTAGATCAACAACAGAAATCTGACCCTACTGCAGACTAGTGTTGGGTAAAATCTAATTACGCACAACACACAAGTATACGTGGTCAACAAGTAATATAATAGTAAGTAGAGTATCGTTCCCTCAGAGACTTAGCAAGAAATTCACTTCACAATTACCAATTTTCTATTAATCGTAATTTTATTAAACTAATCAATTTCTAGTTTATAACTATATCTATTAAAACTATTAAAATAACCACACAATCAATAAATGTTAAAAAAGGAATTTTCAAACAAATAATGGAGAATTAGGATTTCGACTTCACTCTAAGCATCACTCAGATTATTACACCCTTATTCCAGTTTAATTCATTATCCCAGTTTATTAATCAAGAAGACGTATATAGAACTAGCTACCTCTCGATGCACTAATACCGTATTAACCCAAATCCACAATTAAGTTAGAATTACATTAAATACCTTAATTAACTAACTCAGTATATCTCTATGTGAATTACAATTAAAGAAGGTTGAAGTTCAAGTTCTTTATCTGATTACATGCGATGTCAAGCATATCTCTACCCTAACATTCATCAAGATTCTGTTTATTCACAAAAGTCAAGAACACGTGCTATATTAATTAAGTCTAGACTCGTATTTCATCTCTCGAGTTCATACAAGTCCACAAAGAATCGTTGATCAGGCAATTCATAAATTCACGCTCAAATTAATAAAGATAAACCGGATAATAGCTTATTAAACTGAAATCAAAGGTTACATAACAATCGCTCCACTTAAAGATTCGTCTTAAGCCTAAAAAGTAATTAGTTCATAATAAATGAAATAAAAACTGAATAAATCAAAGATATCATCTTCTCAATTATAGAAATAAACTACAGTAGAAGAATAACACAGAACACCCTTCACTTTAGTCTCAATCCGCAATCAATACGATCGTTCTTCAAAATCTTCACTTTGTTGCTCAATATGAAAATATGTAATTAATCTACGTTAATTGCCTTGCATGATGATGATTTTGTTGTTTGTTAAGCACTATATATCCCCCACAGAGTTCTTGCCGAAATCCCATATAAAATAGAGTCCCAAAGCTATCCAAGTCTTTTTTCCTCTTTCCAATAGTATTCGAACCAAACTAGGAGAACCAGAACTCGGGACCCCCGTCTCGGCAGGGGTGTACAGCCAAAATTTGCCCACCCCGGCGGGCTATCTCCCTACTAACTGACTTTAGCCAATTTCCATACTTGCTCCAATTATGCTCCAAATGCCTCCTTTTCTTATCATTCGCCACACCAACCACCCTACACGCGAAATAACAAGAAACAAGAATGAACATGAACGCAAAGAATTAACAACGATTATGCTTAAAATGGACATTGATTCGTAGATATAAAATCCACTTATCAAAATCCCCCAAACTTAAACAGTGCTAGTCCTCAATCACAAAACAACTAAATGTTATGTAATGCAATGATATATAATGTATCTAACTAAATGTAATTGAATCCAGCAGTATCACAGAATCAAAGTTATTCCTCCGGCCTCATAACAATTAAGCACACACTACAATACTTCATAATAAAACATATCAATAACTTCTCATCAATTCTTCGAATCTTATACATATCATCACTAATATCGTGTGTTTGTGTGGTCAACATCTATGCTAACTGATTTAAATTCAAATTCAACATATAACTAATCTCTTATTAGGATTCATACAGAATAAACTCGAAAATTTTAAAAACAAACAAGTTCCAACTCAAATCAAACGTTTTCCAAGATTAGGGGTCTGAATAAGGTATTTATGCTTTCTTTTTATTTTTTATTTTTTTTCAATTACGGGGGCTCTTTGCCTTTATTTCATGTCTTAATTTTTATTTTAAATATATATTTTTTTATCATAGATGATTGGTGAGTGTGTTTTACGCTCCATCTCACGCTTGTGTTTATGGGGAGTATTTCTCCTCGACCCACCACAAGACTTAACTAGCTTCCATTTTCTTTTTCTTTTGTTCTTTTTTTGAAGATTAAACACCCTACGTTTTCCCCTAAACTTAGGTTCTTGCCTAATTTGTTGTCTTCACTGCCTATTCTTGTCATTCTTTTACCTATACTAGCATTATCCTTTAGAAACTATTTATGTATCGATTTAAACCAATCAGTCAACACATACGTATTACGTGCTACCCTTTTCATACCAGTTTCAAACAAGCACAAGATCCGAGTCATGATTCAAAACTACATCCTAGTTCTAATATTGAATACTATATTTGTTTACTTAATCTCAATTTCATCATTGGCTATAATAAACATGCTGCAACACTGCTGGACATATGCAAAAGGAACACAATAGTTAACTAAATTATTTTATTTTTATTTTTTTAGATTGGGCAAACATAAAAAAAATAAAAACTAAATATGCACCTAAGCTACTATGCAACTATATGACTACATGAATGCTTAAAACTAAATGCAAAACTAAAAAAACACATACAAACCTAAATAATGACATTATGCATACAAAAATACAAAATAAAACTAACTCCCCCAAACTTAATAACAAAAATGTCCCAATTGTATGAATAACGCAGTAACATGAGTGAGGACTTCCCTGTAATCCACTAAGCCTGAGGAGGTGGTGGTTGATCTTCTTCCTCAGAGTCACTCGGTGAAAACCTTGGCATTGGCATCGGCTGCTGATATGGAATTGTCCATCTGGATTAAAGCTCTAGAGTGTCGTATTCAAGGATGTGAACGACATGTTCATTGCATCAAACATATGGTCTTGTTTCGCTGCGAGTCTCATCGGCTCTCGTTTTGTTTGCTTGTTTTGGGCATCCACATGTTGCTGAAATTTGATAAATTAAAGATTCGATATTGCATCAAACTGTGGGACCTTCTCAGCTCCTTGTTCTCCCATTGTCGCATTCGCATCCTTCGAGGTGTCTGTAGCGTCAACTTCGTCCTCTGAAGCTGGTGGCAAAATAAAGCCTAGACCTCTAGGATGGGAATCGCCCCCGGCCCACACCGAATACTGTGTTTTCATTCTCGAGTATAGTAGCTGTAGCGATATTTGGGTGGGTTCATCATCAAACCATCGAACTTCTGCTTGGCGACACAACCCACAAATGAGTGATGGGTGTGGCAAGCCGCCCAAAAAATTACCCCATAGGCATCAGTGAATGGAAAAACTAATTATGGCTCCGACCGTCGATGATGAAGTCTTGCACAATTGCATATAGAAGTAGTGCCTTCTCGTTGGTCACGCCCGAGGTGTGCGTGGATGGGAGCAGTTTCGCATATAAGAAAGCATACCAAATTTTTCCATACCTGCTAAGATCTTTGTTGTGAAACACCATGCCCCCTTTTCGACCCTTGATCCATGTAGTTCCCGACTTAGTCAATTCTTATATAACCGCCTCAAAGTCGGGGTTGAAATCCCTCAAATGAGCATATTGACACTGTCTCGGCACCCGCAACCGATAATACGTGTTGATGGCATCGGCACTAAATTGGACCAATCTACCCCGCACAAAGGCATTGAAAGGTGTCTTGTCCTCGGCGTTAGCATAGAACTCTTTGACGACATTGACAACGACAGCCTCGGGTTCCTCAGTGAATTTGTTCCATCCTTTCTGATAAATCTGTGGCATCATCTCCCCATCCATAGGATCCAGTGCCAATCCCCGTTCTAGTGTAAGAGCCTTTGTTACCATGTAGTCGTAACGGTCGGTGGCGGCGGTACTTTTGAACTTGTGTCGGTCGAATGTTCGTGATGGTGGAGTTGGCCTTGAACTTTCTCCCAGTTGTCGTTTGGATGTTGGTTGAGACACCATTGAATCTGCATGCCTAAACACACTATCAAACGCACTACCTTCCCCTCAAACTTGGTTCACACAAACTATCAAACACTTGGTGTGCACAGAAGTTTATTCCCCCAAACTTGTCAATTTTTGTCTATTATGGTACTAGGAAGTGAGGAACTAGAATACAAAGCACTGAGTGTCAGTTGTTATACACTTGTTGCACTGAAAGCCCTAGTTCGTAGCCTTGTGAGATGTAGTTGAAAGGTTATGAGGAAATTAGGTTGTGAGGGTGTGAATATATATAGATAGTGGTGTGAAGTAATGTGGTAGTGGATTGGAGTGGTGGGGAGAAGTAATGGGGATGAGTAGTATAGGATGCCAGAAACGTGGGTGGAGAGTGGGTGAAATGGAGTTTAATTCGTTATGGAGGAATAAGGGAAAGTAGTGGGTTCAATTGATTTTGTAACTACTGAATTGAGTGTTCAGATTCACGGACCCCCGCCCCGACGGGGTGTGTAAGGATAAATAAGCCCGCCCCGGTGGGCCTACCTCCTATTAGTTGGCCTCTATTTTGCTGAATGTTCCTATCATGATGTTACTCCTTGCTCCTTAAGTCCTCTATTAGTATCTTCATGACCTGCACATTATGCAACATAAGCCTCATTAGATCTAATGTATATCTAGCATAGGAGATTAGATTATCTAGAACAATAAAACTTACATAATGAAATTATTATTTCCTAATTATTAATCTCAACTATAATCTAACTAGCATGACTAACAAACGAAAAATAAAATAATAAAAAAATGATTGGGTTGCCTCCTAATTAGCGCTTGATTTTAAGTCGTTCAACCTGACTACTTCCTGTTTATGGAACGTCAGATAATGTGATTGTGATGACGTCCCAATTGGACTCGCCACCCCAATAGTGCTTCAACCGTTGACCGTTGACCTTGAAGGTTTCCAATGGATTTCGACTGTAGAGTTCAACTGTGTCATATGGGAAAACTATTTTAATGGTGAATGGTCCCGACCACCTTGACTTGAGCTTACATGGGAACAACCTTAACCATGAGTTGAATAGCAGTACTAATTGCACCGGATTGAATGTTTGGTGCATAATTTTCTTGTCGTGCCATTTCTTGACTTTTTCCTTGTATAATTTAGCGTTCTCGTATGCAAGAAGTCGAAAATCATCGAGCTAATTTAGTTGGAGTAGCCTCTTTTCACCCATAGCTGCTTGATCGAAGTTCAGCTTTTGATTGGCCCAATAGGCCTTGCGTTTTAGCTTCACAGGCAAGTGGCATGCTTTCCCGTATAGTAGTTGGTATGGTGATATACCAATCAGTGTTTTATACGCAGTCCGTTAAGCCCAAAGTGCATCGTCCAACTTGAGAGACGAATCCTTTCGATTCGAATTCAATACCTTTTCAAAAATTCTCCTCACCTCCCTGTTCGAGACCTCAGCTTGCCCACTGGTTTGGGGGTGATATGTTGTGGCTACCTTGTGGTTGACCCATTACTTTGCCAATAGAGTTGTGAACAATTTGTTGCAGAAGTGAATACCTTCATCACTTATAATAGCTCTCGGCGTGCCATACCTCGTAAAAATGTTCTTTTGCAAAAATTGAGAACCACTTTGGCATCGTTCGTCGGGAGTTCTATGGTTTCCACCCACTTTGATACATAGTCCACCTCAAGCAAAATGTACTGATTGGTAAATGAGGAAGGGAATGGCCCCATGAAATCAATGCCCCATACATCGAAAATCTCAACTTCTAAAATAGTTTGAAGTGGCATCACATTCCTTTTTGATATGTTGCCCACCCGTAGACATCTATCACAAGTTTTAACAAATTGGTGGGCGTCTTTAAATAATGTAGGCCAATAAAACCCGGCTTGAAGGACTTTTGATGTTGTTCTCTCACTACCATAGTGTCCCCCATATGCCGACGAGTGGCATTCATGCAATTTATTATTCACCTCGCTGTAAGGCGCACACCTTCTAATCATTTTTTCGGCGCACTATTTGAATAGGTATGGCTCATCCCACATATACCACTTGACGTCATGGAGAAACTTCTTTTTCTATTATCGTGTAAGATCAGGGGGGAAGCATGTTGCTCACTAGATAATTCGCAAAGTCCGCGTACTATGGAAATTCTAAATTTATCCCAAACAGTTGCTCATCTGGGAATGACTCGTTGATTACACACTTATCCTCTTCCTTTTTACCCTGATTTTCCAGCCTAGACAAATGATCGACGACTTAGTTCTCTGTCCCCTTTTTATCCTTTATTTCTAAATCAAACTCTTGTAAAAGGAGAATCCATCGGATAAGGCGTGGCTTAGCATCTTTTTTCGAAATTAAGTACCGAATGGTCGAGTGATCTGTATAAACTACTACCTTTGACCTGATCAAGTACGCCCTGAATTTATCGAACGCATACACCACTGCAAGCAACTCCTTTTTCGTAGTCATGTAGTTGATTTGAGTCTCTGTGAGTGTCTTACTTGCATAATATATGGCGTGAAATACCTTCTCTTGCCGTTGCCCCAAAACTGTGACAACCCGAGAATTTAGAAAAATTTTAAAATTTTAATTAATTGATTTAAGGTTCAATATTAGAACCTAGACATAAAATAAGTGTATGCGTTTGATATTTTTGAAAAGGAATTTTGAGGATTTCATAATTTTGTGAAGGATTTTGGTGAATTATTCAGGATTAAGGGTATAAGAGTATATGTTTTGTGTATATGGATATATACACATGATAAGTAGGTTTTATACCTACTTATTGGATATCAATTCACGCGAACTATGCCCATCTCAAGTACATTTTAGTATATTTTTAATTGCATTTTCTGTTATTTTGCATTGCATGTACTGAGAACTCCTCTGGTGTGAAAATGCAGGAAATGGTATAGCTCGGAGTTGGTATGTGACATGAGATCAGTGAGGGCATGACATGAGGATCGAGTGGAGAAAAGGAACTGAACATTGATGGATAAAGAAGCGAAATCAGCATGTCAAAGGAACAATAGCAGCATGACAAGGAAGCAGCAGCAGAACTCAAGGATGCAAAATGCAGAATGTGACGCCCCCAAAATCGGGTCCCAAGACCCTCAGACTAGGCACGTTATGATACTTCATCATCATACATATTCTATCATCCACTGCAGAACAAATAAACATATATTATTTATTTTAAATAATTCTATAACATTTTCCTAGGTTTATTAACCTTATATGAATACATACCTTCAAATTTTCAAAGGTTTACAATAAGATAACTAAATCGTTATCTTTTAACAATTTATTACTATATTTTTCTTTTGTCTCTGTCCTTCTTCAAGCCTTCGCCTTTATCTAAAATTTATTATCATGATATAGTAAGGGTGAGCAACTACTTTGTCCAACAAGTTTAAATTCAATAAAGATCTATCATGATTGAAAGAATAATAAGCTTTCAAGTTTTCAAAATTTTAATAATTGTGAAGGAACACGAATCAAGATGTCAATAATTGAATGACTGAATCAATAATGTTTGAAGGTCAATAATGACCCTGAACAATTTAACTGAACCTGATGAACATATGCAACAATGCACTAAGTGTGAATCAATAATCAGTTTAGACATGAATATTCATCAATAATCATTCACTAACATACTTTGAAACATAACTCAAGTTTGAGTTAAGGAAACTTGTCTGCATAGTCGATTACCGCTACGCAATTTAATTTATTGTCTTTATTAAAAAGATCTATCAGGTATAAAATTTATCTTTCAATTAGCATATCATACCTTATTCCATAATACTATCTAACACTTAATCACATAGTCAAATATTAGATAATTTTACCACTATATTCAATTACTTACTTATAATCTCATCATCTTATATTAACTTGCCTAACCTTCACTCACAAAGTTAAGTATTAGACATTACACCTTAGTCTTAGTATTATCATTATACTTTGATAATCTTTTATTCACTTATAACTTATACTTATAAGTTTTCCCTTTATATGTTATCTTATTAAGTTAGATAACCTTTCAGTAAACTGAAATGTCATTTCAGTAAACCGGATTATATTTCAGCATCCTGAAATTACAATTTCAGCAGACCACAAAATATTTCAGTAGACTGAAACCATTTCAGCAATCCAAAACCCAATTCAACAAGCATAACATAGTTCATTGAATACCAAATTCAACAATTATATTGAAAAATAACATAAATCTCATATTTTTATCTCCCGTCGAATATTATTAATTATGTAATAATATTTTACGCTAAGGTTATTAACCTTTTAATAACATTCCAGTCAAATACTACTACTAATATCCAAATCCAATATTATTAGCCATATAACAATAAGTTAAGTCATTAATCACATTAATAAACTATTTAGTTCAATTGTTTTCCTTTCCTTAATTAACTCATTAACAATCTAAAATGCCATAAAAATCACAACACTTGACACCCTGTGATAACCCAGGATTTTGAATAATCCAAAATTTTAGAATAAATTTTTTTAATTAATATTAATATTAATTATCAATTTTGTGACAAGTATCTGTGATACGAGTCTCGAGAAAGTCAATTTGTGTATTGACTAATAAATTTAGAGTAGAGTTGTGCTTAACAACTTTAGAAAACCCTAACCCTAATTTTCGGATAGGGATTCGATAGAAAATACAATTAAAATAATTGTATTGTTGATGATGTGTTTGAACTGTATAGAAATGTTGACCAATGGTTGACTGGATGGGGTTTATAATTAATAAACCTTAATAAGGGATTTAAAACCCTAATCTTAAATTTAGAAAATAAATTGTACAGTTACAAAACCCTAATTGTACGTTAAGGAGCCCTAATTTAAAATCTGGGATTTCCTAAACCCTAATTAGGTAACTCTAATTTTTATTAGCAAGCCTAAAGTGTTTGTTAAACTTAAATGTGATTAGAAACCCTAATTATATTTTAGTTATATTAATTTCTACTCCCTCCGTCCCAGGATAAAAGTCCTTATTACTATTTTGAGTAGTCCCATGTTAAATGTCCACTTTCCTTTAATAACCAAACTTTTACACATTTTTTCCTATTATGCCCGTAGCATTAAATATCTCATACTTTTCTTATTCTAATTCTCTCTTCATATTTAATGACATTATTATGGACAATTTTGTCATTTTATTCATCTTCTTAATATGCGTGAAAAGTCCACCAGGACTTTTATCCTGGGACAGAGGGAGTATTTTACAAACCCTAATTATAATTTAGAAATTTTATTTTTTTTAATTAAACCTAATTTTGAAAATCCTAGAAGTTAGATATTTAAAACCTAAGGGTTAGGATGTTTGGGTTAAACCCTAGATTTCTCAAACCCTAAACCCTGAGGGTTTGCAACAAATGAGAAAATCTAGAAATAAAAGGAAAAGACCATAATACCCTTTTTATTATTTTTTTGTAAGCTAACTTGCAAATCTTGGCAAAATTGTGTTAGGTTACCAACTACATTGACTTGTGTGACTCCTAAAAATCTCAGCAATCAGCCTCCAAGTGACAACTAGCATCAGATCTTGCAACATACAATGCATCCTAGCAATATATATTAGATTCAAGAGAGAGAAAATCATTAATTTTGCTCATTTGGCCAACCAAGCTCTCACTAACTCTCTCTCTCTCACTAAAAGCTCCGAAAATCACTAGTAGATCAGTCACTAAAACAGCCCTAGATCAACCAATATCAGATTTGAGAGCTAAGATCAAGAATTTAAAGCTAGAAGGTATAAACCTATTTTTATTTTTTTGATACAAGTGGCTAAGAAAAATTTCGTGTTTATGTGTTTAGATCTTTGTTAGATGATGTTTAATGATGATCTATGTTGATATAACATAAATCTATAGAATCAAAATGCTTTAAAATTGAGTTTTTCTAAAACTGTCAAGAACACGATTTGTGGTCTGACAAGCTAATGTCAGGAGCCACAAATCCGTTTCTGTTTTTGATTTTTCTTGTTAGATGTTTTGGATTAGTAGTCTGGTATGAGATCTTTCATCTGGAAGTGAAACTTCAGTCATTGGGTATCTTGATTTCATTTTATAGACGGTCAAACCACGTTGATCAAGCATGACCAGACTAATTATGGGTAACCCAGAAAGTATTTTTCTGTCTCTGACAAGATTTTTGAAGCTCGATTAAGGTCTGATGTTGTGTTGTTTGTTGTTTTTATAGTAACAAACTTGTACCTTGTTTTCTGGACTATATATAAATGATTTCATATGCCTTAAAACATTAACATGTGGAACAGAACATGTGGTCAAAGTGAGCTACTCGCTCAGTTTTGACGTTTCTGGGAAAAACCGAGAAACCTGAAGAACAGAATGTCTGACATAGTTTGACCGTTTGATTCCTGGCGATCTTGTTGATGATAAAATAATTTCTTTATTTCTTTATTTTCCTTGACTAAAGTAGTATACATTGAAGCCATTAGATCATGTAAATAGTGATCAGAACCCTTAGATAATCGGGTTGCAAGGTGACTACTCGAACTGCCTGGGTTTCTTAAAAAACCCAAGTGACTTCTGACAAATAGTTTGGTTGCCCAGATCTGTATGTATTGTTATGTTATAGCTTGGATCTTGATTGTTTATTGTAGTGTTACATAAACACTACATGATCCGTATTTGACATGACCCAGAAACAATGTGAACTGAGATTAAAATTCGGTCAAACTAGGCACCTTGAACACTGACTTTGTCAGTGTTCTTGAGCTGAAGAACACCTAAGGCTACAGAATGTGTCGCTAAAGACTTTTAGCGACGGTTTTCAATAATTTTAATTTCTGAATTTCCGGAAATTACTTAAAAATATAAATAAATTATGAAAATTATTAAAAATGGGTTTAAAAATTATTTTAAATTATGACAAATAATTTTTGACCAATTGGAATGTTTTTCTTTAATATTTGTAATTATTTAAATATTAAAGGTATTTTATTTAATTAATTAGTGTATTAAATAAATTAGAGAAAAATGATTTAATATTATGAAAAATCATTTTAAATAAGAATAATGTATTTAAAAATATTTTGAGTTATAAAATATAACTTTTAATATTTTTGGAGAATTTTCATTAATAATTTAATATTAATGATATTAGATTTATTTGATTATTAAATTAAATAAATAAGATAAAAATTATTTTAATGATTTAAAAATCATTTTAAATGAGAATAAAGTGTTAGAAAATATTTTAAATTATAAAATATAATTTTCAATATTTTTGGAGAATTTTCATTAATAAATTAATATTAATGTTGTTTGATTTATTTAATTATTATATTAAATAAATGAATTAAAAATGATTTTATTGATTTAATAATTATTTAAAAATGAGAAAAATATTTTAAAAATATTTTAAGTTATAATTAATGGCTTTTAATATTTAGATGATAACTTCATTAATATTTATATATTAATGGTGATGATTTAAAAATGATTTTTAATTATTATAAAATCATTTAAGGGGAATATTGTTGATTTAAAAATATTTTAAGTTATTAATAGAACTTTAATATTTTGACAAGTATGTTATTAATAGTTTAATATTTTTAAATATTAATAATGATACGATTAATTGATAATTAAATCATTAAAAATGATTCTGATATTTGAAAATTATTATAAATTATAATAATTACTTGATAATTATTAAAAGCTTCTGAAAAATATTATAAATGATAATTGACTTATCTAAATTAATATTGAATCTTAAAGACCAAGTGTAATTGACAGATAACTGTGTTAATTGTCGGATAGGGTGACCAGAACACCGAGAATTGACCGAAGTCTAACCAGACTGAATTAGTTTGACTTGTTAAGTGTTTATATAGGTTATAAACACTAATGTGGATATGTGGTAATGTGTCTAGGAGAAGTTGGACTGTGAATTACAGTGTTGTGTGTTATGAAATATTGTTCTAATTGTTAGACCGATATTATTGGTTATAGGTCTTTCGAAAGCAGATAAGTATTTTGTGTAGCTGTAATCAGCGGAAGAGGCAAGTTCCCTAACTCAACCTTGAGTTATTTCATTCAATTATTATTGGTGGATAATTATTGTTAATTATACCACGTCCAGGGATTTATTGTTAAAATTAAATTATTGAATTAGAATATATATATTCGTAGAATTACTGTTGTTGGATATTCATATCTGTAGAAGTTAGAATTGACAGTAAAGATAATTTCTGTTTATTGTCAAATTATAATGAGAAATGTCTTAGCTAATTATTCTGGCTAGACGAACAATTATTAGAATTTTATAGATTCGAGAAAATAAATTCAATTATTATTGACAGACCGATGCCAATTATTCCGGCTCGACCGAGAAGTAAATAGAATTTGAAATCCCAGTATTTTGTTGTAAAATCAAAATCTTGATTCTAAGACTGAGAAGAACAACCTTTTATATAAATGGAACATTTTATTGGTCGTGAATTCGACCTTTGCGCGCGCGCGTTTTAAGTATTATGCATAATATAGGGTATAATAAGCTGATCACTTGTTATACTTGCAGAGGGGTATGATTTAATCTTTATGGTTATCTGATACACCTGAGTATATATCAAAGTAAATCTTCGATATCTACCCGAGAAAATAAGTTCAAGATCTTGTGTTATCGCTCAGTATTAAATCTGGAAAACATTCCACTTTGCTATTTCGTAGAATTGATTCTTGATTATTCATTAGAATATCGTAGAAACTTTGAAAGCGTTTTACTTTTTCATTATTGAATTATTGTGTTGTATAGAATACGAGAAAACTTGTTATTGAATAACGATTTGTTCAGCTATTTCAAAGTTCCCCGAACTTTGGTTTTATTCTATCAAAATAGATAGTTTATTATTTTTAATTCTTACAAATTTATTGTATGTCTTAACTTGCGGGGCAAATTAGTTGCTCACCCTTGCTAAATAAAACTTTTCAGCTAGGGACGAAGTTGTAGAAGGTGCTGTGAAGAAGAATAAGGGCAAAGGCATCGTAATAAATTAGTTTTATGAACAATATTATTTATATTGTTGTATTGTAAACCCTTTTTGTATATCTAAAGGGTATGTTTGTAAAGTTAAGGTTAGAAAACCTGGGTGATGTATTATTAAACTCTGATAAAAACTTATGAAAGTTACTATCTATATATATTATGGGTAGTTAAATGCTATTTATATTGTGGATCGTGAACACCAAACTCGGGGGTCAGGTAACCCGGATTTGGGGGTGTCACATGTTTGTATCAGAGCTGTAGGTTATAAACCTTAAGTGGGGTGGGGAAAAACACTAGGATTATAACAATAGCGAGATAGAGAATACTCATTTAGAGTACTAAGTGAGGGATTATTGAAGTGTATCGATAGTAAGATAAGTAAATTCGTAGTGAGAGAAATTTGTACTGGTGAAGTACTAATCAAGTTGTTAAAATTGATTATAGGATGTCGGAAGAAGATAAGATAAGTATGGAGATGCCAGGGGCTGTCGCACCAATGCCAGTAGCCGAGGTGCCAGCACAGAGCGAATCGGTTGAATAAGTGGGGAAAGATGAACCAATGATCAATCTTGGGAGTGATCATGACGATTATCCTGAGATGTATCTAAGTGGTGATGAGGAGGCGGAGTCTGAAGAAACTAAGGTGGAACTAAAGAATAAGATCAAGGTTGGTGAACAAGATCAGCTATCTGTGGAAGTCCAAGAACTCCGAAGCAAAATATTTCTTTTGGAGGAGTTGTGGAAGACGGAGCGGGCGTTACGTGAAATGACTGAAGAACGGAACGAGCTGAAAGCGCAGGTGGAGAAGATGAAGGCTGAAGGTGGTAGATCGTCTGAAGGAACCGGCAAGAAGGACAAGAAGAAAAGAAAGAGGAACAATGACAGTGATAACTCTGGAAATTCGAACCCGATGAAAAAGAAAGCATGTAGCAAGTGTGGTAAAACTCGCGTGGGGGAATGTATGATGTGGAAGAACGTGTGCTTCAACTGTAAGCAGGAAGGACATATCTCTTTGCATTGTCCTAAACCGAATATGAGGAAGTGTTTTTCCTGTGGGAAAACGGGGCATGGATTTAACAAGTGTCCCAGCAAGAAGAAGACTGGGGAAGGGAGTGGTCATTAGACAACTTAGATATAAGTTGTAGTATCTTTTGGTAGAAGTTTCTGGTATTAGGTTATGTAATATCGAGAATAATGTTTGAACATATGTAAATATATATGTTTGTATGAATAAAATCTTTATTTTCTATATGAATATAAGATTATGATTAATTTGTGAGTTCTTAAAACTCATACTTATGGTAAGTTAATGACTCATAGTTATATGAGCTGTTTTTAACCCCTCAGCGAATGGACGCAAAAGGTCTGACTAGGATAAGTTCATAAACTCATATAATTGTGGCAAGTTCCTGAACCCCTAGGTGTGGTAAGTTTGATGAACTGGAAATAGTGGTGTGTGAATGGAGAATTGCGACTTTTTATATAAAGTTGGAGAATTGCAACTTTTTGTGTAAAGTTGTGTTGTTAGCCCTAAATTTCTTTTTTTTTAAAAAGAGGTAATAATATGTGTTAAAGTATTATAAATACTATGTGTTATTTGAATAAAATATGTGATTACTTGAGAATTATGTGCTGAATTCTTATTGTGTTAAGAATTTGTATAGAGAAAGATTATTAATGTAAGATTTTTTTTTAAATCAGATCATGCCGCCTAGACGACATAATCGAAACCAAAGAGAAGAACAATCAGTGAATAACGAAGGAGGTCAAACGGACCCGATGCAGAATTTTGTTGATATATTGGCCCAAGCTATGGAAAATAGGGCTCCAGCCAGGGGAAGACCAAGGAATCAGCTAGCCAACAGATTGACTAATTTTAAGGATTTTAAAGCGGTAGGACCGTCGAAATTTAAGGGGACTATGGATCCAATTGAAGCCCAAACTTGGGTTAAAGAGATGGAGAAAGCGTTCGTGATTGCGCGAGTGGCGGAAGAGCAAAAGACGGCTTTTGCAACATACTTAATGAAGGGAGAAGCCAATTATTGGTGGGAAACCAATCAAGCGAGAGCGGGTACAGTGGTGGTGACGTGGACCAGATTTAAGGAATTGTTCTTTGAGAACTACTTCTCACCGAGTATGCAAGCTCGGATGGAAGTTAATTTTTTGGAACTTAAGCTGGAGAACATGTCTGTTTCTGAATACGTGGCTAAATTCAACGAATTAGCAAGATTTACACCTCATCAGGTGGACATCAAAGCTAGAAAAGCAAGAAGATTTGAGAACGGACTGAAACCAGGGATATTCAACAAGGTGGCGGTATTGCAGATCAACACGTTTGCGGCTCTACTGGAGAAAGCGTTAATTGCTGAAGGAGGAAGCAAGGATGCATCTCGTTTTCATCAGGAGAAGAAGAAGAATACCAATGAGGGTGGAAGCAGCGGTGGTAGTAACCCAAACAAGAGGAAGTGGAGCGAGAATACCCAATCGGGTAGTAAAACTGAAGGGAATAGGAAAGGAGGAGAGCCTTGTGCAAATTATGGGAAGAATCATGCTGGTGTTTGTCTAAAAAAGAAGGGAGTCTGCTATAACTGCGGGCAAGAGGGGCACATGTCGCCCAATTGTCCCAGCCTGAAAAAGATTCAAGGTTGCTATGCGTGTGGATCGACTGATCATCTGGTTCGGAACTATCCGAAGAAGAATGTAGAAAAAGAAAGTGCCAACAAGGGACCTAGTGGTGGAACCTTAGCGATTCGAGGACCTGCACAGCCAGGAAGACCAACAGCCCGTACATTCAACATGACGGCGCTAAATGCGGTAGCTACTCAGGAGGTAGCAGCAGGTAACAATTTCGCTTAATATTTAAATTACTCGATTGATATTGGATAAATATGGCTGTGAATTGTTTTCTTTTATAGATTCAAGTCATAGGTTAGAATTTGAAACACAAATTAATATTGTGTTGATAAAAATGAATTGATGATATAACTTTAAAAGATTGCAGAGAATAAGAAAGCGCTGATTCCGATGACGGAATCCTTTTAAGAAGGGGTGAATGTGATAACCCAGGATTTCGAATAATCCAAAATTTTTGAATAATTTTTTTTTAATTAATATTAATATTAATTATCAATTTTTTGACAAGTATCTGTGATACGAGTCTCGAGAAAGTCAATTTGTGTATTGACTAATAAATTTAGAGTAGAGTTGTACTTAACAACTTTAGAAAACCCTAACCCTAATTTTCGGATAGGGATTCGATAAAAAATACAATTAAAATAATTGTATTATTGATGATGTGTTTAGACTGTATAGAAATTTTGACCAATGGTTGACTGGATGGGGTTTATAATTAATAAACCTTAATAAGGGATTTAAAACCCTAATCTTAAATTTAGAAAATAAATTGTACAGTTAAAAAACCCTAATTGTACGTTAAAGAACCCTAATTTAAAATCTGGGATTTCCTAAACCCTAATTAGGCAACTCTAATTTTTATTAGCAAGCCTAAAGTGTTTGTTAAACTTAAATGTGATTAGAAACCCTAATTATATTTTAGTTATATTAATTTCTATTTTATAAACCCTAATTGTAATTTAGAAATTTTATTTTTTTTAATTAAACCTAATTTTGAAAATCCTAGAAGTTAGATTTTTAAAACCTAAGGGTTAGGATGTTAGGGTTAAACCCTAGATTACTCAAACCCTAAACCCTGAGGGTTTGCAACAAATGAGAAAATCTAGAAATAAAAGGAAAAGACCATAATACCCTTTTTATTATTTTTTTGTAAGCTAACTTGCAAATCTTGGCAAAATTGTGTTAGGTTACCAACTACATTGACTTGTGTGACTCCTAAAAATCTCAGCAATCAGCCACCAAGTGACAGCTAGCATCAGATCTTGCAACATACAATGCATCCTTGCAATATATATTAGATTCAAGAGAGAGAAAATCATTAATTTTGCTCATTTGGCCAACCAAGCTCTCACCAACTCTCTCTCTCACTAAAAGCTCCGAAAATCACTAGTAGATCAGTCACTAAAACAGCCCTAGATCAACCAATATCAGATTTGAGAGCTAAGACCAAGAATTTAAAGCTAGAAGGTATAAACCTATTTTTATTTTTTTGATCCAAGTGGCTAAGAAAAATTTTGTGTTTATGTGTTTAGATCTTTGTTAGATGATGTTTAATGATGATCTATGTTGATATAACATAAATCTATAGCATCAAAATGCTTTAAAATCGAGTTTTTCTAAAACTGTCAAGAACACGATTTGTGGTCTGACAAGCTAATGTCAGGAGCCACAAATCCGTTTTTGTTTTTGATATTTCTTGTTAGATGTTTTGGATTGGTAGTCTGGTATGAGATCTTTCATCTGGAAGTGAAACTTCAGTCATTGGGTATCTAGATTTCATTTTATAGACGGTCAAACCACGTTGACCAAGCATGACCAGACTAATTCTGGGTAACCTAGAAAGTATTTTTCTGTCTCTGACAAGATTTTTGAAGCTCGATTAAGGTCTGATGTTGTGTTGTTTGTTGTTTTTATAGTAACAAACTTGTACCTTGTTGTCTGGACTATATATAAATGATTTCATATGCCTTAAAACATTAACATATGGAACAGAACAAGTGGTCAAAGTGAGCTACTAGCTCAGTTTTGACGTTTCTGGGAAAACGTGTTGCAAATAGTGATCAGAACTGCCTTTAAAATCATTAGATAATCGGGTTGCAAGGTGACTACTCGAACTGCCTAGGTTTCTTAAAAAACCCAGGTGACTTTTGACAAATAGTTTGGTTGCCCAGATCTGTATGTATTGTTATGTTATAGCTTGGATCTTGATTGTTTATTGTAGTGTTACATAAACACTACATGATCCGTATTAAATTAAATAAATAAGATAAAAATTATTTTAATGATTTAAAAATCATTTTAAATGAGAATAAAGTGTTAGAAAATATTTTAAATTATAAAATATAATTTTCAATATTTTTGGAGAATTTTTATTAATAAATTAATATTAATGATGTTTGATTTATTTAATTATTATATTAAATAAATAAATTAAAAATGATTTTATTTATTTAATAATCATTTAAAATGAGAAAAATGATTTAAAAAAATTTTAAGTTATAATTAATGACTTTTAATATTTAGATGATAACTTCATTAATATTTATAGATTAATGGTGATGATTTAAAAATGATTTTTAATTATTATAAAATCATTTAAGGAGAATATTGTTGATTTAAAAATATTTTAAGTTATTAATAATAACTTTAATATTTTGACAAGTATGTTATTAATATTTTGATATTTTTAAATATTAATAATGATACGATTAATTAATAATTAAATCCTTAAAAATGATTCTAATATTTGAAAAATTATTATAAATTATAATAATTGCTTGATAATTATTAAAAGCTTCTGAAAAATATTATAAATGATATTTGACTTATCTAAATTAATATTGAAGCTTAGAGACCAAGTGTAATTGACAGATAACTGTGTTAATTATCGGATAGGGTGACCAGAACACCGAGAATGGACCGAAGTCCAACCAGATTGAATTAGTTTGACTTGTTAAGTGTTTATATAGGTTATAAACACTAATGTGGCTATGTGGTAATGTGTCTAGGAGAAGTTTGACTGTGAATTACAGTGTTGTGTGTTATGAAATATTGTGCTAATTGTTAGACCGATATTATTGGTTATAGGTCTTTCGAAAGCAGATAAGTATTTTGTGTAGCTGTAATCAGCGGAAGAGGCAAGTTCCCGAACTCAACCTTGAGTTATTTCATTCAATTATTATTGGTGGATAATTATTGCTAATTATACCACGTCCAGGGATTTATTGTTAAAATTAAATTATTGAATTAGAATATATATATTCGTAGAATTACTGTTGTTGGATATTCATATCTGTAGAAGTTAGAATTGACAGTAAAGATAATTTCTGTTTATTGTCAAATTATAATGAGAAATATCTTAGCTAATTATTCTGGCTAGATGAACACTTATTAGAATTTGATAGTTTCGAGAAAATAAATTCAATTATTATTGACAGATCGATCCCAATTATTCCGGCTCGATCGAGAAGTAAATAGAATTTAAAATCTCAGTATTTCGTTGTAAAATCAAAATCTTGATTCTAAGACTGAGAAGAACAACCTTTTATATAAAGGGAACATTTTGTTGGTCGTGAATTCGACCTTTGCGCGCGTTTTAAGTATTATGCATAATATAGGGTATAATAAGCTGATCACTT
Source organism: Panax japonicus (assembly GCA_020205505.1). Lineage (NCBI taxonomy): Eukaryota > Viridiplantae > Streptophyta > Magnoliopsida > Apiales > Araliaceae > Panax > Panax japonicus. Next base: position 25,295,080 of record CM035101.1, on the reverse strand, counting down.
GTTATACTTGTAGAGGGGTATGATTTAATCTTTATGGTTATCTGATACATCTGAGTATATATCAATGTAAATCTTCGATATCTACCCGAGAAAATAAGTTCAAGATCTTGTGTGATCGCTCGGTATTAAATTTGGAAAACATTCCACTTTGCTATTTCGTAGAATTAATTCTTGATTATTCATTAGAATATCGTAGAAACTTTGAAAGCGTTGTACTTTTTCATTATTGAATTATTGTGTTGTATAGAATACGAGAAAACTTGTTATTGAATAACGATTTGTTCAGCTATTTTAAAGTTTATCGAACTTTGGTTTCATTCTATCAAAATAGATAGTTTGTTGTTTTGAATTCTTATACATTTATTGTATGTCTTAACTTGCGGGGCAAATTAGTTGCTCACCCTTGCTAAATAAAACTTTTCAGCTAGGGACGAAGTTGCAGAAGGTGCTGTGAAGAAGAATAAGGGCAAAGGCATCGTAATAAATTAGTTTTATGAACAGTATTATTTATATTGTTGTATTGTAAACCCTTTTTGTATATCTAAAGGATATGTTTGTAAAGTTAATGTTAGAAAACCTGGGTGATGTATTATTAAACTCTGATAAAAACTTACGAAAGTTACTATCTATATATATTATGGGTAGTTAAATGTTATTTATATTGTGGATCGTGAACACCAAACTCGGTGGTCAGGTAACCCGGATTTGGGGGTGTCACACACCCGACCCAAAACTTCATCAAAAACCTGCATAAGCCATGCTCAAGGGTCTTAAGTCATAAATTGTATTTTTCATATTTTTGGACATCATATATTTACTTAAATCCATTTATTCATTTATCATCATTTAGATGAAAAATACCAAATCAGTTCCAAAAATATTTCTTTTATGAGATTTGACAGAATATAGTTCCATATTGAACATATATTTTTCCCGGAATTTTTAAAATCCATTTAATATATTTAAATAGTCCATAATAGCCAAAAATTCTCTAATTTTTCATAAATCGCGATTAACTCCAAAAATTCTGAAATTTATACAGTATGTTCCTGTTATACACATTTACTTCCAGTATAAACTTTTTAATTTTTTGGACTTATACACAGATAGTTATTCGGGTGGCTTCATAAAAATATCCCTTCATCGTAAAATTCATAACTCTCAAACCGTATGGCCAAATATTCTCAAATATTTTCAAAACCTGAATAACTTCTGATATTAACACTCCAAAAATTTTGAGAATTTTTAAAGCACAAAAAGTGGAAGAAAATGCCCCCGCTACTGACTGGTTCAAAACAGTGCCTAGAAAACAGGACTGTTTTCACAAAAATTCACACCACGACTTATAGAAACGTGATTTTTGAATTCTACCACTTGGGTTTACTAGTAAACACATATATCTAGCACCTCTCTTCGACGGATTGAGAAAAAAATGCATATATCAAAAACAGTGGATTTTCAAAACACCCAAAAATTAGGTTTCATAAACTAAAAAAATTATTTTTCTTTCCTTTTTGATTCAAACCAAATCAACACTCATTATGGGTAGATCCATACTTGAATCATAAAAAACACAAAGATTATAGGGAATTGAACTTCCAAATCAAAAACCCCTTTTCATCAAAATAAAAAAAATAAATTAGAGGAAAGTTTAGGAAAAATAATTTCATACCTTTCTCTTTCTCTTTCTCTTTCTTCTTCTTCTTCTTCTTCTTCTTCATCATCCATGGAAAACCTTCTCTCTCCTCTTCTTCTCCCTCATGGGATACCGCCCCTCCTCTCTAACTCCTCAATGGCTTCGGCCACTTCTTCATCTCTCTCTCTTTCTTCTTTCCTTCTTATCTCTCTAATTGCCGATCTCTTTTTTTTCTTCTCTAATTCTTCATATGTGGCCTCTTAGCTTCCACTCATTTTGTTTTAATTGCTTTATTAAATGTCCAACACAAATGAGCTAAGCTTTGAGCTTTTAATTAATCCTTTGGGATATGTAATATTAACATAATCAAATCATTTTCATCTTATCCCACCCCAAATATTTAATTAGGGTATCCATTCCAAATATTTAGAATTTAAATCATCACTCTTGTGCATTACCCAATTAAACTTGTTTCAATTAAGTTATAAAATTAATAACTTGAGATAATAAAAATATATCTCTTAACTTAATATAATTTTTAATATTATTATTCTCCCACAAGTGGGCTTAGTTTGGGCCCTTATTTAATTCCATTGAGCTAACAAATTTACTTGTTTTAATTACTAACAAAAACTAACTTGGGCTTTCAATCCTAATTAAATTGGGTCAATATAATACTTGTAACATACATAATATATTGGGCTAGATTAAATAATTTAATCGCCCTTAGTCACTTTATCTACAAGTCTCATGCTTAATTAATTAATTGGGCTCGTTTAAATCATATAACTTCTTTAGTCCATTAAATTTAATTCTCTTGGACTCTATTTAAATTATTGGGCTATGATATCATTCAAGTTCAATACTTTTAATTCTATTTTACCCTAATCATTTAACTAGGGTTTTTAATTTCATAACTCAATTAGACTTAGTTATAAAATTAATTATTTTGAGATATATAAAATAAATCTCTTAATGTTAGTATATATATTTATATACTAATATTCTCCAATATTATAACCTCTTAGGTTATTTAATTATCACACATAATATATATATTAGGTTACATAACTTAATTATTAATTCACTTTTATATACAAAATAAATGTATTCACATTATATAATGTATATTTATTTAATCATATACATAATTCACATAATCATAACATATTTCACTTCTCACACTTATTTTGATTTTTCTCTATAAAAAATCAATTGTTGACTTTGACCAAAAGTCAACCTTTACACATTTTTTGTTTACTGTTCATTCTAACTAAACTTGACGTTACGGATGCAACCGAGCAGTCCGTGCTTCAAAATTCTATCTCTAACTCAAATTTTGAGTTTTAAATTACTCCATTCATATTGTTAATCGTATAAACTAACGACTTTATACTTATTCAATACACATCAAATTTTATAGGTATTATAATACCTTATTATTGATATTCATTCAAATACATATCAATTCTTTCTAGGTTTTTGGAATTCTGTAACCCATATTTCTTTATTCTCATTCAAATAATAAACCATATAGGTTCTTCTTAAAAAATTTAAATAAATCCTCAAATTCTCTTCTAGGTTTTATTCTTTAACCTTTATTCTAATCATTCATGATTTTATAAATTTTTTGATTGTCACATTTACCCCTTCTTCTAAGAATTTCGTCCTCGAAATTTCAGTCTACTAATCACCACTCCTTTATTCATCAAAACTAGGTTGTCTTACTAACCTTTATTTAATCACATAAGATTTCATCATCAATTTATGAGGACATGCTCTCTCCTTCCACGATAATCTATTCTATTAATCAAAACTAGGTTTTCAACTTAACCTTTACAATTTCCTCATTCGAGGATTTTTTTTTCTTCTGTATTCACATTTTATAATTACTACCCACTAAGAGTTTACATCTTCTAAACATTCGCCAAACCTAGGTTTTCATAATAACCTTTATTCAATCTTCTCCGATTCTACTCGTACACAACGAGTTCACACTATTTCATATCCATAATCACATGCTACCACAAAATTTCTCTGAAGAGTTTAAAAACTTTTCATATCTATCTGAGGGATCATAAAAACTATGAACTTTGAGGTTTAGGGTATTTCTACCTGCTACCTCTTTCAATTACGTAAGAAAGGTACTCTTATAATATGTATGTTTATAATCACGAAGAAGGTAAACTACCGGTGCGAGTACTTTAGATGATTAGTATGTTGTACCTTAGTAATCGGAACGACTATATGCGTTCTTAGATTAGAGTATTTTATCCAATTAGTATATCCCCATTTTCAGGGTTCTTCACCTCAGACTTATCATAAGATTTTACACCAAATTAATTTAGTTCGGCATAAGATTTAAAAGAATACTTTGAATTTCATAAACATTTATCTAGCTGAATCAAATAGCTTTAGACGTATACCAATAATTCGAATTTCAATCGAAGCATGTGTCTGTCCAAATTTAATTGGCACTTATCTTTTCTTTAAAATTCTGAAAATCATTTTATGACGTCATGATACCGCACCGTATTTACAGTCTGTTTGAGGATTTCATCACTGTGTGACTTTGTCATACTACATCATTCCATAGTGGGTTGATGCTCTTTAGATCACATCCAACACTAGGTAATTCTGCATTGATAACTTCATCATTTTTATCATCTCTGCACCAGGTTACATGATGCATTAATCATATAAAAAATATATATTTTGATCATTTAAATCATTTTTGTCTAGCCGAATCAATTAGCATAGACTTTTCTTCAAACCGTTAAAAACCATTGAAAATCATCTTTGGTGTCATCATGCCAAAACAAGTAACGATGTGTTAGTGGCTCGAAGTCCACACCTACACACTTGTCACCATGTGTTGAGGATAACAAAAATTCATTTTTAAAGGCACATCAGTGCGAATTTAGCTTGATGTCAAAAACTTCGAAGTCTAGCATAGCTAGAAGATTTGGAATACCTATGCTTCCACCATCAACTTCAATTTCTCTACTGATCCATTGCTTAAGAATTCAATCTCTTTCTATCATCCTTAATTCTCCATTCACAACTTTCCCATACCCAGTTCATCAAACTTGCCACAATCATTTGGGTTTAAGAACTTATCCTATACAAACCTTAGGCATCCATTCGCTGATGGGTTCAAAACATACAATATGATTATGAGTCATGAACTTACCATAAGTATGAGTTTTAAGAACTCGCAACTAACTTTATATTCTCTACCTATTTGTTATACACATAAGAAAAGAATCACCTTATCAACATGCATATTGGAAATAGCGCGACATCATGTTCCAATGATTATCAATGTAAGAAATTAAGTAGTTGTCAAACCAAACGTGGCCACTAATCAATATAGGAAGCCAAGCGGACAATTCCCCGCCCATACAAAGAATTGGTCAACTTAACCACTATATCGACTAAGAAGCTAAGTGATTCTAAAACCAAGTACAAATTCCTCACCCATACAAGGAATCATACAACCCAGCTGCTGACCTGAGTCCTCAATTGAAATCCTACACAATTCTAACTTTATTTTTTCTTAATATGAATTTTCTTTAATCCGTATCTTAAAATTTACCACTCTTTTCTGAGTTTACATTATACCATTTCATAGTACCTTCTCTTTATAGCATCAAGCTATATCGTACCAATCACTTAACATATCATATGTTATTCAACAATTTACTCTGATCACATCGTGATCTTAATTCGTAATCATTTCTCCTTATACTCACGATCGCTTTATACTACGATCTTCTTATTCTTCTCTTTAATCATATTATATTATGATTTTATTTATACTTTTCATCTTATAGACATAGTCTATTTATTTTCACTTTTTATCATTATTACTAGAGTTAGGTAACTCCGGATTCTTATCCTTATAGCTCTTCAAGATTCTTCTTTGAATCTTATTTATCTTTCTCTTTACTGAAATGATGAATTTCCTAAATTCATCTCTTATCACTTAAACTCGATCTGAGTTTATTCCGTATCATCTCCGCAGTTATAGGCTAAGGTACCCCTACCTAAGGTTTATAACCTATGGCTTTGATACCAACTGTGACGCCCCCAAATCCGGGTCCAAAGAACCTCAGACTTGGTACATTACGATACTTCATCATTATACATATTCTATCATCTAATGCGGAACAAATAAACATATATTGTTTATTTTACATAATTCTATAACATTTTCCCAGGTTTATTAACCTTAACTGAATACATACCTTCAAATTTTCAAAGGTTTACAATAAGATAACTATATCGTTATCTTATAACAATTTATTACTATATTTTGCTTTTGTCTCTGTCCTTCTTCAAGCTTTCGCCTTTATCTAAAATTTATTATCATGATATAGTAAGGGAGAGCAACTACTTTGCCCAACAAGTTTAAATTCAATAAAGATATATCATGATCAAAAGAATAATAAGCTTTCAAGTTTTCAACAATTTAATAATTGTGAAGGAACATGAATCAAGATGTCAATAATTGAATGACTGAATCAATAATGTTTGAAGGTCAATAATGAACTTAAAAAATTTAACTGAACCTGATGAACATATGCAACAATGCACTAAGTGCGAATCAATAATCAGTTTAGACATGAATAATCATCAATAATCATTCACTAACATACTTTGATACATAACTCGACTTTGAGTTAAGGAAACTCGCTTGCATAGTCGATTACCGCTATGCAATTTAATTTATTCTCTTTATTGAAAAGACCTATCAGGTATAAGATTGATCTTTCAATTAGCATATCATACCTTATTCCATAATACTATCTAAAACTTAATCACATAGTCAAATATTAGATAATTTTACCACTATACTCAATTACTTATTTATAATCTCACCATCTTATATTAACTTGCCTAACCTTCACTTACAAAGTTATGTATTAGACATTACACTTTAGTCTTAGTATTATCATTATACTTTGATAATCTTTTCATCACTTATAACTTATACGTATAAGTTTTCCCTTTATATGTTATCTTAGTAAGTTAGATAACCTTTCAGTAAACTGAAATGTCATTTCAGTAAACCGGATTATATTTCAGCATTCTGAAATTATAATTTCAGTAGACCAAAAAATATTTCAGTAGACTGAAACCATTTCAGCAATCCAAAATCCAATTCAGCGCGCTGAATTCTCATTTTAGTCTATTACAAGCATAACATAGTTTATTGAATACCAAATTCAACAATTATATTGAAAAATAACATAAATCTCATATTTTAATCTCCCGTCGAATATTATTAATTATGTAATAATATTTTACGCTAAGTTTATTAACATTTTAATAACATTCCAGTCAAATACTACTAATAATATCTAAATCCAATATTATTAGCCATATAAGAATAAGTTAAGTCATTAATCACATTAATAAACTATTTAGTTCAATTGTTTTCATTTCCTTAATTAACTCATTAAACAATCTAAAATGCCATAAACAGCACAACACTTCACACCCGACCCAAAACTTCATCAAAAACCTGCATAAGCCATGCTCAAGGATCTCAAGTCATAAATCATATTTTTCATATTTTTGGACATCATATATTTACTTAAATCCATTTATCCATTTATCATCATTTAGATGAAAAATACCAAATCAGTTCCAAAAATATTTCTTTTCTAGGATTTGACAGAATATAGTTCCATATTAAACATATATTTTTCCAAAAATTTTTAAAATCCATTTACTATATTTAAATAGTCCATAATAGCCAAATATTCTCCAATTTTTCATAAATCGAGATTAACTCCAAAAATCTGAAATTTATACAGTATGTTCCTGTTATACACATGTACTTCCAGTATAAAGTTTGTAATTTTTTGGACTTATACACAGAGAGTTATTCGGGTGCCTTCATAAAAATAGCCCTTTACACAACCTGCATAACTTCTGATATTAACACTCCAAAAATTTTAATAATTTTTAAAGTACAAAAAGTAGACGAAAATGCCCCCGCTACTGACTGTTCTAAAATAGTACCTAGAAAGCGGGACTGTTTTCACAAAAATTCACACTACGACTTTTACAAACGTGATTTTTTATTTCTACCACTTGGGTTTACTAGTCAACACATATATCTAGCACCTCTCTTCGACGGATCGAGAAAAGAATGCATAGATCAAAAACAATGGATTTTCAAAGCACCCAAAAATTAGGTTTCATAAACTAGGAAAAATTATTTTTCTTTCTTTTTTGATTCAAACCAAATCAACACCCATTATGGGTAGATCCATACTTGAATCATGAAAAACACATAGATTATAGGGATTTGAACTTCCAAATCAAAAACCCCTTTTCATCAAAATAAAAAAAATAAATTAGAGGAAAGTTTAGGAAAAATAATTTCATACCTTTCTCTTTCTTCTTCTTCTTCTTCTTCATCCATGGAAAACCTTCTCTCTCCTCTTCTTCTCCCTAATGGGTTGCCGCCCCTCCTCTCTTACTCCTCCATGGCTTCGGCCACTTCTTCTCTCTCTTTCTTCTTTCCTTCTTATCTCTCTAATTGCCAATCTCTTTTTTTTTCTTCTCAAATTCGGCATATGTGGCCTCTTACATTCCACTCATATTATTTTAATTGCTTTATTAAATGTCCATCACAAAATGAGCTAAGCTTTGAGCTTTTAATTAATCCTTTAGGCTATGTAATATTAATATAATCAAATCATTTCCATCTTATCCACCAAATATTTAATTAGGGTATCCATTCCAAAAATTTAGAATTTAAATCATCACTCTTGTACATTACCCAATTAAACTTGTTTCAATTAAGTTATAAAATTAATAACTTGAGATAATAAAAATATATCTCTTAACTTAATATAATTTTTAATATTATTATTCTCCCACAAGTGGGTTTAGTTTGTGCCCTTATTTAATTCCATTGAGCTAACAAATTTACTTATTTTACTTACTAACAAAAACTAACTTGGGCTTTCAATCCTAATTAAATTGGGTCAATATAATACTTGTCACATACATAATATATTGGGCTAGATTAAAAAATTTAATCGCCCTTAGTCAGTTTATCTACAAGTCCCATGCTTAATTAATTAATTGGGCTCATTTAAATCATATAACTTCTTTAGTCCATTAAATTTAATTCTCTTGGACTCTATTTAAATTATTGGGCTATGATATCATTAAAGTCCAATACTTTTAATTCTATTTTACCATAATCATTTAACTAGGGCTTTTATTTCTCATACAAGAAATTAAATTCCTTACTTATGCTATTTTAATTTCTTAACTCAATTAGACTTGGTTATAAAATTAATTATTTTGAGATATATAAAATAAATTTCTTAATGTTAGTATATATATTTATATACTAATATTCTCCCATATTATAACCTCTTAGGTTATTTAATTATCACACATAATATATAAATATATATTAGGTTACATAACTTAATTCTTAATTTCCTTTTATATACAAAATATATGTATTCACATTATATAATATATATTTATTTAATCATATACATAATTCACATAATCATAACATATTTCACTTCTCACACTTATTTTGATTTTTCTCCATAAAAAGTCAACTATTGACTTTGACCAAAAGTCAACCTTTACACATTTTGTGTTTACTGTCCATTCTGACTAAACTTGACGTTCCGGATGCAACCGAGAAGTCCGTGCTTCAAAATTCTATCTCTAACTCAAATTTTGAGTTTTAAATTACTCCATTCATATTGCTAATCGTATTAACTAACGACTTTATACTTATTCAATTCACATCAAATTTTACAGGTATTATAATACCTTATTATTGATATTCATTCAAATACATATCAATTCATTTTTAGGGTTTTGGAATTCTGTAACCCATATTTCTTTATTCTCATTCGAATAACAAACCATATAGGTTCTTCTTAAAAATTTTAAATAAATCCTCAAATTCTCTTCTAGGTTTTATTCTTTAACCTTTATTCTAATCATTCATGATTTTATAAATTTTTGGGTTGTCACATTCACCCCTTCTTCTAAGAATTTCATGCTCAAAATTTTAGTCTACTAATCACCACTCATTTATTCATCAAAACTAGGTTGTCTTACTAACCATTATTTAATCACATAAGATTTCATCATCAATTTATGAGGACATGTTCTCTCCTTTCACGAGAATCTATTCTATTAATCAAAACTAGGTTTTCAACTTAACCTTTACAATTTCCTCATTCGAGGATTTGTTTTCTTCTATCTTCACATTTTACAATTTGTACCCACTAAAAGTTTACATCTTCTAAACATTCGCCAAAACTAGGTTTTCATAATAACCTTTATTCAATCTTCTCAGATTCTACTCGTACACAACGAGTTCACACTATTTCATATCCATAATCACATACTACCACAACATTACTCTGAAGAGTTTAAAAACTTTTCATATCTGTGTGAGGGATCATAAAAACTATGAACTTTGAGGTTTAGGGTATTTCTACCTGCTACCTCTTTCAATTACGAAAGAAAAGTACTCTAGCTCTAAAATATTTTATAATAGGTATGTTTACAATCACGAAGAAGGTAAACTACTGGTGCGGGTACTTTAGATGAATAGTCTATTGTACCTTAGTAATCGGAACGACTATATGCGTTCTTAGATTGAAGTATTTTATCCAATTAGTATATCCCCATTTTCAGGGTTGTTCACCTCGGACTTATCATAAGATTTCGCACAAACTTAATTTGGTTTGGCATAAGCTTTCAAAGAATACATTGAATTTCATAAACATTTGTCTAGCTTGAATCAAATAGCTATAGACGTATACCAATAATTCGAATTTCAATCGAAGCATGTGTCTGTCCAAATTTAATTAGCACTTAACTTTTCTTTAAAATTCTGAATATCATTTTATGACGTCATGATACCGCATTATATTTATAGTTCGTTTGAGGATTTCGTCATTGTGTGACTTTGCCATACTACATCATTCCATAGTGGGTTGATGCTCCTTAGATCACATCCAACACTAGGTAACTCTGCATTGATAACTTCATCATTTTTATCATCTCTGCACCAGGTTGCATGATGCATTAATGATATAAAAGATATACATTTTGATCATTTAAATAATTTTTGTCTAGTCGAATTAATTAGCATAGATTTTTCTTCTAACCGTTAAAAACTATTGAAAATCATCTTTGGTGTCATCATGCCAAAACAAGTAACGATGTGTTAGTGGCTCGAAGTCCACACCTACACACTTGTCACCATGTGTTGAGGATAACAAAAATTCATTTTTAAAGGCACATCAGTGCGAATTTAGCTTGATGTCAAAAGCTTCGAAGTCTAGCATAGCTATAAGATTTGGAATACCTATGCTTCCACCATCAAATTTAATTTCTCACTGATCCATTTCTTATTAATTCTATCTATTTCTATCATCCTCAATTCTCTATTCATAACTTTCCCATACCCAGTTCATCAAACTTACCACACATTATGAGTTCAGTAACTTGCCACAATCATATGGGTTTAAGAACTTAACCGAGACAAACATTAGGCGTCCATTCGCTGAGGGGTTCAAAATATACCATATGATTATGAGTCATGAACTTACCATAAGTATGAGTTTTAAGAACTCGCAACTAACTTTATATTCTCTACCTAATTGTTATACACATTAGAAAAGAAACACCTTATCAACATGCATATTTCAAATAGCGCGACATCATGTTCCAATGATTATCAATTAAAGAAATTAAGTAGTTGTCAAACCAAACGTGGACACTAATCAATATAGGAAGCTAAGCAGACAATTCCCCGCCCAAACAAAGAATTGGTCAACCTAACAACTATATCGACTAGGAAGCTAAGTGATTCTAAAAACAAGTACATATTCCTCGCCCATACAAGGAATCATACAACTCAGCTGCTAACCTGAGTCCTCAATTAAAATCCTACACAATTCTAACTTTATTTTTTCTTAATACGAATTTTCTTTAATCTGTATCTTAAAATTTACCACTCTTTTTTGAGTTATATTGTACCATTTCATAGTACCTTCTCTTTATAACATCAAGCTATATCATACCAATCACTTAACATATCATATGTTATTCAATAATTTAATCTGATCAAATCGTGATCTTATTTCGTAATCATTTCTCCTTATACTCACGATCATTTTATACTACGATCTTCTTATTCTTTCTTTTTAATCATATTATATTATGATTTTATTTATACTTTTCATCTTATAGACATAGTCTATTAATTTTCACTTTTTATCTTTATTACTGGAGTCAGGTAACTCCATATTCTTATCCTTATACCTCTTCAAGATTCTTCTTTGAATCTTATTTATCTTTCTCTTTACTTAAATGATGAATTTCCTAAATTCATCTCTTATCACTTAAACTCGATCTGAGTTTATTCCGTATCTTCTCCGCAGTTATAGGCTAAGGTACCCCTACCTAAGGTTTATAACCTATGGCTTTGATACCAACTGTGACGCCCCCAAATCCGGGTCCAAAGAACCTCAGACTTGGTACATTACGATACTTCATCATCATAAATATTCTATCATCTAATGCGGAACAAATAAACATATATTATTTATTTTACATAATTCTATAACATTTTCCCAGGTTTATTAACCTTACCTGAATACATACCTTCAAAATTTCAAAGATTTACAATAAGATAATTAAATCATTATCTTATAACAATTTATTACTGTATTTTGCTTTTGTCTCTGTCCTTCTTCAAGCCTTCGCCTTTATCTAAAATTTATTATCATGATATAGCAAGGGTGAGCAACTACTTTGCCCAATAAGTTTAAATTTAATAAAGATATATCATGATTGAAAGAATAATAAGCTTTTAAGTTTTTAACAATTTAATAATTGTGAAGGAACGTGAATCAAGATGTCAATAATTGAATGACTGAATCAATAATGTTTGAAGGTCGATAATGACCCATAACAATTTAACTGAATCTTATCGTAATGAAGGTGATCATCCTTTCATACATGATTAACATATGCAACAATGGACTAAGTGCGAATCAATAATCAGTTTAGACATGAATAATCATCAATAATCATTCACTAACATAATTTGAAACATAACTCGAGTTTGAGTTAAGGAAACTTGCCTGCATAGTCGATTAGCTTTACGCAATTTAATTTATTCTCTTTATTAAAAAGACCTATCAGGTATAAGATTGATCTTTCAATTAGCATATCATACCTTATTCCATAATATTATCTAACACTTAATCACATAGTCAAATATTAGATAATCTTACAACTATATTCAATTACTTACTTATAATCTCATCATCTTATATTAACTTGTCTAACTTTCACTCACAAAGTTAAGTATTAGACAGTACACCTTAGTCCTAGTATTATCATTATACTTTGATAATCTTTTCATCACTTATAACTTATACTTATAAGTTTACCCTTTATATGTTATCTGATTAAGCTAGATAACCTTTTAGTAAACTGAAATATAATTTCAGTAAACTGGATTATATTTAAGCATCCTAAAATTACTATTCCAGCAGACCACTAAATATTTCAGTAGAGTGAAACCATTTCAGCAAATCAAAATCCAATTCAGCACCCTGAATTCTCATTTTAGTCTATTACAAGCATACCATAGATCATTGAATACCAAATTCAACAATTATATTGAAAAATAACATAAATATCGTATTTTAATCTCCCATCGAATATTATTAATTATGTAATAATATTTTACGCTAAGGTTTTTAACATTTTAATAACATTCCAGTCAAATACTACTAATAATATTTAAATCCAATATTATTAGCCATATAACAATAAGTTAAGTCATTAATCACATTAATAAACTATTTAGTTCAACTGTTTTACTTTCCTTAATTATCTCATTAAACAATCTAAAATGCCATAAACATCACAACACTTCACCCCTGACCCAAAACTTCATCAAAAACCTGCATAAACCATGCTCAAGGGTCTCAAGTCATAAACCGTATTTTTCATATTTTTGGACATCATATATTAATATAAATCCATTTATCCATTTATTATCATTTAGATGAAAAATACCAAATCAGTTCCAAAAATATTTATTTTCTGGGATTTAGCAGAATATAGTTCCATATTGAACATATATTTTTCCCGGAATTTTTAAAATCCATTTACTATATGTAAATAGTCCATAATAGCCAAATATTCTCCAATTTTTCATAAATCGAGATTAACTCCAAAAATCTGAAATTTATACAATATGTTCATGTTATACACATGTACTTCCAGTATAAATTTTGTAATTTTTTGGAATTATACACAGAGAGTTATTCGGGTGGCTTCATAAAAATAGCCCATTCACCGTAAAATCCATAACTCTCAAACCGTATGGCCAAATATTCTCAAATTTTTACACAACCTGCATAACTTCTGATATTAACACTTCAAAAAATTTTAGAATTTTTAAAGCACAAAAAGTGGATGAAAATGCCCCCGCTACTGACTGGTCCAAAATAGTACCTAGAAAAAGGGACTATTTTCACAAATATTCACACCACGACTTTTAGAAAAGTGATTTTTGAGTTCTACCACTTGGATTTACTAGTCAACACATATATCCAGCACCTCTCTTCGACGGATCGAGAAAAGAATGCATAGATCAAAAACAGTGGATTTTAAAAAGTACCCAAAAATTAGGTTTCATAAACTAGAAAAAATTAATTTTCTTTCCTTTTTGATTCAAACCAAATCAACACCCATTATGGGTAGATCCATACTTGAATAATGAAAAACACATAGATTATAGAGATTTGAACTTCAAAATCAAAAACCCATTTTCATCAAAATAAAAAAATAATTTGGAGGAAAGTTTAGGAAAAATAATTTCATACCTTTCTCTTTCTCTTTCTCTTTCTCTTTCTTCTTCTTCTTCATCCATGGAAAACCTTCTCTCTCCACTTCTTCTCCCACATGGGCTGCCTCCCCTCCTCTCTTACTGCTCCAAGGCTCCGACCACTTCTTCTGTTGTCTCTCTTTCTTCTTTCCTTCTTATCTCTCTAATTGTCGAACACTTTTTTTTTTCTTCTCTAATTCGGCATATGTGGCCTCTTAGCTTCCACTCATTTTATTTTAATTGCTTTATTAAATGTCCATCACAAAATGAGCTAAGCTTTGAGCTTTTAATTAATCCTTTGGGCTATGTAATATTAACATAATCAAATCATTTCCATCTTATCTCACCCCAAATATTTAATAAGGGTATCCATTCCAAATATTTAAAATTTAAATCATCACTCATGTACATTACCCAATTAAACTTGTTTCAATTAAGTTATAAAATTAATAACTTAAGATAATAAAAATATATCTCTTAACTTTATATAATTTTTAATATTATTATTCTCCCATAAGTGGGCTTAGTTTGGGCCCTTATTTAATTCCATTGAGCTAACAAATTTACTTGTTTTACTTACTAACAAAAACTAACTTGTGCTTTCAATCCTAATTAAATTGGGTCAATATATTACTTGTCACATACATAATATATTGGGCTAGATTAAATAATTTAATCGCCCTTAATCACTTTATCTACAAGTCTCATGCTTAATTAATTAATTGGGCTCGTTTAAATCATATAACTTCCTTAGTCCATTAAATTTAATTCTCTTGGACTCTATTTAAATTATTGGGCTATGATATCATTAAAGTCCAATACTTTTAATTCTATTTTACCCTAATCATTTAACTAGGGTTTTTATTTCTCAAACAAGAAATTAAATTCGTTTGGTCGTGGAATATTCGTACTGTCGGGGAATATTCGTACGACGGCGCAGTCTTTTGTGGGCCCCATAACGAAAAGCGATTGGATGAAGGAAACGACAAATATAAGTTGTTTATAAATAATGGCGTAGTTGTTACCGTTAATACTGTTGGAATACCCGGTGGTTAAAACACACTAATACGCGTTATTGAACAGTAGCACATGGTATTGCACCAATTATTGATTCTTACGTAAGAATGCACTACTCAATAATTGTTACAGTAACTGTTGTTCAGTATTTTATTTTATTGATTCAATAATTGTTGTATTGATATTTTATATTACTGTTGTTTCAATAAATTGTCATTACACAGTATTTTCCATTATCGAAGCAATAATTCATATTATCTGAATAATATTATTTGATAATATTATTGGCAATGCCTGGAAAGTTCTGTCTAAGGAGAGGTTTGGTCACCTAATTGCGCGCCAGTAAGGAGAAATTCTTATTGGAAAGCCCCCTCTTTCCTGGGAACGGCCTGGTTGCCAGTACTGTGATTCTGTAATATTATTTGTGAATAATTAATTATTGATCTATATGATGAGGAAAATATTAATTTTATGTGGATATAGAAGGAGAAAATTTTTAATGTGACAATTGTTGAAAATTAATATTTTATCTTTTTCTAATAAAATAATTCATTTAAATATATTATTTTAATAATATATTAACGGTGATATTTTTATAATGAATGTGGGATATATGAGTTTATGAGGAGGAAGAATATTTTTATGGCATTAAATGTTTAACACATATTTTGTGTGTTTGTGGACACAATTATTGACCGAAATTTGATTATAGCCTGTAAAATCGTCCGTTTGTGGATTTTGATCAATTTCTGTTTGGAATTTGGAAAAACTTTCTTCTGAAAAGTTTAAAATATTTTTATTTACAAAAAACATTTTTTTCATTTGGTTCCCTCATTTAACATGTGGTGATGGCTGAGATCAGATTGTCTAGATGGGCGTAGAGAATTTATTAAATATATTAATATTATATTAAATTTTCTGCTTTGGTGTTTTAAGCATTTTCCTATAAATAGGGTGCTTAGGTTAGAATTGAAAATCACACCAGAAACTGAAGTTTTCTCTCTATATATTATCGAGCGTATTCTTGTGAGTATATTGAGTATACTTTGAGTATTGCTATACGGTGCAAGTTCAAGTCATAGCCTATATCCGGTGTTTCAACTAGAAGTACTGTCTTTCGAGGTAAGGGATGTTATTTTCTTCTCAAATGATATTATTTCTTCAATATCATTATGCTGAAATATTGGTTGGAACTTTTTATCAAATTTAGAACTTTTTCATGTCGGGGTTACTATTCATGAGTTACTATTCACGAGTTAATATTCACGAGTACTATTCACGAAGCATGATGATGTTTTTTATGAAATTTCTATCTTTTGGTGTCAGAGTTACTATTCACGTATATGTCAATATTCACGTATACGACACTATTCACGAATACAACACTATTCACCGAAAAATGAAATTTCTTCTTTTTATCTAAAATATCTATTATGGATACTAGCTTGGATTGTATCCATGTTTTGATCATTCTTGAATTTTACTCCACTCTGGTTATTTATAAAGTATTTTTGAATGAAAATTGTTTAAAGTACGAATCCTTAATATTTGTTCTTTTGTTTCACTGGATTCGTTTTCTTTAAAATATTTTTCATCATCCTCAGTACTAAATGATGATATTACTGAATATCTTTGGCCTGTAGTGCAAAGATGAATGATTTCTTGATGAATATCTTTTGCCCGTAGTGCAAAGATGAACAGGTGTTGAGATGAACATGACCAACTGATGAATATCTTTGGTCTGTAGTGCAAAGATGAATATTTGATTCCAGATATATATTGATTGATGTTACAAGGATAAAATATCGACGATGAACTTTTAAATTCATATATAGAAGATAGTAGTTTGCATTCTCTACTTAACTCTTCTAATGAATTGTTGTTTCCGCTGCAGTTGTTGATTTAAAACTGGTTATCTATTGTATTCTATTAGATTTTTCCCTGTTGAAGACTAACGATAATTTGTTGTATATTATCTTAGTCATAATATTCTTTACTGGGCTAGTTGAGCTCACCCTTTTCCTTTTTGTTCCATTTTTTTCTCAGGAGGCGAGAATATAGCGAGTACTAGTTGGGGTATGGAATGAAGGTTCTAGAGAGAGAGTTGTTTGGTAGTCCTCACCATTTTTGTAAAATAATGTATCAATAATTATGATGGGGATTTATTTGCGTGTGGATGTTATCTAGACGGCAATATCTGTATTTAAACTCGCAGTTTATATGTTGTAATAATAAAGTTGTAGTTATTTCTGTACCATGTATTTGGCGACTCAGAATGGGTTTGATGGAATGAACCTATTTTGGGGGCGTCACAGTTGGTATCAGAGCTTAGGGATATGATCTCTGGCGGAGATCGGGGAATAGAACTAGGAGGGGAGAGACGAGTAAATCCTTCGTCAGTGTGTCCTACCTAAGCTTATTTGTTAGTTGGTTAGTATATAGGGATATTATGTGATATATTGATTTCCTTAATTAACCCTTGTTTTATGACAGTATTTGAGAATGTCGACTGAGAATATTAATAGTGGAAATGAGACCGTGGAGACGCCTGTACTGACCAACGAGGAGAACGTGCAACAGGCTTGCAATGTTCCTCCTGTGAACAACACCACTGAGCAGATGATGAACGAGGGGATGTTTAGAAGCTTTTTGCAGTTCATGCAAAATCAGACGAGGGAGACTCGTGTTTAAAATACAGGAGAAAATGATAGCAATTCATGGGTGGTCACAGCCAAGCAGTTCAAAGAGTTGGGACCACCAGAATTCTGGGGAAAGCCGGATCCGATTAAGGCGGAGACGGGGGGTCAAACAAATTACCAAGATATTCGATGTCTTGGGATGCACAGAGGAACAGAAAGTTCCATTCGCTACTTTTATGTTCCGTAATGAGGCAGATTACTGTTGGGAATCTGTGAAGCGTACCCATCCAGCTGCACTCAGCATGTCATGGGAGACATTTCAGAAACAGTTCAATGACAAGTACTTCCCTGAAAGTATTCGTCATATGAAGGAAGTAGAGTTTATTAGATTGTAACAGAATAACATGACGGTGTCCCAGTACGAGGCGAAGTTCGCGGAGTTATTCAGGTTTACACCTCATTTGGTGGAGAATGAGGAACGTATGACGCGGATGTTTCTGAGAGGTTTGAAACCCAGCATACGTCAGTATCTCATTTCTCATAAATTTTCTCTCTATTCAGATGTTATCAACAGGGCTCAGTTGTTAGAGCGAGATAACGAGTACGTTCAATCGAGGGACCATAACCAGGATCATACCGAAGATAGCAGTCATCAGAATAACAATAACCAGCGGAGAAAGAAGAATACGGACAAAGGCGGTAACCACTCTGGTGGTAATCGTGGCCATAAAAATAGAAGAAGCGATTCGGGAGGAGATTTTAAAAAGAGGAGATTCAACAACGACCATGTGAAGACGTCAGCGCCAGTAGCAACTGGTTCCAAGGGAGGAGAAAGAGGGACATATCAGCCCAAACTGCCCACAACAGTTTAAGGTATGCTATAATTGTGGAAA
Source organism: Panax japonicus (assembly GCA_020205505.1). Classification (NCBI taxonomy): domain Eukaryota; kingdom Viridiplantae; phylum Streptophyta; class Magnoliopsida; order Apiales; family Araliaceae; genus Panax; species Panax japonicus. The sequence continues at coordinate 25,275,973 of CM035101.1, read as the reverse complement.
AGAAGGACATATCGCTCGAGAGTGTACGGTAACAAAACCCAGTCCAACGGGGATGGTGACTCAAAAGGATGTCCCAGATAAGTCAAAATCAGCGGCTCCTGGAAGAGCGTTTGTCGTGACCGGTCAAAATGCGAGGAACCCGAACGAAGTTAGCACGGGTTAGTTAATTATAAATTCTTGCGAAGTTTATACCTTACTAGATACCGGTTCTACCCATTCTTTTATCTCTCTTGCTTACGCTCAATGTTTGAACTTGACTACGGAGAAATTAGACTTTAACCTATTTATGGAGACTATGTTAGGAGAAACTTTCATTACATCCGTTGTTTAGAAATCTTGCTTGATACAGGTTGGCACTATCACATTACCTGTTAACCTTATTTCTACAGAGATATTTGCTTTTGATGTGATTTTAAGGTTAACTACTCATCATACCAAAATTGATTACTTTCGTAAGGTTGTTAGTTTTCATATTCCTAAGCAACCTGTTATTCAAATTCAAGCAATCAAACCATTGTAGTCAAACATTTTCATATCAAGCCATGAAGTCATTGGTTTATTACGGATGTCAAGTTTTCTTAGTCCATGTTATGAATTTGAATAAAGACACGTCAGATTTGAATAGTATTCCTGTTGTTATGGATTTTTCCTGACGTATTTCCTGAAGAATTTCTTGGCTTACTCCCAAAGCCTGATATTAAATTTTGTATCGACTTTGAACCCGGTACAAAACTCATTTCTAAAATCTCATATCGAATGGCTCCTATTGAACTTCAGGAGTTAAAAAATTCAACTATAGAATTTGGTACCTGAGCCTTTATCTGGTGACTTCCTTTGTGGAAAGCACCTAAGTCAGACTCTTCGTAGGGGACACCATATTCGTGCGATAGTAAACTCATAGGTGTCATTGTAACGTGCTATCCATGGTTGGGATATGTGTCACAGTTGAGAACAACCTAAGTCGGTAATCAAAATACGTAGCTTTCTAGGCTTAGTTGGTTATTATCGGAGATTCGTTGAAGGATAATCTCGAATCGCTATTCTATTAACGCAGCTGACTCGTAGAGATACAAAATTCGAATGGAGCAAGGAATGTGGGAAGAGCTTCGAAGAACTCAAGAGGAGACTCATTTCAGCACATGTTCTGACCATGCCATCCTGGAAAAGCGAACGTGGTAGCTGACGTGTTGAGTAGAAGATCGTATACAAGTACGAGTACAATATTGTCAAAGACTCATTTTGTATAATTTACAAATAATAGAGATGGAGATGAAAACTCTAGGTACCCACGTGATGATATACGAGTATAATCGACTTTAATCGATAAAGTTAAAGCTGTTCAAGTTACACACCGTAGCTGATGAATTTGAAGAAGGAGGTGCAAGAAGTTGTTATTTAAAAAGTGAGAATCGGTGAGGTGAGGAAAGCTCAAACCTTCGATTTATTAATCCATTTAAAATTCTCGATCAAATAGGAACTGTGGCCTATAGACTCGTTTTACTTCCAAGTATGATGCGTGTTCATAACGTTTTTCACGTATCGATGTTACGTAAATATGTGGACGACCCGAACCACATCATTGAGTTGGAACCGGACGAGATAGTCGAAGACTTAACGTACGAGGAGGTACCTGTCAAGATCTTGGATAGGAAAGAACATGTCCTACGTACGAAGGTCATACCAAAAGTTAAAGTTTTGTGGAGGAACCATGCTATTGAAGAAATGACCTGGGAGTTGGAAACGGAAATGAAAGTGAGGTATTCTCATCTTTTCGAAACACCAGTTACGTACGTCAATTTCGAGGACGAAATTTTATAAGGAAGGGAGGTTGTAAGACCCCAATTTTTTTTTAAATAAAAAGGAATTTCCTTTATTTATTATTTTGAAATAGTAAGGGTTGATTTGATTAATGTGGATAGTTATGGGTAAAATACGCAAATATTTCAAATAAGCAAGTGGTTATAAAATATTCATTGTTATCGGGGAATATTCGTTTGGTCGTGGAATATTCGTACTGTCGGGGAATATTCGTACGACGGCGCAGTCTTTTGTGGGCCACATAACGGAAAGCGATTGGATGAAGAAAACGACAAATATAAGTTGTTTATAAATAATGGCGTAGTTGTTACCGTTAATACTGTTGGAATACCCGGTGGTTAAAACACACTAATACGCGTTATTGAACAGTAGCACACGGTATTGCACCAATTATTGATTCTTACGTAAGAAGGCACTACTCAATAATTGTTACAGTAATTATTGTTCAGTATTTTATTTTATTGATTCAATAATTGCTGCATTGATATTTTATATTACTGTTGTTTTAATAAATTGTCATTACACAGTATTTTCCATTATCGAAGCAATAATTCATATTATCTGAATAATATTATTTGATAACATTATTGGCAATGTCTAGAAAGTTCTGTCTAATGAGAGGTTTGGTCACCTAATTGCGCTCCAGTAAAGAGAAATTCTTATTGGAAAGCCCCCTCTTTCCTGGGAACGGCCTGGTTGCCAGTACTGTGATTCTGTAATATTATTTGTGAATAATTAATTATCAATTTATATGATGAGGAAAATATTAATTTTATGTGGATATAGATGGAGAAAATTTTTAATGTGACAATTGTTAAAAATTAATATTTATCTTTTTCTAATAAAATAATTTATTTAAATATATTATTTTAATAATATATTAACGGTGATATTTTTATAATGAATGTGGGATATATGAGTATATGAGTAGGAAGAATATTTTTGTGGCATTAAATGTTTAACACATATTTTGTGTGTTAGTGGACACAATTAATGATCGAAATTTGATTATAGCCTGTAAAATCGTCCGTTTGTGGATTTTGATCAATTTCTGTTTGGAATTTGGAAAAACTTTCTTCTGCAAAGTTGTAGAGAATTGAATTTTCTATAAAAATTCGCGAGATTCAAATTTTCGGGCAAAAAGGCTATTTATTGTGAATTATTGAAGTTCCGAAGCTCCGAAATAATTGATTTTTGAAAGTTTTAAAATATTTTTATTTACAAAAAATGTTTTTTTCATTTGGTTCCCTCATTTAACATGTGTTGATGGCTGAGATCAGATTGTCTAGATGGGCCTAGAGAATTTATTAAATATATTAATATTATATTAAATTTTCTGCTTTGGTGTTCTAAGCATTTTTCTATAAATAGGGTGCTTAGGTTAGAATTGAAAATCACACCAGAAACTGAAGTTTTCTCTCTCTATATTATCGAGCGTAATCTTGTGAGTATTTTGAGTATACTTTGAGTATTGCTATATGGTGCAAGTTCAAGTCATAGCTTATATCCTGTGTTTCAACTAGAAGTACTGTCTTTCGAGGTAAGGGATGTTATTTTCTTCTCAAATGATATTATTTCTTAAATATCATTATGCTGAAATATTGGTTGGAACTTTTTATCAAATTTGGAACTTTTTCATGTCGGGGTTACTATTCATGAGTTACTATTCACGAGTTACTATTCATAAGTTACTATTCACGAGTACTATTCACGAAGCATGATGATATTTTTTGTGAAATTTCTATCTTTTGGTGTCGGAGTTACTATTCACGTATACGTCAATATTCACGTATACGGCACTATTCACGAATACGACACTATTCACCGAAAAATGAAATTTCTTCTTTTTGTCTAAAATATCTATTGTGGATACTAGCTTTGATTGTATCCATGTTTTGATCATTCTTGAATTTTTTTCCACTCTAGTTATTTATGAAGTATTTTTGAATGAGAATTGTTTAAAGTACGAATCCTTAATATTTGTTCTTTTGTTTCACTGGATTCGTTTTCTTTAAAATATTTTTCATCATCCTCAGTCCTAAATGATGATATTACTGAATATCTTTGGTCTGTAGTGCAAAGATGAATGATTTCTTGATGAATATCTTTTGCCTGTAGTGCAAATATGAACAGGTGTTGAGATGAACATGACCAACTGATGAATATCTTTGGCCTGTAGTGCAAAGATGAATATTTGATTCTAGATATATATTGATTGATGTTACAGGGATAAAATATCGACGATGAACTTTTAAATTCATATATAGAAGTTAGTAGTTTGCATTCTCTACTTAACTCTTCTAATGAATTGTTGTTTCCGCTGCAGTTGTTGATTTAAAACTGGTTGTCTATTGTATTCTATTAGATTTTTCCCTGTTGAAGACTAACGATAATTTGTTGTATATTATCTTAGTCATAATATTCTTTACTGGGCTAGTTAAGCTCACCCTTTTCCTTTTTGTTCCATTTTTTTCTCAGGAGGCGAGAATATAGCGAGTACTAGTCGGGGTATGGAATGAAGGTTCTAGAGAGAGAGTTGTTTAGTAGTCCTCACCATTTTTGTAAAATAATGTATCAATAATTATGATGGGGATTTATTTACGTGTGGATGTTGTCTCGACGGCAATATCTGTATTTAAACTCGCAGTTTATATTTTGTAATAATAAATTTGTAGTTATTTCTGTACCATGTATTTGGCGACTCAGAATGGGTTGGATGGAATGGACCTATTTTGGCGGCGTCACAATTCATATTGCTAATCGTTTTAACTAACGACTTTATACTTATTCAATTAACATCAAATTTTATAGGTATTATAATACCTCATTCTTGATATTCATTCAAATACATATCAATTCATTTCTCGAGTTTTCGAATTCTGTAACCCATATTTCTTTATTCTCATTCGAATTACAAACCATATAGGTTCTTCTTAAAAATTTTAAATAAATCCTCAAATTCTCTTCTAGGTTTTATTCTTTAACCTTTATCCTAATCATTCAAGATTTTATAAATTTTTGGGTTGTCACACAGAAGCCGCACGACTACACAAGCTAGAACTCGCGCGCCCGCACCCGGAACCGGCAGAGGCTAAATTTCCAAACCCGCGCGCCCGCACCTATTTTGTATGAGGATCGCGCGCGGTCGCCCGCGTCATTGACTGTTGTTGTTTGACTTTATTTTAATTTTGAAATTTGAAGGGTTTGAGTTGGTATAAACTACTCTAGTTAGTACCAGACGCGATCTTCTTTAGTTTTTATCAGTTTTTCATATTAGAGAACTAGGGTTTTAAGCATTGAACGAAATTCCAAAGAGGGTTGAGCATACATTGAATATTTTCTTCATCTTCTTTTAGATTTATTCATTGAATAAGAACTACTTTTATTTTGCTGGATAATATTGGAGATTTGAACAACACTTTTGGGATTATAATCTGCAATTGGGTTTGATCGATTTTATCTTCTCTCTCAATTGTCTTATTTATTTTTCATGTGTTGCTTTAATCCTATAATGGTGTTCGGTTCAGCGATGAACTAAACTCCATTATGGGATTCTAACGGATATTGATATGTAGTCTAATATTAATGGCCTGAATGCTTGATTGTGTAGTTGTTATGGAATTTCTATTATGAGTGAATTGATTGCATGAATGTCTGATCACCATTCATCTTATGTACTTTTATGGAATTGAAAAATGACTTGTGAGTATGGTTGTAATCATGATAGCATGCGTTTATGAGGCTAGATTGTTTAGTTTTACATTTCGTGAATCAGGTAGAAATATACTGTTTCACCGTGTGTAGTTATATAAGAGCTTATGCTTCATTTCAATATTGCTGCAAAGTCACATAGAAATATAGTGGTTTTGGTTTTATTAATGATTACATGATTTCTAATGCACGTAGAGGCTATGTAAGTAAGTCATAATGCATTAAGAAATGGTTATGTCTTGTTTTCGTGCTCTTGGCTAATTTTCCATGATACATAATGATCTTGCATGAGGGTATTATTTAGATGAAATATGAATTAAAGTTAGAATCCCATTATTTCTAAATTGGATTTATTATTCTATTATTTTTCTTGTAGTCATTACTTGAGTTAGATTAATTCAAAAATTATAGCGTTCGTTTAAGCGTTCGTTGATGCATAATAAAATTTATTTTTGACACCTTTCTCCGTGGATCGATACTTAACTTACTCTGTACTACTTGTTGACCCATGTATGCTTGCATGAGTTAGAGTCCTTTTGTTAGAACTAAAAAGGAGGCAACAAGTTTTTGGCGCCATTTCCGGGGAAAGGCGTTTAATTTTATTATTATTATCATCAATTTTAAGCTAAATTGTATGACTTAGACAATTCTAATCTTGTCTCATTTCTATTTTTGTTTCTTGTTTCAGGCACTCGTATATAGTATATGCGCACTCGATCCTCCAATCCTAAATTAACACCTTTACAGGATAACATCAACAGAAGGGGTTTGAAATCAAGAGTGCGTAAAAATATATAGGCAGAGTTAGAAACCACAACATCCACTATGGATGCCGAAGAACAAAGGGAGGAGCAAAGGGCTTTAAGAGATTATTCGATGCCGAATATTAATGGCTTGCAGTCAAGTATAGTCAGACCAGCGATAGCAGCTAACAACTTCGAGATTAAGTTGGGCACAATTCAAATGGTGCAGAATTCGGTACAGTTTGGGGGTGCTGCTACAGATGATCCTAATGAACACCTGTTGAATTTCATCGAAATATGTGATACTTTCAGATACAACGGTGTGACAGAGGATGCTATCAGACTAAGGTTATTTCCATTTTCACTTCGAGATAAAGCAAGAAGTTGGCTTCACTCTTTACCTCCAGGATCTATCACCACATAGGAGGACTTAGCACCAAAATTCTTAGCCAAATTTTTTCCAATGGCTAAGACTGCAAAGATGAGGACAACAATTTCCCAGTTTGAGCAGCAACAGGGTGAATCTTTATATGAAGCCTGGGAGAGATATAAGGAAATGTTAAGGAAGTGTCCACACCATGGCATGCCAGATTGGATGGTTATCAACACATTCTCTAATGGATTGGGATGGCAGTCAAGACTGATTATAGATGCAGCTGCAGGAGGAGCTCTATGGGTGAAGAGCTATGAAGAGGCATATAATCTCATTGAGACAATGGCAGCTAATGACTTTCAAAACCCTACAGCTAGGATGCCACAGCCCAAAGTTACAGGTTTGTTAGAAGTGGACGCTATCACTCAATTGTAAGCACAGATGACATCCATGGCAAAGAAGATTAACTCATTGATAGACACCAAGGCGAAGACAGCTGCATTTATGTGTGAGCTATGTGCAGGATCACATTCTACGGACCAATGTGCTATTAGTTCAGAAACAGTACAGTATCTGAGAAACTATATGAAGGATCAAGGTCAATTTCAGAACACATACAACTCCAAAAACTGCAACCATCCAAACTTCAGTTGGTCGAACAACCAAGGAAATCAATAGAATCATTTTCAACCGAATAATTAATTGCAGTCATAGTCAGTGCAGTAACAGTTTACACCAAGACCACCTTACCCACCGAGATTTTCTCAACAACAACATCATACTTCAGCTGCACCTCATCAAGAAAAGAAATCAGAAATGGAGGAGATGATGATGAAGTACATGGCGAATATAGAGGTGATGATTAAATGCCAAACAGTGGCTATTAAAAATCTAGAAACTCAAATGGGTCAAATGGAGAGCATGCTTAACAACAGGCCCAGGGTTCATTACCAAGTACCACAGAGACAAATCCAAGAAGAGAAGGGAAGGAACAATATCAAGCAATCACACTTAGATCTGGGAAGTAGTGTACATGAAATTTACCAGGCGTGCCCGCGCCATGTATACAAGGAGAAGACGCGCAGCAGTCCGAGGCAGAAAAGTTGTCTAAGAAGAAAACAAGTAAGGAAGATTTTGAGTTACAGTAGGAAGAGAAGGATAAAGCAGGATCAGTTGAGAAGCCCGTGAATCGAATACCACTAGTTCACCCTCTGGTTCCGTATCCACAAAGATTGAATAAGAAGAGGGAAGATAAGTAGTTCAGCAAGTTCTTGGAGGCTTTTAAAAAACTACAGATTAATATACCTTTCGCTGAGGCATTGGAACATATGCCTATTTATACAAAGTTTATGAAGGGTATCTTGTTAAGGAAGAAGAGATTAGAAGATTTTGAGACAGTGGCCTTGACAGATGAATGTAGTGCAGTGCTTCAGCGTAAATTACCTCCAAAGCTTAAGGATCCGGGCAGTTTCACAATTCCATGCACAATCGGAAAGATGAGCTTCAGTAAATGTTTGTGTGATCTTGGGGCAAGTATCAATTAGATTCCCTTGTCAGTATTCAATCAGTTGGAATTTTGGGCTCCAAGGCCGAAAAATATTTCTTTACAGCTAGCTGACAAATCCATCACTTATCCATGGGGAATTGTTAAAGATGTTTTGGTGAAAGTGGATAAATTCATCTTTCTAGCTGATTTCATCATTTTAGATTATGAGGAAGATAGGAGTATACAAATCATACTCGGAAGACCATTCCTAGCCACGGGAAGGACCTTGATAGACATTCAGAAAGGGGAACTTATAATGTGGGTTCATGATCAGGAAATTACCTTTAATGTATTCAAGGCAATGAAATTCCCGGCAGAGGATGAGGAATGCTTCTAAGTTGATGTGGTAGAGAAGAACTTAAATGATGAAGTAGAAAGCTTGGTGGATTATGAACCATTGGGAAGTGTTATGGCTGGAAATTCAGAATTAGAGGATGAGGAATTTGACGAACTTGTACAATTTCTTTATGCTACTCCACAGTTCAGAAAGTTCAAAATTCCTGTTGAGCCATTAAAGAAAGCTGGAGAGACGTTAGTAAAATTGAAGCCATCTCTTGAGACACATCTAGAACTTGAATTGAAAACACTTCAAGATCATTTGAGGTATGAATTATTAAATAAAGATTCAAAGCTACATGTGATTATTTATTCTAAACTAACATCTTTTCAGGAAGAAAAACTGTTACGAGTTCTTAGAGAGTTCAAGTCAGCTATTGGATGGACCATAACAGATATAAAAGGGATCAGTCCTTCTTTTTGTATCCATAAGATCCTGCTGGAAGATGATAGTAAGCCGTCGGTGGAGCAACAAAGAAGACTTAATCCGATCATGAAGGAAGTGGTCAAGAAAGAAATATTGAAATGGCTGAATGCAAAAATCATTTATCCGATTTAAAATAGTTCGTGGGTGAGTCCAATGCAATGTGTACCGAAGAAGGATGGTATGACTGTGGTTTCTAATGAAAATAATGAGTTGATTCCAACAAGAACAGTGACGGGGTGGAGAGTCTGCATGGACTATCGCAGGCTTAACAAAGCTACAAGGAAAGATCACTTCCCACTGCCATTCATCGATCAGATGGTGGATAGACAGACGGGTCATGAGTATTATTGCTTTTTGGACGGATATTCAGGCTACAATCAGATTGTGATAGCTCCAGAGGATCAAGAAAAGACAACCTTTACATGTCCAAATGGAACTTTTGCTTTCAGAAGGATGTCTTTTGGTCTGTACAATGCCCCAGCCACTTTTCAGAGATGCATGATGGCTATTTTTTTCAGATATGGTGGAACAGAATGTGGAGGTATTCATGGATGATTTTTCAGTTTTTGGGGATTCGTTTGATTTATGTCTTGAAAACTTGGTTATGGTTTTTAAGAGATACGTTGAAACAAACTTGGTACTTAATTGGGAAAAGTGTCATTTTATGGTACAAGAAGGAATTATTTTGGGACACAAAGTTTCGAAGAAGGGACTTAAGGTGGACAGAGCTAAATTCGAGACTATTGAGAATTTGCCACCACCTACTTTAGTAAAAGGTGTTCACAGTTTTCTAGGACATGCATGCTTCTACCGCAGATTCATAAAAGACTTCTCCAAGATAACTAAACCATTATGTAGTTTATTGGAGAAGGATTCACAGTTCAAATTTGATGAGGCCTGCGTGTCAGCATTTGAGCACTTGAAGAAGAAATTAACTTCATCACCAGTTATTACTGCACCGGATTGGAACTTGTCGTTCGAACTAATGTGTGATGCCAGTGATTATGCTGTGGGGGTTGTTTTGGGTCAAAGAAAGGAAAAGATTTTTCATGTGATCTATTATACCAGCAAGACCCTTACGGATGCGCCGTTGAATTACACAACCACAGAGAAAGAGTTATTGGCAGTTGTGTATGCTTTTGATAAATTTTGAGCATATCTGATTGGTGCGAAGGTGATAGGGTACACAGATCACGTAGCGATTCGACATTTAGTGACGAAGAAGGATGCACAGCCCTGTTTGATTATATGGATATTATTGTTGGAGGAATTTGATTTAGAGATCAAGGACAGAAAGGGAACTGAGAACCAAGTGAAGGACCACTTATCTCGATTAGAGAATCCGGAAAGGGAGGCAGATGACAAAATTGTAATTAATGAATCATTTCCAGATGAACATTTATTTGTGGTGAAAGGGGAAGTGCCATGGGTTACAGACTACGCGAACTACTTGGTGAGTAAGATGGTACCTTCTGACTTAGTGAGTCATCAAAAGAAGAAATTCATGCACGATGTTAAATGGTTTATATGGGATGAGCCATATTTGTTCAAACAATATGCTGATCAAATGATAAGAAGGTGTATCCCGTATAGTGACATCGAGGGGATTCTGTAGGATTGTCATGCTTCTGTGTATGGGGGTCACTATGGTGGAGAGCGAACAGCGGCTAGAGTGCTGCAAGCAGGATTCTACTGGCCGATAATTTTTAAGGATGCGTACAGTTTCGTCCAGAGATGTGACAGATGTAGAGAGTTGGGAAGATTTAAAAAAGAAATAAAATGTCATTGAATATGATCCTCAAAGTAGAAATCTTTGATGTGTGGGGGATTGATTTCATGGGCCCTTTTGTTTCTTTATGTGGGAATCTATATATTTTGATAATAGTGGATTATGTGTCGAAGTGGGTAGAAGTGACAGCTCTTCCAACAAATGATGCCAAAGTAGTCCTCAAGTTTTTACAAAGAAGTATCTTCACGAGGTTTTTGGACTCCAAGGGCCAACATTAGTGATGAAGGCAGTCATTTTTGTAATAGGCAGTTCACAGCTTTGTTAGATAAGTATGGGGTGAATCATCGCATTGCTACAACGTATCATCCACAAACTAATTGCCAAACAGAAGTGTCAAATCAGGAAGTTAAAATAATTCTTAAAAAAGTTATGAACCCCACTAGAAAGGATTGGTCCTTAAAGCTTGATGATGTTGTGTGGGCATATAGGACTGCGTACAAAACTCCATTGGGCATGTCACCTTTTTATCTAGTTTATGGCAAAGCATGTCATCTTCCTATGGAGCTAGAGCATAAGGCATATTGGGCGATTCGGAAGTTCAATTTTGATTTGAAAGCTGCATGAGAGAAACGCCTACTCCAACTCAATGAGTTGGATGAATTCTGATTACAGGCGTATGAAAATTCTAAGACGTACAAGGAGAAGGTGAAGAAATGGCATGATCACAAGATCATAGATAGAACATTTGAGTCGGGACAAAGAGTTTTTCTTTTCAACTCCAGACTTAAACTTTTTCATGGGAAGCTAAAATCAAGATGGTCAGGGCCATTTACAGTGAAAACTATCTTCCCACATGGTGCAATAGAAGTATTCGATAATTTCCCGAACAAACTGTTTAAAGTGAATGGACAGCGGATGAAACACTATTTTGGTGGCGAGGTTGACCGACAGAAAGTTACCTCAATTCTTTCTTCAACATGAATAGTCAGAGACAATCAAGCTAATTGACTATAACTTAGCGCTTGATGGGAGGCAACCCATTGTTTCTATCTCTACTTTTTATTTATTTATTTATTTTTATTTTGATTATTTTTGGTGTTAGTTTATTATCATATTTAGTTGTGATAGTTTGCCAACTTTGCAAAAACATTTTAGTTCATTTGATTTTGTTTGTGCATAGCATAGCAATTATGGTGTTCAGATAGACACTCATTCGTATTCAGTAATTCATGCTTGGACAGTGTTTATTGGTGTTATTGTAGGTGTATTGGATTGAATTCATTAATGTCTTGAAGTATTGCAAAGAAAAATTGGCAGTACAGAATGCAACCAGGCGGGCCCGCGCGATGTATACCTTGAAAAACAGCGCCCCTGCGCTGTATGTCTGAGTAACACAAAAAAGGGGACTCGCGTGCCCGCGCCATGTCTACATTGAAAACATGTGCGGACGCGCCCGACACCGGAAGTTAAAATTTGTTTTTCGGTTTTAAAGACGTGTTTAAACAACATCTCTTCTTCATTCAAAATAACAGAAGTTGTGTTCCTTTGGTCTCTACATCATGCACGACTCCTCCTCTCTAATTAGTTACCAATTGAAGTGATAAAGTCTCTTCTCCACTACGTGATTTTCACATCAAATCTCATACCCACAATCAATAGCTACACTGATAAAAACTAGGGTTTTAGAGTGGGTTGTGCGAAATTAGTTTGGGGGTATTCAGTCATCGACTATCACTCACTATCAGGCAAGTCTTCTTCTTCTTCATTCAGTCTCAAATGGGTCCTAAGCGTGCTCGATCTCGCACCCCTGAATCATCATCTTCAAGCATTCAAAGTGGGAATAATGTTGATTTATCAAAGTTTATCAACTTGGATGCTCCAATAGAATACTACCGAATTGTGGGAAAGTCAGTTGTTCGTGAACGAGGGTTCAAGCCAGATGCGCATGATGGAAAGTTAGTGCAGATGATTAGAGAAATGTGTTGGCATGGTGTGTACTCTACACCGACGGTTGCACCTATGGCTGTTGTGCGGGAGTTTTATGCAAATGTGAGGGAAACAATGAATGTGCTTTCTTTTGTTCGTGGGATTGAAGTAGATTACTGACCGAGAACCATTCTCCAAGTGTTCAATTTACCCAACCCTCGGGCTGGACCAACGAATTGGGTGGAGGCAGAACGATTGGAAACAAATTTGGACGTTGTTATCACTGATCTGTGTATTCCAGGTACCCAGTGGACATGCACTCCTGGCACAAATCACCCCAAGACATTTTCGGCTTCCACTCAAAATCGTTATGCAAAAGCCTGGAATCTCTTTGTGTGTGCCAAACTTATGCCATCTTCTCACCAGCATGAAATTACAGTGGAGCGAGCAATTATATTATGGGGAATCATTTTCGGAAAATATATCGACGTGGGTCACTTGATGAATCAGAATATGATGAGATATATGAGGGGAAGTACCACAGGGAGTATTCCACATGCCTCAATAGTGACCCATTTGTGTGCCAAGGCAGAAATTAGGTGGACGGATGAGCAGTTGTAGTTCCCGAGCCAAGACATTACGCATGCTACAATTGCAAGGTTTGAAGATTGGCAAGGGGGTACACCGAATCCAAGAGGAAAGGGTTTTATTCTCTGTCCTACATCGTCTACACCTTCATCGTAACTGTGACAACCCCAAAATAGGTTCATTCCATCCAACCCATTCTGAGTCGCCAAATACATGGTACAGAAAACAACTACAACTTTATTACAACAATTTTTGTGCAAAATACAACAACACATATGCTGTGAGTTATGATACAAATATATACCAACGGTAACTCTCATCCCACCCTTAGATAGCATGTCACAATGACACCTTACATAAAGGTATAGTAAAAAACTATTTTAGAAATTAGAATCTTTGAAAAGTGTTCAAGGAAACCTTCGTACATGGGAGGCCATTCGTCTAGGTTATGGTAGATATCATATGGCCACAGAATTATCCTTGGTTGACCTAATAGACCCCAAAGAAAAACGAGAAGATTACTATCATATTCTTCCCAATGGTGTGTCTTCTCTTACATATCATTATCTCCACCGTCTCTAATTGAGAATTATACTTCAACCAAACTACAAGATTATATAGGTAGTGTTCGTATATATACTCAGCAAGTGGATGAGCACAACCGTGTCTTATGATAACACGAGGTTGTATGTCATTAGACATTTTGTATGATAGTGGCAAAACACCCTTCCAAGTTAAATTCACCTCACCCTCAACATTTATAGACCACCGTTCTATTCCACTGTTATTCCCCGCTTGTCCCAGCTACACTTTTATTACCTGAAAGGAATTGTGAAGGAAAAGGGTGAGCACAACTAGCTCAGTAAATAATATTATGACTAAAGATAAATAAATTATCAATAGTCTTCATCAGTAATAAATCATAGATTTAGAACATATGGTAGATGATAAAACTTTTCAACCATTTATAAAGTCTATTTATCTTCTCCATGTTAAAAGTCCACCAATAATGTTTTATCCCTGTAACATCAATCAACAGTTCCTGTCCACATTCATATGAATTACTCATAATCATAATTGTGGATCTGAATTTTCCTTCACATCCAAGACAAAGATAATTGTCATCACCTGTCTTTACCTGAAACATCAAAGATCATGATTATACCAAATCACAGTTCCTGTTCATAATTATAATAATAAATTCATCTTTGCACTACGGGCCAAAGATATTCAACAACATGTCATCTTTGCAATACAGGCCAAAGATATTCATCAACAATTCATCTTTGCACTAAAGGCCAAAGATATTCATCAACAAGTCATCTTTGCACTACAGGCCAAAGATATTCATCAACAAGTCATCTTTGCACAACATGCCAAAGATATTTAACAACAGGTCATCTTTGCATTACGAGCCAAAGATATTCATCAGAAATCATTCATCTTTGCACTACAGGCCAAAGATATTCAGTTATATCATCATTTAGGACTGAGGATGATGCAAAATATTTTAAAGAAAATGAATCCATGAAACAAAAGAACAAATATTAAGGATTCGTACTTTAAACAACCCAAGTTCAAAAATACTTTAAAATTAACCAGAGTGGAGTAAAATTCAAGAATGAAGACCAAAACATAGATCTAATCAAAGATAGAAATCATAACAGACAATCTTGGGCATAGAGAAGAAAACTTAATTTTTCTATGAATAATGTCGTATTTGTGAATAGTGCCGTATACGTGAATAGTTCCGTATACATGAATAGTAACTCCTATACCAAAAGATAGAAATTTCACAAAAAAATATCATCATACTTCATGAATAGTACTCGTGAATAGTAACTCGTGAATAGTAATACATGAATAGTAACTCATGAATAGTAACTCGTGAATAATAACTCATGAATAGTAATCCCGACATGAAAAAAGTTCCAAATTTGATAAAAAGTTCAAACCAATATTTCAGCATAATGATATTGAAGAAATAATATCATTTATGAAGAAAATAATCTCCCTTACCAAAGAAAGAATAGTACTTCTGACTGGAATACTGAATATATTGCTGAAAGAACTTGCACCGTATAGCAATACTCAAAGTACTAAAATACTCACAAAATACACTCGATATTATAAAGAGAGAGAGAGAGATAAATCTTTAGTTTCTGATGTGATTTTCAATTCTAACCTAAGCACCTTATTTATAGGAAAATGTTCAGAACACCAAAGCAGAAAATTTAATAAAATATTATTATAATTAAATTATAATCCTATGCACACCACACTAGACCAAACTCATCATCCATTCACCCAAAACAATAACAAAAAAGTTTTTCATAATTAAAAAATTTTAAACTTTCAAAAATCAATTATTTCGGAACTTCGAAACTACAATAATTCATAATAAAAAGCCCTTTTGTCAGAAAATTCGAATCTCACTCCTTTTTATAGGAAATTACATTATCTACAACTTTGCAGAAGAATGTTTTTCCAAATTCTAAACAGAAATTGACCGAAATCCATAAACGGGCAATTTTACAGTCTATAATCAAATTTCAGTCAAGAAATGGGGTCCACCGACACACAAAACATACGTTAATCATTTAATGCAACAAAAATACTCTTTTTCCTCATATACTCATATATCCCACATTCATTGTAAAAATATCATCATTATTATATTATAATAATATAATAAAATATTATTTTATCAGAAAAGATAAAATATCGATTTTCAACAATTGTCACTTTAAAAATTTTCTCCATCTATATCCACATAAAATGAATATTTTCCTCATCATATAAATCAATAATTAATTATTCACAAATAATATTACAGAATCACAATAATAACAACCAGACAGTTTCAAGGAAAGAGGGGGCTTTCCAATAAGAATTTCTCCTTACTGGCGCGCAATTAGGTAACCAAACCTCTCCTTGACATAACTTTCTTGACATTGTCAATAATGCTATCTAATAATATTATTCAAATAATATGAATTATTGATCTTATAATGGGAAATACTGTGCAGTGACAACTATTAAAACAACAGTAATATAAAATATCAACGCAGCAATTATTGAATCAATAAAATACTGAACAGTAATTACTGTAACAATTATTGAGTAGGGCCTTCTTACGTAAGAATCAATAATTGGTGCAGTACTGTGTGCTACTGTGCAACGTGTATTCCTGTATTTTAACCACCGGGTATTCCAATAGTATTAACGGTAACAACTACGTCATTATTTATAAAAACTCTCTTTTGTCGTGTTCATCATCCGACAGTTATTCTGTTATGGGGCCCATAAATGGCTGCACCGTCGTACTAATATTCTCCGACAGAAAGAATATTCCACGACCAAACGAATATTCCCCGACAACAATGAGTATTTTATAACCACTTGCTTATTTAAAAAAAATTCATATATCACCCTTAACTTTAACTTTTATCAATTTAACCATTTACTAAATAGTAATTATAAAAAAATTGAATACTTTTATTTCATAAAATTCGGGGTCTTACAATCTCCCCTCCTTATGAAATTTCTTCCCCGAAATTTACGTACCTGGTATTTCAAAGAGTTAAGAATACCTTGCTTTCATTTTAGATTCCATCTTCACTATCATCATGATTTCTCCATTGCTCATCTCCTGTATTACAGATATCATTCTAGAATACAGCTTCAAAACAAGGGTTAATTGAACAAATTAACATATCACATAATATCCTGATATTATGACTGACCAACAAATAAGCTTAGGTAGGACACACTAGCGAAAGATTTACTCGTCTCTCCCCTCCTAGTTCTAATCCCGATCACCGCTAGAGATCATATCCCTAAGCTCTGATACCAACTGTGACTTTGGACACCAACTTGTGTCAGCACCTCATCAGGGTACCTATCAGCTTGCCACCGCAGAACGACGTCCCCTACGGAGAGTCTGGCTTCAGTGCATCCCTCATCAACAGGAAGTCATCAGATATAGTCTCGGGGCTCTTTACTTATAGCTCTAATACCAACTGTGACAACCCCAAAATAGGTCCATTCCATCCAACCCATTCTGAGTCGCCAAATACATGGTACAGAAAAAAAACTATAACTTTATTACAATAATTGTCATGCAAAATACAACAACACATATGTTGTGAGTTTGGATACAAATATATACCAACTGCGACTCTCATCCCACCCTTAGATAGCACGTCACAATGACACCTTACATAAAGGTATAATCAAAAACTATTTTAGAAATTAGAATCTTTGGGAAGTGTTCAAAGAAACCTTCGTACATGGGAGGTCATGCGTCTAGGTATTGATAGATATCATATGGCCACAGAATTATCCTTGGTTGACCCAATAGACCCCAAAGAAAAACGAGAAGATTACTATCATATCCTTCACAATGGTGTGTCTTCTCTTGACATATCATTATCTCCACTGTCTCTAATTGAGAATTATACTTCAACCAAACTCCAAGATTATATAGGTAGTGCTCGTATATATACTCGGCAAGTGGATGAGCACAACCCTGTCTTATGATGACACGAGGTTGTATGTCATTAGACATCTTCTATGTTAGTGGCAAAACACCCTTCCAAGTTAAATTCACCTCACCCTCAACATCTATAGACCACCATTCTATTCCCCTGTTATTCCCCGCTTATCCTAACTACACTTTTATTACCTGAAAGGAATTGTGAAGGAAAAGGGTGTGCACAACTAGCTCAGTAAGGAATAATATGACTAAAGATAAATAAACTATCAATAGTCTTCATCAGTAATAAATAGGAGATTTAGAACATATTGTAGATGATAAAACTTTTCAACCATAGTTGCAGCGGAATTAGCAATCCATTAGAAGAGTCAAATAGACTATAAAGTCTATTATCTTCTCCATGTTAAAAGTCCACCAACAATGTTTTATCCATGTAACATCAATCAACAGTTCCTGTCCACATTCATATGAATTACTCATAATCGTAATTGTGGTTCTAAATTCCTCTTCTCATCCAGGACAAAGATAATTTTCATCACCTGTCTTTACCTGAAACATCAAAGATCATGGTTATACCAAATCACAGTTCATGTTCATAATCATAATCATAATAATAAATTCATCTTTGCACTACGGGCCAAAGATATTCAACAACATGTCATCTTTGCACTACAGGCCAAAGATATTCATCAACAAGTCATCTTTGCACTACAGGCCAAAGATATTCATCAACAAGTCATCCTTGAACAACAGACCAAAGATATTCATCAACAAGTCATCTTTGCATTACGAGCCAAAGATATTCATCAGAAATCATTCATATTTGCACTACAGGCCAAAGATATTCAGTTATATCATCATTTAGGACTGAGGATGATGCAAAATATTTTAAAGAAAATGAACCCAGTGAAACAAAAGAACAAATATTAAGGATTCGTACTTTAAACAGCCCAAGTTCAAAAATACTTTATAAATAACCAAAGTGGAGTAAAATTCAAGAATGAAGACCAAAACATAGATCCAATCAAAGATATGAATCATAACAGACAATCTTGGACACAGAGAAGAAAACTTAATTTTTCTGTGAATAATGTCAAATTTATGAATAGTGCCATATACGTGAAAAGTAACTCTGACACCAAAAGATAGAAATTTCCCAAAAAATATCATCATGCTTCATGAATAGTACTCGTGAATAGTAACTCCTGAATAGTAACTCCTGAATAATAACTCATGAATAGTAATCCCGACATGAAAATTTTATAAATTTGATAAAAAGTTCAAACCAATATTTTGGCATAATGATATTGAAGAAATAATATCATTTATGAAGAAAATAATCTCCCTTACCAAAGAAAGAATAGTACTTCTTACTGGAATACTGAATATATTGCTGAAAAAACTTGCACCGTATAGCAATACTCAAAGTACTAAAATACTCACAAAATACACTCGATATTATAGAGAGAGAGAGAGAGAAATCTTTAGTCTCTGATATGATTTTCAATTATAAGCTAAGCACCCTATTCATAGGAAAATGTTTAGAAAACCAAAGCAGAAAATTCAAATCTTGCTCCTTTTTATAGGAAATTACATTATCTACAACTTTCCAGAAGAAAGTTTTTCCAAATTCTAAACAGAAATTGACCGAAATCCACAAACGGGTGATTTTACAATCTATAATCAAATTTCAGTCAAGAAATGGGATCCACCGACACACAAAACATACGTTAATCATTTAATGCAACAAAAATACTCTTTCTCCTCATATACTCATATATCCCACATTCATTGTAAAAATATCATCATTATTATATTATTATAATATAATAAAATATTATTTTATCAGAAAAGAGAAAATATCGATTTTCAACAATTGTCACTTTAAAAAATTTCTCCATCTATATCCACATAAAATGAATATTTTCCTCATCATATAAATCAATAATTAATTATTCACAAATAATATTACAGAATCACAATAATGACAACCAGGCAGTTCGCAGGAAAGAGGGGGCTTTCCAATAAGAATTTCTCCTTACTTGCGCGAAATTAGGTGACCAAACCTCTCCTTGATAGAACTTTCTTGACATTGCCAATAATGCTATCTAATAATATTATTAAAATAATATGAATTATTGATATTATAATGGGAAATACTTTGCAGTGACAATTATTAAAACAACAGTAATATAAAATATCAACGCAGCAATTATTGAATCAATAAAATACTGAACAGTAATTACTGTAACAATTATTGAGTAGGGCCTTCTTACGTAAGAATCAATAATTGGTGCAGTACCGTGTGCTACTGTGCAACGTGTATTCCTGTATTTTAACCACTGGGTATTCCAATAGTATTAACGGTAACAACTACGTTGTTATTTATAAAAACTCTCTTTTGTCGTGTTCATCATCCGACAGTTATTCTGTTATGGGGCCCATAAATGGCTGCACCGTCGTACTAATATTCTCCGACAGAAAGAATATTCCATGACCAAACGAATATTCCCCGACAACAATGAGTATTTTATAACCACTTGCTTATTTAAAAAAAATTCATATATCACCCTTAACTTTAACTTTTATCAATTTAACCATTTACTGAATAGTAATTATAAAAAAAATGAATACTTTTATTTCATAAAATTCGGGGTCTTACAATCTCCCCTCCTTATGAAATTTCTTCCCCGAAATTTACGTACCTGGTATTTCAAAGAGTTAAGAATACCTTGCTTTCATTTTAGATTCCATCTTCACTGTCATCATGATTTCACCATTGCTCATCTCCTGTATTACAAATATCATTCTAGAATACAGCTTCAAAACAAGGGTTAATTGAACAAATTAACATATCACATAATATCCCCATATTATGACTGACCAACAAATAAGCTTAGGTAGAACACACTAGTGAAAGATTTACTCGTCTCTCCCCTCTTAGTTCTAATCCCGATCACCGCTAGAGATCATATCCCTAAGCTCTGATACCAACTTTGACTTTGGACACAAACTTGTGTCAGCACCTCATCAGGGTACCTATCATCTTGCCACCGCAGAACGGCGTCCCCTACGGAGAGTCTGGCTTTGGTGCATCCCTCATCAACAGGAAGTCATAAGATAGAGTCTCGAGGCTCTTTACTTATAGCTCTAATACCAACTGTGACAACCCCAAAATAGGTCCATTCCATCAAACCCATTCTGAGTCGCCAAATACATGGTACGGAAAACAACTATAACTTTATTACAATAATTGTCATATAAAATACAACAACACATATGTTGTGAGTTTGGATACAAATATATACCAACTGTGACTCTCATCCCACCCTTAGATAGCACGTCATAATGACACCTTACATAAAGGTATAGTCGAAAACTATTTTAGAAATTAGAATCTTTGGGAAGTGTTCAAGGAAACCTTCGTACATGGGAGGTCATGCGTCTAGGTAATGATAGATATCATATGGCCACAGAATTATCCTTGGTTGACCCAATAGACCCCAAAGAAAAACGAGAAGATTACTATCATATCCTTCCCAATGGTGTGTCTTCTCTTAACATATCATTATCTCCACTGTCTCTAATTGAGAATTATACTTCAACCAAACTCCAAGATTATATAGGTAGTGCTCGTATATATACTCGGCAAGTGGATGAGCACAACCCTGTCTTCTGATGACACGAGGTTGTATGTCATTAGACATCTTGTATGATAGTGGCAAAACACCCTTCCAAGTTAAATTCACCTCACCCTCAACATCTATAGACCACCATTCTATTCCCCTGTTATTCCCCGCTTATCCCAACTACACTTTTATTACCTGAAAGGAATTGTGAAGGAAAAGGGTGGGCACAACTAGCTCTGTAAGGAATAGTATGACTAAAGATAAATAAACTATCAATAGTCTTCATCAGTAATAAATCGGAGATTTAGAACATATTGTAGATGATAAAACTTTTCAACCATAGTTGAAGCGGAATTAGCAATCCATTAGAAGAGTCAAATAGACTATAAAGTCTATTATCTTCTCCATGTTAAAAGTCCACCAACAATGTTTTATCCATGTAACATCAATCAACAGTTCATGTCCACATTCATATGAATTACTCATAATCGTAATTGTGGTTCTAAATTCCTCTTCTCATCCAGGACAAAGATAATTTTCATCACCTGTCTTTACCTTAAACTTCAAAGATCATGGTTATACCAAATCACAGTTCATGTTCATAATCATAATCATAATAATAAATTCATCTTTGCACTACGGGCCAAAGATATTCAACAATATGTCATCTTTGCACTACAGGCCAAATATATTCATCAACAAGTCATCTTTGCACTACAGGCCAAAGATATTCATCAATAAGTCATCTTTGCATTACGAGCCAAAGATATTCATCAGAAATCATTCATATTTGCACTACAGGCCAAAGATATTCAGTTATATCATCATTTAGGACTAAGGATGATGCAAAATATTTTAAAGAAAATGAACCCAATGAAACAAAAGAACAAATATTAAGGATTCGTACTTTAAACAGCCCAAGTTCAAAAATACTTTATAAATAACCAAAGTGGAGTAAAATTCAAGAATGAAGACCAAAACATAGATCCAATCAAAGATAGGAATCATAACAGACAATCTTGGACACAGAGAAGAAAACTTAATTTTTCTGTGAATAATGTCGTATTTATGAATAGTGCCATATACGTGAATAGTAACTCCGACACCAAAAGATAGAAATTTCCCAAAAAATATCATCATGCTTCATGAATAGTACTCGTGAATAGTAACACATGAATAGTAACTCGTGAATAATAACTCATGAATAGTAATCCCGACATGAAAAATTTCCAAATTTGATAAAAAGTTCAAACCAATATTTTGGCATAATGATATTGAAGAAATAATATCATTTATGAAGAAAATAATCTCCCTTACCAAAGAAAGAATAGTACTTCTGACTGGAATACTGAATATATTGCTGAAAGAACTTGCACCGTATAGCAATACTCAAAGTACTAAAAAACTCACAAAATACACTCGATATTATAGAGAGAGAGAGAGAGAGAAATCTTTAGTCTCTGATGTGATTTTCAATTCTAACCTAAGCACCCTATTTATAGGAAAATGTTTAGAACACCAAAGCAAAAAATTTAAATCTTGCTCCTTTTTATAGGAAATTACATTATCTAAAACTTTTCAGAAGAAAGTTTTTCCAAATTCTAAACAGAAATTGACCGAAATCCACAAACGGGTGATTTTACAATCTATAATCAAATTTCAGTCAAGAAATGGGGTCCACCGACACACAAAACATACGTTAATCATTTAATGCAATAAAAATACTCTTTCTCCTCATATACTCATATATCCCACATTTATTGTAAAAATATCATCACTATTATATTATAATAATATAATAAAATATTATTTTATCAGAAAAGAGAAAATATCGATTTTCAACAATTGTCACTTTAAAAATTTTCTCCATCTATATCCACATAAAATGAATAGTTTCCTCATCATATAAATCAATAATTAATTATTCACAAATAATATTACAGAATCACAATAATGACAACCAGGCAGTTCGCAGGAAAGAGGGGGCTTTCCAATAAGAATTTCTCCTTACTGGCGCCCAATTAGGTGACCAAACCTCTCCTTGACATAACTTTCTTGACATTGTCAATAATGCTATCTAATAATATTATTCAAATAATATGAATTATTGATCTTATAATGGGAAATACTGTGCAGTGACAATTATTAAAACAACAGTAATATAAAATATCAACGCAGCAATTATTGAATCAATAAAATACTGAACAGTAATTACTGTAACAATTATTGAGTAGGGCTTTCTTACGTAAGAATCAATAATTGGTGCAATACCGTGTGCTACTGTGCAACAACGTGTATTTCTGTATTTTAACCACCGGGTATTCCAACAGTATTAACGGTAACAACTACGCCATTATTTATAAAAACTCCCTTTTGTCATTTTTTTCATTCGACAGTTATTCTGTTATGGGACCCACAAATGGCTGCGCCGTCGTACTAATATTCTCCGACAGAAAGAATATTCCACGACCAAACGAATATTCCCCGACAACAATGAGTATTTTATAACCACTTGCTTATTTAAAAAAATTTCATATATCACCCTTAACTTTAACTTTTATCAATTTAACCATTTACTGAATAGTAATTATAAGAAAAATTGAATACTTTTATTTCATAAAATTTGGGGTCTTACAGCAACCCTCCAAGTCAAATGAAGCAGGCACATCAACCCATGTAACTACTGCTACTGGGGATCGACAGCTCTGTAGGATGGAGCGTAAGGTCGACGCTATGTATGAAAATTTTATAGCATTTGTTACGGGTCTAATGAGGTCATTAGTGGAGGCATTTGCGCAGCAGGGAACTATGCTTTAGTGGCCACATTTTGTGACTGTCGTGCCATTTCCACCACCGGATTAACCACCCGGAGAGGGTGGTGCAGCTGAGCAATAGGGGAGTTTCTCTAACTCTATACCTTCATTCATTGAGACAATGAATATTTTAAGTTTAGGGGTATTGGGTAGTAGGGTAGTTGAATATAGTGTTTCCATGATTAGTTTAAATTTTGCATGTTTATGTGTTAGATAACAATTACAGAAAATTCTTTCGATTTTTAGTCATTATTACTTGTGTTAGTATATGTTTAGTTGCATTCTATGTTTAGTGCATGTCTCAGAAGTCTATCTTTGTGGAAGTTATGTCCAGCCAATGATGAATTTGAATCTTGAAGGATTATTGAGTCTAATGGATATCTTTAGCTTAGATATAAAGTTTAACATGATGTAATCCATGGTTGTTGTTTAGATGCTTTCGGTTTGCACTGTCGTGTTCACAATTGCTTGTAGGCATAAGAATTATGTGTTGCATTGCTTGATAGGAAATGTGATTTTTAAAAGAGAATTATATGGAAAATGGATTTGGACTATGAAAAACATTGATAGTCAAACTTTGGGGACACATGGGTATGCTATAAAAAAATGAGAGAAAAAGAAAAAGCTATCTTGAAACTTTCTTGAGCTGAATTATTGACTCTTTGGAAGGGGCGAGATGGAGCGTAAAACGCATTCGCTGTATAAAAAAATAGCAATAAACACCGCTAGAAAGTGCGAAAATCGCCCTCATGAGTAAAAAGAAACAGTATAAAACCATTCTTGAACCTTAGTTGGTTTTGATATGTCAGAGTAGTCTTTGTTGCATTAGTATGCATAAATCTTGATTTAGACTACAATTTCCTGTTTCGAGCAAGTTAGCATGTGTATTATGTGCTTTAGTCATGTTTTGGTGAACACAGCACACGCACACAGAATTTTTATAGCATGTATGGATTACTTGAGTGTATGATATTATTTCTATGGCTTAGTTTGAAGTTTCATTCTTGAATCTGGATAATTCACTGAGGCATTTTTGGACTGAAATTCTATGTTAGGATGAATAATGTGAGACTCATTTGCATCGTAATCTAGTTGTATAGCATGTAGTTGCATCTTCAATGTTTTATATCGTATGCATTGCTTGAGGGAAAGCAATAGTTCAAGTTTGGATGTATTTGATAAGTAGGTTTTATACCTACTTATTGGATATCAATTCACCAAACTACGCCTATCTCAAGTACATTTTAGTATGTTTTTAATCCCATTTCGTGTTATTTTGCATTGCATGTACTGAGAACTCTTCTAGTGTGAAAATACAGGAAATGGTATAGCTCGGTGTTCGTAGGTGGCATGAGATCAGTGAGGGCATGACACGAGGGTCGAGTGGATAAAAGGAACTGAACATTGATGGACAAAGAAGCGAAAGCAGCATGTCAAAGGAATAATAGCAGCATGACAAGGAAGCAGCAGCAGCAGAACTCAAGGATGCAAAATGCAGAAGTCGCGCGGCCGCGGCTACACAAACTAGAACTCGCGCGCCCACGCCTGGAACCGGCAGAGGCTAAATTTCCAAACCCGCGCTCCCGTGCCTATTTTGTATGAGGATCGTGCGCAGCCGCGCGCGTCATTGACTATTGTTTGACTTTATTGTAATTTTGAAATTTGAAGGGTTTGAGTTGGTATAAACTACTCTGGTTGGTACCAAACGCGATCTTCTTTAGTTTTTATCAGTTTTTCATATTAGAGAACTAGGGCTCCAAGCGTTGAACGAAATTCCAAAGAGGGTTGAGCATACATTGAATATTTTCTTCATCTTCTTTTGGATTGATTAATTGAGTAAGAACTACTTTTATTTTGCTGGATAATATTGGAGATTTGAACAACACTTTTGGGATTATAATCTATAATTGGGTTTGATCAATTTTATCTTCTCTCTCAATTGTCTTATTTATTTTTCATGTGGTTCTTTAATCCCATAATAGGTTTCGGTTTAACGATGAACTAAACTCCATTATGGGATTCTAATGGATATTGTTATGTAGTCTAATATTAATGGCATGAACGCTTGATTGCGTAGTTGTTATGGAATTTCTATTATGATTGAATTGATTGCATGAATGTCTGATCACCATTCATTTTATGTACTTATATGGAATTGAAAAATTACATGTTAGTATGGTTGTAATCATGATAGCATGCGTTTATGAGGCTGAATTGTTTAGCTTTACATTTCACGAATCATATAGAAATATATTGTTTCACCGTTTGTAGTTATATAAGAAATTACGCTTCATTTCAATATTGCTACAAAGTCACATAGAAATATAGTGGTTTTGGTTTTATTGATGATTGCATGGTTTCTATTGCACGTAGAGGTTCTGTAAGTAGGTCATAATGCATTGAGAAATGGCTATGTCTAGTTTTCTTGCTCTTGTCTAATTTTCCATGATACATGAATGATCTTGCATGAGGGTATTATTTAGATGAAATACGAATTGAAGTTAGAATCCCATTATTTCCAAATTGGATTTATTATTCTATTATTTTTCTTGTAGTCATTACTTGAGTTAGATTAATTCAAAAATTATAGCGTTCGTTTAAGCATATATGAATAGTGATATAGTTAATGCATAATAAAATTAATTTTTTACACCTTTCTCCGTGGATCGATACTAACTTACTCTATACTACTTGTTGACAAATGTTTGCTTGCATGAGTTAGAGTCCTTTTGTTAGAACTAAAAAGGAGGCAACAGTAGAGTATGTGGTTAAGGGTCAAGGGTTGACCAGATAAACCTTTATATTATATTAAGAACATCAACGTTCAGTTAGAAAATCCGTACGACTGATAAGAAACACTAAAACCGGCTCTGGAAATTCTAATTACAGTTCTGGGAATCCGAAACCCTAATTCGGAAGTTGAAAACCCTAATTTAGGAATTCAAATGTTAGTATAAGGTGTAAATGTTGTTAATAATAACCTAATTAGGGATAACCCTAATTGATTTACAAACCCTATATTATAATTAGGGAAAACCTAATTGTTAATTTAATAATTTTAATGTTAATTAGGAAATGTTAATTCTAATTTTCAAGTTATAAGTAATTAGAAAACCCTAATCTAATTAGGAAACCTAATTTCTAAATTAGAAAAATTATTTTTTCTATTAGAAACCCTAATTCTGGGTTATAAACCCTAATGACCAATTTTGTCCTTAATTGCTAAATTAGCAATTTTAATTAGGAAATATTAATTGTAATTAGCAAGCTTGATTTATGATTAGTAAATTTTAATATAATTAGAGAATTCTAATTATAATTTAAAAATATTAATTTTTTATTTTGAAAACCTAATTTAGAAATTCTAGAATTTATTTTTAAAACCTAAGGATTCAAACCCTAAACCCTAAGGGTTAGGGCAATTGATTAGTTTGCCATTAAAAATGATAATGCTAAAGAATAAAATACCCTTTTGTCATTTTTTATTTAGCTTGCTTGCAAATCTTGCTAATATTGGAGTGGTTGAGCAACCTAGATCAGTCATCGACTAAATTATATTACAATCATCAGCATATCTCAGCCAAATCCATTGTATATCATTATATATATATAGATTGGGAGAAGGAAAATGTCATTTGATAGCTTATTTTTGCACAACTCTTATCCTTGACCCTCTCTCTCTCTAAAACCTCCGAATTTCATTGCTAATATCAGTCATAAAACAAGCCCCACTAGTACATATAACAACATCAGTAGCCAGAATCAAGAATTGGATCGTAAAGGTATAAACCCTAATTTTTGAAATCCATAGATTTGATGTAAAATGTTATGATCTATTGTTTAAAGTTGTGTTAGAGGGTGTCTATAAGTGATATGGGTTGTTAGATCATGGATCTATAACATCTAGAGACACGAAAATCAAGTTTTTATGAACTGACTTTGAACCCTAAAATGTAGTATGACAGCCATATGTCAGAGGCCGTAAATCTTTATGTGATACATGTGTAGTGTGACACCCCCAAATCCGGGTTACCTGACTCCCGAGTTTGGTGTTCACGATCCACACTATAATTAACATTTAACTACCCATAATATATAAAGATAGTAACTTTCATAAGATTTTATCAGAGTTTAATAATAATACATCACCCAGGTTCTCTAACCTTAACTTTACAAACATACCTTTTAGATATACAAAAAGGGTTTACAAAACAACATAATAAATATGTTCAACATAACTAATTTATAACTACGCCTTTTCCCTTGTTCTGCTTCACAGCACCTCCTGAAACTTCGTCCCTAGCTGAAATGTTTTATTTAGCAAGGGTGAGCAACTAATTTTCCCCGCAAGTTAAGATATACAATAAATGTATAAGAATTCAAAACAACAGACTATCTATTTTGATAGAATGAAACCAAAGTTCGGGGAACTTTGAAATAGCTGAACAAATCGTTATTCAATAACAAGTTTTCTCATATTCTATACAACACAATAATTCAATAATGAAAGAGTACAACGCTTTCAAAGTTTCTACGATATTCAAATGAATAATCAAGAATCAATTCTACGAAATAGCAAAGTGGAATTTTTTCCAGATTTATACTGAGCGATCACACTAGATCTTTGAACTTATTTTTCTCGGGTATCTATCAAAGATTTACTTTGATACATACCAGGAGTATCAGATAACCATAAAGATTAAATCATACCCCTCTGCAAGTACTTAGAGCTGGCCAACTCCTTGTACCCTATATTATGCATAATACTCAAAACGCGTGCAAAGGTCGAATTCACAACCAACAAAATGTTCCCTTTATATAAAAGGTTGTTCTTCTCAGTTTTAGAATCAAGATTTTGATTGTACAATGAAATACTGTGATTTCAAATTCTATTTACTTATCGATCTTGCCGAAATAATTGACATCGATTCTACCAATAACAATTGAATTATTTTCTTGAATTTATCAAGTTCTAACAAATGTTTGTCTAGTCAGAATAATTAGCTAAGACATTTCTCAACACAATTTGACAATAAACAGGAATTATCTGTACTGTCAATTCTAACTTCTACAGATTTGAATATTCAACAACAGTAATTCAACGAATATATATTTTTGAATCAGTAATTCAATTTGAATTATTAAGCATGTACTAACTGCGAATAATCAACAATAACTTCCCTGGATGTGGTGTAATTAACAATAATTAACCACTATAATAATTGAATGAAATATAACTCAAGGTTGAATTAGGAAAGTTGCCTTCCGCGTTGATTACAGCTACACAATATAATTAACTGCGTTCGTAAGACCTATATTCAACAATGTCGGTCTCACAATTAGCACAATCATTTATAACATATAACACTGTATTTTACAGTCAAACTTCTCCTAGGCACATTAACACATAGCCACAATAATGTTTATAACCTATATAAACACTTATCAAGTCTAATTATTTCGATTTGGTTGGACTTCGGTCCATTTTCGGTGTTCTGGTTACCCTATCCGACAATTAGCACATTGATTATCAATTAAACTTGGTCTCTAAGCTTCAATATTAATTCAGATAAGTCAATTATCAATAATAATATTTTTCAGAAGCTTTTAATAATTTATAAACAATTATTATAATTTATAATAATTTTTCAAACACTTAAATCCTTTTTAAAAGATTTAATGATCAAATAATCTTATCATTATTAATATAAAAATATTAATAACATACTTGTTAAAATATTAAAGTTATTATCAATTACTTAAAATATTTTTAAATTATCAATTACTCAAGAACACTGTCAGACCAGTCTCAAGTGTTAACGTTTGACTGGCTTTGATTCTCGGTATATTCATGTTCTTGGCCAACTTAAACCTTGATCGTGTAGTGTTTATGTAACACTACACTAATCAATTATC